>OY757905.1:103059973-103084973 GCA_963585895.1 Sepioteuthis lessoniana | reverse complement strand
ATTTATGAACCCATGGATTTATATATATATATATATATATATACGGTCGAGGGATCCTATGGACACAAGATCCCTGAATCATTACATTTTCCATCTTACAAAGATTGCTCACTATTTTGGCACTAAAAAGTCTGATCAATGCACGAGACTACAACTTCTCATCAGCCGACCAGACAACTGTCCTGCGTAAATGTATTAGTGTATTCCTACATTTCTTGTCACTATATTTAGTATACTTAATTTTCGAGGGTTATCAAAAATCATAAGGCATAATGAACGATTTGAAACGACGAAAGATTATAATTAAATATTTTTTGAGGGAGAGATAAATTGTATGATGCACTCCATATTCGATTTCCTTTATTAAAAATATGACTTGCTAAATATACATGTTAGTTTTAGTTTGGTTTGGTTACTTTGTTTAGTCACAATCGCCACTCTGGATGGCGGACTTATAACACATTTGCGAAGGCCCATCTTACAGGCCACTGTTGAAGGGGCCGTAATTCCTAAATAAAAAGTCTGGGACGATTGGAAATCGAGTAGAACGCAGTCATGAAAGATTCAAGAGCTTTGATTTTCTAAGCAGTTAACACATGGGCTTTCGAAAATGAAATCGAATAGTTTGGAATTAATTAAATCTAACATTGGGAGAGTATGAGAATCAACAGCTTCTTAATAGAAAAAAAGTGTATGCTCTCCTCAAGTCTTGAGAAAAAAACACACCACACCTTCGAGAGAGAAAGGAATGTGAAACATATGGTAATAATATGAGTATTTTTGTGAATTATCACTTTCTGCAGGCATTGATATCAAGTGGCAACACTGACATGGAATAATGGTAAATATATTATGAAGACTTCATTCCTTTCATTAAAATACATTAGCTTTAAAAACATTGATATTTTAAATAAGTATGAAGAGAACTATATTTAACGGCTTGCAAAATATTAGGATTACATAGTAATACTTGGAAGCTTATCATTGTGTAAAAATCATTTGTCTAAAATAAGAAGTTAAAAAGTTATTCAAATAAAAAATAATAAACTACATTCCCTATTCTATTTCTTTGTCTGATTAATGATTATTATTTGATAGGAATACCTACTTGACACAAATAATTGTTTGTAAAATAGACTGAATTATGCATTGAATTATTTAATGAATTTGATAGGGCACAAACCCAACTAACCAACCAACCAACCAACCAACTAACATTATCATAATAAAAAAAAGTTGCCGTACTTCCTTCAAGAAGTTGCTGCTTTATTCATGCAAAGAGTATGATCAAAAGTAGAAAATAAATCATGGAATAAGAGAGCCTTTTAAAAATCAAGGATTAGACAATATATATATATATATATATATATATAGAGAGAGAGAGAGGGAGAGAGAGAGAGAGAGAGAGAGAGAGAGAAGGGGAAAACAAACACAGCAACTGAAAGACGAGCAAAAAGATATGCTCAATAATCTATTCTTGTTCGCCTTAAGGCCATTAACTATTCAAATTTAAAGCCCATTCCATAATCAAATTATTTCAATCTTTGATGTCGTGTAGTCTATATCCAAGATCGAATTACAAATCCAATCGAGTGGTCTAAATCGTCAATTATCTTGTATTTGTTCAACGCAATGTCAAATTTTGTGAGTCATAAAATAATCAGGTGAAATGTTACAGTAACAATCGTTATTCCTAGCAAGCAAATGTCAAGAAACTTACGATCTATGGAAATTTACATTCATGTAAAGTCATCGATATTTACTAAGCTCAACTCAGTCCAATAGAAGGCAAAATGGAAGATGTTAAACATTGGTAGATAAGGTTTCCTTGAGTGGAATGCCTTTAGAATCAGCATTGAGAATTTAAGCTTTCAGCAAGCTTGATCAACAACCATGGGTATCATTTAGTAATTCACAAATATCTCATCATCCATGAATTTTTTAAATCTACCCTTCGCTCTTGATCTATCTATCTATCTATCTATCTTGATGCATTGATATATTGGATACTTAGGCGGCAAACAATTATCTAAAATGGTTTGGTTCAATACCGAGCATTCTTTTATAAAATCTTCTTGTGAAGACTTTTAAGTCTTCTCTCTTGTCTTCTTATGTTTGCGACAAGTAGGAAAAGAAAGTATCCCATATCATCCTAAGCGCTTTCGAACATTTACCATGACATCTTTCGGGGTTCTGCTAAATCATTTGTTGCAATGAGTTCTATTTATATTTATTTGGAGTGATCTATATTCATTTGGAGTGCTTTTTTTTTTTTTTAAATTATAGATGGGGTTGGCTCATTCTGTTAGGATGGGTTGTTAGTTGTTGAGTATACTTAATGTTTTACACTTGTGGTGAATGCTATTTCATTTATAGTTTTTTTTTTCATGCTTATTGTCATGCTTATTGCTTCGAGGATTTGTAAACGGTTTTTATTGTAATTTTTATATGTGATTTTTGTATTGATAATTAGGATCTTTCTCGTATTTGGGGATTAGAGTTTTCAGTATCTTTGTTATGCTTTCTCATTGGATGATGATTTATGGCGCTTATGTCGAAGATGTGGTAAGTAAGGCAACGAGAGGGTGTGGTTGTTGTATTACTAATGTAGGTATATAGGTGTGTGTGTGTGTGTGTGTGTGCGTGTGTGTGTGTGCGTGTGTGTGTGTGTGTGTGTGTAAAAAATTTAAATTGTAAAATAAAAACTAAAAATAACGTGCTTGATACTTTATAAATAGAACAATATGCAATTATTATTAAGGCTAAATCTGCTAGAATTTTTTTTTATTATTTAAGTTTGATGAATCCTTACATAACAACATGGATGGAATCACATGCACATGCAACATACACATGCACACTCAAACATACGCATATACATGTGCACAAAGAGA
Organism: Sepioteuthis lessoniana; assembly: GCA_963585895.1. Taxonomy (NCBI): domain Eukaryota; kingdom Metazoa; phylum Mollusca; class Cephalopoda; order Myopsida; family Loliginidae; genus Sepioteuthis; species Sepioteuthis lessoniana. Next base: position 103,082,079 of record OY757905.1, on the reverse strand, counting down.
AAAATCAGTTAATTTATTCACATTTGTGAGCCCAGTAAGCTGGGGCTGTAAAATACACGGACTGCATCTCTGCAGAGGGTTAATCCTCCCCCAACAAGTGTCCAGGATATAAGATGAAACCATCTGATGATGAGGCAATGACCTTAGAAATTTGGGAAATTTAGAGTGCCCAAACCCTCCAATGGGTAGAATGTGACACAAAGTCAATTTTCCAACGAGGAGAAGCTAATTTCAGTATAGGTTTTCCTTCTCCAAGACTAGTTGCCTAATCAAGCTAAAACAGCCCCATCTGCTCTGTTATTTATTCATAGCACGTAGAAGAAGGGGTGGATTTATATGCTAATTCATGCTTTCTCATTAGCAGGAAGTAAAACACAAATACCCTTTCCAATATTTGAACTCGGGTCATTCTTTCTATTCACTACGGCGATAACCATTACGTTAATAGAGCCTCTAGACCAGAACTAACAAGTAAATGTTTTCTTTTAACTCGAGATAGCGTTTTAAGACGCCATGTTTTGATTAGTGAGAATTTTTCGATTTAATAACTTTTATGAACGTGTCTCGTTTGAATGTTTTAAATTAAATGGCCTCGTGGCTGTTTCACAATTCTACTGTTCATGAGATGGAAGAAAGTCATGATGAATGTGGGACCCCAAAGACCTTCAAGTTAAATGAAGGAAAGGCAATTAACAAAATGCCACATGCATTTGATATCCACATATGTTTTCGACGAAGTACGAAGCAAAATGAACATTTCCCCTCCATATTCCAAATCATCCCTACCTTCTTTCTTATGACATGGATAGGATTACAAATAAATATTTGGAAAAATAGTGATTAGAAAATAAAATGTTATTTTCCCTGAGGTTAAAGGAATGTTTTTATCAATATATTATTCCCATTTTATGAAAAGCAATTTCAATGAATGATTAATGCGATAACCCATATTCCGAGAAGGTTGTTTCATATTTTGTCAGATAGTATCAATATGATTAATTTCAACACAATTGTTTCATCACAAAAAACGTATATTAACCGAATAAGAAAAGATAATCATCTCCTATCGTTTATTCAAAACACAAGCAAACAATAAAATTGTGCCACGAATGTTTAGAAATGTTTTCAATTATATTTTTATTGCTGATTTCGAAAATGTTGTCCATTTTTTTTTTTTTAATCCAAATCGTATGTTTTTTAAAAAGAAAATAATGTATATCTGATAAAAACAGCTGTGCTGAAATTATATTCTAGAGATGACCATGATATATTTCTTTCTGTATTATGTAATGAAATGAAATGTTATTGTTTGAATTTCGGAATGAAAGGTAGAAGACATATTTTATTTATATTCAATATCATTTATTTATGCTTTGATTTTATGATTCATTGTATGGTTGAATGAGATGTGGCAATCAATTTGAGGATTGATGTAGCTTTCTCAGTATGACAATGTTATACATTTTTTCCTGTCGGCATGAAAATCGCTTTTAAATGTGGAGAATGTGGGATGATTTTTCTGAAACTTCTTGGCAAATTTTAGTATTTTTCTCTTTTTTCAATCATTATGTCTTCGATATTTCAGAAATAGAGAGCTTTCTAAATTTCTTAAGATTTAAAAGACTATTGAACTTTTCTAATGTTATTGAAATGATTTTATCCAATGAATTATGTTTTGGGATACCTTGTTAAATTATTTTCTTATGTGTGTTTATTTTGTGGGTGGATTTGGGATAAGAAAAGCTAATTATCAATATTCTCAGATAAATCAGATTACATACATAAATTCATCCTTTAATTTTTGTTTGATAATTTCTGAAAGGATGAAAAAGCGTCACTGATTTAATGAAAATGTTATATTTTCTGCGGCATAATTAGCATTTTATATTGTGACATCTTTTAAATTTTATATTGTGACTTTCTATGGCAAAACATCCAGACGTGCCGGGCAAAAAATAAAGGTTTTAAAAAAATCAGCATGCAGTCATTTAACAATGACTGATCTATTGGGTTGCTTAGTTGGTTAGTTGGGTTTGTTTATTGGCATATCAACCACTGTAGGTTATTAAATGCCAAATCTATTTTTATGCATATAAATAGTTCTATTTCAAACAATCAAGTTTAGCAAAAGTACAGTTTTTATTTATGTCAGTTAAATGTCAAAGCAGTTTAATTTCAAACAATTTAGTTAAGTATCAGTAGGCAGTTTAAATGTCAAAACAGTTTTATTTACAAAAAATCAGTTTATCATGAGTAATTTTTGTTTACTCACAGTTAAATATAAAAAGACGTCTATTTCAAACAATTCAGTTAAGCACAAGAACAATCTAAATGTCAAACAATTCTATTTTACCTGTCGATAAGACCCTATCAGGTGTTACCGCTCGGGGATAGAGTGGACCTGGGGGTGAGGGAAATGCAGGAGCACTCTGCATTCCCCAAAGGTTCATCATTACTGGAGCCAAACCATCAGATTGTTTAGTATCAAATCCAGGACACTCGTTGGGAAGATCTTTGCCCTTTGCAGAGATGCAATCGTTGACTTATACATGCCCAGCCATCTGGGCTAGTTCAATTTTGCAAAATATGAATACTATCAGTCACCAAATGAGAATTTGGCTCCTATAAAATTTTAGGTGATTAATGGTTTGGTTTGGTTTCTTTGTTTAATGACCTATCAACTATCGTTGGTTATTTAATACCAAATTCATTCAAGTATAAGAATAAGAGTGGTGCTATTCCACCTATACCAAGGTTCGTACATTTACCAAGGATATTAGCCCTGAAGTGAACATAATAGCGTGACTGAGGTTCGACCTTTCTTATTACAATTTTGCAGTCACTAGGCCATGAGAAATCCTACGGTTTTATGGTGTCAAGTTTTCTTATCTGATAGAAAAAAAATCACGAATCTAATAGACGTATAGAAGGGAACGTAAACATTGCTGCAACTCCGGGTCAGAGTGGATATGTGAGTAATTGCCATGAAGAGTAATCCGCACACCCCCAGCTCAAGAACTGGGTTCCAGCCGACAGATGCAGTTTTGTGCCATACCCAGGACACTTCAGTTTGAAGGGGATCTTACCCTTCAGTATAGGAAGCAAACGGCGTCTTCTAAGCTCTATTGATAGATTTGTAAAATAAATAGATTTTATCAAGACGTCTAGACTGTTATCTCGACATATAGATATGTACAGGTTTATTTGTTTGGTTTAGTTTTATGGCATATTATTGGTTATTTAATGCCAATTCCATTTTAAACATATTAACAGTTCTCTTTCAAACAATTCAGTTAAGTATGAGTATAGTTTTTTGTTTACTATCAGTTAAATGTGAAAACAGTTCTATTTCAAATATTCAGTTTAGCACAGAAAAATAATTCCATTTCAAATAATTCAATTTAGCATAAGTGCGCAGTTAACGTGTCAAAATAGTTATTTCAGTTTAGTATAAGCACACAGATTAATTCTATTGTACCCAGGGATAGGATCAGTTGCTACTGCTCCGGACCCAAGCAGACCTTGGAGCGATTGAAATGATAGGGTTCTGCGCATTACCCAAAGATCCAGCATTACGGGAACCTCACCAGTAGATTGTTTAGTGTCATAAACCGGACATTCGTATGGAGGGTCTTACTCCTCGGCAGAGAAATAGTCAGTGTATTCTACAGCCCCAATCGACTGGGCAAGTATGTACTAGAGTCAGTGCCTGTACTTGATAGATTTCTATAAGCAATGCTTGATGAAACACTGGATTCTTACTGTGCATCACTTTCTATACTCACTTTGACTGATCTCCATGTAAAATTGTGTTGTTTTTTAAACTTACAATTTATCTTAATGGTAAGAGTTGAGGATGTCAACTGATTATCACATATAAAAAAATCGTAGGAATAGAAGTATTGAATGCCAAACGACTATTTTTGAAGAAAATTAACGTTTTACTCATTGTTCTTTTCTCTTTTGGTGAATACAGCTTAATAGTATATATTTTTCGATTGATTTATTGAAGGGTTAATTTTAACAGCCTGTCGACTAAAGAATGTTTATTGGATGTCTAAAGGTAGGGCAACCATGTAAAATATAGTTGTTTCTTAATTTTTTTCTTTCTTTTTTCTTTCATTTTGTTCTTGCAAATGGTCCACTTGCAAGTGGATCATTATTAAACAGATCTATTTAACCCATAAATGGAACATAGATTTCCACTCCTGGTCAGAGTGGACCAACGAGTAATGTAACACTTTGTGATCACAACTTCTAATTTTTTTTGTGTTCTAATTTGAAGCTAAAAATCTATGATTATTTTATACATTTAAACTACCAAATTAATACCAAAAATTTTACTTGAACTGCTGTTGCATATGTTGATTGTAATTTTTCCTCTCTCAATTTATTGTCTCAATGTAGACTTTTCTATATATTTTATGTTCACCTTTATTGGGGCGTAGTTTATGGATTTTTTTTTTGCAGTGAACATGCCTTTGTAAGTTTCTTTTATAAGATAAATGTCCTAGGTGATAGCAGAGACATTTATGAAATAAAGAAATTAACCAATAAAAACAATTGCACATAATCCTAATAGCTTTCAATCACAAGAGAAGAATTTTAAAAATATGTTTGTTAATAAATAGATTAAAAGAAAGTGAAAAAGAAAAGAATTGAATGGATGAATAAAAAAGAACAGATATAGCATTTAATTTTTTTTTCCCTTTTCAAAACGAGAGATCTAAGTTAGAAAGAGAGGAGAGGGAGAGACAGAAAAATAGAAAAGTCAATTCAAAAAGTCGATTTGACTGCTAATGAGTAAATGAAAAAAAAAATAATGGAAAATGTTGGAAAGTTGGTTGTATTTTTTAGCTTCTTTGTTTTCTTGTGATATTTTCGTTCGTTTCAATAATCCCATTTTCGGTTTATTCCAATGCAATAATCAAAAATTCAAAGCTCGATTAGTAAAGAGTATTATCAGAAAAATCAGAAGAAAAAAATGGTGGCTGGTATCTCCTTGAAATGTTAGACTCCTTCTATTATTGTCTTCCAAGATCTTTTCTTGTCTGCGCTGTTCTTTAAGATCGTTTCTTTTTATTGCGATTTCTTTAGACTTTATTCATTTTTCTTTTGTCCCCTCATTTTTAGTTTGTTTCTGATTTCTTTGTCTACGCTTTCTTTTATTAACTTTCTTATTCCATCCAGTTCTTGCTACTTTATTTCTTCAGAACTGCAAGTATGTTTTTTTTTTTTTGTATCGACATCTAATTTCTCTTTTTCTTTTAAATTCATTCGTTTTCTTTGCTTTTTAAGCCATTGTCTACTCATTTACAGATTTGTTTCAATAACTTTTCAAAACTTTTTGATTACTTTCTTTCTTTCTTTCTTTCTTTCTTTCTTTTTTTTTTTTTTTTTGGTCTACTGATTGTTCTTTCCTTTTGTTGGTTTTTCTTTTTCTTTTTTTTTTCTTTCTTTCTCTTTTCTATCATTCTTGTTTCATTTTTTTCGGTCATCTGTCTTGATAACTTTTTCATAATTCTTTCTTTCTTTCTTTCTTTCTTTCTTTCTATCTTTCTTTCTTTCTTTCTTTCTTTCTTTCTTTGCTCTATGCTTTCACAGGTGGCTCATATCTGTTTTTATTTACTTTTTAAAGTTAGTTTTGCTTTCTTTCTTTCTTTCCCCCCTATCGGTTTCATTTTTCTTTCTTTCTTTACAGTTCATATTTAGTCATTTCATCCTTTTTTATTTCCTGTTTACTTTCTATTGGTTTTATTTTCATCAGTTCATTCTACATGTTAATTAGTGAATTATTTTTTGTTTGTTTATTTGTTTGTTTGTTTGTCATTATTTTGTTCCTTAAATACATAATTTTTTCGTTGGACACCTCGGATAATATAATGGTTAGCAAATTAGACGAGCAAACCTTCACGAGTGAGTTAGAGTTTCATGGAGTGCTCCATTCCTTTGACCTTATGCCACATCGGAGCATAGATCTTTGTAAATCACTGCTTTCTTTGCTAACATTTTTCTCTCTGTTCCTTTATTTTTTCTTACTTATTTGTCAGCTTTCCCGTTTGTTCTTTTTTTTTTTGTTCAATTTTGTTTTTCATTCGATTCTTTCTTTATTTCTTTCTTGCTCGATCGAGGCCTTCTTTTATGGACCTTCTTAATTTAAAAAAAAAGTCTATTTATTTTTCTTTGTTTTCATCAGTCTATTGTTTTTTTTTCTCAATCTTTTTTACTTTTTATTTCTTTTCCTTTTTTGTACGTTTTTTTAATTTCCCCCCTTCCTTCTTTATAATTCATATTCATCTTATTTAACATCATCTTTCTTTCTTTCTTTCTTTCTTTTTTTCTTTCTTTTACATTCTTTTTTATTGTGGGCATTTTTTTTCCTTCTTTACAAATTATATTAATTTTGTTCTGAGATCTTATTCTAAAGAAACCAATATTTTATTCTTGTCAACTTCCTGAACTTGTCCGATCTTTTAAAACCTTTCTTTTATTTCCTTTTTAACCACTTGTTTATTTATGCCCAATTTACAATTATTTTTGTATAAATGGTTTTTTCTCTTCTGCAAAACACGTGGAGATTGTTTTCAGTTATTTTCTTTCATTACAGATTTTGCAATATGTTTTAATTTATAATATTGTAGTCAATTAATATAATTCGATCTCAATTGATTACAATCTTGTTCCTGGCGTTTCTGCTGCTTTTACAAACAAATGAAAATATTTCTAATTCTATGAAAAAAATCCATATTTTGCGCCTTACAATTTAAGTTGCTACTGAAATATTTTTGCATTTTTTTAACATGTCGAATTGTATAAAATTTGAATGTAAAAATAAAGATAAAAATTCTTTATTTTGTTATTGAGTTTATTCTTGTCCTTTATTATATAAAGGTTACAAACGAATCTTTCTAAACATTCTGAACTAGTTTTAATGAAGCAACTTAAAATAGATTAACAGCAGTAAAAAAGAATTTTTAATTCCATAGGAATGTAAAATTCCTATACACACTTTGTAGAAAACAGGACAGCAGCCACATCACATCAGTGATAGTACTGCAGGTTTTGTTGCAAGTATTTTTTTTTATGGACGGTGATTCTTAAATTCAGTTTTTCTTCTTGACCCGTTTTCCTACCTCCAGGTTTAAAGAGAGCAAACTACCAACTATTTAACAATAATTGGTGACTCCTGTTATTTAATGGTAATCAATGAAAACTATCAAAACATTGCAAGCGACTTTGAATCTCGATGGATATTTTATACTCCCGATCTTAAATGGGACCAACCGTAGTTTTCTTTTTTACATGTGACCGAATATTTTTTAGGGCTTAAGAAGATAATATTTTGATATTTTTAATATTCAACAAAAAATCATAATACTGTGATATATATATATATATATATATATATATATATATATATATATATATATATATATATATATATATATATATATATATATGATAGATCGTAGTGAATCTGACAAGAGGATAAAAAATAAGTGGAAAGATGGATAAATTAAACACTTACAAAGGTTAAGTAGTTGGGATATTTCATTCTTTTTCCCCAAGAACTTCTTCAGAATAAAGAGGATAAAAAATAAGTGGAAAGATGGATAAATTAAACACTTACAAAGGTTAAGTAGTTGGGATATTTCATTCTTTTTCCCCAAGAACTTCTTCAGAATAAACATTTTTTTTTATTGTCTTCTAGAACTCGTAAAGAACAAAAAACATTTGACACCTCTCATTGAAATCACTCTTCAACCCCAGTATTATGTAGCTTACCTAAACACCCCCTACAACCCATTATCTTCATTATCGATAGTGCCACACACAAAATAGCTCCAGCAATTGTTAAAATATAACCCCCCATACTCAGCACAATCAGACTCTTACACGTTATAAACACCGGAGAAATACTTAATAAGGACATTAGTATACAAAAAAAAACAAAAAAAAAAAACAAACAATGAACAGCTTACATATAACTTCTCCCTTTTTTTTAGCTCACTAGTATTAATTCCACTTCCATATGATCAAAAATCTCTCATGGAACCTGATGCATTTGACTCCATCAACATACACACAGTCAAAGCTAAAATCCCGTCCCACCATCACTTAAAACCACATCTACCCTCTTCTCGGTTTCTCCCCTTACTTGCCTCTTATCTTTTGACCCTGTCCCTCCCCCTTTTATACCTTTATTTTCTCCGGTATTTTATCTATTTTTCCATTTGCCAAAACGTAATAACTCTAGAAAAAAATTAGTTTCAAGAAGTTATTGGAATAAAAGAACGAAATATCACTACTACTGAACCTTTCTAAGTGCTTGATTTATTCATCTTTCCACTTATTTTTATCATATATATATATATATATATATATATATATATATATATATATATATATATATATTTACTAATCAATTATCTACCAGTATTCACGGTACCAGAAAAAAACAAAAAATCCCTGGCCAGGAACAAGAGAAAAAAATATCTCGAATCACGGTCCAGAGGAAAAAGAAAAAAGTTTTTTGGGGTAAAAAAGAAAGAAAAGACCAACCTCGTCCTACTCCTTGAAAAAAATCAAGGGGTACAAAGTCAGTGGCCAAAAGAAAACCAAAAAACCCTCCGCGAATACTGCAATGCTATAATTACTAAAGTGCTCAACATTAAACAATGGAGCCAATTATAGAATTAATTTAAATCGCTAGTCGAAAATCTTCTACTAAAGTTTTACCTTAACGGATCATCAGGAAGTTTCGCCTAAACTTAGGCGAAACTTCCTGATGATCTGTTAAGGTGAAACTTTAGTAGAAGATTTTCGACTAGCGATTTAAATTAATTCTATATATATATATATATATATATATATATATATATATATATATATATATATGGAGGGCCTTAATGCTGGGATGGTATATAAACTATTTAAAAAAATAAGTAAACGACTACACACTCAAAGGAGGTGAATGAATACAAAAATCAATGGCATAAACACAACATTTTATATTCATTTATTGAAATCTTTGAAATCTGGTTTTTATAGTAAAGAGATTCTCATATCTGCTTCGGATTTTTTGCCTTTTACGAATGTAAGAATATTATTGCTGTCTATGAAGAAAATCCTTTTGAGTTCGAAAAAGAATAATTATTTTTATTATAATTTCTGATTACTGGGTATATATTCGGCCTTTATAATACACTAGACATGTGTAAGTTTTTGTATCACTTCTCGTGTAGTCATAAAACTTTTCATTATCCATGGCATTAAAATTTGCACTGGTGATTCTACATGAAATTGATTTTTGTACGAGTTTTATAAATTATAATGCTTCAATAGAAATAATTTACGTCCAAAAATTTTATTTGTTTTGTTGTTTGATTTTATATTTTTCAAATAAGTTTCCATTCGCAGAACACTGACATGAGCCTCGTGGAAAAGTACGCAAGCCTTTGAAGTAAGATGTAATAAAACATTGTTTTTCTCTGTTGCGATGTACAAAACAAAACAAAATTGCTCAGAAAATCTTAAGCCGCGCTGAGGATTCATCAAATTTGCCCAAAATAAATAAATAAACAAAACTCCTCATTTTCTCGTGTAGTTTAATTTTTTCGGTTGATGTATGGATTCTCTGTCTAGATAATCCGTCAAGATTAAGTGATGGCTCAATCTTTTTCAAAGCATTGACGTTTGTTGTATCTTCTATTTCCAAAGTATTCTTTTACAAATAAGACGATGATGCATGTTTGATAAACGGATGTACCATGTTTGACTATTAAAACTCATGGACGTTATTCTTATTTTAACAAAGCTTGATTAAACCATTCTTATTAATGAATTCTACCAGGTATGAATATATTTAGGATGGGACACCGGCCTATCGTATTCTACGAATTAATCTATCTTTTGTATATTAAAAAACCACAAGGTGGGGATCAATTTGAAAATCATTAGGTTTTGTACATTTGTTGATTTTTTTTTTAAATTCAAAATCATTTTTCTTGTGTTTTTTTCGTGTTATATATCAATAATCATAAACAATCATACATCATTTATTAATCTTAATAATAATAAATACTTATATTTTAATAATTAATGTTAGTATTTTATATAATCATATCTTAGACATAATAATAATAAATAATCATAGGTATGTTCAAGTTGTTAAATCATATCAGATATTAATAGTGAAAACTAAGGATTGAAGCTGGGATTACTGCTCATTATTGTAAACGAAACCCTCGTTATTTATCTACAACAAGACGATGAAAGGAGTTAGACGAATTACAAGTATTGATGGTTTAGGCTTCTGGACAAATATTTATTTACCAGCTAATTCACTTTCGGTTATAAGATATAAAACATAGAAAGAGTTCCTACTAAAAAGTTCTCCTATCAGACTAGGAACTCGGCAAACGATATAGTTATTTTGCATATAGATATACTTCTAATACATTTTCTGTGGCAACTCTAGGGAATCTGTTTGAAAAAACTGTTTTTTTTTAACAGTTTTCTTCGTATCTATAGCAGTTGAAAGGTCAACTGTTCTTGAACTTAGAACAGATTCCCCAGTCCAAGATTAATTCAAGAAACAATGGCCTTAGGAAATAGCCTTGTTGTATTCCATGTCTGTTTCGAAGCCTTTCTTATGGCATTCTTCGAAATAATATATTTTCAGAAATGACTGTACCCGATATATATATATATATATATATATATATATATATATATATATATATATATATATATGATTTGGTATTTCTTTTAAAATGATTAAAATAATTATTTCTTGGGTTTAGTTTGATTATGTTTCTTTGTTTAAAGACATTCCCAACTTTCTGACTATTTAATATCAAAGCCATTTTTGTTGATTGTTTAGTTGGTAAGTTGGTTGGGTTTTAGGGCGTATCAACTTTTTTTGATTATTTACTGCCAAATCCATTTTATACGAATAATCAGTTCTATTTGAAACAATTCAGTTTAGCATGAGTACACAGTTTAATTGTCAAAAATAATTCCATTTTAAGCAATTCAGTTTTGTCAAATAGTTCTATTTAAAACAATTCAGCTTAGTGTAAGTATAGTTTCAATGTCAAAAACAGATCTATTTCAAACATATTAGTTTAGCATAAGTACACAGTTTAGTTGTTTTTCACCTATAGGTAGGACCCTGTCAGGTGCTGTAACTCCGGGCCAGAATGGATCTGGGGGCGATGTCATTGAAGGGTGACTCCATATTTCCCAAAGCTCCAGCATTGCTGGAACCTTACCATCTGACTGTTTAGTGTCATATCTAGGCCAATCGTTGAGTGGGGTATTACCCTGGTGCAGATATACAGTCGGTGATTTCTACAGTCCAAGCCAACTGGGCAACATTTTTGTAGAAGAACAACAGTGGTATTACTTAATACAGAGCTAGGGAAAAAGGGCTTTCATACCTTTACTAATGTTATTAGTATGAAAGGGAGATTCTAACTCGCTTACTAAAATACAGCAGTCCATCAGGTTAATCACAACAAGACGAGTACTCTCTGATTATTTTTCGGCGCAGTCAACTAGGGCTGAGGAAAAAACTGATTGCATTTCTACAGAGGTTAATGACACCCCAAAGAGTATCCTAGAGATATTACTAAACTACATCCGATGGAGACGCTCTTGTCTTGGAGCTTTGGGGAATGTGGAGATTACCTTCAAAATCATTATTCCCAGGTCCACTCTTTTCTGGTGTGGTAGTACCTATTAGGGTTTCATTAATGGGCTAAATTTAACTGCTTGATCACTTACTATACTTCAAACCATTTAACTAGAAGCGAACAAATTATTAACATTGATATGATAGCAATAGTTGAAACCATTTATCTCTATGCAAACAAAACAATTCACTCGTTTAAAAATAATTTTATGTACAGACTATTCATCATTTCCAAATTATATATATATGTATATATATATATATATATATATATATATATTAGAAAGTTGACCGAACGTAAACAAAAGCAACTCGATGTCAACCTTTACAATAACTAGGACAGCGATGAATAGACGAGAATCCTACGCTTTTCCCTGGAATTTTCCACTTGCCCTTGATTTATTCCTTAAGCAAAGAGGCATCAAGTATAATTTTTTGAGTTTTCGTATGACTTGACCTGGGTTTAAACCCCAGTCCCTCGGACAATTGCGAACGCTCAGACCATTTTACATATATATGTACGTGTGTGCGCATATACGATGTATATGTGTGTTTTTAAATATGATTTAACGTTGAATAACCTACAACGGTCGATATGCCATAAATCACAACCAACTAACCAACCTATTATTCTTTAAATAAGAAAACAGAGTGTTTGCCTCTCCACAAGAAAACAAGGTTTGCCTTTTACTTTACTACGCATAATGTCTACAGGTTATCGACCATATATAAATCTGATCTATCACATAAAAAAAAAGGGATTTCTTGCAAACTGTAGTCGTATACGTACTGTTGTATGGCTACCTCACCTGAACTTTAAGGAAGCGCTTTGATAAAACTGCATATGTCAATTGCACAATTGTTGCTTTAAACAAATTCTTGAAGCAGCACCCGACAAGACAGCAACTTTAGGACCATTGATTTTTGTCTCATAAACCATCGAACAGTTGAAGAAGAATGGAATCATTAAGGAATTTCTGTGGGCGCCCACATATGGTATACTTGTATTAGCCGATCAGCAAAGACACGGGATGTTGGTTAGTGGACCGACCAAGAGTGAGAAACGATAAAGAGGAATTGCTACATTCAAGATAATCCTTGCTATCAATATTATTTGATGAGGGTGATGGTAATGAAGACGTGTGAGTGATAGCATTTCACAGTAGTTTTGGCAGGCCCAAGATGCCATCTTTTATCTTCTGAAACTTAGATATATGCGTATATAACAAAAAACACTGATTCTCACAATCCTCAAAAGAAACTTTTTTCAATAAATGTCTCCTTGATTTTCTATGATTTGAAGAAGTACTGATACCAGGATATTATGACTATTTTTATTATCATTTTTATTCAACATTTTCTCTTAAAATAATCTTCCAGATTTTATATATTAAGTCAAACCTTGTTCATTTTCTTTTCTTTTTTAAAATTTTATTTTGCTTGGTGTTCAATAGTTTTTCAATCAATTTTTTTATAATCAGTCATGCGTAAAATAAATGATAAAAAACTTTTCCCAGTCATACCCATTCGTATATAAAATCAAGGCAAAGAAAGTGGGATGAGAATTATATTTCAAGATAAGAGGAAAACGAGCAAACGTCCTTTAAATGCGTTTGTTTTATCTGATAGATTACAAGTACTTCCGATCTTCCAGCTAGATTTTTTAATGGAATATAAAAATGGGAAAATGTAATGTCCAACAGATTATAAAAAAATATTGAAAAAGGGCGGTCATAGTTAATAGATTTTTTTTTCTTTTATCTTGTAGATCAATCAACTGTACAATGACAAAAATAGATTATTATCTTTACTGAAGTTTGAAACTATCAAAATATCCTTTCATTTTAAGACATATAGATATATAAACGAAACCATGCATTATATAGAAAGTAGAGACCTTGAGGCGTACTGACTAGCTGGTGGACTAAAACATCGTTGTTTGCGAGATCGAACTCCAGTCGAGTTATCGTGTTTACTTTCAGATTAATATATTTGGGAAATATATGAACAATATAATTCCCAATCTATTAATTAATTCTGTTCCACAAGAATGTCTTCGGTATTAAATAATCCACGAAGACTGATATACCATTAAATAAATGCGGACAAATGCATGTATAGCAACGTAGATTTTCCTTTAGCCAACCATTTAAGTCATGAATGAAAATCTACTGTAGAGTAATAATTAAAAGAATCTCGAAGGATGTCAGTTTTACTGTTTTCATTTTGCAACTGATAACCTTCTCTTGTATACCTGTTATCTGTCTGTCTACCTCTCTCTCTCTTTCTCTCTCTCTCTCTCTCTATCTCTCTCTCTCTCTCTCTCTCTCTCTCTCTCTCTCTGTACGTGTGTGTGGATGGGTAGGGCTTAGCTCGAAGTTATTCTCTCATATCTCTCTATTTCGAAGCAATACAATTTCTCTCAGAATGAATGTATTGCTCTTTACTTTGGTGGGACTAAACATTTTGAATTTAATGATTTTAAATAACGATTTCAGGTACACTAACATTTAGATTTTTGGTTTATTTTAATGCCTAAAAATGTTAGTATTCGTAAATTCTACTGACACTGTTATTTCAGTTTCACAAAAAGTATAAACAAAAAAACAACAACAAACAAACAAACAAACAAACAAACAAACAAAATCCTTTTAATAACTCAGCTTAGATAAATAGGTTTCTGATTGAAATAAAAGGAATAATCTTTAAAAAGATCTTAAATATCTTTTTCTACCTGTTTTTCAAAGAACATATTCTTGTTTTTGTTTGGTTTGGCTTGGTGGGTTTTATGGCATATCGGCCTTTGTAACGCCAAATCCATTTTTATGTAAATAACCAGTTCTATCTAAAACAATTCAGTTTAGCATAAGTACACAGTTTAATTGTCAAAATCATTTCCATTTCAAACTATTCAAGCAGTTATATGTAACAATTCAGTTAAGTGTAAATACAGTTTTAATGTCGAAAAACAGTTCTATTTCAAATAATTCAGTTAAGCATAAGCACGCAGTTTAAATGTAAGTAGGGTTTAATTGTCAAAAACGTTTCTATTTCAAGCTATTCCTTTCACTGAAATAATTCAGTTTAGCATAAATATGCTTTAAGTTCTATTTAACCCATAGATAGGGCCCTATCAGGTGCTACCACAAAGGGTCAGAGTGGACCTGGGAGCGATGTCAATGAAGGGATACTCTGCATTCTCCAAAGCTCCAGCATTGCTGGAACCTCACCATCAGATTGTTTCGTGTCAAATCAGTACACTCTTTAGGTAGGGGGGTCTTACCATCTGCAGAGGTGCAATCAGAGTATTCTACAACCCCAGCTGACAAGGCAATATTCTTGTTTTGATTTAACAAATAAATTTGGAATGTAAATGATTTTTATTCCAATATAAGATATATGAGATATATTTTACAATAGGATGTCAAACTCAAAAGATTCGAGGCTCATCAGAACTCTTATAATCCTTGTGTGAGCTTGGATATGAGTATAAGTAATTATTAGTATGAATGCAATCTGGGATCTGTTCTGCTGAGCCAAACATTGAACAGTTTACATAAAAAATTCTCACAGTGAATGAAAATTATATATATATATATATATATATATAGTCATCCACAAACAGACTGCTTCGTTGTATCACAACTCATCAGTGTGGCTAGACACGTAGGACGCTTCAAGCTAGGATAGAAACTTGCCCAACTTTACGTTAGACTTAGTATCATACCACTCAGCCATCAGTCGGGACACTTTAGCTCGGTAATTATAAGACATACTGAAGTAGCTTTCGTTCGTTTACATTTTGCCCTACCAGAGAACAGAGTGCTCAATTCGTTCGAAGAGCTTTGCATTATGCGAGAGACAGCCGTTAATTCTTTCGCCACATTGCTCAACCTCTCCGGGGAAGAATATATATATATATATATATATATATATATATATATATATATATATATATATATGTATATATATATATATATATAATTCTATACAATATTCCTAATAAGTCAAATGACGTAATTTAAACATCAAAAGCTGATTTGCCAGTTAAACGGCTAACTTTTTCTTACTATACATATTTTCCCGTAGGTTTTTGTATTTCACATTTCTAATCATCCATCGTTAACTTAAAATTATTATTATCACCACTCATGGTCCTGATAATGGTTCAGTAGAACCGAAACGCTATAGTGTTGACCCGTTAATAAATCATTCCTTCCACTTGGATCGTTGTTATCAGTTTTTCTACATATATATATATATATATATATATATATATATAAGACTGTATCTAATTCAGTAAATCCGGAGTTAGGAACATTTCCAAGCAGGGCAAATAAAATATTCAAAAATAGAATATTAAATTCAAGTAATCCCGTTCAAGAGCTCAAAGTAAATAATACTTGAAGATGAGGATGATTATGAAGATTGCTTAAACTTTTCTCAGTGGATTGTGTTATATTTCTTTCTTTTTTTTCTTTTTTTGTTTTGAAAAAAATAATGCATGAAATAAATACTTACACATGTACTAAGGAACATGTACTATATATGCGCATTATGTTTCAGAAATCTTTTCAGAAATCTACATGGTGTGCCAAAAAGCGTTTGAATCTTACATTTTAAAGTGTGTTTTATTGCTTTCCGTGTTATTTTTTCTAAACGAGAAAAGTCGATGGTCGAACACCTCTTCGAGAATTCCGAGAGTCAATAAATAATGCTTATCTAAGCTATTTAATAACTCAACAGTTCTTGTCATTGTGAATTTATGAAGAAAGACATTAAAAAATATCCTGAAAACTAGTTAGCACCAGATTGTGTCTAAAGCGAATCATTGCAAACCAAAGAGCTACTTTCTTACGCTTTTACGTACTGATATTGTTCCGACAAATTTCCCGACATGAAACACAGCGTAAGCATACACCAAGCCATTACAAACATATCCTGTAATAAATCTCTTGCAGACATGAATTCGCCAAGTTAGATTTCTTTCACGAAATAAATCAGTTATTGCTCCGTCAATCAATCATGTTTGGTCATTAATTTTGGCAGGGCATTCTTCCATGTATTCTAATAGAATATATTTCCGTTTGAATGGACCAATATTTGTGCAATAATGTATATTCGTAACGCCATAAACTTTAGTTTACGCTCTAGTCGGTCAAGATACGTCGATATTAGACTCGTGGGGTAATATTATCATTGAGTCAAATATCCATATACGTATTGTTTTTAACTCAATAAGAGCGATAAGCTTAACTGGTACGAATGGGAGCATTTGGCTCTTGGTAGATTAATGTGCTATCTATTTACAAGGTGTATTAAATCCACTCCATATTTAGAAGAGTAACAGGCGTATAAATATATGAACAACAATGTGCGTATATTTTCGTTGTTGCTGCTTTCAATATTTACTAATTATTAGTGGTAATCAGATAATCAATTTGTTAACCTTCACTTAAAATAAACGGTATGGATCAGAATCTGATAGCTATATTTTAAAAATAACGTTTTACCATATCTTCAAATTGATTTTTTTCTGTTTCCATATACATATATAGATATACATGTCACACGTGGCGTAGCGGTTAACGTTGTAGGGAAGGGACTGGGTTACTCGTGTTCAAATTCTGAACAAGACTGTTTGCAATTTACATAGCACTAATACTCTTAAGAAAGTCATTCTTCCAATCATTCCGTGTTCAACGAAGGGAAAACCGGGCTCTTTTAGCTTGGTATAGAAAATTGTCTACGAGAAGGAAACTAAATAAAAACCAGTTATAGACCTGGAGACGGATTGGCACCACTAGGTTATTCCTTCCTAAGACTCACTACAAAGTAGCGCCATAATGAATTAACCAGATTATGAAATAGGTTTCTTTTATTCTTGTCAGTCAGGAAACACGGATTTTCCTCGCTAACTGAGATGTCTCAAATATTTTAGAACCCTCCTTTTAACCTATTTTATATGTATTATGAACTCCCTAATACCCTCACCAATTGGTTTAATAGTACCACTACTGTTCTTCCACAATGGTGGCATTGGGATAAAATATATCCCAATGATTTATTTGTCATTAAAGAAAGAAACCAAATAAATCAAGGTGACACATAAAATAAAACACACACACACACACATATATATATATATATATATATAAGTAAGTAAAGTTAACCGACCGTAGTCGAGGGTGACTCGAAGGCTCCTTTTTCGATATCTACAACACCAAAGTGTAGTGGAGGGTGCAACTCTTTTTCCTTGATTGTTCCACTTTACCCTTGATCAGTACATTATAATGTTAAGTGTTACGCAAGGAAGCATTAAGTACCATTTTTTGAGTCTTTGGTATGACTCGACTTGGGATTGAACGCAGGTCTCCCGGGCCATTGGCGAACTCTAACCATTATGCCAAGACTAATTTTATTTCGACATAATGTTCTTGGTACAAGGGTAAGGAGTCGATTTTACTATAACCGTCATGATTCCGAATTAAAAACCTCTGGCGAGCTGTGAATACAGCGGAAACAGAAATTGACAGGCCGGAGATTTGGGTTGATCCTTTCGCAATGGGAATTTACTATGATATGATAGAGGAATTTCTGCATCGGGATTGTAAGAAAGAATGTCACATGACAGTGTTCGTAATCTATTGACATTATTTAATCCATTTGTGTCGAGACAGGGCAAAACTGATACGTAAACGCGACCGGGCATTTGAAAAGGATCTTTTCAGAGAAGTCACAGGAATCAAGCAGCGTTTCTTCCAGATGAAATGACGTAAAGAAACATCCAGAAACAGTCGGTATAAATTAATTAAAACAACAACTTAAGGAACATGGTTATTTTACTCATAAAAATAAGTGTGTCGAATTCTTTCATAACCCAGGATCAACTGATAACGTGTGGATGGACTCGGAAATTTATCAAAAGCGTCAAATTCTGCCATTTTTACTTTGGATAAATAATAAGTAAGGCTGGAGGTCTGTGGTTACTGCTATCACAGAATATATTCCATGGTGGTAATTTGAAACAATATTTTTCAGGGGAATCTATTCTTTATACTATCGTTATCTTACTGTTTCAAGTTTATGAGAAAATGTTTTAAATTTTTCTCTAGATAAATCATACAATAGACATGGTTGTGTAACATAGCCAAATACGAATATGAGAAATATACATAGGGAATCCCGTAGTCCAAACCTGGACTGGCCTCGCCCAGGTCAGAAAAGTCAACTCGCTTCGTCTAGGTTCAAATCTCAACTCCCTGTTTTTTTTTCAAAAATCACCCAAAATCCTCAGCCCATCGCTTCCGGGCATGACGTCATTCACATCCCCAGTCTCATTTCTATCCGGGGTTTTTATTATGAAATCTGTGATTTTCACATCCTCCCCGCACGAGCGTGAACACCTGCACTCTATGTGTGCCCCTACCTGTGCAATGAGCCAAATAGTTCTAAGCCTAACTAAACCGAAAGATAAGAAATAACCAACTAAAAATGATAATATGAAAAAAAATCCTTCTGCAATTATATAACAGTTGTTTCTGAGTGCAAACTGCATTTAAATCTCCTACGTGAACATAAGTTAACTTCATGTTGGATCAAAAATTAATACTTAAAAGAAGATCAGAAAATTAGAGTTAAGTATGAAAATGATTGCAAATTTATATTTCATTTCAATTTACCCTTTTTTAATATGGTTGGCCGAACACTTAAATCTGTTCGAAATCTATTGTAATCATTAGAATAAGCGCTGGAGAACAATACGCGATTGAATAAGCCCGACCCATATAGTTTAT
Source organism: Sepioteuthis lessoniana (assembly GCA_963585895.1). Lineage (NCBI taxonomy): Eukaryota > Metazoa > Mollusca > Cephalopoda > Myopsida > Loliginidae > Sepioteuthis > Sepioteuthis lessoniana. Next base: position 103,062,585 of record OY757905.1, on the reverse strand, counting down.
TCAATGCAGATACATTGCACTTCTAAATAAATTATGTATTCTATTATCTATTAAAATTTCGAATCCAGGCAACGTTACAAACAGGCATTGACATATAAATTCACTGGAAAAATGGCCAGCCATTATTTACTTTAATGACAATTTTGAAGCAAATTAATTGATTTAGATACATCCGTGAAATCTCGGGTTTCAACTTGAAAGTAGGGCAATACATGCATTCATAAGGCGCTTGGGGCACAATGGCTATCGTCGTAGGAAATAGACATAATCAGCTAAGTTCCGAACCTGGACGTTGAAGTTGTCATTTCCCAACGCGATAATTCCCATGAGAAAGGTATGAACCCATCTATTCTTCCACTATCTATGAGTAAATAGTTGGGGCAAACAGTACTCTTATTCTTTTGGTAAGGCAGATAAAAAAACGAAAACTTTTTGTCTGAGAAGAAAACTCGGTCAAAGAGAAAGCAACCAGTGAATTTAAGTCAGGTATTCTTCCCTTAAAATTTGATTTTTGTCTTATCAAGAGAGTCGCAGAAGGTTTTGGTAGATATATACAAATACCGTTAATTATTTCATATCCTGTGTTTCAGTTGGCATGATTTTGAAAAGTTGCTTCTGCTATATCATCATCATCATGTCGCGCCGCCAGCGCAGATATCCTTGACCCTCTCTCGCCATTTCTCCCTATCATTCATCGCCTCCGGCAGGTCTTCAGGGTTACATCCTGTGTCCTCACATAGTTGCTGTATGTATGTTCGTGCTGGTCGTCCCACTCTTGCACATCCATATGTGGGGGTCCACAGGAGTACATCGCTTATGAGCTCGTCCTTGCTTCTCCAGCAGTGTCCTGCGTGTCTGGTTCGTCGAACTTGTATAGTTTTCGTGATGGGGGGCAAGTGTCCGTATAGTTGGAGTCTCGTGGGGTGCTGTCGCCAGGACTTGTTTAATACTGCTCTCAACATTCTTGTGTAATTTCCGTCCAGCCTCCTCTCCAGCCGCTTCGTAAGCGTCCATGTGGTGCATCCATATAGCAGTATCGACACAACCGCTGCCTGGAAGAAACTGCGTTTAAGGTTAATTTGAATAAACAGTTAAAAAAAAATATTACAATTTGACTTAATTTAAAACTGGTAAAATTTCAAAAAGCATAATGTAAATCTGGAAATAGTTACACATAAAAAAAAGTCTGCAATAAAAAAAAAAATCAATTCTCAGATTAAGAAGCCTCATCTCAAAAAGATTCCCAATAAAGATAGTTACATATATTTTAGCATTCTATCATATTTTGTAATTTTCCAGTAATAGCATCAATGAAATCAGGAATCAGTGCAAGAAATACTGACAAGTACCATATAATCGTCGAAAAAAGTGTTAATTTTAAGTTATTATTTAGCGTAACACTTTATTGTGTTTGTTTATAACCAAATCCTTTCATTCGGTTTTTAGGTTGCTATCAGCAAATGTAACAAAACATCCGTAAATTTATGTCTCGCTTCGGGACAAAAGGAAAAATAAATGAACCGAGGTCACACTCACTCTTTTCTTTGGTCTAATTTATAATTCCTTATCTTATAAAATGAGTTCTTTATTCGCCCCGACAAATTATAGCCAACTTAGATCGATCTTTAAAGAAAATATGTTAGTAAGTCAGATTTTCAAATTCACCTAAAATATGCTTATTATTTCACGGAAATTTCAAAATAAAATCTCTCAAACCACCTAAGCACCCTGCCGTCAAACTGTTAAAGCCAGGTAGAAAATTAACGTTCAGCTTTGCATCAGGCTTTACTAGAAAGATAAAAATCGTACATCCTCAATAAGCAAACAGCAAAATGAATCCAAGTCTGGCTCGTCAAAAATAAACACATTAATGGAATCCTTATTATTTATTTCTTTGGATATGGAAAAGTACCGGGGAAAAACAGTTGAAGGAAATGGAAAGAAATATTATTGCCGTAAGAAGATGAACAAAATCGGGCGAGAATGCACCTGAAGCTATGAGCTGATGATTTAGCTGCAGTCTGAAAGGTGCAACAGGTCAGTTGCTGACATCTTATTAGATAATTCTTATTGACGTAAAAATTATGATGGATAGTATTCACGGCAGGTTATGCAGCGTCTTGATTAGAATCTCCATGGATATAGGGGACCTGCAAGAAATAGTTAATAAAGAAAATAAGGTGTGCAATTACACGTGATTTCTACGTAGGGGACTATCGATGTGAGTATGCATATCTATATAGAGTGTTTTCTATTAGAATGATTGGAATATTTAGGCTGAATGGATGCAGATTCAATAAGCGTGACTTCATATTTTGCATGCAGAAACATTATTCATATGTTCACTAAATATGTATTTATGCATGCTTATATATAACCTTATATATAAATTTTACCGAGCCATTGGTCTAATGGTTAAAATGTTCGCCAATGGTTCAGGAGACCTGGATTCAATCCCAGGTCGAGTCATACCAAAAACTCAAAAATAGTACTTGATGCTGCCTTGCTTAACACTCAGCATTGGTTAGGATCAAGGGTAAAGTGGAGCAATCCAGGGAATTGAGTAATGCCCTCCTCTACACCTCGGTGTAGTATCTATTGAAAAGGGAACC
>OY757905.1:103047473-103054973 GCA_963585895.1 Sepioteuthis lessoniana | reverse complement strand
AGACCATAAGATGTCATAGTAATCAAAAAGAAAAAGGAAGAGGACTCGCAGAATTGTGGACTTTGCTGTCCCGGTGGACCACTGAGTGAACTTAAAAGAATATGACAAAAGGGATAAGGACCTAGCTAGAGAATAGAAAAAGCTTTGTAACATGAAAGTGACGATAACACCAAGTGAAACTGGTGTTCTTGGTACAGTCACCAAAGGATTAGTACAAGGACTAGAGGACTTAGAAATAAGAGGACGAGTGGAAACCACCCAAACTGCTGCATTATTGATGTCAGCTAGAATACTGAGAAGAGTTCTGGAGACTTCAGTGGACCAGTTTTCACTTAAACTCCAGTGAGAAACCATCAACTAACGCTGGTATGAAAAATTCTCAAAAGAGAACAAATAATAATAATGATAATAATGACTATAATAACGAAGTCCTGAAGACTTGAGGAAACTTGTTCTCACTCAGAATCCAGTGAAAGACCATCACCTAAAACTGAAGTAAAAACTCTAATGGAGTAAATAATAATAATAATAATAATAATAATAATGATAATAATAATAATAATAATAATAATAATAATAATAATAATAATAATAATAAGAAGAAGAAGAAGAAGAAGAAGAAGAAGAAGAAGAAGAAGATCAATATCAACAACAACTATTAGCGCAAATTATAAAGAAAAAAATAATAATAATGATATTAGGATCAACTATATCAAAGCGAGATAAGATAAGATGAACGAAAAAAGCAGATGCAGATTATGTGATGATAAAGACGAAACGAAAACAAAATAAGCGGATGCAGAAAATTAGCACAGTAATAATATAAGACTCGACATGACTGGGTAGGCAAGGCAATCTACTGGGAATAGGGTAAGTTTGACCATTCGAACGAATGCTATATCCACAACCCAGAATCTGTCCTGGTGAATGAGACATACAAACTTCTCTGGGATTTTGAGATACAAACGGATCACCTAATCTAGTCCAGGCGACTAGACTTTACGATAATAAAGAAAAAAATAGGATTTGCAGAATTCTGGGTTTTGGTGTCCCAGCGGATTACAGAGTAAAATTGAAAGAAAGCGAAAAGAGGGATAAAAACCTGGAACTTGCTACGGAATTGAAAAAAATGCAGAACATGAAAGTGATTGTTATACCAATTATAATTGGTGCACTTCGTTCAGTCACCAAAGGATTGGTACAAGAACTGGAACATTTGGAAACAATGGCATGAGTAGAGGCTATCCAAACTACAGCATTATTGAGATTGTCGAGAATACTGAAAAGAGTCCTGAAGACTTGAGGAGACTTGCTATCGCTCTAACTCCAGTGAAAGAACACTGACGAGAAAAACTCTCAAGGAGAAAACAACTCTATGGCTGCTTTAAACGTCTAATAAACAACATATCACACCAGAAAACCTGGAACTGGTTAAGAAAAGGAAACCTTAAGAGAGAAACAGAATCCCTCCAAATAGCAGCACAGAACAAAGCCATAAGAACGAATCATATCAAAGCGAGAATAGATAAGACGCAACAAAGCAGTAAATGTAGGCTATGCGGTGACTGAGAAGAAACGATCAATCACATAATAAGTGCATGCAGCAAATTAGCACAGAAGGAGTATAAGGCGAGACACGACCGGGTCGGCAAGGTAATCCATTGGGAAATGTGCAGGAAATTTCAATTCGACCATACAAACAAATGGTATCTGCACAACCCAGCAACTGTTCAAGAAAATTACTAGCATAAACTCCTATGGGACTTCGATATACAAACGGATCACCTAATCCCGGCCTGAAGACCAGACTTCATAATAATCAACAAACAAAAGAAAATCTGCAAAAGTGTCGACTTTGCTGTCCTTGCGGACCACTGAATAACTCTTAAGGAAAGTGAAAAGAAGGATAAGTACCTCGACCTTGCTAGAGAATTGAAAAAGTGGTGGAACATGAGAGTAACAATTGTGTCAATTGTGATTGGTGCGTTATGCACAATAACTGAAGGATTATTGAAAGGCCTGGAGGACTTGGAAGTTGGCGGGCGGGTAGAGACTATCCAAACGACAGCATTGCTAAGAACGGCCAGAATCCTGAGACGAGTCCTGGAGACTTGAGGAGACTGGCTGTCCCTCGAACTCTAGTGAAAAACCCTGATGTGAAAAACTCTAAAGGAGTAAATAATAATAATAATAATAATAATAATAATAATAATAATAATAATAATAATAATAATAATAATCTCGGCCAGAAGGCCAGACCTCATAATAATCAACAAAAAAAAAAAAAATCTGCAAAATTGTTGACTTTGCTGTCCCGGCTGACCACAGAATAAAACTGAAAGAATGTGAAAAGAGAGATAAGAACCGCGACCTTGCTAGAGAATTGAAAAAACTATGGAATATGAAGGTGACAATTATATCAATAGTGATTGGCGCTTTTGGCATGGTAACTAAATGACTATTAAAGGGCCTGGAAGATTTGGAAGTTAGCAGCCGAGTGGAGACCATCTAAACAATAGCATTATTTAAAACGGCCAGAATACTGAGAAGAGTCCTGGAGACTTGAGGAGACTTTTTCTCACTCAATCTCCAGTGAAAGACCATCAGTTTACGCTGATGTGAAAAACTCTAATGAGTAATAATAATAATGACAACCATACGAACAAATGGTATATGCACAGCCCAGCATCTGTCCTGGAGAATGACCCATATAAACTCCTTTGTTATTTTGGCTTACAAATGGATCACCTAATCTCGGCCAGAAGACCAGAACTTATAATTAACAACCACAACAAAAAAGATCACTTGCAAAATTAATGACTTTGCCGTTCTGGCTGACCACTGATTAAAATTGGAAGAAGCTGAGAAGAAGAATCAGTACATTGACTTTGCTAGAGAATTTTTAAAAAACTGTGGAGCATGAACGTGACAATTAGACTAATCGTGATTGGTGCTTTTGGTACAGTCACCGAAGGGTTATTAAAGGGACTGGAGGACTTCGAAATAAGAGGACGAGCGAAGAACATCCAAACTACGGCATTATTTAGAACGGCCAGAATACTGGGAAGAATCATGGAGACTTGAGGGACCTTGCTGTCACTCAAACTCCAATTAAAGACCATCAGCTAAAACTTATGTGAAAAACTCTCAAGGAGTAAATAATAATAATTTCATAGCTAATGTTGGCTTTTATCGAAATTTGGCACCAATTCGGCTTTCTCCTGAAATAGAGTGTATTTCTTCCTTGTAAAATACATGATGCTTAGGTGACACAGTTTTTAAACAGTTTTCATTGACATCATCCTTCTTTTCTCTTGGTTTATATCGAATTACTAGTCAGTGTCTTATTTCTTGTCTGGGTTACATTTACTTTCGTCTTTTCTAACTGGTGTAATGTACTTACTAATTATATCGCCAATACTTCTTTTCATATTCCGATTTTTTATTAAGTTTTGGGAAACAGCTAAATATTATTGGCTGTCATCTTATTTTCTTGCTTTTTTTATTCTATTATTGCATGAAAAGCCCAGCTAAATCTTGTCCCATTAATGTATTCAGTGGCTTTGTAACTCACGTAGGAATCAGCATTTATTTGACTTGATATGAGGACGAAGAACAATTATTGCCGTTGAGCTTTTAAGCCTTTCAGTGTGCTATCATAAAATATTCCAAAACTTCCTTGAGACATGTTTTTTTTCATTGAAAAATAATATTTCAGTAAGACATATACTAAACCCATTCAAACAGGGCTTGTCAGCTGAACTCAAAATTCACTGTGTCAACTGAAGAAGGTTAAGATCCCATAAAAAAGGAATGTTTTTAGTATGACGCTAAACAGCATAGAGTATTCAGGGTCTAGTTCCAAATATCTGGTGTGTGTGGAGGTCCACTCTGATAGGGAGTGATAGCATCTGTTTGGGTCAAAAAAATCTGTTTGCAAATTAATTGCAATTGATAGAAATACTAGATATCATATAATCCTGTGACGACATCCTAGCGGCACCTGTTTCAATGGCTTTCTCTCACGCTCTTATACTTTCGCTGACTTACTAAGATAAAAAAAAGAATTGTTATTAGCACATATTCGATTTATTTAATAAAATTCAACGCTATTTTTTAAAAAAAGCAAACATACATCAAATTTTCACAACAAATAATAATTTTAAGCAAACGTGAGCACAATGAAAGGCAATAAATATCCACAAACAAACATTCACAACTCTTTATTTTATTTCTATTTTAAAAAAGGGATTCACATATCTTCATTTTCTGAAACTTTAGCAAAAATCGAAAAATACCCCGTTTATGTAATTTTTCAGATATACACGCCTTATCTAGAAAAATGTAGACATTTACACGTAATTATTTTTAAAGACACGTAGATACAAACTGATTAGATTCAAACAAGTTTATTTATATATATATATATATATATATATATATATATATATATATATATATATATATATATAAAGAGAGAGAGGAAGCGATAGAAGGAAAAAGAGAGAGAAAATACGAACTGAATATATTCTAAAATGTCGGATAAATTGTATTCTAAAAAGTCACTGATATATAGGTAGATGTATATGAAGAAAATGGAGAGGAAAAAATAGATACATGTTTATATTAATTGATTGACAAATAGATAGATGGAGAGATATGAACAAATTAGATTTTAAGAATTTGAGATAGATAGATAGATAGATAGAGAGATAGATAGATAGATATAAAGAAAGAATTTTGTTCTAATTAAGGTAGAATATGACGATATTTTTAATTATATACCTTCTTGTAGTCAAAACATGCAACCTTTATTTATTTATTTATTTAATTCTGCTGCGGGTAGTAGATTCGAAAAACACTAAAAAAACAACATATAATCGGCGGTAAAATTCTTTATGATACAAGCTAAATTTTTTCACCACGAGTTTGGTGTTGGGCACGAATCTCCACAGCACCGTTTGATTAACCATGGCTAACCACGGTGGAACAGCAAATAAAACTGCAGAATCAAGGTGCTTAAAGAAACACAGAAACGTCGTGTCAAAGGAAACCAGGCCGTAAAACGTGCCAGAGATAGATAGATAGATAGATAGATAGATAGATTTAACTTGGAGGCATTCTTGGAATGCTAAACCCATAACATTTCTAGAGCTATAAAATGTATATATTATCCTAAATATTTATTTCTTTGTGCAAGACATTTAGAACATTATTTCTGATTGGTTGGTTGTTTGGGTGTTATGACATTTCAACCTTTATAGGTTATTTAAAACCAAATTCATTTTTATACAAATAACTTCTATTTCAAACTGTTCAGTTTAGCATTAGTACACAGTTTAATTTTCCAGAGCAGTTCTATTTTATATTTTGCTTACAAAAAGTTAGATTTTCAAAACTATTTTTTTAATCAAGTCAGATTGGCGTAAGTACAGTTTTAATGCCAACAACAGTTCCATTTCAAACAATTCAGTTAAGCAAGAGTACGCAGTTTAGTTCTATTTGACCCATACATAGGTCCGAATCAGGTTCCTCCACTCCGGGCCAAAGAGGATCTGGGACCGATGGCAATGAATGGGTGCTCCGCATTCCCCAAAAGCTCCAGCATCATTGGAACCTCATCATTAGATTGTTTAGTGTGATATCCAGGACACCCATTGTGGGAGAGGGGTCTTACTCCTCTGCAGAGATGTAGTTGGGGTATTCTGCAGCCCCTGCCGACTGGGTAAATAATTTCTGAAGTTTCGTTACACTTTATATATATATATATATATATATATATATATATATATATATATATATATATATTAAGCAAGAGTTACAAGTAGTTATTGAAAGCCTAAAATTTGATTTGAAAAAGCAACAACGTGTATCACAACTAAGGTTGATCAACAGGTTAAAAGAAATGAGAGAAACAAAATTATATATATATATATATATATATATATATATATATATATATATATATTCTCACAAACTAATGATCGACTTGTTTCGTGAAACTGGCAGTTTACTAACTGCTCCTTATAACCGATTTTAATGTAATTTCAAGGTTTTCAATGATTGCTTGTAACCGTTCCTTACTATTTCGACTGTTATATGTTTCTATCGTGAATATTGAGCAATATCACGAAAACAACGTAAGTTATATATATATATTTATATATATATATATATATATATTTGTGTGTGTGTGTGTGTGTGTGTGTGTGTGTGTGTGTATTTAAATGTCAGTGGTGTCTCTTTGCCATAGATATTACTTTGCAAGTTTTCACATCTGATACTTGTAATCTCACCATTCTGCTAAAAACAAAAATACCGACATTCTCTTGTTATCCGTCGCTTTTTTTCGAAGCAAATGTTGTTCACCTTAGTTAAACGCTTATCTATCACTAGAATAATCATCAATATTAACTGCTAAGTGTCTGGAAATGCAGAAAAAATAATTTGCACCGACCACAAATTAGAATATCAGAAAATGCAGAGAACTTAGATGGAGCGGGAATCTTTGGGACTAAATGTTGTATTTTCGAATTTCCATTATATTAAATAGTATATGACAGAAAAAATGTTGACAGTAAAATTTTAGATGTTTAATTGAAGAGATCCGTAAAGAGAGAATGTACAAATTCACTTTTATTTTTTACGAAGAAAAGACCGGAGACAAAATCAGGATCGAATTAATACAGAAAAACTAGATGATATCATCCGAAATTTTATGGGGTTCCAACGTTTTCTGCTGTTTCTCAAAGTATATTGAAGACTGATATAATTTTTGTGGGGAGTGCCGTTTATTCGGGTTTTATTTTCTATGGTTCATGAACGAAACAAAAAAAAAATCAAAAATATATGCATTCTTTCTTTCACTCAACCTGCATTAATGAAACATTGCATTCATAACACACACACACACACACACACACACACACACACACACACACACACACACACACACACACACACACACACACACACATATTTCTATCTCACTCACTTTAGCTATATAACATTATGACATTCAAACCAGTGAAATCTACGTGTCTAACCTTCCTAGACTAACGTAAGATTTGATTATGTCTACTGTGGTAAAAAAAAAAGAAAAAAAAATAGAGCAAGTAGGTACAGAGACGTAAACTATTTCCTTTTGTTCAATTAGAGCCGTTTGAGAAGTTACGGTTTAAAAGCCTTTGAACAGTACAATGGGTTTTTCGGTGTATCACTAAAAGTGTTGGACGAGAAGAGTTTATAAACTGCGATTTCTGCAATTCTGTTCATAGGAGCATTCTTGTGTTAGTAGACCAGGTTCTGGATGGCCCCATCATACACACGCTCGCTTATATTTTCACCTTACAATGCTAGCGATCACAAAGTGTACGTCGCCCATATTTCGTTGTAAATGTGGCAAATGTATTATCAAAACGTGCTCTTTAGAATCCTTTGCCTTTAGTGGAGCTATAAACCTCTGTTATTGATATGGGGTGAGCTTAACCTAACGACTTT
>OY757905.1:102879973-103042473 GCA_963585895.1 Sepioteuthis lessoniana | reverse complement strand
ACAAGGATGGCTCAAACATTAAATAACCAATGAGATAACGAAACCAACTAACCCATTGACGTCTGTGAAGAGACCAGCTGACAACAAGAGATAGCACGTGACTGCTGGAAAGACAATTTGGCGGACATGAATTAACTCTTCATATCAGCCGTGTATATAAAATAGCTTGGTAAGTGCATACACCCTTTTTGATACGCATTTACGAAAGGAAAAATGCCTCTCGAGTCAGTGAGAAACAGAGTTGTGAGATGACTCTCCAACTGATTTTATGATTACTGACCTCGGAAAGAAAAGGAAAAAGAAACAGGAAATTGAACAGCGATAGAAAAAAGAGGCTACATATCTGTGCCTGTGAGTGGAAGTATTTGATAACGCTAAAAAAGATTTGCAGATTCAACAAAGAAATAAAAGTCAGAGTAAATGATGTTACTCACATTGAGAATTACTTCTTGAGAAGTAAATCAAGTCAGTCAATTGAAGACCAGAAACGGGTGGCAAGACAGAACTTCAGTAAGCGTAATAGAGGATCACGATGTACCCTCATCACAAATAAACGAACAAAAGCAAAGATAATCTTGGATTCTTGTGTGAGAAAGGCCTAGTGGCCTAGATCAAAAAGAATGGGAAACGATTAATGAAGACATGATCAACATATTAACATGATTCAAAGTTAATGTTGAAAGAGAACAAAACAAGACTTGGGACATAATCTGTACTATAAATTATGGGACTAAGGAATTAAAATAAAGGACAGAATAAGCCTAGTCGACGAAAGATGGACCAGATAATTCGAGAGAGATTCAAATGAAGAAGACGTGGAGAAAAAACTTCTAACAATGAAAAACAAGGTAATAATATGCTCCTAAAAGAGATTAAATACAGGATGAGGGGCTTTAGACGTGCAGGGAATTACCGGAAACTAAGAAAAATAAAGAACAAACAAGATATCAATTCTAAAAGGATTTCTTTAAATATATTAAACCGCTTTTTAAATGACACGATATATATATATATATATATATATATATATATATATATATATATATATATATACAAGCAAAAACAGGGAGTCATAAAATACATTGCTCAGTCGGCTAAGGCTGTAGAATACACTGATTGCATCACTGTAAAGGGTAAAACTTCCCCAATGTGTGTTTTGGATATGACACAAAGCAATCTAATAGTGAGGCTCCAGTAATGCTTGAACTTTGGGGAATTCAGATTACCCCTTTATTATTATTACTCTGTGATACACTCTGGCTCAGAGTTGTAGCACTTGATGAATTGGTCAAATAGAACTAAACTGTGTAATTATGCAAATCTGAATTTTTTTAAATATAACTGTATATAATATTAGATAGATTAGGCATTAAATAAATAACAAATGTTCATATGCCATTAAATGAAACCAAACCAAACCTTAAGAACATTAAAACAAGAGTTTGATCATTACTTAGAAAGATTGCGCTGAGTTGAGACATGGCATAAGAAAATTGCTATTACGAGACATAACACCTATTATGCAGCCAGAGCATATAATAGACTATGGTCCTCCAAATTTAAGAGAAGTAGAAAAGTTAGTAAGGCGAACGAGCACATCATCATCCTCGGGATCAAATTAAATCACCAACCGGTTTCACAATGGAGCTTCTTGCATTCTTTACTTCATTTGTAAATAATGAGCTTGGTTTGGAAGAGGGTAACCCTGCCCAATGCCTGGCGAAAAGCAGAGGTAATCTAATTCCAATTGAGGGGTTCACTGACATCTATCGTTTCCGCGCTATTTCTCTACTGAATGTGGAACGAAAATATATATAGTGTTACCAGCTCGAGGATGACAAATTACCCAGAGGAAAATAATCTCCTTGTACAAGATTCTAAAAGGCTGGCATCAAAGGTGTCTTTGGATACCTTTAATATACCAGCATGATTTGGCTCCAAATCCAGTCTACTAAGAAGGAAGTTTGGGACCACCGTGTTTCTTCTTGAGCTTGCCAATGCATCTATATTCTGTGCTTCTCAATCCCATATGGACATATTTTAATTACTTCAACGTATCAAAGAACAGTTTTAATCTTTTCAAGGCTGATTTAAATCATCTGCAGTTCTGCTTAACTATATCAGAATTTACCACAACATGATATCTGTTGGATATTGATATATTGGCTGGGTAAACTCTTTCTTTGGCCCTAACCATAGCAATGAAAGTCATCATAAGTGACACTAAGTAAGTGGTGGATGTCTAAAGGCTGAAATGTGGATGCCGTTTAGCATTCTTTTGGGTCTATATGGATGATATTAAAACCATAAAAACATCAGTACCTTGTACCAGGTACCTTTTAACAAGGCTTTTATTTTATATAATGTGAGAGAGCAAGGATAAAAAAAAATAAATGATGCACATCAGGAAACATTTTTATCAACAGAGGCAAACAAGTGAAATATGATAAATCATTAACCCAGAAACTTTTTCAATGTTGTCTGAAAAGCATGAATTAGATAAGGGAGATAATCAGACACGAAATTGAGAGACAAGAGTAGAACACGAGGGAGAAGAATTAATTATTGAGGGACTGCAGAGAATCGATAGATAATTTCTACGTGGTAATCTAAAACCCAGGTGTCTTACGTTTGGATTGTTTCCTAGTATTATGCAGCCATATGTATGAGATCACTCTCACAAGCGTTGAAAAAGAAAGAATCCGACCAGTTTTCGTCAAAGAAGACTGTTAGGGGTTCCTAGATGCCTGTGCAACGTGGCCCTGTAGATCCGGGGACTGACTCTGTCTACCCAAACTGAGGATTAGGTGAAGTTCTAGATGACACTGGTAGAAAAATACAGTGATCTAAGGAGACCTTGGGGAACCAATAAACTAACCCGGGTAACAAGAAAAAAGGTTACGGCAAAAAGAGCGACAAAGCTGGCCATATCAACAATCCATCAAATGGATATCTTGAGACTGCATGGAATGAGTGTGATCGATATGGGTGATAAAAAAAATTTCCTGGCACAAAGCATCTTCGTCAGAGACGTGAAAGCTGGTGGTGGACAAGAGGCATTCAAGAGGTATACCAGAGCCTTGTCTCAAGCTAAACAGGACCAATGGGTGCGATTGTAAGGAGTGAGAAAACGAAAGGTCAATTGGAGAGACCAGTAGAAAATGCAGCCTGGAAAAATAAGCTTCCTGAGCAGATTAACTTCTAATGTTGCGTCTACCACTAAAAACGTCAAAAGTTGGGCAAAGATCTATTATGTTCCTTTTGGGTAACACCTGCTATACCGAAATGCATTGAGTAAAAGATTAGCCTTTTTCAAGGGTATTATAAGTGAAATCTTAATCAAGTATTAAGTTCTCTGGCTACGATCTTGGAAATTAAGAGAGTTTAAGTCAAAAGAGATTAATATAAAACAGTTAATACGTTTAGATATTTCGTCAGGCATTAGGATTGGTTATTTAGAAGTAGTGTCAGATTGGCAGACTTTGGCTTCTTATATCATTAGAATAAGGAATTCCCAAAATTGAGACCGAAGCGGCTCCTACGGTCCAGAGTTCTGCTTAGTGTATAAGAGTTTAAACTTCCTTTTGATAAACGGAAATCATCTTTGAGTCAAGCATATATATATATATATATATATATATATATATATATATATATATACTTTCGCAAGAAAAACTACCACACAACTACCCTCAACCCTGCTATTCAAAGATGTACCAGCCTCTCAAATACCTTAAAGATTAACTACTTCTCACTCCTATAGAATAAACACTCATTGCTTGAAATCGGTTTGACCATGTATTACCACTAATTCAACTTTGCTGATCTAGACTTTGCTACACTTAAACAATTTATATATATATATATATATATATATATATATATATATATATATATATATAAACTGTGTTTGGTATTGAATGACATACGGTGGTTAATATACCATAAAACCAAAACATCCATCAATCCATTCATCCTAGTGACAGCACAGTATCTCTTGACTCTCTCATTATGTACTACAATTGTTCATTGCTCCTGGCAGGTTTTCTAGACTACATCCAGTATCCACACAGAACTGATGTACGTGAAGATTTAATTGTCGGCCAAAGTAGGGTGTCCATTTCTTGGATTTCGTAGAAGAACGTCACTTATGAGTTCATAATTACTTGGTCCGCATTGCCCAGCATGTCAAGCTCGTTTTATTTGCAGTAGGGAGACAAGTGGCTCTACATTGCCGTTTTCCCCCAACTATATAGCCACTCACTTCCCAATATATATATATGTATGTGTGTATGTGTGTGTGTGGATGTGTGTGTGTGTGTGTGTGTTTGTGTGTATCTTAACCCGTTGAGTAAACATGTGGAAATTATACTACAAATATGCTTCCAAGGTGATGCTATACCTTAATCCTTATATATATATATATATATATACACATATATCATATATATATATATATATATATGTGTGTGTGTGTATATATATATAAAACTATCCAAGTAAGACGAACCAAACATGAGGGATATAGCTGAAAAGTAAGGACGAACTCATAAGTGACATACACTTGTGGACCTCTTCACATGGACGAGCAAAAGCGGGGTGACCAGCTAGAACCTATATACAACAGCTCTGTGCCGATACAGGATATGGCCTGGAAGACCTCCCGGGGCGATGGCTAGTAGAAAGGGTTGTGAGAAAGGGTCAGGGAGCTCTGTGCTTGCAGCGTGGCATGATGATATATATATATATATATATATATATATATATATATATCTTGACTGTAAAGTTTTAGCTTGTGCATAAGTGGTCAGGAAAGGTTTTATATGGCCGTCAGTATATGGATAACTAATATTCTTATCTCGATTAATGCGTCTGTAAATTTAATTAACATACATTTATATTTCTGAATGAATACATGTGTGGTGTCTTTCTCACTTACTTTTGCACTCCTCTCTCTCTCTCTCTCTCTCTCTCTCTCTCTCTCTCTCTTCATATATACAGATATATATTATTGCTTTTGTTCAAGTGATAGCTCCGTCTATCTACTTGACTCATATTTTCAATCTAAAGAATCTTGACCTATCGATTCAAGAATTGGCTGTTTTCTCCGCGGACAGACGAAAATCACGTGGCGTCGGTTTCTTCTTGTCTATTTTATAATCAGACCCAAAACTATTTTCGGTTCACTTCAACCTGAATGACATGTCAAAATCACGATTGCCATCCACATGCACGCGATTGATATACGCAGCTTAAGATTTGCTGTCATTCTCGAGTACTTAAAAACAAACATACCATATGGTCTCAGATGCCTGTGACAGTGTTTGTGTTCCTTTACAAGTTCACATGTACAAATCTGTCATTAATACTGGGTAATGTAAAAAGAAAATTGTCATATTTTATCAAATTAGCCGTCGGTTATGTTGTAAATTTTCCGCGCAATCATGAAAATACAGTCTTCTTAAAAATGTTCTTGGATGTATATTTTTTTCTTTTAATTACCATTTATAGTACTAATAAGATAGTCAAAATTTGTGATTTCGTGGATCGATTAATCCGAAAGCCATTTTGGTTCCTCGTAAGTTTTTTCTCAATTTTCGGTTCAACGCGGTTGCGTAGAAGACCATTGTAGATCTTGGCTGCTATGGAGATA
The DNA here is from genome assembly GCA_963585895.1 of Sepioteuthis lessoniana. Lineage (NCBI taxonomy): Eukaryota > Metazoa > Mollusca > Cephalopoda > Myopsida > Loliginidae > Sepioteuthis > Sepioteuthis lessoniana. Next base: position 103,036,820 of record OY757905.1, on the reverse strand, counting down.
TCATAAATACCTACGTCGAATGACGAATATGAGAACTTTGTCAATGCGAACTTATAAGTGGCAGCAGAATGCGTACCAACTAAACAAAGAGCTAAACCTAGAGTCCTATGGGAGACATTAACAATTAGGAAAAAGCGTGCAGACGTAAAAACCGCTTCCCAATGCAATAGGAGGAATCCAATCAATATCAATGCTCAGGAATATAAGAAGGCACAAAATGAATGAACTAGAATATTCCTAAAAGAACAGAGTACACACAAAATCAAGATTAGAGACTCGGTTGAAGATAGACAATCTAGGATAGCATGATAGACGGCAAACGAAGTGAGCAGAAAAGTACTGTGAAAGCTAAACTGAAAGCTACCAGCGAAGAAGAACGAATGCACCTGTAGAAACAAGATTTCAAGAATTTACACGGAAAACCTCCGAAAGTTACGCATGAACCAATCACCAAAATTATTTGTCATCAAGTAGAAATCAAACTTGGGCAGTTTAAACAAAAAGAACTCGACTAACTACAGAGAAAAGTTAAAATAGGAAAGCAACTGGACTTGATGAACTACCCCCAGAAGTATGGAAGAACAGGGAATTCGACGACATACTAATCCGACAGTCTAATGCTGTATATAACCAAAACACAATAGATAAATGGACAAAAGAATGCATCCCTCGTTTCCTTATGAAGGGCGACCTTGTAATAACCAAGAACTACCCTTACATCAATAATGGCCAAGATCTACAATGCTCTACTAACCAACCGCGTTGAACCGAAAATTGAGAAAAAAAACTTAGGAGGAACCAAAATGACTCTGAGATTAATTAATCCACGAAATCACGAATTTTGACTATCCGTCGGATTCTAGAAAGTGTACGTGCAAAAAAACCTTGTGGCAACAATAATATTTTTTGACTTCTCCAAAGAAGTTGACTCTATACACAGAGGGAAAATGGAGCAAATACTTCTCACCCACGATCTCCCCAAAAATCGTCGCAGCCATAATGATGCTATATAAAAATACGAAAGTAAAAGTCTGCTCACCGGACAGAGACACAGACCACTTCGACATTGTTGCAAGTATGATACAAAGTGACTCATTAGCCCAATACCTGTTCATCATCTACCTAGACTACGAGCTTAGAACATTTATAGATTTGATGAATGAAAATGTTTTTAAGCTTGCAAAGGAAAGAATCTGAAGATACCCTACACAAACAATTAGGGACGCGTACTACGCCAATGACAGCGCTTCTGGCAAATGCACCAACCCAAGCCAAAACCCTGCTACATATTCTGGAACGAGCGCTGCTGGTACAGGCCTCCACATCAACGCAGACAAGACAGAATACACATTATTTATTCACAGAGGCTACATATCCACACTAAAGGGTGGTCCATTGAAAACTAGTGGACAAGTTCATCTACCAAGGAAGCAGTGTCTCATCAACCACGAATGACATCAACACACTAACAGCAAAGGCATTCACAGCTATCAATAGTCTATCGGTCATATGGAAGTCAGACCTGATCGATAAAATCAAACGCATTTTTTCCAAGCAACGGTCGTATCGCTACTGCTATATGGATGTACTACATGAACGCTAACAAAACGTATAGAGAATAAACTTCACGGCAATTGCACAAGAATTTTGCAAGAAAAATTGAACAAGTCCTGGAGGCAACATCCTACAAAACAGCAGCTGTACAGTCCCCTACCACCCATCAAAAAAAATTTCAGAGTTATACGAACCAGACCTACGGGACACTGCTGGAAAAGCAAGGACGAACTTATAAGCGACATACTCCTTGGACGAACAAAGGTAGGACAACCAGCTAGAACCTACTTACAACAACTCTGTGCTGATACAAGATATGGCCTTTAACCTCCGAGGACCGATGAACGATAGAGACGGGTGGGGAGAAAGGGTCATGGAGATCCGTGCTGGCAGTTCGACATGATGATGATGATTCATATAATTATTATACCGAACGTTAATTATGTTACAAAATATGAACCTAAACAATATAAATAATATTCATGAACCTGATTCGACTCTGATATATATATATATATATATATATATATATGCGGTCAAGTAATCGAAAGAACATATGCCGAGGAAAGTAGTAAAGACCTATTTTTTGTGTGTAATAGGAAACTGTAGTTAGACATGAATAAGACTTTAATTATTGCGTAAAACCACAGACAAATCTCTTTCACAATCGCTGGCGTAAAACTAACTTGCTGCCAAATAATATTAAAGCCAAAAGTATTTTTTGTGTATCACGCCTATTATGAAATAAGCTGACTTTCCACTTTACCAAGTTCTTTCTACGATACAAAATTCACAGCTTTCTCTGTCTCTATCTCTACTTTCTTTCAATAACTTTCTCAGGTTCTCTCTTCTCATTTTTCCTTTTTAAATTTTTTCTTAATCTAAAGTTTAGATTTCAACGTCAAACCTTTTCTTTATTTTTTCTTTATTTTTTTATTCATTTTTTTTTTATCGGTTAACAAAATATTGCTTTGCTTCATCCTCCGCACAGACCATTCCCCGTTCAGCGTGTGTGGTCGAAGAAATGGAGCAGAACATTTTCGCATAAAGATCTCCTTGAAGATTTTGGCTGAAAATCAATGGTGTATCTACTTCTTTGATGAAAATACAAAGCGATATGGCTAAGACATGCACAGCCTTTTAGGAACAATACAACTCAATACACAGATTTTGAGGGCCAATATTTGTTTTACCAATTCAAGATTCAGTTAAACGCATTAGTTTTTCGCCATTTTGTTTTTTGAGAGCAGTTAAGGTCGGAAAATAATTCAGTCATACAAAAACCTATGCCTCCGTTTCTAGTTTACGAATTCTATGAACACCAACAATAACAACCAGTTTCTGGTTTTGTATGAGAATTTCGCTTCATCCAAGTAATTTGAAATCTATCACTACTAAACAGGAACAAAATGCCAGAAATGGGATTCTGAGAAAAGATCTGAACAAAAAAAAATGTTCTCTATCATTTCGAGAGAAAGAGTATAGTTCCATATAGAGGATGTTGCTGCCGAGAAATGTGGGTTTTGCACGAGTCAAAACGTCATGTGAACGACAATTACAAGCTTTTTAAATGCATTAAGTATCTTCCGAAAATATTTTATGACAATTGATAAAAAAGGACCTGTATTATCACTTAGTCATATCAATAAAGTACTATTTTTGAAATATTTCATTACTTTGAAAAAATGGACCTTCTAGATGAATAATACTAGTTTCTGCGTATAAACATCAAGGTGGCCAACATTGTGATGAATCGTAAATATGCAGAATTAACGGGAACTGCTAAGTTTTTCTTTATTAATCTATATACTAACGAATGAAAATTATTACAGACATGATATAGCTAATTTACTTTGAATAACAAGTCTTAACAAATAAGTGACGCAATTTATTCATTTGTAATTTTATTGTTCTATTTTCCAATACATACGTAATAGGTTTCTTCTTAACTTTTGTTATAAAGCAAAAGATTAAACTTCATTTTAGAAGTTTAATCTTTTGCTTTATATAAATACACACACACACATATATGTATATATATATATATCGTAAAGGCTTTCATTTCTGTAGAGTATCATGATAATTCTTTTTTGAAGGGGTGTTTGTTAACAAATGTTCGAAAGTGAAAACAGTCGGGTAATTTCCGAGGAATCTTTATTTTTATTTATTTTTTTATTTTTTTATCATTTGCTTGAAGCATTGCAGAAATTATTTTATTGTATTGTATTGTATCAATTTAGAGGGCTATTGCAATGTGAAATAATTATTATTTGTATCTAATTAATTTCAAAGTAAAAACTTCATCGTCAGATCCTTTTTTTTAAATGAACCCGATGTTGGATGTTCAGATTTTTTGGACGTTGTCAACATGTTGTCACGTGGGGTGTTAAAACGTCATGCGGAACAAACGTGAATTAACTTGTCCTGATGAATTTCATTTCATTTTATTTCTGTTCACTTCTATTCTTTAAAACTTGAATATGTATTTAAAATGTGCATGTTTACAACGTCAAAAAGAATTGAACATCCAACATAGTGTTCATTTAAAAAAAGTCTATGACGATGAAGTTTTTACTTTGATATTAATTAGACTCAAATAATTATTATTTCACATTGTGATACTTCTCTAAGTTAATAGAATAGAAAAAAAGTTTTATTTTTTTTATCGTCGAACAATTTTTAATTGGAACCCTCGATTCAAAAAATATCTTAATTATGTGCGGATGTTACGGCTAGTTTATGATAACTGTAAACGTATATTTTAAATGGAACATATTCTTTATTTTGTTTGTTTGCTTTTATGGCATATCAAACTCATCGCTCATTTAATGCCAAATCAAGTTTTAAAAAAGCGGAAAACGGAAAGGTCTGTTTTGTTTGAATTTATTAGTAGGGAAAGGATTTGTTGAAAGAATCTGATTTATTGAAAATTTATTTTTAGACAATAATCTTGTAGTAAAAGATCTTTTCACTTTTTTGTGGAAAGATTAAGATTTTGTTGAAGAATTTTAAGTAGAGGAAAGTTTGTTTGAGAAATTCTGTTCTTGTTCAATTTTCTTTATTTCCTCACGTGTTATTTACGCTTGCATAGCTCACTATTTCATGTGGCAGGACAACTCATCACCTATTCGTAATTAATTAATATACACACAATTAACAGTATTTTGATGTCCAGTAATCCTAAATAGTGATAAATAAAAACACGGATACATACCTTTGAATATAATGCACTGTCATCAACTCTGATAAATAATGGACGTTTCCATCTTGGCCGAGAGAAGAGAAAACATTTTGATGCTTATTGTCTGTTTCTTTGTTATAGAAGGAAAGAAACAACAGAACGGAATAAGAAAGATAAGATAAATATTTGAAGACAAATATAAAAGTCAGTGGAAATTATAATATTGAATTTAAATCAGCACGTCATCCCTGTTTCTTTTATTTTTTCCTGACGAAATTTATCATAAGAACGTTGCTCCTAAGTTGATGTATATATTCAACAATATTTAAGACGATACATATTTATAGTAGTAGTATAGAACTGGGTAATAAAAATCTGTCATGGGAGCGAAGATATTTCATGTTTTTTATTCATCTCTAATTTGTCTATTTTTAGTAGAATATTAAAAATTCATTTATAAATTCATTCATTTCATATCTTTTCATTTTTACTTGTAATATGAGTATTTTAAATCCTAATTTTTATAAACATCATCCGTTTTGAATTCAAAATTGTGAAAATCTTTTGCATGACTTGAGTTTTCAATTCATGGAGCAAAATACGTAAAAGAAAACATAATAAAGTTGAATATCCATTGGAACTGCTTGTTCCAAATTATTTGGCATGCCCGTGAATAATTCTCTGTTTGCAGATTGATGTGGATGTCATTGCAATTTTGTGTTCCATGCACACTCTAATGCATATAATATGCATAATTATTTGTAACACTTACAATTTCTATTGATTTTTTTAAAGCAAAAAACGAAAGAGAAATAGGATTTTCATTCGTAAAGTAATTTTTTCGGTGCCATTAAATTACTTTGTTTTCACAGAAACATATTCAGCGATAAATGAATCCTACAAACTTGGATAGAAATATTTCCTTACATCAGGATGTGCTACTGGGGTGGAACTCATCGTTGTTGGAGATAAGCTTGGTGACATGAGTTCAATTCCGGGACGGGACTGTTTGCATTTCTTATATTCTTTGGAAATATATAAATCTAACTATTCTCCCCCAGCAATTGGTGAATAGTCGGCAGACTGTGCTTTTTGACCTTGGTTTTAAAAACGAGTCTTTGAAAACGAAACTTTTCTATTCAAACCAATTATACTCGACTTAAAAATTGACCTTATGTTGGAAACTGCTCATAAAAGATGGGTTGGGTAAAAACATTTGTCAGTCATTTCTGTTTTGATATACGTATTAATATCCAAAGGTCAATTCAACATTGTGAATCTTCATTAAACCTGATCGGTTAAAGAAAATTGTAAATGCCATGTCAATAGCAGACATGCCAAACAGTGCAGTGACAGACAGATAGATAGATAGATAGATAGATAGATAGATATAAGTTCTGAAAATCATGACTAGTATGTATTTTCCCAGAAACTTCAATTGGCACAGTCAGCATAATCATACTGTTCTATGAAAAAAAAAAATTGGCTACAAAAATATGAAGGAAAAAAGGTCATTTCGGTTGTCATTTAATCTAATTGATCGTTTGTGCTCGTAGATTCTTTTTTCTGAATTGAATTGGTTTATACGATATAATGTTTATTTCATTTTTTGCATGGAATAGAATATATGCCTGCGTGAAAAGTGGTTGCATTGTTAGTGCCTTTCAAAATGTTTGTGAGAAATAAATGGTTTGTGATGTGGGGTTGTATAATCAATATTCCTAAATTGGTTAATTTGTCATAGATAATTTTTTATGTGTATGTTAGTAAAGGGATTGGTCTTTGGGTAATAAGAATAGTGGGAGGGTTTTTTGTTTAGTTTACTTGATGAGTGTACGTTATGAATTTTTCTCTATCGTTTAATATGGAATATGTGGTGTATTTTAATTCTTAAGGGAATGTTTGATATATTCAAATTCAACTAGGTATTGTGAGCTTCATAATCAAAGTGCTCGTAAACAAAATCAATTATGAGGCCTGTCTTAACTCTGTTGTTGGGATGAAAGTAAAAGTGTATATGATCATTCTAGTAAGTGGGTTCGTGGTAGACTTTAAAATTTTAACTACTTTGGGATTTAAGTATAAGAATGTCCTAGAAACGTACGGTGTTGTTTGATTCTTTGTATATATAAAGTTGATGGTGGGTTTCACATTGTTTACTTTCTCTGCAAATCTTTTCGATTTTTATGTTCTGGAGTAGAAAAATGAGTATATCGTCAATATATCTAAAATATGTTGCATCAATTGGTAATCTGTATTAAAAAAGCCGGATTCCGAAAGTTCTAAGAATAGATGGGCTTATAATACCGTTAATTGCATGTCCTATGAGGAGAACAGGTTTTTGTTTATAAGATTTATTATTCAAAATAAATCATGTTAGTTATGTGTTTGCAGATGTCAATGTGAGTGTTTATGGGGAGTGATGAGTTTATAATGATGAATTTAATTTCTTTAAGAGAATAGCAAGTTTGAGGTGGAGATACTCTACATAAAAAGAAAATGAATACGGGTTATTAAAGTTAAGTTTCAAAATTTACTGATCGAAAACTGTCATCAGTTTTTGATATTGTGGAAATACATCGTACAGAAATAGGCATCACTTCCTGAGTGTTCCCCTTATAAGTGCAGCTTACCAGATGTTTTTTTCTGGGGGGAAAATGCATAACCAACTGCTGTGACTGTGTGAAATAACATAGTGGGTGTTTTGTTGGCTTAAATTAAATACGTACCACGATCTCATGGAGCACTCTGAATATTTGTAGGTTTGTGGGAATAACAAGGGAGCATTACTTTCGGAAAGTCCGTCGTAGATAGATCGAAATCCCCTAATGTATACACACACACACACACACACACACACACACACACACACACACACACACACACACGTGTATATATATATATATATATATATATATATATATATAGATTGATGGATAGATAGATAAACAGAGTATATCTTTTTTCAAAGAAATTCCATTAAAAGCAATATCCGGCTCACTGAATAATTTTTCGTCTGGACTCTTTCCAAGCCTGTAAAGAATGAATATAAAAATTGCCTAATTGACTAAGAGAATGCTGTATTGGATTTTTTCTTCTTTTTGCATTGCACCAATGAAATTAGGTTGATTGTTAAGCAGACAAACGTCTGTCGTTGTCCACTTTTATTTCGGCACTCACTGATTTTTCTCCCTATATTTTTTGTCTTTTTCAGATTCCTTCTTAATATCAGATTTTTTACGGAATTACATACAAACAGAAAATATATGGGCAGGACGTTTTTTTTTATTTCTGAAAATTCAAAGAATCTCTTTGTGCTTTATTTCTGTGCTTTTCTTTGGCCGGTTCATCTATTTCATAATTTCAAATAGGTTTGGTTTCTTTGTTTAATGGCATATGAACTCTTTTTAGGTTATTTAATGCCAAAGCCATTCTCCTAGAAGAACAGTAGTGATACTATTTAACCCATAGCTGGGAGGATAAGGGGGTTCATACCTTTCCCAAGGGTATTTACCCGAAAGTGAATGTAATAGCGCGACTGGAGTACGAACTCGCGTACTACGATTCCGCAGTCCATCGCTCTAACCATTACGCCACGAGGACAATCCCTAATTTCAAATAGGGTGCATTTTAAGTGCTGATTCATGTGAGATGCATTTTAAATTGGGTGCATTACAAGTGCTGCGTATTATAATTTGTATCGGTATTAAGATATCTATAAGAAAAAATAAAGGATGTATTTGTCTTGTTTTTGCAAGTTAAGCATTAAAAAATCAAATCAAAATGATGGGTTTTACATTGATTTTATAAAGAAGATTTTATGATAAAAGGACTTATGAAGTAAAATATATTCATTGTTTAATATTTATCCTTCTTTCTTAGCTTGGCAGCTAGTTATTCTGTAAGTATCTATCTATCTATCTATCTATCTATCTATCTATCTAAGTCTGTTTCTATCTATCTATCTATCTGTTTGTGTGTTTGTGTGTGTGTGGGGGGGTGACTGCCAATTTTCGTGTTTGTGTGTAGTGTCTTTATAGAGAATTTGATAGTGAAATAAACTTTTGTTTCTTCAAGAAATATACATATATTGTAATACCTGCAAACATTATAACTACGTATTTTATCACATCAGCATTTCCTCAAATGCTTAAGCAATCTATCTTTGTTTCTCTGTATCTCAATCGTCAGACACTTATACATGCACACACATTAAACGTATTCATATTCTTGGTTTCACCAGATTATTGCATGATTTAAATATGTAGCGTTTAGTCCTGAAACCAACATAAACAGGTAAAATAATTATTAATTTAGATTTTATTCCGTTCTGCTTGTCCTCACTTTTGAGCACTTTAATTATTCAAGAAAATCTTTTAAATGATTTGTTTTATTCAACTGACCCCCATATATATATATATATATTGCAACTGTGTTGGTTGGCTCTAATTCACTTTGTGGGTTTGTGGCAAACCAAGTGCGATATAATTTGGAGAGTGCTCAATATCTGAGATAGAGCTATTATATAATAATAATTAATAAACATAAATTAGATTTTTATTTTTAATGCCATGAAAGTTTGTATTTGATCTTTGGTTTCATGAAGTTTTACAAATAACAATCGTAAGGCAGACCGTCTGCCTGAAGTTTGTTTTTTGTAAAATTACCTAAAACCAAAGGTCGCAGACAAATTTCCATGGCATAAAATATATAAATATAATACATATTTATTTATCATATATATATATATATATATATATATATATATATATATATATATATATGTGTGTGTGTGTGTGTGTGTGTGTGTGTGTGTGTGTGTAGGGTGTCACTGTGTATGTGTTAAAAAGTATCCAGAATAACTGTTTATCTAACCAAACAGAAAAAAAAGCGAATTAAAAGTCAAAATTAGTGAGATTTAATCCTCTTGTCCTTCCAAATAATTACACCAGCATGGTTGAATCCTAATTGAAACTCTTCTTTTATTTGATATGACCCTTCACGGTTGTATTTTTTATTTTACATCCTCATATCATAATTTTGCTATGGAAGCTCAATTTACGATCAAGAAAATCTCAAAAAGAGGTTTGTCCGATAAACATGCAGCTTATTCCACTTGCAAAGTTCCTGTTCCAATCAATACAATAAAAAAAAAACAGATCAAGACATATCGAAAAATTGGAAAGTTTATATACTTTTGACCATACCTCATACTTATATATATAATTATACGTTTGTATGTATGTTACAGTGCCTGTATGTATGTGCCTATTTCTGTGTATGTGTGAGCGCCAAGTCTCTCGTAGAAGGAAATATTTACAGAAATAAAAAAGGTTAACAGCTTATATTTAGCACTCGTTACCCCACAATGTACTTGTGTGTGTGTGTGTGTGTGTGTGTGTGTGTGTGTGTGTTTGCGCGCACGCGCGTGTGTGTGCGTGTTTATTTGCTGATATGTTTAATATTATTCATGTGTTTTGTAATGGCTCGAAGTATTAAACTGAGAAATGATCAGAAAACATATCTCTACTTACCAGTTTCTGAGGTCATTTCAAAATTATAACCTCATCAGTAATATGATGACTTTCGTTTAATTGCCTAAATCAATCATAATCCCTGAAATCTGAATCGCAAATGGTCCCCGTCTTACACCCGTCGTAGGATCGTTAATTAGGAAACTATTTTGGGCATTATTTGTGTTCAATAAAATAAAAACCTAACCAAAAGCAAATTTGACATTCCAGCAACTGGAAAGTTTAATTTGACATGGAATCTACTCGATCATTTATAATGAGATAGGTTTCTTTTATAAGTAATAAATATGGAAATTGAAAGCAGGTGAAAATATATTTGAAAACCAAGAGAATAACTGCAAATATATTGTGTAAAAAAGAATCACGAGAACATTAAGAAGCAAAATCTTGCTAATTAGACGCTGGCATTCCAGGTTTCTATGGTAAATAACAGAAAGGAATTCGTTTGAACACAGAAAATAAAAGACTATTTTTGCCGAATATCAAGAATAAATACCCCGGTAAAAATACTCCAATATAAATGCTGTGGCGAAGTTCGCCAAAGTGTAAAAGTAAGCAAAATGGAACGTTTAATTATCCCTTAGAACCTAAATGTTCAGTATCATTGCCTCTGCCTGGAAGTACTATGTGATATCGAGTGCATATATTTACATACAATAATACATATGCTTGTAGTTACGAGCGTGCTTATATGAGTGCATGCATGTACAGGGGTGGCGTATATATATATATATATATATATATATATATATATATATATATATATTATCAAACTTATGGTACAAGAAAATTTATATAGACAGAGAAATAGTGGAATCATCTGTATAAAGGAGACTAATTATTAGTGAAAAAAAAAAAAAGAAAGCAAGGGCCTTTTCGTCCGGCTCTATTCATGCAATACCACCGGAGAAACGATTAAAAACGGGAATTTAACATGAAATATAGGAAGGAGTTCTGCGACACCTTCCAGATAAAACATATAACTACACCTCCGTACCACCCAAGATCCAACGGACTGGCGGAACGTTTCGTAGACACTCTGAAGATGGCTCTAAAGAAAGCCCCCGGAACACTGTCAGAAAAAGATTTACAGCAGATCTTTCAGGTTTACCGAATCACACCCAACCCAAATACACCAGACGCAACATCACCGGCAGAGACTATATTTGCGCGAAAGATATGACCAGTTTTTGAAAAACTGCTGCCAAAGCAAGCACGTCTGGGTTGGACCACCACTGTTCCCATAGAAAGATATAACCCAGGAGACAAGGTTTTCTACAAAGCATCAACACATCTTTTTGGGAACTGGGAAAATCGACCAAAGAATTGGAAACACGTCATACATCATTCTGGGCCCTACCGCCTCACATAAAAGACACCTAAACCAAATCAGGAGGCGACGACTGGATGACCCTGGCCGCACATCCCAAGACAAGGAAGAAGCTATCGAAACGTTGTACGATACGTTTGATATCAAACCTCCACAAGCAGCCATAGAACAGCGTCGATCGGGAAGGAAGAGGAAATTTACCAGACCTTTGATCATTGACCCCAAAAAAGGAGACATTGACACCTTTTTTTTTAACGGAACAAAAAACCTAGGGAGGTGGGTGTTATGGGGACATATCCTACCATACCCCAAAGATGGACTCGTCCAACCTAGACATATTCTCCAAGCTAGCTCGCTCGGGAAAGACAACTTCTCGTTTCTTACATTTGACAGACTGCAAGCCGAAAATAGCCAGTACTTCCTTTGTATGACTTACTTTTTTCTGTTAATATAAAAAACGTTTACCTATCACACATTGTTTGAGTTGTTCTTCCACCGGTCTTATCAGAAGACCACAACAATCATTCAGATGATTCCCCTATCTCTCTCTCTCTCTCTCTATATATATATATATATTGTTGTTTGCATATCTGCATGGGTGTGGGTGAGAATAAGCGTAGGGTAAATCAATGCACACGGATTTGTCAGATAAGTCGTCCCAACAGGACAGCTTAACAGCAGATATTCATTGATAAAAAAAAATTAAAAAGAAATATCTCTAGATGGGTAAGACAGGATATATTTTTATGTCAGTTAAAAAGTGAAGACTGTACTCTAGGATAGCATTTTAAAACAACTTTTGTTCAAGGAGATTAATGCGGGAAAAGCGGATTTATTTTTCACAAGTCGAAACCCTGTATATTCGAGTGAGATGTTAGGTGTTGGAGCAGTGGCAGATGAATTAGCAATTAAACTTGGCTGACCCCACCCATTGTCGATTTGAGGTGGTCTCAAGAAGATTCAAGACCAGTAGGAAATCGAGTCTAAGTTAGTATAAAGTAGCTGGTCAGCAAGAAAAAGCGTAGTTCACAAATAACTAGTAGTTTGTTGTTAACCTCTGACCAGCGTCCAACATTTCGACCACTGTCCATATCCCAAAGTGTCACATATGTCATCCTTTCCATGAACAATCAAGAGAAAAGACAATACGTGTGTATTTTGGATTTCATTTCGTTTCATTCGTTTCTTTGCGTTGCCAATAAATCTTTTCTTATATATATATAGTATTATATATATATATATATATATATATATATATATATATATATATATATATATATATATATCCGTGTGTGTGTGTGTGTGTGTGTGTGCACCAATATATGTAAATATATGAAATATTTTTATTCCACCAACCCAGGGTTGCAGACTATTTTCCATGGATTATATATATATATATATATATATATATATAGGGTGACCAAAAAAAAAACAAAAAAAACAGAACCCATATATTTTTGACTGAAATTCATAAATTTAATTCTAGCCTTTTCTTCTTTTAAGGATATGAAGTAGATTCTGTGCATGAACAATTGGGACTATAGTATTCACCGACATTTGCAGAAGTTCAAGTGTACAACATTTGTATTATTTTGCTTTATTTTTGCAGCTGTAATAAAAAAAAATTATGGGTTCTGCTTTTTTTGGGTGGGGGGTCACCCTATATATATATATATATATATATATATATATATATATATATATATATATATATTATATGAGTGTTAGTTGTCACTAAATCACTTTTGTGTATGCGTCGAACAAAGTGCAATATAATATGGAGAGTGCTCAATATCTAGGTTATAGCTATATATATATATATATATATATATATATATATAAAATTCATGGAATAGAGACTGCGACTCTGGGTTTCATGGAGTTTTTTTGCAAAACAATACTCATCAGGCAGTTGTTTTTTTGCAAATAACTTCATGAAACCCATATATATATATATATATATATATATATATATATATATATATATATATTTATTTATTTATTTATCATTTTCATCATATATATATATATATATATATTAGATTGCAGTTTTTATAACACTGGTCTGCGTGAACTTTTTTCAAAGGTCATAGTGTTTATCAAGGGATATACGATTGTCATTTTATGCTGAATTCAAAAATACCAATCATTGTGTTTGGTTTTTAAGATGTACTTGAATACTTTATAAAACTTGTGAAAAATAATAAAACATATTTAAAAGCCTGTGGATTCCACATTGTTACAGCTGATCGTAGATGATTGATGTTTAGTGTAGAATATAATGTTGAATGTAAACCTACCTCCAGTGTACAATCCTACTCGCTGACACCCACATATCTATTGGGGTTGGGGATTATCCCTCATCTTAACAGGATTTTAATGTACTTTGTTATGTGTTAACGACGAGTTGAGAGCTGATTTATTTTTTTCTCTTTTCAGTTTGACCTTTGTATTCCTATAAGAATCGATCGCAAGAGTAGGAATAATTTTGACGGATTCTATTATATCTGTGGTAATGTGGTTCTTATTAATCTTCAAGTAGAATTCACTGACTTAGAAAGGTATATTGTGATACTTTGGAGTCAAAGTCATAGATCAAAATAAGCCATTAACCTTCTACGTTTGCTGTAAAACAAGTATGGAGAACCTTAGGCATAGAAGGAATGGTAAAATGAAGCGTATTCACTTGGCTATTCCAATAGTCTGGAGTGAAGAAAAAGATCAGATTACGGACTCATATTCCTGCATGATAAATCTAAAAGGAATAAATCGAAGAACAAGTACCATATCTTATAGCCCGATATTCCTTCGGCCGTAAGACCAATCCCTGATGGCCCAGACCTTCCTATTCCTGAGGTAGATTTTAAGATGGAATAGATCTCTGATTCGGAACATGGGGACATAAATGTTGTAGCTGGAGCTGACACTTATAAGACAGAAGAGGAAGATCCAGTATCCTTGACACAAGCAGTCCTCAACCACCAACGAGACTTGAACCGTTCAAAAGAGTCTCCAGAGCTGCTGGGCTCGTATCTCAAAGGGAAATATCTGTTGGCTTCGTAAAGACGTTTTATTGGTATCGAGACTGTGAAAGAGAATTAAAACAGTTTTTCAAGTTCCAGGATAAGTCATCATTGGTTTATTGTAACATTATTAGCTGGATTAATCAACTCACTGGTCTTAGAGTATGATGTTATATAATGGAGAATTTTAAAAATCATCCAGCAAAAGTCTCAAAGTAGTTCTTCTACGTAATGGAAATAGTTTTTCATCTATCCCTATTAGGCATTCAGTACAAATGAAAAAACTCATAACAGCATGGATCAATTGCTGTCTGCTGTTAACTATCAGAAGAGCGAATAGATGAGATATGGCTGATCTAGGGCTCCAAGGGGGGTACACAATGTATCCATGTCTTCTGTGTCTCTGGAACAGCCGGTCTGAAGACCAGCATTATGTGAAACAAGAGTGGCGATTTAGACGAGGGTTAAAACCTGGCTTGCATAATATAATGTTCAGTCTCACCCTCATGTTGAACCTAACACAATACTGTTTCCAACCGTACATAACAAATTAGGAGTAATGAAGAACTTTATCAAGGCAATGGACAGGGAAAGCAGCAGTTTTGCTTCCCTCCAGAAGTTCAGAAAAACATGAAGAAACGCAAGGCTGGTGGTATATTTTACCACCCTCAAATAAGATAACTCATAAATGTTTGATAAACACCGAACGAAGCTAAACTGTTTGCTTGGCAGTCATTGAAATAGGAATTTAAAACTTTCTGGGAAATCACCGGAGTACGGATTATAAGAAGGAAATTGAAGAGCTACTGAAGAGTTTCCATTAACCCAGGTCACGAATGTCAAGCAAACTAAAGTTTCTGCGATCACACTTGAACGATTTTCCTACAAGTTGTCTTGATTTAAATAAAGAACAACGTGAGTGTATTCACTAAGACTTTCACAGTACGGGAAAGCGCTACCGAGGTTGATAGCCGCTGAGTACTACTGCTGGTGCTTGAAACGAGATACGGTGGCTGCCGAGCAGGGGAGGAAGTCCCTGAAAATACCTATCATGCATGAAGAGCTTCTTTCACATATTTTTCAGTTTACAATGGCACAATGTTGACTTTTTGCAATACATCAGCCCTAATTTTAGCCTTATTTGTTTAATTCAACAAGATAATAAATATAGTTTTAACAATATTCTATACATTTCATGTAATAGCTTGTATCTTGAAAATCTTTTTTCTGATTGGAAAAAATGCACATGGTTTTTGGATTCAACCTAAAACACTGCCTTGAAATCAACTATTATATATTAGACCTTGAAAGCATCGGAAGATACTCTCATCAAATGCGCTATTATAGCAATATTTTTTTTCCAATTTTTTACATTTTTCTTGTCATTTCTACCGTGCCAAATGAGATCGGGCTGTTTTTACTAATATTCATTTTTTTTTAAAAATCGAAGGCACATATGGAGTTAGTAGTATTCATTGATTTGAGAAAACTACCAAACTCAAATTTTTTTGAACAGCTGTAATAAACTAAATGAAAAATTAAAAAAATCTTTGCAAATCCCAATTTTTTTTTTTTGGTGTGGGGTTGTAAAAAAATTGCCATAACGAAAAATTTTCTAATAAAAAAATAATTTCACGGTATCAATGTTTGAAAACTTCAAAAACCGTTTTTTTTTTCTTTTTGTCATCTCAGACTTTCGGCTTTTCAGTTGTATTTGTAAATTAGTCAATCTAAAATAAGAAACAAATAAAATAGATAAAAAAAAAAACAATATGAAAATAACAAAATGTCCGATGAAGGTAAACTAATCAACTGTGTACAAATTTCTGGAATAATATTTTAATCAAAAGATAAATAAAATTTTTCAGACACTTTCCATGTCTGTTTAATGCCTCGGAGTACAAAATGTCACAAACAATGAAAACTGTGTCCATTTTTGTTTTATTTAGGGCATTATGTTCTTCGTCAGTAACATAATGACTTTGATTTACTTCTCAAGGGCATTCACCAGGCTTAGAATCTGAATCTTAAAATTTCTCGAAAATGTTCGTGAGAAAAATCATGTATTTACACGTTTTCTTTTCTTTTTTTAAAATTGCATATGTAATTTTATATTCTGGATGTAAGGCAGGATTCATCGGTAAAAGATGCCTACAAATGATTTAAAAAGAGTGCAAATTGATGTAGACTATCAGTGTAGTCGTATGCTATTGATCGTTGTTACACAGAAGAGAAACGACTAAGTTCGTGTTTCATCAGGGGGACCGATGTAGACAAAGAAATAAACGGACCGTAAATGTTAAACAAATAGAACAATGCTCCGAGGCCATCAAAATTTGTGACAAAACTAAGAAGTAATCATAGCGAATAACAAGCAAATAACGAAATGAATCCAAAGAAAAAAAAAATCATTGTAAAATATAGATACTTGTACCTTTAGAATGTTTTCTATTTTGAATATTGTACTACCGATGTGTAGTTGGAGTTTACAATATTCCGATTGTATCCTTTCAGAGGGGTAAGATTACTTCACCAAAAGGGGTAAACTGTATCTGATGGTGAGGCTCCAGTTCTAATGATGTTTTATGAGTTTGAAGTTCTTCGTTATTGCCATTTCTCCCTGGTCAATAATAACACGAAGTGGCTCTACTTGTTATAGTCCCATATAAGGATCAAATAAGCAACGTATTCAGTAGGAATACCAGAGGCCATATAACTATGAATTTTTTTGTATTTAGAATACTTGGTTCAAAACAATAATTGTTTACTAAGGATTATTATTAATTACTGGAAACCATATAAATGTGTCCAAGTAGTCAGTGTATTCATCTGGTAAGCAGAACTACTTCGACATTGAAGCAGGCGTGCTGCAAGGAAATACATTAGCCTCATACTTGTTTATTATTTGTCTAGACTACGTGCTTAGAACGTCAATAGATTTATTGAAAGAAAACGGTTTTAAGCTAGCAAAGGAAAGAGGCAGGAGATACCCTGCATATACAATTACAGACGCGAACTCATCGATGACATAGCGCTTCTAGTAAATTCACCCGCCAAAGCCGAATCTCTACTACATAGTCTGGGACGAGAAACAGTTGGCCTCGTCCTCCACATCAACACAGACAAAACAGAATACTTGTCCTTTAACCAAAGAAGTGACATCTCCACACTAAAGGGCGTTCCTTTGAAACTGGTGGACAAGTTCACCAACTTTGGAAGCAGCGTCTCATCCACCGAGAATGACATCAACACGCGACTAGCAAAGGCATGGACGGCTATCGATAATCTATCGGTTATATAAAAGTCAGACCTGACAGAGAAAATCAAACGTTGTTTTTTCCAAGCAGCAGTCATGTCGATACTGCGATATAAATGCATCATATTGGATGCTAACTAAACCTATGGAGAAAAAGCTCGACGACAATTACACAATAATGCTGCGAGTTGTATTGAACAAATCCTGGAGTTAATACCCTACAAAACAGGAGCAGTACGGCCACATACCACACATCACGAAAACTACCCAAGTTAGACGAACCAGATGTGCAGGACACTGCTGGAGAAGTAAGGACGAACTCATAATCGATGTACTCCTGTAGACCCCTTCACATGGACGATCAAAGGTTGGAGAATCATCAAGAACCTATATACAACAGCTCTGTGCTGACACAGGATGTGGCTAGGGAGACCTCGTGGGAGCTAGGACGATGGATTCGAGTGGCAAGAGAATGTCAGGGAGATCCATGATAGCAACATGTCATGAGGGTGATGACGAATATATAAATGTACGCACAAATACTTATAGTCAAATTGAATCCATGAAAATTGTTATATATATATATATATATATATATATATATATATATATATATATATAATATATTGTCATCCACTGACAGACTGTTTCGTTCTATCAGAACTCTTCAGTGTGGCTAGACACGTAGGACGCTCGAAGCCGGGATCGAAAGCCGTCCAACTTTACGTTAGACTAAGTTTCAGACCTCTCGGCCACTAAGCGGACCACGTTGGCTAAGGGAATTTTAAAGGTATTATGTAATAACAGCAGCAGCCGTTTGTTTCCATTTTTATACCCTATCGGCTACCAGAGTGCTTATTTCTTTCGAAGAGCTTTGCATTATGCGAGCGGCGGCCGAAAATTCCTTCACCAGAGCGCTCAACCTCCATGGGGGGAGTGTATATATTGTCATCCACAGACAGACTGTTTCGTTTTATCAGAACTTTGCAGTGTGGCTAGACACGCAGGACGCTCGAAACCGGGATCGAAACCCATTCATATACATATCTTGAGGTCTCCGCAGTCACCAGTATAATGGTTTCCATGTAACCTATTATATCAAATAATATTGAAACGAAACTTTTCTTAGGTTTTTTATAAAAATAGTATTAATATACAATATAATATTTTATAATATAATTCAATATTTGTTAAGTGTTTATCAATTCCCACGTAAGTTGTTTATAGTAAATAATTTTCTCCCCCTAAATCAATTTATTCCTTTATTCTATATTTTTTGTATACTTACCTCCTTCCTTTGGTTTAACTTTCTTTGCCATTACATAAATAAGTGAAGGGGAAGAGAGTTCAAAAATTGATACATCTTGATACAGAAATATAATATCATTTGTCAATCAGACGGGAAAAAAACAAATAGTCTGCTCTTTACTTGATGAAAAATTAAAAATAAATGAATAAAAAAAACAACAAAAAACAAAAAAAATACAAATGAAATTTGGGTTAGGGAGATAGGGAGACCTGAATTTTGTGGTTTTTTTTTTCTAAATCTTCATTGGACATTTCTCATTATTTCTTTATCTGAAGATGCAGATTGTTTGAAATATAATGTCTGTTGAAATAATATTATTAAAAAAAATATGAGTAATACATATATATATATATATATATATATATATATATATATATATATATATATATATATATATATGTGTGTGTGTGTGTGTGTGTGTGTGTGTGTGTGTGTGTGTGTGTGTGAAAAATAAGTGTGTATGTGTGTGAAAAATAAGTGGAAAAGTGGATAAACTGAAACAAAGACGTCATTAGAATGTATCCTTTTGAAACAAAGACTAAATATTATCCTTAAAGCCTTTGTCTGTTATGTTTTTTCCCCTTTTCCACTCATTTTTTCTCATCTTAGATTTACCAAATCTACCATTTCTCCATATATATATATATATATATATATATATATATATATATAAATTATTGTGTATGCGAAAGAGAGAGAGAGAGAGAGAGAGAAAGAGAGACAGAGAGAAATAAAAAGAGAGAGAGAGTGTGTGGGTGTGGGTGTGTGTGCAAAACTCTCAAGAAGCCACTACACAAAAATGTAAATAGAAATATACACAGAACGCGATTAACTAACCTCTTGGCATTAGCTTACGCCAGATGTTTTGGCCTACTGTGAAAATTAATCAATCAATCAATCAAACAATCATAAGATTACACCTTCTATGTCACACGCATGAGCACACATTTTGACTTATCTAGTTAAATGCAAAAAAATGTAATGAGCAGGTGAATTATTTAGACAAACCAATTTGCGTATTTCTTCACGAATAAATTATTGTTCTAGAGCTGGCTTTTTAAAGTGTTCCATGTAGACCCCTGCATGGAATAAAATTATTGCAGTGTCCACAGGGGGTGAATTTAATTATAGGTGTTCTAAATCTCTTTAAAACTGTATAAAAATTGTTGGTTCATATGGACTGGTTGCCAGATATCATGCACCTTTGCTGAATATCAGATGGTTTATGGTGAACACAAAAGGATGTGTCGTTCTCGCACAATCTATTCAAATTATACTGGCTAGTTCATAGTGAATAATATGTGGGTCTGACCTAAAAGACCCGACGTTGACAATATATATACGTATAAGAAAATATTTAGAAACAATGATATCAAAAACGAATTGTTTTATCAAAATAACGAATTCTAAAATGACCCGTTTTTATAATAAGTTATGAGATGTTGTCAGATTAAAAAAAATGTCCATCTAATAAAAAGAATAAAAACCCATAGATAAAACAACTGAAAAAGATTATGAAAAGTTTAAAGTGAACTACAAAATAACTGAACCCAGGGAATCAAATGCCGTTATGTGTCATACTTTGGGCACACCTTTGATGGAGGGTCTGACTCATATTCCAAGGGATACAGTCAGCATATTGTGAGTCCCAAAGGCAGAGCTGTAATCATATGTAAATGTGAATAGGTGTATTTCAGCGAAAAGGAATAATCCAAAATTTCCAAGATAAAAAAAACAAAACAAAAAAAAACAACATGGAGGCCAACGAATATTTTTTTCAAAACAATTGCAATTCTACTTTAAGCAAAGAAATGAACATACGAATGAATAAATAGAATTAGATATGGTCTGCCAAAACTTGCCTAAATTTTGCACTTTTTCCCAACATACGATATTATAATTCATGTTAAACTTTTTTTTAGTTACTAGCTTTTAAATCAATTATAAACAGACGTTCGTGAGTATTTTTTTCTTTTTTTCTTTACTGGAGGCGAAATTCTGCTTAGTGAGTAAAACTTAATGGAAACTGATGCCTCCGTTGGATTTCGGCATTTTGCCGAAGTAATAAAAACTGTGTAAATATTTGACGACCTTTGAACTTTTACTTGTTCCAACATTTCCCAACCTGAAATAAAACATCCCAAATTTCTCGAAGAATTTAGTAGAGGTTTTGGTTTGATTGGGTTTTATTTCATATCAACAATTGTAGGATGTTTAATGCCAAATCCATTTCATACATATAAACAGTTCAATTTCAAACAATTCAGTTTAGCATAAATATACCGTTTATAAGTTAAAACAGTTTTATTTCAAACAGTTCATTTTAGTATGAGTAGAACGCAATTTAACAGTCAAAACAGTTCTAATGCAAACAATTCAGTTTAGCATAAATATGCAGTTTAAATATCAAAACAATTCTATTTCAAAAAATAATTTAAGCATAAGTACGCAGTTTAGTTTAAATAACTCTCTTTCAAACAATTCAGTTTAGCCTAAGTACACAGTTTTACTTTAAGTACAAAGTTCTATTTGACCCATTGACACAACCCTATCAGGTGCTACTCCAGGCCAGAGTGGATATGGGGGCAATGGCAATAAAAAGGTACTCCGCATTCCACAAATCTCCAACATTGCTTTAGCCCCCCCCCCATTAAAATGTTTTGTGTCATATCCAGGACACTTGTTGGGGAAAAATTTAGTTGACGTATCAATATTAATGCACAATCATCAAGTGAAGTCTTAAATTAAAACACAGGTATTCGCAACATCAGTATATATATATATATATATATATATATATATATATATATATATATATATATATATATATATATATATATATATATATATATATATATATATATTGCCTGGGGTAACTTTGTAAAAAAATATCCATTTTCCATTAAGATATAATCAAGTACACACATGAAACAACTATGCCCGAAATCAAGTTAAAAATATAAAGCGAACAAATTGATATTAATATTTCTTATTATTTGTCTATTATATCTGTTTTTTTTTATTTTGTTTTTTCTTTTTTTTTTGTTTTAGAAAGGATAAAGCACCGACAAATCTACATTATGTCCTGTAATTCGTCATCCAGCACAGAGGTAGGTAACAAAGTTTGTTCCCGAAATTTAACTAATATACACGCTTATATACGTTGACTATCGCCCATAGATATATACATCCTTAACAATTAACTAAAATGTATATTCTAAAGCTGAGATACCGGAATTGTATTATTTCTTGTCAACCAATATATAACTTAACCAGATATTATTAAGTACTAGTAAGTAAAATTGGCGACCTTAGTCGAGGGTTACCCGAAGGCTCCCTTTTCGATAGCTACTAAACCAAGGTGTAGGGGAGGGCGCTATTCCTTTCCCTGGATTGCTTTACTTTACCCTTATAATTGCTCGACTTTACTTTATAATACTGAGTGTTAAGGAAGGAGGCATTAAGTACTATCTTTAAGTCTTTGGTATGACTAGACCTGGGATTGAACATAGGTCTCCCGGACCATTGGCAAACACCAATTTCAAGCAAATTAAAATGCTGAGACCTCGTCTCTTGTAGAGATTTCATGCCGAATAAATTATTTCAATCTGTAAGTTGTGCGTGGGTTAGTTTTAAACACTTGAGTCAGAGAAAGTATAGGGTTTTGTGTGTGTTTCACAGTTATTATTTTATTCGTTCATGGGACGCTGGTAGTTGTTCTTTTCGGTTTGATTAATTACTGGGTGCTATGGCTTTGATATCTAACTTCTTGGTTTCTATTTTTTACCCCATTAATTTATTCTCTGATAGTTGGCCGGAACTTCAAATGAACTTTAGATTTTTAAAAGTCAAGGACAGAGATACTTTACACTTATCCTTTATTTTACAGGTCGGCAACTATTTCGTGGAGGAAATTTTTTTCCCGAGCCAGGAAAAGTGTGTCCAGTAGGAAGGTGTAAAGAGAAAAACGGAGGGTCGCTTTTTTGGCGCCAGGAATCCCGTCTTTTTCTGCAATGCATAGATCGCACTTCCTATCGGAGGCCTCATGGGAAATTATTATTTTTGCTTATTTGCTGATTTTATTTATCTATTTTTATTCAGTCTCACTGAATTAATAACCAGGAGATAGATCTATCTATCAAAGAACGTCGCTATGTAAATGATATTAAACGTTCTGGAAAAAAGTATGATTATCACCATTCCACCTCGTGATCAGGACTAAAACAACATGAATGCAGCTCTGTAACACTATGCAGGTGGTCTACCAAGCAGACAATCCCTTTGTCTGTTTTGGTGCGAAACCAAACAAAGGCCTGAGCCCGCGATCTCGACGTGACCGGAAGTAGGCTATGGAACGCCAAGAGTTGGAAGAAGGAACTCAGAGGAGGCAGTTGGCGAAGGATGGCGCGAGTGGCGAGTCGACATCGGACAGCAGAGAGACCAGTTGGCATGAGATAGGGTCCAGTAGCAGTGAGGGAAGACCGGTCAAGGTGGGTGGGCATTCCTTGTAGCTTTGTAAAAATTTCGCTTGAAATCCACGCTAGCGTTAGTCTACATATGCACACAGGGAATGCAATGTTACATAACTCCTCTTCTTGTACTTTCAGTTAACCCAAGCTCATATTGTTCGTTATTCGTTTATTCTTTTTCTCCCATTCCCTTGATTGTATTTCTTGTAGCCATGAAGAAATGTGCGATGCCCCTATCGGAACCACTAGTTGATCACCAGCCAAGAAGTGAAATGGTTCGAAGAATTTGATGTAACGTAGGGGCCGAGGAGGTATTGTCACAGCTCCAGCAATAATAAATTCGGACTCTGTATATACATTCACATCAATATACCCATATATATATATATATATATATATATGAAAATTTTTGCTGATCCAATGAAAGAAAAATAAATACTTTAAAATGAATCGATTCACAAGTGAACGTTCTTTTAAGTTATTTATTTTTTCAACACGTATCCCTGGTGTTTAATGTCGTCTTCAGGAAGTAAATGTTTTTTTTAGTGTTCCCTTTGGTTTATATTGTGGTGACTGTTTTGATAAGGTTATAATTCATTTGAGTTCTATGATTTGAGTGGGCACTCGTATCCATGCATATGTATATTTTATTACTCTTCCTCCATTTAACTAATCTATGATACTTGATATGCCATGACGTTTAGGTGACTACTAATCTTCTTCCCAGAGTGATTGCGTGGTGGGGTGCGTGTGTATGTGTGTGTGTGTGTGGTGTTTGTGTCTGTCTCTTTGTGTGTATAGTTAATTTCTGTTCAATGTGGGTTCGAATTTAAATTTTAAAACAATATGTCATATCACCTATCGTAGATTATTTACGGAAAAGAAGAGTATTAAAATAAAATAATCAAAAATTAACAATAAACAACCCAAAAATATATGCACATACATGGACACATAGACACAAAAACAATTGTAAAAAGAAAAAAAAAGAGAGAAAAAGGGAAAAAGAGGAACAACTCCAGCAGAGACGAAAATTTGTCACGAACAATTAACTTCAACTTGAAAATTCGCTGACACAAATCTTGGAAATAAAAAGAACCACAGCGTTATCAAAACAGTCACTACTACATAAACCAAAAGAAATACAAGAACAAACTATATCCTTCCTGAAGACGGCGTAAAACGCTAGAAACGTGTGTTGAAGAAAAATGAATAACTTAAAACAAAACATATTGTGAATCTATTCATTTTAAAGTTTTTTGTTTTTTTTTCATTATATCAAACACTCATTTTCAATTAACTTATATAATTTGGGAATTTTAGTTAAATATTATGTATTGAATGTCTACTGTAAATTTATGAAATATATATATATATATATATATATATATATATATATATATATATATTCGATAGCTGTGTTATTCATCTGTCTCTGTTTTAATCAATCTATCTATCTATCGTCATTATTAAGGCTTGTTGAAATTGTCTAAAATTTTTCGTCTGTTTAGCAACAATGCTTAGCTACTGAGTATTCTCAGCTGGATATGAATGTATTAAAAACTTCCTGAATAGACGTGAACGTAAAAGTAGAGAACTCCAAAAAGCCGATTCGATTGCTAATCTTACAGTGGGACTTCCAGCTGAGGTTCATCCAGCAGTTTTCCCATCTTGTCAGTCAACATTATACTTCCTATTTCTTCGCTTTCTGCCTTTCATTTACCGCATTACCTTCCTCCGCTGGCATTCTTGAAAGACTTTAAGCCTGACAAGCCAGATGTCGGGTACCCGGCAGGGAGCCGGCTGGTGGTCTACTGATACTTGGAGGGAATTAGCGTCGTTCCACATTATGAAGTTGCCAAATACATTTGTCTACAGCTGACTGTAATCACATATCGGAACCGCGCCAATTTTTTTTTTCTTTTTATTTGTTGTGCATTTTACTGTTAACAATTAGCAGTTTAATAATACAAGATTTCAGGAAGATATTCTTTGAGCAGAGTGAGAAAAATATTTTTTTGTTTAGAGATACAAATCAGGTATGTATGTGTCTAGTGAACAAAAATAATATCGGTGCGAAAAATTGTATAAAAAATAAAACAGATGTGGAATACTAAATTTAAAAATAAATAGTTATAACGGATTGATAATAATAATAATAATAATAATAATAATAATAATAATAATAATAATAATAATCACCTAATAAGCGAATGCAGCAAATTGACACAGAAGGAGTGCAAGGCTAGACACGACTTGGTGGGAAAGGTGATCCACGGGGAAATGTGCTAGAAATTTAAATTTGACCATGCCAACAAATGGTATATGCACAACCCAGCAACTATCCTAGTAAATGACACACACAAACTCCAATGGGACTTTGATATACAAACAGATCACCGAATCTCGGCCAGAAGACCAGACCTTATAATAATCAACCAAAAAAAGAAAATCAGCAAAATTGTCGACTTTGCTGTCCCAGCTCACCACAGAATAAAACTGAAAGAATGTGAAAATATAGATAAGTTCCTTGACCTTGCGGCATGGTAACTAAAGGATTATTAAAGGGCCTGGAAGATTTGGAAGTTGGCGGCCGAGTGGAGACCATCCAAACAACAGCATTATTGAAAACGGCCAGAATACTGAGAATAGTCCTGGAGACTTGAGGAGACTTCCAGTCACTCAATCTCCACTGAAAGACCATCAGCTTACGCTGATGTGAAAAAAATTTAATACGTAATAATAATAATAATAATAATAATAATAATAATAAGAAGAAGAAGAAGAAGAAGAAGAAGAAGAAGAAATTGAAACCCTAATACAAGCAGTGTGAATATACAGTCAGGATATAGGGATAGAATTCTGCATGGAAAAATGATCTTTTTCGAAACTCTCATCGATAGAGACTCGAAAAATACATTAAAAACGCAGAAGACTGATTACAGCGACAAGAAATAATAGAGACAACACAAGGGTCAACAGAACAAGAATGGCAAGAAAATAACAATGGAAAAAAACAACTGTATGGACTTTTAATCGACAAGCAAGCAAAATCTGTCACAAGAAAATATATAGATGGTTAAGAAAGGTAATCTTCAAGAGAGAAACTGAATCTTTTCTGATAGGAGCACAGAACAACGCCATAAGGACTAAGTCAAAGCCATTGGGACAGTTTGCGGATATGTTAGGGTTTATGATTTAGAAAAATGTTTCCTTCATAATGAATGTTTTTACCGAGTGAATTCGCACGATCTGACACAAGGTCTATTTTTAACGGGGTTTTACCCTGTGGAAATCAGTGTTTTCTCTCTCCTTGGTAAGTTGCCAAACTAAGTTTAATAAGCTTCCCTATTCCCTCATACCGCTATGGAGAATAGTAGGCTGCATA
Organism: Sepioteuthis lessoniana; assembly: GCA_963585895.1. Classification (NCBI taxonomy): domain Eukaryota; kingdom Metazoa; phylum Mollusca; class Cephalopoda; order Myopsida; family Loliginidae; genus Sepioteuthis; species Sepioteuthis lessoniana. Next base: position 103,009,776 of record OY757905.1, on the reverse strand, counting down.
CCTTTCCGAAGGTTATTGGCGCTATGTGGAAGACAAACAGATTCTTTCAGAATTTGAACTCGGGTCGCTGTGTCTATTTCCTACAATGATAAGCGTTACTTCACGATCACACTTATTCTGTATGTCTAATGAATGTTTAAAATTATCTGGGATTTTCCTGACAGTACTTTGCGCTCATAAGATCATGGTTTATTCTTAAAAAGAAATCATTTAAGAAGCTTTTTATTGAATCAGTTTAGTGTTTATTTGTTGATAATTCACTATCTTATGCTCTTAAGATGAGTATTCCAAACCAGCAAATGTATCTGTTAAACTTCTTCGTTTCATCTCCAGGGAAAATTCAGTTTTACGTAACTTCCTCACGGGATGATTTGCTCTTTGATATGAATATGTTTTGCTCTCTCCTGAAAGACTGACTGCTGTGACCACTAGGCGTATAAAATCCGATAGTCTTTCAAATGCAGACCATATTTATTAAAAGAGATTTCACACCACATGATTTAAGAGTATAAAAGCAAAAATCCGCACGCTTGGAGATTGAATACTTCTTTGCCAAAAAGCTGCTTTTTATTTGGCCAATTTAAATGATGCATCTGCAATCTGAATGCAATGGAAACGATATGTGTGGGTGTAAATAAATGTATGTGTTTCTCTCCGTGTGTGTGTGTGTGTGTGTGTGTGTGTGTGTGTGTGTGTTAATGTGTGTACTTCTTCAGTGATATCAGATCGACAGACACTTCCATTACCTATTAAAGCATTGAGGTGTCATACAGAGGAGGTTCCCATCATAGCGTCTCACGGGCAAGTGCCGAACGCTTCAAGTAGCATGCAAGACATTGTACACTGATAAATGGGAAAGGATCGAGGAACGACCTAGAGCTTGTCTGATTTCACTGATATAATTTTCTCCAAAATATGAGATCAGAATAATGAAACCATCATCATCATCATCATCATCATCATCATCAAGTGACGCTGATTCTCGGTTGCTATCCATCCTTATCACCAACCACTTCCAGCATGACTTCTAGGCGTCATCTTGAGTCCAAACAGAGCTGAAAGAATTAAGTCCTTGCTGGCCACTTTACACTGGCACGTTCATGTTCAGGAGTTGTTAAGAGAACGTTTTCCACCAGTGCCCCGCATGTCTTGTTCGTCACACTTAAATGGTAATTTAAATTTATATTTTTATTCAAATGGTTTCCAGGGCTATAACATAAAGTTTCGTTCAATAAAAACGAATATATCTCGAAAGGTTTATGCTTAAAAATAATCTGTGTTATTTTAAAAACTATCGATTCTAATAAAAAATCAGACAAAATATGTAAAGTTGCCAGATATTTTCTTTCAAAGAAATTCTGGATAAATTTAGGAATGAGAAATTCTTGTTGCACAGGAAAAAGCATAAAAACATTAAAAGATTATAAAATTACGTTCTAGCATTTTCCAAAGTTTTTAATATGGTAAAAAATCGGATGTTTATTAAATGTTCTATACGTATAAAAATCATTTTTTTTTAAATGAAATATCTAATTTCACCTTATAATCTAAATATCAAGCGAGCTTGGAGGAGACATCTTTGGGTTGTAACTATTGTGTTGGAACGTGACATCTTAGTAAGTGAGTTCAATCTCCTATCAGGCAGTAACGTTCACTTTGGGTATAATACTATTGAGAAAGGCATGAAAATATTTTCCTCTTGCAATGGATTAAAAAGTATCATTCTGTTTTGTTTTTGTTTTTTTGTTCTATACGAATGGCTTTAGGATTAAAGGAACAATAACGTTTTGATATGTCATTAAACAAAGAAACCGATAACGATTCTAATGGGAAGTAAAAATACAATTATTATTGCCACATGAGTACAATGTAAAAAAGCGAATAACTTGACATCAATCATTCTTTTCGTAGGCAATGTTGCCGAGGTTTTGGTCATATAAAACCCTTTTTTAATCATAAAAAAAAACGATATTTATCTGTTAGAATACAAACTATGAAGATGCCTTTTAGAATATTTTGAAGTATTGTATATAATAATTCTTATTTTTACTAAACAATTGGTAGCGTAGGTAAAGTAAGTTGGTGACTGTAGTCGAGGGCGACCAGAAGGCTCCCTTTTAAATAGATTCTACACCGAATTGTGTAGGGGAGGACACTACTCCTTTCCCAGGATTGCTTCACTTTATCCTTGATACGTACCTTATATTGCTGAGGATTGACCAAACGGCTCATTGGTCTAGTGGGTAGAGTGTTCGCCAATGGTCCGGGAGACTGGGGTTCAATCCCATGTCTCGCCATACCAAAGACTTTAAAAATGGTACTTTATATCTCTTTGCTTAACACTCAGCATTATCTACGGTAGCGTAGATAACGAAGGTTTAACCAATGAAACTTACACTATACGGATATATTTGTTTTGTGCTTGATTTTGCAATATAAGGGAAAGAGGAAAAAATGGAACATGAAATTTTTTGCTGAAACAGGAGAAGAGATTAAGATTTGGCTGCTATGTAGGAAATGAAGTTGTTATAATCTTTTAGATATATTCGTATAAGTTAAATGCAAAAGTTTGTCTTCTTCTGAAAAGGATTTAGAAATTTTTGTCCTCTTAAAGAAAATTTCTTCCTTGTTGAAAGTTTTCTTTTCTCTCATTAAATAAGGTAGTCATGAAAGTATAATAATCTGTGTTTATTGTTTAATATTAGTTCATTGAAATGGTATTTATTTGGGGATCATTAACTTTTTTGGTGATATTAGTACATGTGGTTTGTTGAAACCTTTAGAGAGACAAGCTGAAAGATATAATTTCACCTATTTCATAATGTTTCAGCTAACATGACAATTTACTACTAGCACACTAAAACACTGAATCCCACCCCTATCTTGACGCCCTCACAGGTTCCATAAGTGAGACATCTCCTTTAGGAGGAATCATGAGAATAAATTATTGTGTTTTCTATAAAATATTTGTGGCAAATCTCAATTAAACCCCAGAGAAAATGTGCTAGTGATTCTTGACGATCGCTAAAGTCACATAAATGTATTAATTATTGATTAAACCCTCAAAATCATATTTTAATGCTGTTGTTGTCCCATCACTACTTACACAACGCACAGCCCTTTGATTTTTGATTCCATCAAAGGTTATTATAATGCTGCAACTGAAGCTAAGATGGAAGAAAACAAGGAGAAAACAATGACAATATTTTATCATCTTTCAGTTAGTATAAACTCAACACAACCTGATAGTTTTTCGATTCTTAGTGTCTATATAAACGAGTGTTATCTCAACCGAGAGTCGTGACAATCTCCTTTATTCAAACGGGTCGCTATCAGTACATTCTTCTACATTACTTATTGTAAAAGGGTTAATATGCTTTTGAGAATAACGTAGTTATAATTTTGTTCACAGCTGTCTGGATTGGCTTAATGTGAAAATCAAATTTTTGCAATTTTCCCATAGAACAAGTTCGTTCTTGCAAAACATATCTGAGACAATGCATTGTAAGTGGTCAACCTGTGCAGTCGGATTTTGAAGCTGGGTACAGATGAGAGTTAGCTAACAGCTAGATATGATTTACCAATATTTAGCAATATTTGTCACATTAATAAAACAGCCTTGTATAAAAAAAAGCCCAGCTATAACAGAATTCATAAGAAATGAAAAAGAAAATAATTATGCCGATGTAATTATTGATTTTTACAATGTAACTCTTGAATTTAATAAGACATTAAAATCAGTTACTTGTGGGTTTTAAAGTATAGCATAGAATGTTCGACTTTACTCGGTAGTTGGGTGATTTTGGGAACATACAGCGGGAATATTCAAAACAATATTTTTCCAGTGATCCCTAAAATCATTTGAAAAAAACTTTTGGTTAAATATCCAGCACATATATCAATACACAATTATATTGGAAAGCATTTTGAAAAACAAAGATTGTAATAAGCCTCCCTCAACCTTATATATATATATATATATATATATATATATATATATATATATGTGTGTGTGTGTGTGTGTTAACTGTTGTCGAGGACGACCCCAAGGCTCCCTTTTGAGTAGCTACTACACCAAGGCATAGGGGAAGGCACTACTTCTTCCCCTGTATATATATATATATATATATATATATATATATATATATATATGCATATATATATATATGAATACAGGATTTATTTAGAAGGCAGCAGATTGTTTGTTTACGAATAAGTCTGATAAAATTTTTTTTTATTTCACGAAACATAAGTATATATATATATATATATATATATATATATATATATATATATATATATATATATATACTCGAAGATATCCTGATGATACTTTCGGTGGATCAAAGTTAAAAGTCTTCAGTTTTTTTTCATTAACTTCTAAAACATTGTACTGCGCAAATACTGAACATTTGCCAGAAATATTTGATTCTTCCGTGACTAATCGGAATGTCTCCTTGTTTTATTATTTTCAGAATTGGTCACCTTTATTTTATATATATATATATATATATTTATTCTTTCGAGATTTTCCCCCGAAACGAAGATTTCTCATTGTGTCTCACAGAAGAGGACTCGAATGTGTGATTGTTGCTGTTGACCAAATAGGTATTATGATTTCTTAAGGTGTTTCTTCGATATACATTCCTTGGATTGACTGGTGCATTTGTAAACTTCATTTGTTTAGTTAAGGAAGGATTTGTGGGGCTTATCTTTAACGATGAGATTTGATGCCTGGAATTTAGAGTGGCAGATGATGAGTTTAATTTTTTTTTATGTTTTTGGCAGGTTTATTATGTCTGTGTATAATATTGGTTATTGCTTTTTAATTTTATTTAATATTTTTTTATGAATTTAATTCCAGTAATATACATTAACAGTGTTGTTTATGTCGTTGTTTCAATGGATGGTATGAAAATACATTTTTTCGCAGGTGTATGTGTTTATTAGAGAAATTATACTTAACCATGTTATATTTCTGAGTTTTTCGTAAAATATTGTTTTGATTAAGAGATTTAAAAGACTTTATGGAATATTTTTTTTACAAGAGCTATTCTTTATTTGGAAGAACATTCACTATCCTTGGTAAGTAGAATAGATTTATGACTATAACTTTTTATTTAGGAATGTCATGAATCTGTAATGTGCGCTGGAGTATGTGAATACGTCTAGGAAAGACATTTTTTGTTGATATCAAGTTCAGCCTGAATGTCAGATTATATGACACCTTCTGAAATACGAAGAAAACATAGTGACTAACATCTAAAGCATTAAAAAATGCCTTAAAAATCTGATAGCCAGGAGTATTTTGAATAAACAGCCAAAAATAAATGACACAGCATTAACCATCGGAAATAATTCACTAAATATATTCAACAATTAAAATGTTAATGAAAGCATCCTCAATAAAAATGAACGCTTTCAACAAAATAATTTCGCAACCAAACCAAACAAAAGTCAACTGCTTTTACAAAGAAATAATAAAAATCTCTGTGAAGACGATCAATCGATATGGTCGATAGTGCATCGGAGCAAAACTAAGGGAAATTTCTATATCAACTTGACCCTGAAACAAGTAAACTAACAAGAAAGCTAAACGTTACGACACAAGCTTTCTTGAAAGCTTCTTTATATATATATATATATATGTGTGTGTGTGTGTGTGTGTGTGTGTGTGTGTGTGTGTGTGTGTGTGTGTGTTTCCTCTTGCATTTTGTTAGTCTCGTTGAATAAGGAAAGAATGATAGAGAATACACACACACACACACACACACACACACACGTATTTGTTTTTATTCCTCTAGCTTTCTTGCAGTTTCTTTGTGTCGTTTATATATATATATATATATATATATATATATATATATATGTTGGAACGATAAAATTGTCGCCATAGAAAAGACGACATGATTCCATTTCCGTTTGACGAAAACCGATTTTCTTTTTTTGTTGCAGACCATTTACTAGTTGGCGAGTTATGTACAAATCCCAAGAGCAATAGAAGCCTTCTGTTATGTCTGAAAGTGACACAATGTTCAACGAGCATGATCGGAGATGCACCGCTGTAAAACTCATGCTCTCTACCGATCCAAGTTATGACAACAGGACCATTGCCAGCACCCTCAAAATGCAAATCCGGACGGTTCAACGGTTGAGGGCACAGCTCAACGCATCGGACGACCCTTTGGGGCTGGTGGAGCGGAAGGACACCGCCAGGAAGACCCGAACGAAAGAGTTCATCGAAAAGGTCCAGGCAATCATTGATGAAACTCCCTAGCAACTTATTCGGCAGATTGCTAGAGATATAGACGTCTCACACACAACTGTAAATGCATGTGTGAAGGAGGACTTAAAGTTTAGGTCCTACAGACGCCAGACAAGCTAAATCTTGACTGAGAAGACAAATAACCTCAGGTTAATCAAGTCGGTCAGGCCCCTCTGCCCCCGACCTGAACTCACTGGACTACTTCGTTTGGTCATACGTCGAGAACATCACTGACATGACCTCCCACAACAGCAAAGCCAGCCAGATCACTGCCACCCACCGCGTATTCGCCGAGCTCCCGCCGAAAAGGCATGCTCCCAGTTCCTGATCCGTATCGAGGCGGTCATTGAGGCTGAAGGCGGCTATACTGAATAGACGTCAGCTCTACTACATAATCAAGTTACCTGAATTGATTTTTTCAATAAAAGTTTTGAATTAAAGCTGTAGTGTAGTTTTCTTTAGGACGACAATTTTATCGTTTCACCCTATATACATATGTATATACATAATGTTACTGGAAGAAAACCCAAGCGCGGTTAAAGTATCATAATAAATTTATTTCGACGAAATATTATCTTCGCTTCATATATATATATATATATATATATATAAGAGGGAATGCCCTTCCGATTAAAGAAAGTGAGAAAGACACTGGCGTTATTAAGGGTACCATTCTTAAGCTTATTCCAAGCCCATCTGGCACTGTTTTGTCGCTGCCTGTGCAATTTTAGTACCAGATTATTATGTATTTATGTTATTATTCCTATTTATTAGAGCCCGAGGTTATTAAGGTATGGGTTAAATAGTACCACGACTGTTCTTCTAGGAGAATGGCTTTGACATTAAATAACCTACAAAGGTTGATATGCCATTAAATAAAGAGACCTCTATCACTCTTAAGTGTTTTTTTTACTACTGCATTGTTAGTACGCTTATTTCATTTATATATCATTGGGCATTGACGATGGTTCTCACTACCTCTACTAGTAATGACCAAAAACACCCGAAAGAAGCTTACAAATCTAAATACAAGCTTTATTCCAACGCTATAGATGCCTCCATTAACCAATTGAATTCACTACATAAAGCCCCGGCAATTCTATCCAATTCATTTATAAAATAAATTTGTTTTTATACCTATATCCATTAATAAACTTAACTGATTTCATCCAATATCCATGTCAACGGTTTTCTAGTCAGTAGAGCCACCCTCGATAACATTCAATCGAGTTAATTCAAATTAACTTTAATGTCTACATTTAAATATTAGATTGCTACATATGTTAAATAGTAGTCTAAGGTCCTTAAAATAAATTATACTGATTTTCTTTTCAGTAGATAGGTTGCATCTGCTATTGAAGTTATTTGCCTTCGAAGATCGTATAACTATTTTCCACTTCATCTGGGAGGTTAGTCCCAGTTCTTTTAGACTTGAAAAGTAATTAGAAAAGGGCCCTCTGGTTCATAAGACTAGTATTGAATAAAGAATAACTGTGATTATACAGTCCTCATTTTCAATTACCAACTGAGATACCAATGTATATTCTCTCACTATTAGTGTTATGGTACATAGGGCTAATGCACGCTTGGTATACTACTTTCTCTGAGAGACATTCATCTTTTGTTCTACAGTTACAGAGTACTCTATCTGTGCCTTAATTATTCCGATTCGATTCCTCTAATAGTCTCCTATTATGTTTATTTAAGATTTTATACATATTGTTAGTTTAAGAGTAACTGATTTTAACGGTGTTTCTATTTAAAATTTTAGTTAGTGGATAAAATTTTACTTTGTCTATCCAGAAGATTTAGGACGTATTTTCCTTAGTTAATGTTCGTAAGTTTACAGAATGGCGGGTTAAACCAGATTACCTTCCAATTTCAATTATTACCTCTTCTATTTTAAGATTACTATTGGTAAAACCGACCTTGATGTACCTACGGTTTCCACTCCCGCTATTTCTGTTAGGCGTGACGTCTTGTCCCGTAGTGTTGGTGTTCACAGTGTCTCCGTACTCCAGTATACTTCGGAATAGAACTGCAAATTTTAGCCTTAGTGTTAACCGAAGAATGCTGCACCCATTTTTCTAGATCCTGAACATCTTCACTGTCTTTCTCACATTCTGTTATGGGGACATATCCTACCATACATCAAAGATGGACTCGTCCAACCGAAACATATTCTCCGAGCTAGCTCACTCGGGGAAGACAACTTCTCGTTTCTTACGACACATTTGACAGACAGACTGCAAGCCGAGAACGGCTAGTACTTCTTTTGTATGACATCCTTTTCCTGCTAATACAATAGCGTTTACCTATCACCCGCTGTTTGAGTTGTTCTTCCACTGGTCTTATTTGAGGACCACAACACATTATTTACTCGCCTGGTCATACCGTCTTAGATAAATAAATAAATTGTAAACTATATTTGCTAATTTCATACCAAGAATGAGGGTGTATTGTCATTTCATGAGGCGAAGATAATATTTCTTTGTCGAAATAAATTTATAATGACCCTTTAACTGTGTTTGAGTTTTTTTCTCAGTTACATTATAGAATCTCTGTATGTAATTCTGTTGTTGGGCGTGAATGTTTTTTTAAATGCTGTGCTGTGGAACCTGCTATGGAAAGATTCTCACCGAAAACACGACAATATTAGAATATCAGAATAACAAACTTGTCAAAATTTAGGGCATGTGAAATTCAGAATCGTGATATATATATATATATATATATATATATATATGTGTGTGTGTGTGTGTATATATATATATATATATACAAAACTGAATATATGTGTTACAACCAAACGGGGAACATTGCCACACTAGACGGAGTCTCTCTGAAACTAGTTGACAAATTCACCTACCTAGGTAGTAGCGTCTCATCAAACGAAAAAGACATCGACACACGACTGACGAAGGCATGGACAGCAATCGATAGGCTCTCGATCATATGGAAGTCGGACCTAACCGATAAAATGAAACGCAGTTTCTTCCAGGCAGCGGTTGTGTCGATACTGCTATATGGATGCACCACATGGACGATAACTAAGCGGCTGGAGAGGAAACTAGACGGAAAATACACAAGAATGTTGAGAGCAGTATTGAACAAGTCCTGGCGACATCACCCCACGAGACACCAACTATACGGACACTTGCCCCCATCACGAAAACTATACAAGTTAGACGAACCAGACACTCGGGACACTGCTGGAGAAGCAAGGACGAGCTCATAAGCAATGTACTCCTGTGGACCCCCACATATGGATGTGCAAAAGCAGGACGACCAGCACGAACCTAAATACAGCAACTATGTGAGGACACAGGATGTAACCCTGAAGACCTGCCGGTGGCGATGAATGATTGGGAGAAGTGGCGAGAGAGGGTCAGGGATATCCGTGCTAGCGGCGCGACATGATGATGATGATGATATATATATATATATACTTTGAAATATAAGCAAAGTTTACAAGTAATAATTTAAGCATATATATTTTTGATATAAACGAATAAGTTCATCAAAAACAGTGGCGTATACATTTAGTGTGAGAAATATTCAAAGTTTAATTTCCATATGAATCTTCGATTGATATTTCACAGCTCTATTTCTGTAACAGCTGCAGAGAAAGTTTAATAAAACAAGTGAAATCAACCAATTAACCCAGCATTTCATATATAAACGGGAGATAAGATTTATCAGATTGGAGGCAGATGTTCATCCAACAAAGACGCACAGTGACAATAGCGGAGCAAAGAAATTAAAAAGAATAAAAAAAAAAATATTCGTCTTTTGAAACAAAACTGTCCTATGTCTGTCTATGGACCGTAAAAAAACGAACCTTAACATACGCCTTGAAAATTACTATTGTTATCTCTTAACTTTTGTTCTTGTCGAATCGATTACCAGACAGTCAATTGAATTAGCATACAGCATCTGGAAACTCGCTGGTTCCCGGGTATCTATCAGTCTATCTATCTGTCCATTACTAAAATTCTAATTTTTTCTCTGTCATTTCTTATGTCTCTATCTGCCTGTCTGTCTGTCTATCTGACTCTCTCTCTCTCTCTCTCTATATATATATATATATATATATATATATATGGAGAATTTTTGAGAAATGGACAAAGCAAAAAAGACATATAATAGCGATATTTTCATTAAAACAATATATTTGAAATGGTTATAAGAAAATCGCTCCCAATTCATTCTACAAATATTATGTGCGTGCATGTTTGCATATATATTCATGTATAAATTTATCCAACATCTTCGTAATTGCTAAGATGAGATACAGGGTTCACTTTTGAGTAGAGTAAAGCTGATTTGAAATCAGAGGTTTTATTCTGTTAGACTGGTTGACTAACCAAGCTAAAAGAACCCCACTCAACTTTACAATAGCAGGTTTCGACAGATGGTTACTTTCCTTTCCTTAGGGCATTAGCACGAATTAAATTGCATCAATCTCGTTCAGGGCTTGAAGTAGACTCCCAGTTTCTATTCCCTGTAGGGTTAAATATTACCTTAAGCGTGCCTCCATGTAATTTATGTGTGTGCGTATCCACACATTCCCAATGTCTAATCGTTTTTATTAATTCTCCTAAAATTTATATAATAATGAATATTATGAATAGCTGCTACATCATAGGAGCATTGTTGTTTACTCAATGGTGTAAGTTCTCAAGCACAGAAAAAATAAATAAATTTCTTATAAGATTTTACAAATATTTGATTTTAGTGTCGGCCCTGGTTTTCTCTAAACTCTAATCAATTTAATTTCTCAAGTGGAATTCTAATCCTAGAATACTTCCTATTTAGTTATTTATATTAATTTCATATAATTATAAAATATTTGTACAATGTCCAAGCATAATGACCTATCATCGACCAAATAACAACGGAAAAATGAAAGGAAGTAACAACATGATACATGATAAATTAAGTTGACGACCTAAGTCGATGGGGACCCGAAGGCCCCCTTTTCAATAGCTACTACATCGAGGAGTCGGAAGGGCGCTACTCCACTTTACCCTTGATCCTTGCCTTATAATACTGAGTGTTAACCAAAGTGGCATCAAGTACTCTTTTTTGAGTCTCTGGTATGACTCGACCTGGGATTGATCTTCGGTCTCCCGGACCATTGGCGAACACTCTACTCATCTGGTCATTCCTCATCAATATCACCAAGTCATGTGACAGGATGAATTTCATTCTCTCGTCATCCGTCCCTGTCAACAATTTCTCTTGACAAAACCTCTAGACGGCAGCCAGTGTCTTCACAGAGCCGATAAATGTAAGTGCTGCTGAAAAATGAGTAAGTTATTGAATAAATAACAGTTCTACAATTTCAATACATTCTATTACTTTAAACTGATCAAAAAATTTGTTGATAAACAACACAAGTAACAATGTCCTTTCTTAAACTGTCAATATACACCGATATAATTTTCACAAAAAGAAAATAGCAGTTTGTATTGTTTTAAAACTCGATACTATATTTTGTCTGTGCAAAAGATCTTCGGTTTGGTTCGGTTCAATTTTATGGCTTCTCGACCATTATTGCCAAATTCAGTTTATGCAGATATATTAGATATGTATGATTTGTAAACATAAATCAACAAAGTTAAATGGATCCAAGTACTAATATGTATCACTAAGATTAATCAGTTGTTTACACACCGTTCAATGATCAAACAGTTCTATTTCAGATAATTCATTTTAGCATAAGTCGAAGTTGAACGATTCCAAGTGTTATTATGTATAACTCTGAATTCAGACCTGTTAAACTCCGCTTAAAAATTGACCTTGTGTTATATCCTGCCCGAGCGGAAGGGTTGGTAAATAGGATTACGTATAACCAGCAATTCAATTAAACTTTAGTCAGTCATTTACTCACAGTTAAATGATCAAACAGTTCTTTTTCTCAAGCAACTCAATTTAGAATCAGTCATTTGTTTGCAATCAGTTTAAATCAAACAGTTTTATTTGACCGATAGATAAGACCCTATCAGGTACTACCATTCCAACCAGAGTGGATCTGGGTGCAATGGTGGTGAATTATACACAGCATTCCACAAAGTTCCAGCATTACTAGAGCCTCCCCATCAGATTGATTTGTGTCATAAACAGGACACTCGTTGGAGAGATCTTATTACTCTGTAGAGATATAGTCGGTGCATTTTACAGATCCATCGGATTGGGCTAATGATCTTTGGTGAGCATGTCACTATATAGGGAGAATGTATATTAATACACTGATATATAAGTGTAAATGGACATATTATCCACTATAAGTAAAGAGTTATTAGTAATCGCATATCTAGGAAGTAAAAAGGAAGAAATGTGTTTCATTTTAAGATGTAATTAAGTAATGTTAAAAATAAATTCATTCTTGAATTTTCTTTCAGGAAAAATAATCAAAGGAAAGTTTATGGAAAGAGAACTGAAATTATATCTTCTGAAAGTTAATGTATCTTATCGCTCTGTTCATAAGATTTGGCTAGGCTTCAAATTGGATAAAAAGTGGATTGATTCATTTAAGATTCTGATTAGTCAAAAAATTGTATTTTTACCAATAAAAGAGGGAAAATATTTCTTAAATTTTGTTGAGTTTTGATCCTCCAAAATTTGCGTGACAATGTATGTATTACCGGCAGGCTTCTCATAGAAATTCAAAAAAGTGCTGCGTCCCAAACGAAGGCGCCGATTGGTCAATAAATCCAAAAATACTTATCCAAAAAGTAGAACTACTTGAGCCTATTTTTGTACAAGCATTAACAATTTTTTAGTATGGAAATCAGTTGATTTTTTATATCCGTCTTTTCTGGTCAACCAACAATTGTGTGTCGATGCTTGGGATTCCACGAGAGTATTTCTCTTATAATTTCGCCCCTGATTCCTCAACGGTATCCTGTATGCATTGTTTGTCCTCTTTGGATAGGTTATGAAATAAGAATTAATAGCCGTAAAACTTTTATTTTATGGGGTGCTGCATCCAGGATTTGTTCAAATCAGCACGCAGAATTCTATTGTAGTTTCCTTCTATCTTTTTTCTCCAAGCACTTTAAAAAGAATACTGGTTATACTGCCATAGAGATTTAATGAGACTCATTTTTTATCAGTACCTTGTTTAAATAAGTCCACGCTTTTCCTATGCATATGTTGACAGCACTTTCAGTCGAAGTGATATCGCTAGGATGGTATAAGGAATGTTCTATGGATTTCTGAGGCTTGTCATTTAATGTGGAGATAATACCATCTCTTTTAAAACACATGAATTCTCTAATTTGCCTGAAGCATTGTTCAAATTATCTTATTTTATAATATTGAATCAATGTTAAATACTATTACAATGCAAAATAATAATTATTTGAGTCTAATTTATTTCAAAGTAAAACCACATCGTCATTTATAAAAAAAAAAAGTCTCTGACGATGAAGTTTTACTTTGAAATTAATTAGACTCATATAATTATTGTATCCTTTTGCAATAGCCCTCTAAATTAATTCAACACATGAATTCTGTTTCATCTGTGTTTAATCTGGACTAAACCACAGCAGACTCAGATTCAAACCAATGGATTGCAACAAACTGATACTTGTAAAACAACTTTTTTGCGATAAAAGGATCAGAATATCAACAGAGATGCCATGTTTACCATCAAAGAAAGAATAGTGAAAAATGCATTGGGAAATAGCATGGATAATATAAAGTTGGCTACCGTAGTAGAGGGGGAACCGAAGGCTCCTTTTTCATTAGCTACTAAACCGAGGTTTAGGAGAAGATTCTACTCCTTTCTTTTGATTGCCCAACTTTACCCTTGGGCTCTACTTTATAATGTTGAGTGTTAAGCAAGAAAGTATAAAGTATCATATTGGGTCTTTAATATTACTCAACCAAGTATTGAACACCGGTCTTCAGGCTAATTGGTGACCCATTTGATTGCTAATAACTCTAATAATATTTATGTTTTCTTTTTTGTAGCAATTTTGAAAATTGTATATTATAACGACTATTAATCTTTGATCACAATGTTCTGGACAAGGGAGAAAAATATTTTGTGTCTCTATTTATTTAGAAACAAAATCATTCAAAATGGATACAAAATAGATCCATTTACATAATAATGATTTATTACTGAGACAAGAAGCTCCAAAAAGATTGCATGTCCTTAAAGCTGATATAATAACAATTAAAAGAAAACATTCACTTCATCTATCTAGCTCAAAGAAAGCATTTTTACCGCACGTGCTCCAAATGACCGCCATTGCGTTTTTCTCAGTCATGAATTATCATCATATTAATTGGTTGCATCTGTTTTGAGACGCCCTCAATGATGAATAAAAACGTCTCCAAACTAAGACCCCAAATAGCTTTCACACTGAAATAAACCATCCACAAAACACCACACTAAACAGGATGGGCAGATATGAATGACACATAAGCACCTTAAAAATAAATGCTTAATTTCATTTTCTGATCAAAGCAGTTTAGGGTAATTTGAAATACACGTCACTCGCTTAAAAAATGTCTCTCAATTTAGACCTCACTGCCCGGTTTTTTCGATTGTAGAGATCATATAATGGTCAGATGACAACTTTAGATAAGAAAATGTAATTTTATAGTTTATCAGTTTTCTTAAAAATACTCTAAACATTTCCCAAAAACTTTTTTTCGAAAAAATATTTTTCTCTTTAAGGCCAAAGCTAGTTGCTAACAATAAAAAAAGAAAACTATTTGTCTTATGAAATTACTATTAGTGTTATCATTTTAAACAAACACCTTATATATATATATATATATATATATATATATATATATCACGTCGTTCCACTAACATGGATTTCCTAATCTCTCTCTCTCTCTCTCTCTCTCTCTCTCTCTCTCTCTCTCTCTTGCCATTCGTCCCTATCGTCCTTCACTTCCGGCAGGTCTTCTAGACTACATCCTTTGCCAGGAGATTAGTTGTAGCTGGTCGCACAACACTTGCTCGTCGGTGTGAAGCGGTTCATAAGAGAACGTCGCTTATGAGATCGTCCTTCCTTTTCCAGCTGTGTCCTGCATGTTTTGTTCGTCTAATTTGGATGATTTTTTGAGATGGGAGGTAAGTGGCTATACAGCTTCTGTTTTGTGGGATGCTGCTTCCAGGATTTATCGCTATAGTTCATAGGATTCTTATGTAATTGCCGTCAAGATTTTCCTCAATACGCTTAGTCAACGTCCATTTGGTGCATCCATATAGTAGTATGGACACGACTGCAGCTTGAAAAATATGCGTTTTTTTTTATCGGATACGCCTGATTTCCATATGACTTATAACTGATCTATAGTTTTCTATGCTTTCGCTAGATGAGTATTGATGTATTTTCTGTAGATAAGACGCTGCCTCTGAGACAGCTGAAACTTGTCTACTAGTTTCTGAGAACCGCCATTTAGTGTGGAGATGTCACCTCTTTGATTAAAGCACAAGAACTCTGTTTTGTCAAGGCTCACATGGAGCCCTATGCCATATATATATATATATATATATATATATATATATATATATATATATATATATATATATAGCATAAAGAGAAAAAGGCAAATGAGAAAAGCGTCCAAATAAGTAAAAAGGAAATACCCTACTACAGCAGGGAAAATATTCAACCCGGAAAAATAAGAAAATATATATACTAGAAGTCTATTACTTAAAGTTTTAGGTAAAAGTGATAGAAGTGGTCAATCAATCGTAATCATTTGGGGTGTTATGATAGAAATTCACATGATGTTTTAACTTAAATAAAGGATACAACATTATATATATATATATATATATATATATATATATATATATATATATATATATATATATATATGGCCTATATACATTTTTAAATAAAGAATTTCATGATTATCATCATCAGGTTAGCTGGTGAGCTATTATACCTAACGTCTGACGTTTTCAACTTTTTTCATATACTTTTTGAGCCAAATCTGAAATGCTAGTTCACCTGAAGATCATAGTCATGAAACCCTGAGTCCTGATTTTTTACCTTCTTTTATATCTTTTACATCTTATATATTAGCGCAATTGAAATATATTGTAGTATTTCTCTTAATTTTCAAGCATTGATAACCGTAAAATTTTTCAAGATTTGACTTGACATTGAGCCAGATGATTTCCAAAGGTTTCCTTTAAGTGAATCTAATTTAAGAATTAAAATCTTTGCTATTTGACTCAGTCTATATGAGCGTATACGATATCAATGGCACTTATTCTTTTTTTTTTTTTTTTAATGATTATCGACAATCATCAAGTTATAAACCCTTCGTGTACAGTGTGACTGCTTGGAAGAATCTGTATTAATATAACTCAACAAGTTTTTTTTTTTCTCTATCTTTAGGCTCTTTGAATGATTTCTATAAAGCAACATCACTTATCTAGAGTCACTGTGAAAAATCAAATTCGCCGTTTGAAAAGTGTAGCTTTAAGCTTCCTCTTATTAGTCAATCAATATATACAATCGTGAATCTTAATCCTTTCAAACTGGGATTGAAAGAATTTTATTCTTTTATTCTTATTGAAGTTTATTCAGTTTCTATTTTAATTTTTTCTTTCATAAGTTGAATAATTCCGTTATTCGGAATTAGTTTTAAGGTCATGTGTACAATGATAAGCTCTATTTTTTTTCTTTGTGGAATTTAAAAGGTTTGAATGTCAAGTTTCCTTGTCATCTTGATAAAGAAAAACGAATTACGTTTCATAAGTGAATAGAAAGAAAGTAGATAGAATAAACAGTGTTTCTTAGAAAAAAGATTAAGTTTTATTAATGTTTTTAGTTGCAAATGAATGGATCAGTGCTGATTCGATATAAAAATATAGCTGAAAACCCCATGTGAAATTTACTTTACCTCATATTGATCTAAAGTCCTTTTTTATCTACCGTCTCGTCTTTAGTTTAATTATATTTACTTATTTTCATTATATTACTCAGAAGTATAACCTCAGAAAAATCAATAGTAACAAACAAATATTATTATTTTCAGACATATTATTCACTGTCTATTTAAATATATATATATGTTTTTCTTTTTATATAAATGTTTTCAAACTAATAAAAAAAGATTTTGGTTGATCATTAGATATTAGAAAACTTTACAAGCGTAATTAAAAACCGATACAGTCATGAAACACTTAAAAGTTGGAAACGAAAAACGTAACAGATAAGATGTTGCCTTATGCAATGATCTCAAAAGCACAGCAAGATATTTATTCTCAGGTAAGGATGACGGTGATTTCACGACCGAAATAAAAAAAAAAAAAAAGATGCACAAGAATATTATTTGGGGAATTTCATTCTGGATCGAACTCAGCCATAGATGTTTAGCTAAACAAGTTCACTATCGAGTCACCCCTGTCTATGTAGTTCAGAATATTTTGACTGTATCCCACAAAAAATAAGTATCCCGGGTACGACTTTAAACTACATCTAATATTAAGTATGTATTTCTGAAGATGTGCGAATTTTGGAATACTCTTTCTCTTGCTATGACTCAAGTTCCACTTTGACTTGGAGTTGTATTACTTCTTAGGTTCCAACCTATGGGTTAGATTGATCTCTTTAAAATTATTTGTATTCGAGAAGAACGTTTGTAAAAAGAAAAATAAGCAAATAATTCATTTGTTTAACATTCTATGAAGAAGTCACTTGTTGAGAACACAGAAAAGACAGAAATGCAGTTTTGAGACTATTAATCAAAAAGGTTCGGAAAAATTTGATATCAGCTACGGTACAAAGATCTATGAAAATGAAGAAGAGTATATCATGAGTTGAAAGAGGCAATAGGCTTATGAGTCGTAAGAATTCACTCTGAATTGTCCCACAAGGACACAGGGCGCAGCGGATGATGCGTTTAGATGGAAAATGCTTCCGAAAGAAATCATGTGGAGGCTACAGTTTAAATCCCAACATCAGGTTAGAAGAACAATGAATACTTACTCAAATTTAACACTTGTACTCAGCTATGTTTAAAAGAACTGGAACAGTCAACTCCTGTTAAATATAACTTAGTGTCACACCCAGGATAAAATGTTCAGTTCGAGATTCTGTGTGGACTCCCGAGTCCGACATGAAACAGCTGAAGAAGGCCGAATGATATATTGGCCGAAACGTTGAGAATATAACACTCAAGATTAGGTCAATAATCTTAGTATTCTAATCAATAACAAGTAATTAAATAAATAAAATCTTAAAAAAGAACTACACAAACGAATGTAAATCTGTACATGCAATGAACGCAATTCTTTCACCTATATACTAATATTTCAGGTTAGACGAATTGATATGTTAAAAATCAGTCAATCTCTTCTGATATATTTTTTTAGGTGTAATGTTTTCTAGCAATATTCATTTCCAAAATTATTAAAAACCATACAATTTATTTTCCGATTAAAGAAAGAAAAAAAAGATAAGGGAAGAAAGCAAAACTGATATTTAGTCACTGTCAAGCACAGCTGATTCATTTTTAAATCGAAATAAGTACGAGGGAAGGAATCGAACTATTAAAAAAAATTAAGAATAAGATACAAATTATATTTATTTATGAAATTAATTCTTGATTTTAAGTGTGTACATCACAAATTCAATCGGCTCCCGATCATTTGTGTCTTATAACCTTGACTGAGGCAATATTTTTATCGGCCACATTTTTTTCCTGGATATCGACCTTGACTTGTTTTTGATGATGTGATCGAATATACAATCTAATTTTATACGTTCAGTCGTTCCGTCCTTCGGGATTGGAATTCTATTCTTGATTTCATATCATTTTATTTTCTCGTTTAGTATTGTTTCATTAGTTTTAACGTTTGCTATTTAACTGATTCGTATATCATTTCTAGTTGTGTTGTAACCAGGTTAATTCGATTACAATTTTTGCTCTCTTTCATGAGTTTTCAATTCCAGAGTTTTGTAAAAAAAAAAAGGTATTCTTTACGATTTCATGCTATTTTAAGATAATTATTCTAAGAATCGCTTAAAGAAATAGAAAGTGAAAAAACATTTAGAACCAATTGATTAATAAAAACAGATCACAGAAATAATATTTTTTATGAAAGATAATTCGCTAACTAATAGTAAAACAGTACTTAGTTGAAATCCCTGATTAAAAAAAAAAACATATTTAAAACAAAATGTGCTTTCAATTTAAACTTTAAATCTCTCTCTCTCTCTCCCTCTCTCTCTCTCTCTTAACCAAAGGGATCATGTCACCTGTAATACTCCATTTTGGCCCTTAGTATACTAGACGGATAGGGCATTTTCGAATATGAAGTCGAATGTAAGAAGGCTAACAGTGTCGAAACATTGTAGTGAGATTTGGAAGCATACAAAAAAAAAAACTAATAAAAAGAGTAAAATATTTCGGTTTCTGTAAAAGATTAGAGAAATCAAGACTAATTATTATAGCCAAAAGAAGAATGAGAACGGATCTCATTTAATTTTTCAAGATGATTAATTCCCTTTTTAATTATGGTAGACATTGTTTTTCAATATTTCTTCTCGAAGTAGAACTTTTCTATCAAGGCAGATTTCCAAACAAATTCGGCTCAACTATTGGATATGTTTGCTAATATTTTTTGTAATAACTTGTTTAATCAGTTCAAAAACAGCTATTGTGTAAAAATTTAGATTAAATTGGAAAATTTTATAAAAAAATTTATTTAAAAAAAAAAATTAAGGGGGCATTTTTGAGAGCTATCCGATGAATGAACAGAATCTGATCCGTGAATAAATATTATATTAATCGTTAATATGTTCTGAGCAAAGATTTTTTCAAGGTTGATACGAGAATTTATATAAAGTGGGAGATGGCCAAGAAGGAATAATAAAAATCAATAGAATTTTCAAGAATTGGTGGATGTATAAAAATATGGCACAAAGGAAAATGTAAAGGAAAACAGTTCCTATTCACTTAAAAATGTTAATTTGTTGTTTTAAGGTGTAAATATTTATGTGTATGCTTTCATAGATGATCACAAAATATAACTGTGAGACGAAGCGTGCAAAGGTTTATCGATACGTATCAAACTTCCATGGAAATCCGTCTCTTTTGTAGCACATTGAAGGTATATTCAAACTCATCTCCGCCCCACCAATATATATATATATATATATATATATATACCTTTCGGCGTGAAGTATATTTAACAAAGTCTTTCTTCTGCCACGGGACCTGATTCCCGTTCACATGTTAAACTTATAGTTAAAACTTATCGGCACTTCAATTCTCAAGATGATTTAATGTGTAAATATCTATATTTCAATTTCTGTTATTTTTAAATGTTAAATAAAGTTGGTAATCGAATTCCCAAACAGTCTCTGTCTGTCTGTCTGTCTGTCTCTCTCTCTCTGTCTCTCTCTTTCTTTCTCTCTCTCTCTCTCTCTCTATATATATATATATATATATATATTATAACAGCGTTAGTTGTCACTAAATCCCTCTGTGGGTGTGTGGCCAACCAAGTGCAATATAATATGGAGAGGGCTCAATATATAGGAGAGAGCTATTATATCATAATAATATTAATAATAATAATGATAATAATAATAATAATAAATAAATATATATTAAACTTATATATTTAATTACCCCTGGGTTTCGTCGAGTTTTTCCAAAACAACACTCATCCGGCAGTTAACAAAATGAAATGAATCGAAAATCCAAAAATACCGTCAAAAACATCTAACATAGTTAGGGACTTCCTAAACTTAATTACCAAGCACTTCCCTAATAATAGCCCCCTAGTCAAAATCTTTAACAAAGTCAACATTAAGGTTAGCTACAGTTGCACAAGCAACATGTCTCAAATAATAAAAAAAAATCAACAGTACAACACATCCCTCCAACCAATGCAATAGTAAGGTCAAAAATACATACCTACAACTAGGAAAATCACTATATAAAAACGTAACATACAAAGCTACAGTAAAAATTAACAAGTCAAACATGACATGGGTCCAACGGAGGGCACCATAAAACAGAGAAGTTATAATCATAAACTTTCTTTCACAAACACTTCTATATCCTCGTACATATGGCACCTAAAGACATAGACATCAATCTGGGAGATACTAAAACTCGCACCTGCCTACAACGAAATATCAAAACAATGCCTCCTTTGCCTCCACGAAAAATTAGCCATCATAACCTACCCTTCACAAAACACCCTACTAAATAAAAAATCTCAAATCCTTTCAAAATGTAGGCTCGAGAACAAACCCCTTCTCTCAGAATTCGAGCCAAACACATTACCCATCTAACACCTCCTCAAAAAAAAAAAAAAAAATCAAACGACACCACTCCACACCTGAAGTACCGTAAGTACAATTTTCCTCCACCAACCATCACACCACCCACAATATATGTAACATCTTTCTCCATTAACCCCCATACGCCTCTACTATATGTTAAATTTATATTTTTATGAGCGTTGATTGTAGGCCTCAACACTCTACATTCATCTTATCTACAACGTGCACTCTATCTTTTACAACAATAGCGTATAAGTCATACAACGTTAACACAAACCAGATAACTATAAAAAAAACCATCACAACTCCCTACTATTACCCATACCTCCAAAACTCACCATCTATTTCCTTAATTTTATAATGACTACACTTTGCTCTTCAGTTATAATCATCATCGTACATATTGTAACCCCTTCATTATTTTTATTATGTACGTACTATCACAGATAACTATAGTATATATATAATATATACGCAACATTTTATGAAATTATTATTATATTCCTGCCCAAATCACTTCCCTACATATAATACCAACATTGTACAATATTCCATAGTATATTGCAATACAATATATTCTTACCCCTTGATACATATTGTGATTCTGGTATACCATATTATACCCGCTTAAATATGCTTACAAATCAAATCTTTATTCATTTCCCTAGATATGCAATGATGATATTTTCTTCCTTAGTTATAATCAACTACACATACAGAAATAGATAAAGAATCTTTCCCGACAATAATATAGCAACACAATATACACTGACGACTAACATCCGGTAAAAACAACGCGCTTTCCATGTACCTTCACATACACATGCACTATATACCACGCACATATACACGCACAATAATACGCAACAATAATCCACACACACACACACACACACACACACACACACACACACACACACACACACACACATAAACACGCACACACACGCACACACACACACACTTTCAGTCACACGTTAAGATTCCTACACACTGACTGTATTTTTTTCGATTTTCAATACATTTCATTTTGTTAACTGCCTGGTGATTGTTGTTTTGTAAAAACTACATGAAACCCAGGGGTTGCAGACAAAATTCCATGGCATTAAATATATAAATCTAATATACATACATATATATATATATATATATATATATATATATATATGAGTGTGTGTGTGTGCACGCCCGCGCGCGTGTGTGTGTTAATAAACAAATAAGTGCTATTTCTCTAATTAGACGGCCAACATTTTATTTTACAAATTTTCCCTAGGTTTTTGTATTTTGTACTTTTAAACATTTTCCCTGTTTTTTGTTGTTGTTGTTGTTTGTTTTTGTTTTTTGTACTTTTAAACATCCATCGTTGATTTAACATCACTTATATCGTCCCTCACAACCCTGATGATGGTTCATTAGAACCGAAACGCTAAAGTGTCGACTTTGCTTCTCAATAAATCTCTCCTTCGTGGATCACCTTATTATAAATCTCTCACTCTCTCTCTCTCTATATATATATATATATAGGAAGATTATAGTAGAGAAAAATGAGATATTTTTGATTTCTAGAAGCATGAAAATCAATATTATAAATCCATTATAGCAATCTCGTAATTTTAAAATATATTTGTAATTTTTTAAAGTAATTCTATTTATGCATTTGTATATTTTGCATATCTCCTGCTTTTTATTATATATATATATAATCACCTTCCCTATCTTCTGATCTTATCTGGAAGTGTCAAGTGTTACTTTTATCTTTCTGTTCCCCAGTCTTACAACTCTTAATTTTTGTTTTTATATCTTCAGTGTGTATGTGTGTGTGTGTGTGTGTGTGTGTGTGTGTGTGTGTGTGTGTGTGTGTGTGTGTGTCAGTTCTCTCTCCTATATGCTTTTTAATATTTATCAATACAAGGTGTGATTCAAACCAATCGAGTTCAAATTATTTTTATTTGAATTTTCAAACTTTCAATGGAGAGGTGTACACAGCTGATCAGCTTATATGATAAATTCTTTGTGTCTAGACGCCTGGACTTCTATCTCGGTGTCAAGCGCTTAATTGGGGAAAACTATTCAAGAATATTTTGAGCAGCAGTGTAACACAGTATTTTGAAAATGCAGCTTTCAATATATATCAAGGTGAACTAAATAGATAATAATAATAATATTATCAGTTATATTTTGAAAATATTATATTTTAATCAATAGCCTCGCTCTTCATTTTTATACAGATTGTTCATCTTAAGAAGGATTTTGACGTTGTTGTAAGAAAATAAACCGCACAAAGGATTCAAACATGCGTCTGAGAAAATATCACATTATAAAGCAGTCAAGAAGTTCACAAATTCATAAATTGCATCCACAACGTCTGCTGTGACAGTAGAGTGAATGATGAAGCAAATGATTCTTACGGGTACTGTGATAAAATGTTAATCCAGGAGGGAATTATGAAATAAAGTAAACAGTTACACAAATAAAGTGAGGTTGAGTTGAACAGACGACTTTTCATGTACTATTTTATCAATAAGTTATAATTGAAAGAAAATTTTTTTCATTAGAATTAATATTTGTATATGTATAGTTTACATAGATGTTTGTTTCTTTAGAATTATTTTACGCGCTGACAAGTGAGTTAGTCTTGAGTTCCTTTGAGAATAATACTTGATTATCGTTGTGAAATTACGGACTGGTATTTATGGTTTAGCAGCTGTAGAATATGTTCTTTTTCATTGCTAGACTGTTACTGACTAGTGTAAGAGATGTGGTCTCTACATTGGTTTGATTTGGTTTTGTTTTCATGAAATATCAACCATTTATGGTTATTAAATGCAAAATCCTGTTTATACGACAATGGCCAAGCGTTTAGAGTGTTCGCCAATGGCCTGGGGGACCTGGGTTCAATCCCAGGTCGAGTCATACCAAAGACTCAAAAAATGGTACTTGATGCCTCCTTGCTTAACACTCAGTATTATAAGGTACGGATCAAGAGTAAAGTGGCCCAATCCAGGGAAATGAGTAGCGTCCCCTACACCTTGGTGTAGTGAACTATTGAAAAGGGAGCCTTCGGGTCACCCTTGACTATGGTCGCCAACTTTAGTTACTTAGTTGAACCATAGATAGGACTTTATCAAGTGCTACTACTCCGAGCTAGAGTGGACCTGGGAGCAATTGCAATGAAGGGGAAGTGTGATTTCCACAAAACTCCAGCATTACTGGAGCCTAATCATCAGGTTGTTTTGTGTCATATCCAGGACACTCGTTGCAGTGATCTTGGTTCTCTATAGAGATGACGTCGGTGTATTCAACGGCTCCTACAGCCTATCAAGTGGTATATTGAGACTCACAAGCTTTTTGTCACTAAAAAGGGACATTTTCATTTGCTTGTTTTGTTTTCTTTGTAAATTATGTCACACGTGTTTTTGTTTTGTTTTGTTTTTTTACTATTTTGATTTCATAAAATTCTTGGTTTAAGGACTTTTAAAAGTCTGCGGTTTTAATTGGAAAATCATTTTTTATGCTTATGAAGGATTCTTCTTTGTGTTCATTGCTCAGTCGGCTGGGGCTGTAGAATACACCGATTGCTTCTCTGCAGAGAGGTAAGACACACCCCAACAAGTGTCCTGTATATGACGCTAAACAATCTGATGGTGGGGTTCCAGTGATGCTGGAGCTTTGGGGAATGCAGAACACTCCTTCATTGCCATTGCTTCCAGGTCCACTCAGGCTTAGAATGGTAGCACCTGATATGGCCCTATCTATGGGTTAAATCGAACTAACTGCATACTTATGCTAAACTGGATTGTTTGAATTAGTTCTGTTTGACTAAACTGACTAGTTTGGAATAGAAATGTTTTTGATAATTAAACTGTACTTACATTTAAACGGCGTGCTTATGCTAAACTGAATTGTTTGGAATGGAACTGTTTTTGACATTGAAACTGTACTTAAACTAAACAGAATTGTATAATATAGAACTGTTTGGACATTTAACTGTATGTAAACAAAATCTGTACTTATGCTAAACTAAATTAACTTAATTAGAACGCTTTTGACAATTAAACTGTGTACTCATGCTAAATTGAATTGTTTGAAATAGAGCTGACGATTCATATAAAAATGGATTTGGCGTTAAATAACCTAGAAAGGTTGATAAAACCAAAAAGAATCAATCTTTGTGTTCAGTTATCTAAAATAAATATTCATTCATAAATTGCATTTTTGGATTTCATGAATCTATCAAACAATAGCCCAAAGAATTACATATATTAGTAAAATTTTATTTCCATCTATCTTGACTTCCATCTGGGGAGACAAGTAAAAAGGCAGATGCGAATTGCTTACTCTTTTGAACAAACCCTGGAAATAGCAACCTATAAAACCGTTGGTGTATGGCTTCATACCTTTAACACACAAATATTCTTAGTAAGATACGCTGGGCATAGCTGAAAAAGAAGTGAAGAACTTAAAAGCGACCTTCACCAGTGTTGTCAGACTAGCAAAAAACTTAGTTTTATCAGCTCTGTGCGAAAACTGGATGTCGTCTAGAGGACTTACCTAAAGCGCGATGGCTGATAAAAGATAAAAGAGAGAAAGAAGGAAAGAGGGAGAGAGAGAAAAAGAGAGAGAGAGAGAGAGAGAGAGAGAGAGAGAGAGAGAGAGAGAGAAATAGTGATCAAGAGATTGATGATAATGATAGAGTATGAATAACCGTATTCATCAATCTAAAATAAATATCTGTCTCTATTCACATTCTTCGGATTTTATGGATTGCATTGTCTTTATTTTGAAACTCAAAGGTAATTATTTGGAAACAAGAAAATAGAAATCCGTCTGAAAATCCGTCGGAAAACGGAAATAATATTTGAATGAAATATTTTGATAGAATTATTTTTGCGGTATTTTATATTCTTCAGTCTGATCTCACTATATCACGGAAGACGCTCAACTCGAATCCAAATCAGTATTTGTCGTTGATATGAATGTGTATGAAAATATTTAATGTACACCGTTTTGAATAATAGGGATATTTTATTTGATGGACAAGAGCCAAATGTTAATCAATGATATGAATTTGATAAATATATCAATGCGCTATTTATGTTGCTACGTCTTGAACTGTCTTTCAAATTTCTAATCGTTGGTGTTGCTAATGCCATAGGAAGAAAACTCGTCACTGTCAGATTGATTGTGTGATGGGAGAAAAAAGATCCCAGTTTATTGTTTTCTGAAGATGCATTTGTGATGACCTCAGGTGTTTCCTGATGTGATTACTCGTAATCGATTAAAGGAAATCTTTAAGAGGATCGATTTACACAGCGCAGGTGACAAAGCTTTTTTTTTCAGCTACGACCAGTTCCTTGTAAATTCATTTGAAGGGCAATAAATATTGGAAAACAATAGAAACTGTGCTACAGCCGATGCTTTTAGGATTATGAAACAGGATTCAATAAAGAGAAAGAAAAAAGAAAAAAAAGAGAATGAAACAAAAAAGTATAAGAAGAAAAAATGAAGGGAAAGAAGAAACTAAAGCTTTAGGATTACTGTTTACAAACATGTGTGTCTGTAGTATAAGTATTTTTAGTAGTTACAGTAGTAGAATTACAGTCTTTGTTTCCACAGTGATAACAGCTAAAATAACAAACGGAAAACGAGATTTCTTACACGTGAGCGGAATAATGGGAAATAATGCGGACAATTATATTTGGAGTGAAAATCAGTGCCTTTTGTGTAAAGTGAGGATGGATTTATGTGACAAAAACTAGGCGTACGTCTGTATCAGTTTTTGTACAAGTATATATATATATATATATATATATATATATATATATATATATATATATATATAGTGTGTGTGTGTGTGTGTGTTTCTTTTTAAACTTTAAAACATAAAATTACCTTTTAAAACCTAAAATCATCAGTTAAAAACTAAAACGCCTGTACCTGAAGTTGTAAATGAAGTAGTTCTGAAGAGGAAAATATATTGTTTAATATAACTAAATATCTGAAAAAAAAAAATCACAACAATTAATTTTACAATCTTTTCATCATCGCAAAATGATAATGATCATAAAATAAGATTTACTCGGGCAAATCTTCTCCGATGATCAGGAAATCGTGTGATTTTATTCATTTGTTTTTCGCAATAATTTGGTCACACACACACACACACACACACACACACACACACACACACACACACACACACACACACACACTACCAGGACAATGCACTAGTCCACAACTCCATCCTTGTCACAGACTATTTGACCAAGATGGGCATCAAGACAGTTCTTCAATCTCCCTATAGTCCAAACCTTGGTCCCTGTGACTTTTGCTTATTCCCTAAGCTCAGAGGTTCACCAGCTGTCGTTATGAGAGATTTGAGGAGATGAAAAAGGTTCTGACGAAGGTCATTGATACGCTCACACGAGATGACTTCAATGGGGCCTTTCTGAAGTTGTTTGAATGGTACAAGTGCATTGCAACTGGAGGAGATTACTTCGAAGGAGAATAGAGTTTCATGTGTGTACTATCAATAAAAGTGCCCATATGAAAAAAAAGTCGGGAAACTTATTTAATGAGCCTCTTATATATATATATATATATATATATATATATATATATATATATATTGCACTATAGTTACAGATGATTGACGTCTCTTGATCCTCATGTCCCCACTTATTTCTTGCCTTTACCCCGCCCCCAGATGACTTTTTCAAATCAAGGGCTGCAGCAGTTTTGCATAGATTGATGCATAGAAATATAAATGGAGTGATGACTGTAGAGCCAGGATAAGATATTTGTAGATGGTATGTTTGTACCTCTACGTGCCTTTTCAAGCCTTACAAAAAGTTGCAGATTTTACAGCCAATCACACGTAGTATCGCTTAGTTTTTCTGACTGCATTTATCACTGTCCGCCTGTCCCTCTGTCTCCGTTTATATATATATATATATCATGTCGTGCCGCGAGCACGGATATCCCTGACAATCTCTCGCCACTTCTCCCTATCATTCATAGCCTCCGGTAGGTCTTCACGGTTACATCCTGTGTTTTCACATAGCTGCTGTATGTAAGTTCGAGCTGGTCGTCCTGCTTTTGCTTGGCCATATGTGGGGGTCCATAGGAGTACATCACTTACGAGCTCGTCCTTGCTTCTCCAGCAGTGTCCTGCGTGTCTGGTTCGTCTAACTTGTATAGTTTTCGTGATGGGAGGCAAGTGGCCGTATAGTTGGTGTCTCGTGGTGTGTTGTCGCCAGGACTTGTTAAATAATTGCTCTCAACATTCTTGTGTAGTTGCCGTCTAGTTTCTTCTCCAGCCGTTTAGTTAGCGTCCATGTGGTGCATCCATATAGCAGTATTGATACAACCGCTGCCTGGAAGAAACTGCGTTTCATTTTATCTGTCAGGTCTGATTTCCATATGATCGAGAGCCTATCGATAGCCGTCCATGCTTTCGTCAGTCGTGTGTCGATGTCGTTTTCGGTTGATGAGACGCTACTTCCTAGGTAGGTGAATTTGTCCACCAGCCTCACAGAGGCTCCGTCTAGTGTGGTAATGTTGCCCGTTTGGTTGTAACACATATATTCAGTTTTGGTGGCATTGACATGGAGGCCAATGCCTGCTGCTGCTCGTTCCAAACTATGTAGTAGTGTCTCTGCTTGATTAGGCGTATTCGCCAGTAACGCCAAGTCATCTGCGTAGTCAGGGTCTGTGATTGTTTTTGCGGGGTACCTTTTGCTTCTTCTCTTAGTCAGCTCGAAGCCATTTTCTCTGATTTTGTCGATCGAAGTTCTAAGCACGTAGTCTATACAGATGATAAAGCGTTATGGGGCTAGTGTGTCTCCTTGTAGTACCCTGCAACAATGTCGAAGTATTCCGTGTCTCTATCTGGTGAACGTACTTTCACTTTTTTGTTTCTGTAGAGAATCATTATTGCTGCTACGGTTTCTTTTGGTAGGCCGTATGCTAGTAGGATTTGTTCCATTTTCCCTCTGTGTATGGAATCGAAGACCTTGGTAAAGTCGACAAATAGTAATGTCGCCTGAAGGTTTTTTGCCCGAAAACCTTCAAGGATTCTACGGATGGTCAATATTTGTGAGTTTGTGGATCTATTTCTCCGGAGGCCATTTTGGTTTTTCCTAAGGATGTTATCTATTTTGGGTTCCATGCAATTTCGTAGTTGGGCATTGTAGATTTTGGCTGCTATGGATGTAAATGTTATCCCTGTCTCCAGTTTTGCCTAACATAGAAATACTGACAGTTCACTTAAATACATACAATCTTATACTGTTTGGGCTGGTGATTTTTTTTTTCATTTTTTTTTTTTACGCTGACGCATTTTGTACAATATGACATACTTTTTGCATGACCTGATCCTCTAAGATTCTTCAGCAGTGAGCCAAACATTCTCCAAACAACCCGTCTCAGATATTGAATTCAGAGAGTTTCCTTCAAGACTGGTTGTCCCACTTAAGCTAAATCACCCAATCTTCACAACGGAAGCAGGAAGTGAAACACGAATAGGTTACTACTGGATTTGAACCTGGTCCGACGATTTGCCTTTTCTTTCCAACGATAAAAAGATAAAAAAATAATTGAATCATTTGTCTATCTCACTGTCTGACTATCTGTTTCTCTCTATATATATATCCAACGTGTGCGGTCTTTCTTCCTACCATCTTGGTTTCCTGTACGGTACGTATTGTTTACCCTCCAAATTCTTTCTACTTGTCTTCGATGACACTTGCTCTTCCTCAAACTGTACTCTACGGTATCGGGGTATTTTTTAGGTCATCATATTACACCCATGCACTCAAGTGTTCTCGACAATTCTTCTACTGCACAATATTCTTTCTTTCAGGATATTATCATATTTCACATGCAGACGGACACACACGCATGCGCACAAGCAGATATATGCACACATGTGAGCGCACGTGCACACTTACTCACGCATGCATCCAGTCATACACATTCATATCTACTTCTAGATGCACAATTGGCAAGGAGATTATCCCCGGAGAAAATGGGCCCGGCAAAACAGTGTTTAAAACCTGAACGACGCAGCATTAATTATCATGGGAAAGGTATAAATCCAACTAGTCTTCCTTATCAGCTATGGGTAACTAGTTGGGCTAACTGGGCGTGCTAATCATGATATGGCAACCAATCTAAGAGAATGAAAACTCTAAATTTAAACCAGTTTTACACCGCTTAAAACCTGATCTTTTGTTGTGCCTTATTCGTGTTAGAATGGATGTGTATATAAAGCCAAACGTTTTGGGAATCTGACCAGAGATTAAAATTTTGAAAAATCAACCTTATCAAAATTAGTTGTTCTAAATGTTAGTTTCTTTTGTATTTGAACTAGTCCCTGTAGGAATGTACACAGCAATATCCAAAGAGTTATTGATAATGATGAACAAACTATCCCTAAGTGGCGGATAGCAGTACGTTACGGTTATCGACAAATCCAAGACGAGACTATTTACATTTCTCATAGGATTAATACCCTTGAGAAAAGTAATAATCCAAATAATCTCCCTCCAGCTATTGATAAATAATAGGGCAGACCGAGGTATTTAACCATGTTAGAGTGACCTGTCTTGGACATGGATAACTCAATTCAAACCTGTTAAACTTCACTTAAAAACTGACCATGCGTTGCATCCTACTAGTTCGAAGGGGTTGGGTAAATAAAAATGTCTCTCATACAAACGATTTGTGCATAGGGTTCAAATTATCCGAAAGTTTTAGCCTGGTATCGTATATATTTGCGTAAATGTTTGTATTATTGGTAAGACAAGTGTATCTATTCATTCATTTGCATTCATGTCACTTAAGCCCTTTATCACTGTCTCTTTCTTCATCTTTACACATGTACTAGTTAATCGAAGCATATATGCAAATATATTTGTGCATATACATATATATATATATATATATATATATATGTGTGTGTGTGTGTGTGTGTGTGTATGTGTGTGTGCGCGCGCTGGCAAACGAAGTTATATACGTAGGAATGAGTATTCAATCGAATGTAGGCTTCTGGACATCTTTGAACGAATGACGATACGCACATATTCATGTAGGTTTATACATATGTATAAGAGGGCAAGTGAATGCATAAATGCCGGTACATTGTCGTCGCCTATTGCCCGTGGGGAAGACAAGCTTTAAGTCATGCATGAGACAAGTATTCTAAAATTGCCATCCTCGGATGTTTCCTTTTATGCTAGTCTCGACCCCAGTTGACTCGAGAGATTCTACATTCGCATAAGTCAAGTGAATCTGGCAGAAAGGTTAAAATGAAATCAATAGTTAAGATAAAGATCCAAGAAAAGAGCACACTGACAAAGTGCGTAAGAGAAAAGGTTTTAAGCTCTGTGAATGACATCGTAATCAAATTCAATGACCAGATGGAAATCAGGATTTGAAAAGAGAGAATGGCAAATGGAAATAAACGGAAGAAATTTTTGACAAAAAGGTTAGGTGGAAAAAAGGGAAAATAGGAAAAAAATGTATTTTAATAGACAAAGATGGGTAAGTATGAATAATTGATATATATATATATATATATATATATGGGGGGGTGCATATATACCTATGTATAAATATGTGTGTGTGTGTGTGTGTGTGTGTGTGAGAGAGAGAGAGAGAGAGAGAGAGAGAGAGAGAGAGAAGATCAATGATTGAAAACATAGATATCAATAATATTTTTCTTTGTTTAACTGATTGATAATAAATTGATTAGATAGATAAGCTGATTAATTAGTTTGACTGATTTATTAGTCGTAGATAGGTAAGTAGATAGGTTGACGGTGGATATATTGCTAAAAGAATTGACCATGATTGAAAAGATAGATAGATGGATTGAGAAAGAAAGAGAGTGAGAGAGAAACAAAGAGATAAAGAAACACATATATATATATATATATAGAGAGAGAGAGAGTGAGAGAGAGAGGGTGGGAGAGAGAGACACACACACAGTTGCTGATTAATAGGTTGACTGATTGATAAAGACTGAATATATATTTTATATATATATATATAGAGAGAGAGAGAAAGAGAGCGAGAAAAAGTGATAGAGAAAGTGAGAGAGTGAGAGACAGAGAGTAGGAGAGATAAATTTATTGGTAATTGACTGATTGAATAGATAGTAGACAGATAGATAGATATCTTCCTTCTGTTGTGCAAATAACTTAAGGCTAAAATTCTGCTCTAGGAGAAAGTGGCTATCAAAATATTTTGCATGACTAGAACCTGATCATCTATTCAAAATGGAAATCATTTGCACGCTGGCAAAACTAGCAGTTAATTGCACATAAAGTCTCGAAAAAGTAAGGGCATTTTGAAATGATTAATATGCAGGCTTGGTATAAAAAAAAAAGGCAAGTGAAAAATTATACATCAACAATCATTTCTCCAGTCCCTCTTCCTTCCATACCACAATTTTATTCAATATAAGAAAACGGTGATCTATGAAGGTGTAATATTTCCGTTTATAAACCCTCTTCGCTTGTCGCTTCCTCGGTCACTTTTAGAAGTACTTCTATTTTGAATTTTGGCAAACGCAATCTGGATTCTCGGGTAAAATCAATATCTATTTCTGTATTATCCAATATTATTTGCTATATTAACGAAGATTGAACAAAAAACAATCAGAAAAATTAAGAATATATATATATATATATATATATATATATATATATATATATATATTCTCCATTAGGGCTTCATGCTTCGCTTCAGTTTTCCCTGTAAAAGCGATAAAATCGGCGTCAGCAGCTTCAAAGTAATTTTATGAGATCTTGTCTACAAGTCCACCGACTAGATGAAAGAAATCATCAGTAGTTTATATAAAACCTAATCTGGTTATTTTTGTTATATATATATATATATATATATATATATATATATATAATATATATATATATACATAAATATATATATATATATATATATATATATATATAGTATATATATATATATATTAATAAATCATTTGCCCGCGGTTGCATCAGTACACAGTGAATTTACATCATTTACTAATTATTATTATTATTATTATTATTATTATTCCAATGAAAGGAATTGATAACGATAAAATATATTTATTTTTCTACTAAGTGCTTTTATATTATCAAGCTAATCAACAGAACATTTTCGTCTGATTCTAAAAGTTAATATTCGGCTGGTATTTAAGGAAAAAAGAACCAAAACAAACAAGAAAAGAAAGAGATGAGACAATTGCAAACTCAATGACTATATGATTGCCTATATTTGCTTTTCTCTACGTGTCAAATATATATATTGTCACGTGTACTTGTTTCACACACACACACACACACACACACACACCCACATATATATATATATATATATATATATATATATATATATATATATACGTATCGGTGACTTGGTTGGTTGGGTTTTAAAGCATATCAACCATTGTAGGTTATTTGATGACAAATCTTTTTTATGCAGTCTATTTCAAACAATTCAGTTTAGTATGAATATACAGTTTAATAATGAAAAACATTTCTATTTCAAGCTGTTCAGTTTTGTCAAACATTTCTTATTCAACCAATCTAGTTAAGTATAAATTTTGAATGTCAAAACAGTTCTCAAATAAAGAATTCAGTTTAGGGTAAGTACAGTTTCAATTTCAAGAACTGTTCGATTGCAAAGAAATCAGTTTTGCATAAGTACGCAGTATGAATATAAGTACACAGTTTGCTTCTCAAAAACATATCAATTTCAAGCTATTCTATATAGTAAAACAGTTCTAATTAAAAAAAATCAGTTTAGCATCAGAAAGCAGTTTACTTCTATTTAACCCATAGATAGGGCCCAATCAGGTGCTACCACTCCGAGGCAAAGTGGACCAGGGAGCGATGGCACAAAAGGGGTGTTTTGCATTCCCCAAAGATCCAGCACTGGGCCCTCACGATTATCTTGTTTAGAGTCATATCCTGGACACACGTTGGGTGAGGGGTCTTACCCCTCTGCAGAGGTGCAATCGGTGTATTCTACAGACCCAGCCGACAGGGTAAATATATACGTGTATATATATATATATATATATATATATATATATATATATATATAATTGTGCGTGTGTGAGCATGTGTAAATTATGTTACACACAGAAAGACACACACACACACACACACACACACACACAAAGACAAATGGTAATTTACACATGCACACACACGCGTCCATACGCGCGTGCACGTACACACACACGCACACACACACACATATATATATATATATATATATATGTGCGTGTGTGTGTGTGTGTGTGTGTGTTTCTTGGTGTGTACAGCCTGAACATGTTAGTTAGGTGTAGGTGTTGTATAATCGATGACCAGAGAAAATAAATTTGCACTTACTGGCACGAAGAATCTTGACACAGAAGACAATGGATGATGACCTCTATTGAACTGGAAGCCGAGAAATAGGTAATAAAATTCTAATTATTGGAAGACCAGTGTTTCACGGGTTGAATATTTGGGTGTAATTTCGGAAAATGAGGACAGAAAATGTGTTGGCTTTACAATATACCTAAATTGCCATACCGAAGACTAAAAAAAACTATAGTATTTTCGACGAGTAGTCAACATCATCATCATATCGTGCTGGCAGCACGGATATCCCTGACCCTCTTTCGCCACTCCTCCCTATCGTTCATCGCCCTAGGTAGGTCTTCAGGACAACAACCTGTATCCTCACATAGCTGCTGAATGTACGTTCGTGCTGGTCGTCCTGCTTTTGCGCGGCCGTGTGTGGGGATCCATAAGAGTACATCTCTTATGAGTTCATCTCCGCTTCTCCAGCAATGTCCTGCATGTCTGGTTCGCCTAACTTGAACAGTTTTCGTGATAGGGGCAGGTGGCCGTACAGTTGGTGTCTTGTTGGGTGTTGCCGCCAGGACTTGTTGAGGATTGCACGCAGCATTCTTGTGTAATTGCCATCTAGTTTCTTCTCCAGCCGTTTTGTTAGCGTCCATGTAGTGCATCCATATAGCAGTATCGATGTGACCGCTGCCTGGAAGAAACTGCGTTTCATTTTATCGGTTAGGTCTGATTTCCATATAGTCGATAGCCTATTGATAGCTGTCCATGCTTTCGTTAACCTCGTTTCGATGTCCTTTTCGGTTGATTCGACGCTGCTTCCTAGGTACGTGAATTTGTCTACTTGTTTAAGAGGGGTTCCTTCTAGAGTGGAGATGTCCCCCGTTTGGTTATAGCACATATATTCCGTTTTATGTGCATTAACATGGAGGCCTATGCTTGCTGCTGCTCGTTCCAAACTATGCAGAAGTGTTTCGGCTTGGTCAGGTGTATTTGCCAGTATCGCTATGTCATCGGCGTAGTCGGCGTCGGTAATTGTTGTTGCGGGGTATCTTCTGCTTCTTTTCTTCGTCAGTTCGAAGCCCTTCTCTTTGATTTTGTCAATCGATGTTCTAAGTACGTAGTCTAGACAAATGATAAAGAGATACGGAGCCAGCGTGTCTCCTTGTAGTACTCCTGCTACTATGTCGAAGTATTCTGTGTCTCCATCTGGTGATCGTACTTTTACTTTATTTACTTTAGTGTTTCTATAGAGAATCGTTATTGCCGCTACGGTTTCTTTTCTACGTAATGAAATATGCTATTAAATTGCGCTTTATATATTATGTATATTTTGAATATAAAAGAAATATACACAAGAAATAAAGTTTCATGTTTTTTTATTAAAAAAAAAAAAAAGAATGGGATTTTAGAAACTGACGCCAGCAAATTGTTTTCATTGTTCTTTTGATTGATTTTTTTATAAATTTATATTTTCACGTCACATCTTTGTTGATTATCGCTGGGGTGGTTGTTGGTTTTACAGCATGTCAACCCTAGCCGAGTGATCTTATGTCGAAGTGAGCTTTATTATTTTTACAACTATATAATGTATAAAAATGTGCCTTCATATGTCGACATGTATAGGATCGCTTCCCGCTCTCGACTTCGTTTAAGCACTCTCTGCCAAGCCCACACTCACACTCAACCCCTCCCTCTCTCTTTCACACTTTGTATATATATATATAAGTAAGTAAAGTTAGCGACCATAGTCGAGGGTGACCCGAAGGCTCCCTTTTCGATAGCTACTACACCAAGGTGTAGGAGGGCACCTCTGGTGGTGTAATGGTTAGCAAGTTAGACTAGCAAACCTACACGAGTGAGTTCGAGTCTCATTGGGTGCCCCATTCATTTGGCCTTGTGCCACATCGAAGCAAAGACCTTCGTAAATTAATACACCAAGGTGTAGGGGAGGGCGCTACTCCATTCCCTGGATTGCTCCACTTTACCCTTGAACCGTACCTTATAATGCTGAGTGTTAAGCGAGGTGGTATTTTTAAAGTCTTTGGTATGACTCGACCTGGGATTGAACCCAGGCCATTGGCGAACACTCTAACCGCTGGGCCAATGTCCCGGTTCAACTATATATATATAATATATATATATATATATATACACAAATTGCGGATGGGTGTATAAGTCATTAAAAAACGATCTACTAATATGAATTTTATTTCGCAAATTGAGTGAAAAGTTCTTTGAAAACCATAAGTTAGAGTCTTTTCTTGTAAGAAAAGATGATATTAATTAAAGCGTAAATATTTTTTTTATATTTCATAACCTCTTTGTAAACAATATTTTCCATCGTTTTAGAATAATTATGAGATGATGGAATTAAATGCAATCTAAAAGAAACAGAATTTTGCATTTTTTCTCAGAAGAAATAGCGTCGTAAATTTTGTGTAGACTTACGGAATGGATTCGTAAATTTACAATGTATTTATTTTCTCGCTAATGTTTAAGATGGACGTGAGTTTTATCTATGATTCGAATCGGTTAAGATAGACTTTTAGGAATCTAGGAGAGAAAAGATTTAATTTATTTCGGGTTTTGAATCTTCACATTTTGAGCGAAATTCAAATATTCTTTTCCACTAATCTCAAAGATATTTTTTTGAAAGAATGCATAGGTTGCAGCGGGTTAACAAACGCAAGACTACTGATACTAAAATTATCAACTTTAAGGCTTATTTTTGCAAAGAAATTAACAATTTTTGGATGCCAATCAGTTGATTATATATATATATATTTCTCTAACACTCTAAGACGTTCTTTCTCTGTCTCTGTCTCTCCCTCTCTCTCTTCCTCAATGTCTTTACTTCAAGTATTTGATACGCAGAGACCTATTATGAATATGAAATATATTTTTTCATTCGGCACCCCCCTATATATATATATATATATATATATATATATATATATATATATATATTCGGTGCTACGTACAAAATTTAAGAATAGCTTTAAGTAAATCATATATCAGAAGTTTTAAAAGCGAACCTTTTTTCGGTCACGTCTCATCATATAATTTCGCGGAAAAAGCAAGCAAACGGAGTGTTAGATCAAACAGTAGTTGACGAAAGAAAAAAATTCGAAGGTAAAAATACCTTGATGAATTGGTAAGGATTTTTTGGTTACTCTTGGACTTCTTTATCAGTTTTAGTTCCAGTGTAATCAGTTTTGTAAACAAAAGAAGATTGTAGAATTCCTTTTGCGTGCAGAGAGCCTGTTGGTATTTAGTGATATAAAACGCTTCTAGCCCGGACATTTGTAGATTGGTGTTAGAGTGTATCTCATCGATGCCCAAACACGCCGAAATGCAGTAGAAGGTCAAGATCCATGCTTAGCAGGAATAGAAATTCTTGACATTGCCCCTAATTAGGCGCTTCAGTTCTCGAGCAGTTAACTTGACCCTGCAAAGCAGTTGAAGCCTCTTAAACGGCCTCCTGGTTCCTAGGCTTTGTCGCTGTCAGGCTCCCGGCACGAATTCCAGGCGGCCTCCATCGAGTTCATTGCAAGCGTCACCGTATCGGCCCGAACAAAATCGATCTGTTTTAGATATATCTAGCATGGTAAACTGGCACGTCAGGGATTAGACAATAGGTGTTGAGTTATTGCAGGAGGCGCGTTCTGATTGTGCGAACTGAGTGGACTGGTATAACTATATGATCGAATATCTGAGTGCACATGTTGCTTTCTTCTCTTCTCTAATGTTTGTATAGCGAATCCACTATAGCAAACATTACATTTGCATTGAAACTTGAAAATTAAGAAACTCTTATGATAAAGGGACAAACTATCTTTAAAATTAGGAGAAAAGGGGATTTTGATTTAAGAATACATTGTAGGTTAACTGCATTGAAACAGCGGCTGACAGATCTTTTAATTTTTTCTATCAATTGAGTAGAAGGGTTACCAATTCATAGGACACTTTTATGGTCAAACGTAGGGATGACAGAGAACTATATAAATATTAGAAATTTTGGCCTTGGGATATCTCGTTTTTCGGAGTGTTGCTGTTATGAAGTTTAGTTGATCGGTAAGTTTAGATTTTGAACAAATAATTAACGTATGGTGAACCGGGATTTTAATTAAGTTTGGGTTACGCATTAAGAGGCAAATGATCCCAAGAGTGTCAATGAACCTAAAAAAGTAGGTTTGGGATTGATTTCAGTTAAGAAACCTAAATTAATTTGTTCAACCAGTACGTCAAGTAAAATAAGACAGTCATTGTTTTCATATTCACATATATATTTCGACGCAGGTTGTAATTGGTAAAGTGAATGAAAAAAGGATTTGCTCTCAGATCTAATAAAGGATATAAATAACGTGTCATCAACTCACGGTGCATAGTAAAGTGGTTTATCAGTGATTTTAAATAGTTTAGCTTTATGAAAACCAGTGTATATATTCGACATAGCTGCGCCAAGGGGATTACCTATAGCAATACCGTTAATATTATTAAAACTAAATTGGAGGCATTCAGTCGTGACATGCATTAATCTAAGAAAGACCGTTTCCGGAAAAGAAAGAAATTCAAGATAACTGAAGTATAGAGCATCTGCACAAGTGGCGATTATTTTGTTTAATGGGAGATTAGTTTAAGCTCGAGTTGACAAATGAGCAAAGGAAAGAATAATTAGGATTAATGCAAATATTCTGAATTGCCTTAGCACATGTAAATGAATCATAAATACAGTGTTTGTTGTAATATTTTAATAATGGTTCAAGTGTACCTGCTTGCCATTTACCTAAACCATGCTGGGTAGAGCCAACCATTGATAGAATAAATCTTAGGGAACATTCGGTTTATGGAGTTTAAGGACACCATATAGCTGTAGTTTTTGTAATCCAATAGGGCGTATCTTTTCATATATGTTTTATGAATAAGATTGTTTTTATAGAAACCGAGTATTGACCTCAGATACGTTGTTCTTGTATAGCTGTTTTGTCAAATTCATCAACTCTGCTTAGTTGATTGAAGAATCATGAACAATATCGTTCATTTTGTTGACATAATATATCATATATATACGCTGAAGTAAAAAGAAACGGAAGAGACTCCTCACTTTTATAAATCCGTCTTCGTGTATTCTTCCGCGTTAACTGACAACATTATTCGGTTAGTTTCTTGAGAAATAAACTGAATTTCAAGTTTTTATTCATATCATATTTTCTTAAAAATAACTCTAAGAAAATGTTAAGTTCACCTTATAACGTAGGAGTGCGAAACCATTATTTTAAACAGTATAAACCTGAGAGTAATGACTGCACACTTCCCAACGGTCATGAACTTGGTCTTCAACACAAGATATAGTTCACCGTCATACCGAGGACACAAAGAGGCAATTAACTGACTTGTTTATTGATCATTGCGCTACTCAGGGTACTAATTTTCCTTGAACGACATCGCCTGCTTCATATACATATATAATTTCTCCATATGTATTTAATGTTGATTGTATGACGCTTTGATAGCCTTTACCGCATGCATTTTATGTAGAACCTTGCAATAAGGATTCGAAATACGCAATTCAATGACAACGTAAGACACTACCGGAAATTGGTGGTGAAGTAGACAGAAATTTGAGACTATGCATGTCCAATCTGAAAGTTTCTAGCCAGCCATCCAGTCATAACCATGGCGGAAGTTTGGATATCTGCATTCAGAAAGTTATATAGAAAGAAGAGGAGGAAAGAAAAAAAGTTTTGGAAGAAAAAACAAGATAAACAAAGGAATAAACGTTAAAGAGGATCTAAAAATAATGTACAACGAATGAAAGACGGTAAGAAAACAAGAAAAATAGGAAGTTTTATATTGAGTTACTATTTGACTAGGGATGACGAAAATCATGTTTCCTATTACAATAAATCTACATTAATGATCTGGTGCGATCATGATGCCAATTTGTGCTGGTATGGGGAGGGTTCTGTGGGTTGTCGGGTCAATATGGGCCAAGCCGGTTTTCATGAGGAGTTTCATTTTGTGAGGGGGGGTTGAAGTAGTTGGGATGGGATATTAGGCCATACATTCATCTGACTAGAGTGCAGTGTGCCGGCTGAGGGGAGGGGGATTGGGGGGGAGAGGGGGGAGGGGGGAGGGCGGTGGAGGGGGTGTTATCTATTCCTAACTATTCTCTTAGGAAGGGACATAGCCGGGAGAATAAGAGGGTTCATACCTTTCCCAAGGGTATTTGCCCGAAAGTGAATGTAATAGCACGACTGGAGTACGAACTCGCTCAGTATGATTTAACAATTACACCACGAGAACCCACCAAATATATTATTAACAAATACCAAGTGATAAAGAGACACAGATGGTCTAACGATTATTCCCGTAGAAAATAGACGCGATGGTCGAGTTGAAATTCTGGATGAGATTTCGTTTTATTGGACACGAATACTTGTCCGCCATCAACTGTAGACAAATAGTAGGAAAGACTGGGCTATCTAGACGTGTTGAAAGACGGACTAATCGAGGAGAAAGAAAACTGAATTAAAAACTTTTCCTACCGAAACAACGGTATCATGACTGATGCAGAGTGAATTCAGGCCTATGTCGCACAAGCAAACACCAGGATGAGCAAAAGGCA
Source organism: Sepioteuthis lessoniana (assembly GCA_963585895.1). Taxonomy (NCBI): domain Eukaryota; kingdom Metazoa; phylum Mollusca; class Cephalopoda; order Myopsida; family Loliginidae; genus Sepioteuthis; species Sepioteuthis lessoniana. Next base: position 102,968,220 of record OY757905.1, on the reverse strand, counting down.
GTGATTGTTGTCGAAAGAGAAATGAAAATGTTTTACGTATATATCAAGAAACAAAAACAATATATCATCATTTATTGGGTGAAAATGATCTTGACTGAGATTACAAAATCCGCCAAACAAGGAACATATGTTCAAGAAATGATGCTTCATTATATTTTGTCAAAATTTTAATGTCTTACAGCTATTTAATAAAATCAAGTTGCTGATCTTCAAATCTAGCAAAGTTGATAGAATACAAGTTTCCAGTTAGGACTTCAAAAATATTTCCTAATTCGTGTTCTTTATGATAAAAAGGAGAAAATGCATTTGGTGATTTTCAGGTAACGCAATCACTTCCACCTTAGGAAACTTACGCAAAAATGTGAATAAAATTGTTATCTTGTTGCAAAGCTTCCTTGATCGGTGCTTCATACCAGTCACACAACAAGAATTTTTAAATCACGATTTTCTTTTCCTCTAACAAAATTTATATGAAATATTTTTGTTATATATATATATATATATATATATATATATACATTCTTTTGTCGTGTTAAATGATACATTGAAAAAAAACAGAATTACGTTTTAGCAAGAAAATGTAGATAAGAGTGCATCCAATGTTTTGATCAAACAAACGTAAAATATCATAAAGAGAATAACACAAAACAATGTTATTCTCAGAGAGAAAAACAAACTCAGTTACATTACCGATAGTTTTACGTAACATATAACTTGACATAAAAGCACAAAGAATCTGTTTACGATACAATTCTTAATCATATCACAGAGCAAACATAATTCAGTGTCGGTATAATTATCTTATCAGAGGGATCCAAGTACCCCAGAACCGACAACGAAACTAAAAATCTGTGACCAATAACCCATGACGACACTGAAATGCATGATCACACACACACGTACGTACACACACATTATATATATATATATATATATATATATATATATATAAATTTCACCAATAGCAGGGAGTTTCCTCTATCTCCCTTGCTATCAATACCTATAATCCACCGCTTCTGCCATGTCTTCCAACCTGCACCCTTGTCTGCAAAAGGCTGATGTACGTAAGTTTTTGCTGGTGGATCCCTGTGTAGGAGTCCAGAGGAAAACGTCGCAAATGAGTTCATTCTAACTTCTCCAGCAGTGCCCAGCATTTCTTGTTTGTCTTATTTGGATAGTTTATGAGATGAAAGGCCATATACCTGATATTTTGCTGATTGCTATTTTCAGCTTTTGTTGCAGACAGTATGTATCATTCTAGTGTAGTTCCTATCTAGCTTTTCCGCAGTGTCTTTTTTCAAGGATCCATGTCGTGCATCTATATCGTCGTATGGACACAGTCACCGTTTAGATAAAATCCCTTTTTATTTTATCGTCTATATTGGATTTTCATATTATCGTTAATATATCAATAGCATCTACACATTCGCTTGACATATGTTGACCCCACTTTCAGTTGATGAGCTATTGCTGAACTTGTATGCGAACTAGTCAACTCATTTTAGAGGTTTGCCACTTAGAGTAGGCATGGTTACTTCTTGTTTAAATCCCATTTTATCTGTTTTATTTGCAGTCATTTAGATATTATTACTTCCTGTTACTTACACTTTCTTATATAGACGGTTTCTACTTGGGTTTGTGTATCTGTGTGAAGTGGTAGATCATCTGCGTCTTTTATAGTTTTCGTGTAATATCGTTTGCTTCTTGACTTTTTTAACGTGAAAAAATGTTTCTTTTATTAGATCAATGAATGTTTGAAGTACATAGCTTCGACAGAGTATAAGCATATGACAAAGGTAGACACGGTCCACTTTCCTTCAGACCGTGGGATTTAATGGCAGAGCTTGTGCTCCAAATCTCAAATTTATCATTTCAGTATGAATGCAGCAGGATAAAGTTGAATATGCTTTAATTGTATATTACTTACTTGGGATGGTGTTGATTTTATTCTTTTCTCCTTTTTCTTTCGTTATTGTGTTTCCATAACACGTTGGTGGAAGGATACACGGCTTATTTCTGATAAGACCAGGATTAATTATTGTTCCTTTCCTCGTGGACACGTCTTTTCTTTGGGTATTCGTTTGACGAGACCTCAATCCCATGGAGTGCTGAGTTCATTCAAAGGATAAGCTTCTTCTTTTCTCTGCATTCTCTGCGCAGCATTATTTTGGAATATGGGTTTCTTTCATATCCCAAATTATGTTCTTGGTTTTTCAAAGAACAAAGGCAACTCCTTATGCGTCTTCATCCTTTGAGGAATAAATGGAAACACTTTATGTGTCTTCACTCGGTGGTGAATGAACAGCAACTAACTTATTTTCCGTAGTTTAAAAATTCACCACGTGTTGATTTTTTTGGCATGCTCTTCCTCGGTACCAATCTTGGTTGAACGTTCTGCCTCTCCACTGACACATACATGACTAATAGAGAGTGAATACTTCCCATGCCTATCTCACCTTGTAATGATAGAGGGTGGGAGAGAGAAACAGACTCTCTTTCCATTATTCTGCTTACTACTATCGTCCGGTGTTTCTTGCTTGCTACCATTGTCGGTCGCCGGCTTCTTCCCCACAACCTGGCAAAAGTATTAGGGTGTCATATGTCCTCGTCACAGGTTGAAGAGCGATTACTCCAAAATGTGTTCTTATTATACTTTATAATTTTCTCGATTTCAAGTCGTATATGAAAGAGAAGCGGAGCATAATAAACCTTGGCACCAATAGCAATTAGAGTTTTGCCACTGTAAGTCTAAGTCATTGCACAGTCACCTTTCTCAAGATGGATGAAGCCTTTTGTCAATTCCTCTGTAGTTTTGTTTAAAGACAGTATTGCATAATCGAAGAAGAGTGTCGTCAAATTTTCTTGTCTTCCATAATTCGGGGATACGATGTCAAGGCTAGCGGCTTTTCTGCTTTTAATATTTTTTTAGTTGTGCGTCTATTTCTTTTTCCGTAAACTGTCTTAGATATCAAGTGAACCATTGATAAGATTTTAGATAAAATTATCGATGATTTCAGGAGTTATTTGTAATTCTGAAACTGTCTTGGCTGGCAGTTAATAGTTTTCCTTCTGCTCTCTTCCTTTATTGTCTGCCATGCAATTCCTGATTGTCTGTCTCCTGCCGAGTTTCTGATTTTATTGATTTGACCCTGGATTGTTCTTTTTAGTATGTATAGATAGATTTCTCTGGACGTTCTTAAGTTTCGGCATTTGTTATTTATCTTTCATTAAGTAAGGATGCTTTTTTCCTGTTATCTCTTTTTTCTATCGGCTATTGACTCCGATGAAATTCTAGAGTTTTCTCTTGGTTTAGTTTATAGGGCGGAACGTTAAATTTGTATCCCTAGAAAAGACGACATGATTCCATTTCCGTTAAATGAAAACCGGTTTTCTTATTTTGTTGAAGACCATCAACTAGTTGGCCAGTTGTGTACAAATCCCAAGAGTGATGGGAGCCTTCTATGATGTCTTAAAGTGACACAATGCTGTACAACACATGCTCTCTACCGATCCAAGTTATGATGGCAAGACCATTGCCAGCACCCTCAAAATGCAAATCTGGATTGCCGCGAATAACAGGGACAAAGTTTCCGGCTACGGTTATGGTCTTTGGTGTAGTTTAAAGTAAGGGCCAAATCATGCCATCTCACATCTTCGAAGTCGGCTTGAAAGTCGACACCAAAGTGTACCTGGTTGTGCTGAAGAGTGTGGTGATCCCCTGGTGCAATCAGGTTGCCGGTGGCAGACCCTGGGTGTAGCAGCAGGACTCGGCGCCGGCTCACAAGTCCAAAGAGACCCAGGCTTGCTTGGCTTCAGAAGGAGTGCTACGACCTGAACCCGCTGGACAACTTCGTTTAGCCATACGTTTAGTCATACCAACATGAACTCCCACAACACCAAAGCCAGCCTGATCACCGCCATCTGCCGAGTATTCGCCGATCTCCTGCTGGCGCTTGTGGTAAAGGCATGCTCCCAATTCAGGATCCGTATCGAGGCGGTGATTGAGGCTGAAGGCGGCTACATTGAATAGATGTCAGCTCTACTACATGAAAAAGTTATCGGAATTGATTTTTTCAATAAAATTTTAAAATAAAGCTGTAGTCTTGTTTTCTTTAGGACGGCAATTTTATCGCTCCACCCTGTATATACATTTAGCCAATGCTTCAACATATACGTAATAACAAATTTTTCATATTTGTCATACAGGGTATATCTATCAGATGTCTTCAGAAGAGTATAAAACTTGCAATTACCGTATATCTGTTTATTTATTTCATGACTACGGATAAGTCAGTGTCCTATATATATATATATATATATATACGGGAAAAATAGGTATCAAAGTGGGGACAACGGATGTATTTTTAAAATAAAGACGAAATATCATTGCAAAGTTCGTTTTCAGTGTTTGGTTAATTCACTTTCCCACTTATTTTTCTCATCTTAACAGATGTACTATAATCTACCGTTTATCCATAGATATATATATATATATATACTTCTGACTACGTGAGAGAAGGAGTGTGAAGGAACGTATGTATAAGGCTAAAGAGTAATATAATATATATATATATATATATATATGTATACATATATATATATATATATATATATATAGAGAGAGAGAGAGAGAGAAAGATATATATATGTATATATATATATATATATATATACACTTCTGTCTGCGTGAGAAAAGGAGTGTGAAAAAACCTACGCATAAATCTAAAAAAATAATATATATATATATATATGTATATATATATATATATATATATATATATATATATATATATATATATCGAGAGAGAGAACGAGAGAAAAAGAGAGAGAACGAGAAAGAGATAGAGAAAGAGAGAGAGAGAGTGATATATATATTTATATATATATATGTGTGTGTGTGTGTGTGTGTGTGTGTGTGTGTGTGTGTGTGTGTGTGTGTGTGTTTGACTGCCTATTTGTCTATTCAAAAAGGATCATAAGAGTTACGTATATCTATACGAAATGTTAATAGTAATATTTGATGAAGCATGAACATTAACAACAGATCATCTATACATTCGGAGGTAAATAGATAAATGTTCATGAAAAGTATTCATGAAACGTAACCATAAAATGTATTTATAATTATCTATCATTATGTTGTAAAAAAAACACTTGATTTGTAAATTAATGAAAATATATCATTTGAAAGAAAAGTGAGGAGACGACAATTACAATTTTATAACAAGTGATAAATGAGGTTTATCAAAATTACATCAAGTGATTAATAGCCACACCATTTAATCTACAAAACCTCGGTATCTTTTAACTACTTTCTGAACTCATCACCCAAGTTCATTGAAAGTAATAGTTTAAACAACTACTCTTTTCGTTTGTTTTATTTTATCCAAAATGTATAGACTACCGATTCGAAAATGTACAAATCACGAACGGGACTTTCATGGCCTAATTTTCTTCTCGGAGCATTTGGTTCCGTTAAACTACTTTTTAAATTATTAATAAGTGCAGTTTTCGGGATTGGAACCGTCATTTTTAAATTATTATGAGATTTATCACCATGAGGAGTCAATTTTGCATTTTCTTCATTTTTATAAAATAATTTTTCAATCAATATTCTCGTTTAGGTTTGGTTTAGTTTTGTTGGGTTTTATGGCATATCAACCATTGCAGGTTATTTAAAGCCATATCCTGTTAATACATATATATCAAAATACATTTATAAAGTGACATTGTTGATAATAATCTTAAACGAGCCTGGGCTCTTTTTTTCCACTGAGAGGAAAATATTTCAAATATTGCTCTACAACAAGTCACATATTAACATCAATTTGTTTACACACTATTTGACCTATAGATAGGACCCTATCAGGTGCTTCCACTCCGGGTCAAAGTAGATCTGGGATTAATGGCAATGAAGGTGTTCTCAGCTTTGCCCAAATCTCCAAGTCTGGAACCTCACCATCACATTGTTCAACATCATATCAAGCAGATTCTTGGGGAGAGATCTTAACCCTATGCAGAATCGGTGTATTCTACAGCACCTGCCGACTGGGTTACCTCATTTAGGGGAGAACTTGTGGTGATAGTGGCTGAATGCTAAACAGTGATATAAGAGTAAACGAGTTAGACCACTAGTCACAGTATTATGTTCCCTTTCGGACAAAATCCTTGGAACATTTTGAGCCCCATTCTCTCCAGATACGTGTTAAATAATACCAGTACAACTCTTGGGTTAGATATTAAAAGCCTGTGACGGTTAGTATTTTAGTAAACAAAGAAAAACAAATCAAATAAACGATATTTTAACTTCTAACTACATACTGGAAACTTTAATGAATAAAGCATATTTGCTTAATTGATTGATTTATATCAAGGGCATGTAAACATCAAGATGTTGGTCAAGCCGTTAAATTGACAAGTGGTTATGAATTGCAGTGAGGGATTCGCCAATATTATATACTCATATAACCACTTTTTGTGCCGTTTCTAAGGGCTTTATTCACGTGATTTTATTGAATACTATAATCCTCACAGGTACTATCACTTCGAGTGAGATTGAACCTGAGAGTAATGGCATAAACTCCTGCTTTACATACCCTATAGCACCAGAAGTGGGGCCTCTCAATCAGATGTAGTTAAGTGTCATTCTCAAGACACGCTGCACAATTGTTTTCTTAATATATCTCTCTCTCTCTCACACGCACACACACACACACACACACACATATATATATATATATATATATATATATATATATATATATATATATATATATATATATATATATATCGTCATCCACAGACAGCCCTGTTTCGTTCTATCAGAACTCTTCAGTGTGGCTAGACAGGCTATATTCCCGAAGCTGGGATCGAAACCTGGCTGGCTGAAATGCCAATCCACCACTCAGCCACGAGGAAACCAGCGCAAGCAAAGGAAATTTAAACGCTTATGTATCACATTTGTTTTTGTTTACATATATCCGCTTAACGGCAACCGGGAGCTGAATTCATTAGAAGAGTCTTGCTTTACGCTAGTGGCAACCAATACTTCCCTCCCTAGAATATATATATATATATATATATATATATATATATATATATATTAACTGTGTGGGTTGTCACTTTTCTCGGTCAAACTGTCCGGAACATTGGCTACATATTGTGGTTCATATATCCGCGAGACAACCTTAAATTTACAGCGCAAAGCATGCAACATCATACACACACGTACTAATTATCACTTATAAGACCACACACAATAAGACGCAAATATAATCAACACACACACAAACATACACACATACACAAAGTTATACGGAATCATAACATTCATTTGACTGTATTTTTCGATTTTTTCGATTCCTCCGTTATCTTTCTTTCTCAGTCTGATAATCGTCGTCTATAAGACGGCATGAGACTTATAGTTGCAGAGAAACGATATATTTACTTATATATAGTCAAGTAAATTTGGCGACCGTAGTCGAGGGTGACTCGAAGTCTCCATTTTCGATAGCAACTCCAACAACGTGTTGGGGAGGGCGCTACTTCTTTTCCTGGATTGCTCCACTTTACTTTCGTTGTAATGCTGAGTGTTAAGCAAAGTAGCATCAAGTATCATTTTTTGAGTCTTTGGTATGACTTCACCTGGGATTGAATCCAGGTCTCCCGGGCCATTGGCGAACACTCTAACCGTTATGCCAATGAGTAGAGTGTTCGCCAATGATCCGGGTGGCCGGAGTTCAATCCCAGGTCAAGTCATACCAAAGACGCAAAAATGCTACTCGATGCTGCCTTGCTTAACACTCAGCATTATATGGTAAAGATCAAGGGTAAAATGGAGCAATCTAGAAAATGGAAAAGGGCCCTTCCTTACACCTCGGTGTAATAGCCATTAAAAAGTGAGCCTTCGGGTAACCCTCGTCAAAGATTACCAAATTCACTTATATATATATGCACGTTGGTTATATGCATGGACTAGAAAAATATGTTTTAAGCTTTATGTCCGATTATTGTTAAAAATCTGGAGTGGTCAATTAATTTGGTAAGTCTGTTTGATCTCTTGGATAGGATCCAACATTAGATAACGTTTACTTTATCGATGCCAGCAGGATTGTTCATATCTAGTCTTGCCCTGTGTGATTGAAGCGACCCGCTAAACTAATTTTCTTCTCATAATTTTTTGCATCTCTTACTCGTACATCTATGAATATGTACAACAATATAGCTATATCTATAAATAACTATATACTTATATATTTTTGTTAATATTCCGCATTTCTTGAAAATATGTTATTTCCGTTGACAGTGTTCTGTTTTTTACATTCATCAGCAACTCAGTTTTGTCTAACTCTTCGTTTGTGCCGTTTTGTTATGTTATAAAAACCAAAAAATTCTTTCAAAACTCTTAAAAAACACTCTTTACACATGCAAACAACCCAGGATGATTGCCTATGAAAGGTCCGAAAGCGCTCGAGAAAAATTTGATCAATTCATCCACCAATTTCAATCTGAAACCAAGACACTTATAAGGAAACTTGAAAGGATCTTAATTAAATTGACAAAATGCGTTTTTATTATTTAATCAAACGCGCTTAAATGAGAGACTACTGCATAACTACGGACACACACAAACACATATATATATATATGTGTGTGTGTGTGTGTGTGTGTGTAAGATATCGATTTTACATTTTTGTATGACTGTGTTTAGAACTCATATATGATATAAATGTATCAGATAATGAATATTCTTGAAACACTTTTTCACATGTTGCTAATGACTACGTCTCAACCGGCGTAACTTAGATTGACTCGGCTGTAAAGAGCTTTTTCGTTACACACAATGTTTACTTTGTTTCAGTGGCATGAAATACATACAAAGCTACATATTACCTTTCAAAATGATATTGTTATTTCTATTATCGTTTTTCCTTAAAAGAGCTTCCTTGCTTGTTCTGAAAACTGTTCAGCTTATCTCCTGGATCACAAACCTCTGCAAAACTCCTAACCTACTTACCCAGGATCTGTTATGAGTCATTCTGAGTAGGGATATATATATATATATATATATATATATATATATATATATATGTATATAGAGAGAGAGATAGGGAGAGGCGGTGAGGGTGAGTTTAATGAAATACAACCACCATGCACATGCATTTATTTATTTTGCTTTTAATAAACTGAACCACGTGTGAATTAGGTTACAAAATTAATTCTTAGCATTCCCTGTGATGTCAATGCCGCACTTGTTCCAGCCACTCGTTCACTAAAATACGAACAATTGCATTATTTTTTATTTTTGTTTTTACTATTTCATAAAATTTCACTTTACTTAAAGTTACACTTGAATGCTTACATTTTCTACTCATATTCAGAAATGCCATTAAAATTGTACCCTGTCGACTGAGCACAAAGAACGCTGATTGTGTCCTCTTTAGAGGCATAAGTCAATCCAAAAATAATGTCACTGACCTGCATCTCATGCTAAGGATCCATTGCTTATGATCTGTGAGTGTGAAGTGTCTTTTCATCGCTATTATTCTTTGATCCACCAGTAGTGGTTAGTAAATGTAAGATTCCCTTTATAGATTTAACAGAAAAACTTCAGAATGTTTTCAATGATAGACACCGCTAGCAGCAATCTGCAACTGCCCGTGCTATTGGTGCGTTATATTACCAGATATCAACTGGCTCTCTGTAAGCAAAATACATTATTCTATATGCATCTTTTGTTTAATACTGCTGATTACACTCTAAATTTACCAAGTCCAAGAATAAGGAAGAAATATAACCTTACCAGTCCCTTCAGCTAATTATTTTTTTCCTTTCCCCCACCTTTGTGGGTTTCATCTTTTTCCTTTCTCGTCAACTACTCACTGACTCCTTTATTCTTAGTAATTTACAAAGCTCTTTGCTTCGATGTGGCACAAGGCTGAATGAATGGGGCGCCCAATGAGACTCGAACTCACTCGTGTTGGCTTACTAGTCCAGCTTGCTAACCGTTACATCACCAGAGGTGCCCTTTTTGTCGCTGCCTCCCACCTGACAGGTCAAAAGCACGAAGGCCGATTAAAGTGGGGATAAAGGGGAGGGGAAGGTCGGGAGCGAGCCGAGGCTCGAACACTGGTCTGTGCTGCTCATTGACCCACTAAGTGCATTGTGGGTCTAATGAAACACGCAGTTTCACGAACCCAAATATGGGTCCGGGCACGTATGCCGGGTTATAGCTTGAACTAGACAGCAAGGTCTAGTGCTATACATGGAGTCATGTTTCAGCGATACATACTCAAGAAATGATCCTTTAAAGTATGACATAACTGATTTCTTTATTCTTCCATGTGCGTACTTTTGTCAATGTGTTCTTTGACGTGACCGAAAAAAGGTATATTTTAGAACTTATTATGTATCCTCTACTTAAAGAAGAATAAGAATATGTGACCTGACATCTTTAGGATGAATGCATATCTTCAGCAGGTCCAGAAAATCATCAAATACGACTTCAGTAAATGGATGAGGGCCATCGACGGAGAGAACAATTTGGTGGATCAAAGCTTCTGGTTCAAGAGAAGTTGCACCTTCTCCGTCTCTTCTCCTTCCAATATAACTCACCTAAAACTGGAGTAATCTGTTAATTTAAGAATATCTTAACCTATCTTGGTTTTCCCGATTTGAATACGTTAGATTGCTTCATATGAGGTGTCGTCGTGACGGGAACTTACCAGAAACTCAACAACATAAAATATTCATTCAAAGCTGTCTACTTAGAGGAATTAACTAATATGAATGAGGAGCATTAGGATCGGGCATGCAAGTGGTGCCGAAGCCGATATCTGGGCTAGTTAAACCTCACTAATATGGCAGGATAGCGTACGACAAAAGAGTAGCAAAACCACAAGATGGCGTGCCTGGGGTAGTAATATTTTCAGTTCAACCTCGTTCAAACAGCTCCTTTAGTAACACTGATATGAAGCTGATTCTCGAAGAAAACATCGAATTTTTCATGATGGAAAACATGCTGCATGGGCAACTGCCAATTAACTGCATGACATTGCATAGGACTGAGCTAAGATGTAGAGTTTATCAAGACTAATGGTTACAACAACAATTACTTAAATGAAATGGCTTAAAAAAGGTAATACAACCAATTTTATGATGTTATCATTGTCTTTTTCAGAGTTTGTTTTTTTTTAGCCATTTAATAAATTAACGAGTAATTCTTCAAAGTGTTTTTACTGTAGTTCAGTTTTCTGCAGTGTAAATTGTTGGAATTATAATTGTTTTTTATGTAACTCCATAACCAATTTTTCTGTCTTTCTTCGATTTTTTGTTGCTGATCCAAGTTAGCCTTTAGCAATTGAATGATATTTTTTTTTTTATTCTTCCATATTTCGATAAGATTTATAATATGTCGAGTAAAGGGGATGAACAAGGCAAAAAAGATAACAGCAAATACTTTTGCTTTGAAATCCCTTGTACCAGGGTGTACACAATAATCTAGACAGATTTTTTTGTTTGCAGAAAAAGGAATGGACAGACAATTCGTTAATTGAACTACTTACTGGTTTAGCTTCTTTCTAAATACCGTTGTTCTGTTAAATTTGGTCATTTAAATTTCCTCCACACAAATAATTTTTTTTTGTTAGCCAAAAAAGTTTAAGCCCGGAATAAAAATAAAATAAAGATAAATTATTTCTTGGTGGGCGCCCAACAGGTTCATTTATATAAGTGTTTTCAAGTAAGCAGCTTTTTTTCTGTTCTTCGCGGGTGGAGGGATTTTTGTAATTGTAGACAAACTTTTTTTTAGAAGTTTGGAGAGGAGAGAAGAAAAAAATTATCCTTCAGACCGAAGTAAAAAAAAATACTTTGAATTTTTTTTTGTATGTGAGAACTTGCTTTTTTTTTAAAGAAAAAAAAAACTCACCTCGCTGAATTTGGTGAATAGTTTTTCCAAAAGCTTGAGTTTGTCAATTTGTTTTGTGAACAAACTGTTTGTTTTTTTCGTGTAAGCAATCGTTCTTGATACTTGATTGACCGTTAAATTGTTTAGACAGATTTTAATAATCTTAAATATTCCGTAGGTGTCGAATCGCTAGTTCTTCACTGATGTTGGTAAGCGGAATATCTTTGTATGTGTCGCTGATGTAGTGATACCAGATTAATTTTTCTCTTTCGACACTGCTGTTTGCTTGAGCGGGTACTCTGATGTGGTGAGGACGAAATTCTCGAATCTTTCTGTCGCTATTGAATGTGAGACTGGTACGGCTTTTGGCGTGAGTGCGTTTCTCGAATCTGTACGTCGCCATTGGTGTGGATACAAAGTCGGTACACAGAAGGAAAACACGGAACCTGGTTTAGAGGTAAAAAAATATACTAACAAAAGTTACAAAGGATAGTGCCCAATATTGGTAGTCGTACTCTTGTACAACTACTTCTACGGTATTAGGATATTACTACGCTAGTAACATAGTGCTGGAAGAGTCCATGATGCAGGTAAGTTTCGGTCTCACAACAGTTCGAAAAAAAAACAAAAAAAAAACTGAAGGTGTGGTTACCAATAAAGATGCAGGCTATAGAAAGCTATTTTAAAACTTTAATTATTTCTTTTTGGCAATCTATACACATTTTCCTGTCAATTTTTGATTAGTCTAAGTATCGCTAAAATACCTTGATATAGTGAGAACCTGCAATGTCTCATTTTTTAAGTAATCCTCCTCGTCCTCAAATCATTCATTTGATGTGAGTTTTCAGTCAGGCAAAGATGTGCTGTACATGGAAAGGACTGCTATTGCACAATACTGACTTTTCCTACCCCCACCAAAAAAGAAAAAAACAAACCCTGCAGTATTGTTATAATTTTTCCAATTATCCAAGCGTCATGGAGAAAAGGTTTGGACAGCAAACTAGACGATTAGACATCATGTTTTTACGGAATACCTATGCTCAAGCCAAGTTTAAATAGTAGATTTAGAAAAAAAAATTCAGTCTTGATTAGTTCTATCACATATTCATATACTGGGTGATTTATTCGGGGCTACTTTGTTGGTATGAAATGTCTTAGTGATATCCAGTCTTATTGAACAGAAACAAAAATCAAGCGTCGGAGGACACAGTGAAGAAAACATTCGATTTTCACAAATCGCGATAAAAACAGCGGCTTTAAAGTTCATCAATTTTTAATTTTTGACTTTGGCTTTCCAAGTTTCCAACTGCTGTCCATTTCACAGATGTAATCAGTTAATTACAACATTTTCATTTTTTCCAAAGCAATTTAATGATTAATTTTGTCTTAAAAACAAATTATAAGAGTAATTAATTGATCCAATTTAATCAAAATTTTATTTTGATTAACTAAACGGGTTCTTATTAACTGCTGATTTTTATCATGTTAAGAGAAAGCAACCCACGAAACATCGTCTGTGAATCAATAACCGATATTTATTTTTCCTTAATTTACCGTTTCCTACAAAGTCAAGAAGTTATACTTGAACCAAAATTCACCAACCATTTATAAATATTAAAAAGTTACACGCACACACACACACGCACATATATATATATATATATATATATATAGATTGAAAAAAAACCCAGCTGTGCCGCTAATAAAGCCTGCTTAAGATCATTACTCTGGAATCAAGGTTGGTTTCGTGATCAAAGCATCATTGACATGGAAAGAGGACAATAGTCGCCTTCCTTAGATGTTGGGTGTGTCCGTGGGGTGGTCACACAACAGAAAAAATTAATTAAAATAATATACTCGATAATATTTTCAGTTTGTTCTTAAAACAGTAGATGTGTTGTCATCATTCCTGAATAACTAGCTTTGCCATGACCAATTTGCTGTCTAACGTATACTTGTGAATACTTTTTCGTCTTTGTACCCTTTACACCCAGTTCTGATTTCTAAATATTTAGCCACGTGTGTTTCTTTTTCAATATAACAAATATGCATATTATATATACGTTAAATATTTCTGTATGTCCAAATAAACTTATTTTGACTTCCCTTCCGTCTATTCAGTGTAATTATATCAGGGATATGCTAATACTATTAATGGTCCTTGGTAAGTGGGAAATCGACTAAATATCTTCCCTACCCACTTCCAAATAATACTGCAAACCCATAGTGCTCCAGCTTTACCTTACAAAATTACCTTATGATGTATGTTTCCTGTCATATTGTGGTAATGCTGAGTAAAATACAGACGAGTTAGGTTTATTTTTATTCATTACTTTTCTGCGAATATAAATGATCAAAGCAACGAAACGTTAATTCAATGGTGCAATATTTGAATTATCTGAGAAAATAGCAACGTTAAATTCAACTGAAAAATCGAGACAACATAATACAGAATTATCATCACCATCAAGCCGTACGAATAGCACAGATTCCCTAGACTCTCTCTCTCTCTCTCTCTCTCTCTCTCTCTCTCCTTCTTTGTCTCTCTTTGTCTTTCTTTCTTTTTCTCTCTCTCTTTCTCTCTCTCTGTGCGTTCCAATCGAACATCGCTCTGGGTTAGTTCCTCTAGAAGTCATCCAGTGTCTACACAGACCTGATGGATGGATGTTATTGTTGTTTGGTTAATACTGGTTTATCCATGCAAGAACGTCGCTTTCGAATTCGTCCTTATTTCTCCAGCGGTGACCAACAAATCTTGTTTGTCTAACTGGGACGACTTGTGGTGATGAATGGTAAGTTGCTGCAATGGCAGACTTGGGGCCTTTAATTCGGCACCTAGTTTCGACTAGGCAACCTTCGGGTAGGCGAGCTGCATTTTTGTCTCCTTTGTCCCCCTTGTACGGCACTAGACCAAGCGTCTAGTTTAAGCCGTTTACTGGCATACGTGCCCGGACCCACATTTGGGTTCGTGAAACCGCTTGCCTCATCAGGCTCACATTGCACTAAGTGAGCCGATGAGCAGCACTGACAAGCAGGGTTCGAGTCTCGGCTCCTTCCCGACCTTCCCCTCCCCTTTATCCCCACTTTAATTGGCCTTCGGGCTTTTGACCTTGTGTCAAGTCGTGTCTGGTGGGAGGCAGCGACAAATACTACCGTTTGATGGCGTTTTGTTAAAGACTAGACGCATCATCGGTGTATAGTATATATTTACCAATCCCTCCCTACACAAGGACAATTTTAAGCGGAGTGTAGCAGGTTTGAATTCATAGTTTTCTTTTACCAAGAAAAGTTGTCATACCAAGGCTAAATAGCCTAGTCTGCATTACTATTTTACTCATAGCTAGAAGATGATTGGAATCATACATTTCCCAAGGGTATTAGTTCTACGTGAAATGCAAACAGCCGCGTCCATGATGTGAACTAGTGTCATTGTGTCTATTTCCTACGACGATATATATTAACATGTCTATCCTTTTCTTGTACCGATCTAGCTTGTGCAACATAAGCAAATTCTTTCTTTAATAAATTCTGAATTTCTCCATGGTCCACTTTAAAAATGGTTTAGAGTTTCTTACGAGATTAATTGTTCAGGTATTATCATTTTTACTAATTAGAGAGTTTAAGTCTCCAGGACTCTTCTTAGTATTCTAAGCGATTTCAACAACGCTGTAGTTTGGATTGTTTCCCCTCATCCGCTTATTTCCAAGCAATCAGGGCCCTTTACCAAAACTTTAGAGACTGTACCGAACGCATAAATTACAATTGGTATCAACATATCCTTCATGTTCTATAGAGTTTTCAGTTCTCTGGCCAGGTGTAGGTATTTATCTCTCTTTTCGCCTTCGGCTTTACCAAGTGATCTGCCAGAATGGTAATGTCCACTATTCGGCAGGTTCTATTTTTTGCTTGTTGACTATCTTAAGGTCTGGTTATTACTATGTTACTCTCAGAGAGTTTTTCACATAAGCATTAGGTGGTGGGCTTTCAATGGAGTTTGAGTGATGGCAATTTTCCTCAGGTTTCCAGGATTCAGTATTCTGGCTGATCTCAACAATGTTACCGTTTGGATGTTCTCCACTCGTCCTCTTATTTCCAATTCCTCCAGTTCTTATATCAATCCTTTATTGACTGTACCATGTGCACCACTTACAATTGGTATTTATCTTCACTTTCATGTTTCAAAATTTATTCAATTCCTTATCAATCTTTTCACTTTATTTTAATTATACTCTGTGGTCTGCCGGGACAGCAAAGTCCACAATTCTGCAAGTTCTCCGGTTTTTGTTGATTTTTGCTAGGTTTGGTCGTCTGGCCAAGATTAGGTGATCCGTTTGTATCCAAAAAGCCTATAGTGTGTCTCATTTTACAGGTCAGATGCTGTGTTGTGCATTTACCATTTGTTCGTATGGTCAAATTTCTTGCACATCTCCCAGTGGATTACCTTGTCCACCCAGTCGTGTCTAGTTGTATACTATTGCTGTGCTAATTTGGAGCATCCGCTTATTATGTGATTGATTGTTTCGTCTCTATCACCACATTACCTACATTTGTTGTTTTGGTACGGCTTGTCTATTCTTGCTTTTGTTATATAATTACGGAATTATTCTTTTATATTAATCATTTTTCGTGAATTATATTTTATCATTCGTTTTGGTTAGGCTTTGAACTATTCAGCTCCTAGTGCAGATGCACACACATTGAGTACAGCTCACGCTCGCGCGCAGAGGATATGACAATCACAAATGTCATGATAAAAAACCCAGATAGAAATGCGACTTGGGTGTGAATGACGTCATGCCCGGAAGCGATGGGCTGAGAATTTAGTGATTTTGAAAAAGACGTTAGTTGACATCCGACTCTGGGCCGGGCCAGTCCAGCTGGGGGCTATGGGATGCGCAGTGCGTTTGTTGGGTCAGATAGCATAGTTAGCAAAGTAAAAATTGTGTCTCTCTCTCTCCTCGTGTCGAAAAACTAAAGTCAAGAAGTTAATAAACGTTTCGTACTTGATCAACGGACAGTCGCCAGTGTTATGTATTTCCCTGCACCTGTATATTTGTATAGTTGTATCATGGCTATACAACACTTTTATATGATTGGTTCTTATGGCATTGTTTTGTACTGCTATTAGAAGAGATTCCGTTTCTCTCTTAAGGTTTCCATTTTTTATCCACGTCTAGGTTTTCTCTTGTTTGATGTTGCTTATTAGTCGCTTAAAATGTCCATATAGCTGTTTTTCTTCCCATTTTTGTTTTCTGGTTATGGTTGTTTTGTTGGTACTTGTGTTGTCTGAATTGTTTCTGGTGGCTGTAATCAGACTATCTCAACGCTTTTTTATGTATTCTTCAAGTCGTTTTAGTGATGCTTCAAAGCTGTCTTCAATGCTGGTAAATCCTCTTCTTCCTTTTCTTGATTCATGTAATCTGTCAACGCCATCTCTGGGTTGTAATGCTTTATGCATGGTCATTAGTTTTCTTATTCTCTGCTCCATTTGTTTAAGTTCTTCTCTGGGCAACTTCAAGAATGGTGCCGAATATCTTCTCAGGATAACCGCCCCTGTATTTATTCCTTTGAGAAGATTTCAGCAGTATAGCTTTGTCTTTAGTAGCTTTCTGGTTTTCTAGAGACAGTCTTTTTTCTTTTTTTTTTCTTCTTTAATCTACACTTGTTTTATGGTGTCAGCTTCCAATATCCCCAAGTATTTGTAAGTTTCCTTTTCTCCGAGCATTCTAATTTTTTCTTGATTTGGTAGTTCTATTCCGTCCGTCAGGTCTCTTTGACTGCTTTTTTATTACTGATAAGCCGTATTTTCTATGCCAAATTCCATCCCAATGCCCTGATTGTATATTCTCATTCCGTCTCTATGCCTTGACTGTATTATTATTATTATTATTAATATTAATATTCAATTGTAAGTTTTATTCATTTATCGATTTCTTACAATCCTTCAACTCAAGATCTCGGGTGAAGGAAGGAAAGTAGTTTGTATTTTTGTATTTTATGTATTTCTTCTGCCTCTTTTGGCTGATATATTTCAGCTTAATTGATAAAGTAATCTCATAATGAGATGATCAGTTCCGCAAATGCAATTTGGTGTATACGTTTGGACAGGCAGCTTTATTGTTAATGTGTTTATATATTATTTTACTCATCATACATCAGGCTCCCTCTGTTGATGGTATGACGGTAGTTTTAAGTTGCCACATTTTTTCAATTTCTATTTCAAGGTCCATTATTTACACATGTTTTTATATTATTTTACTTCTTATATTATTTTACTCCTTGCAAGTTTTTCATTCCAGCGTTAGCTGATGGTCATTCAATGAAGTCTGACATCAAGCCACCTCAGGTCCCCGTGACTCTTCTCAGTATTCTTACTCTTCTTCTTCTTCTTCTTCTTCTTCTTCTTCTTATTATTATTATTATTATTATTATTATTATTATTGCAATATACTGGCCGAGGTATTTCGTTTTATATATCTTGCCTTTCGGTTTAGTTAGGCTGAGAACCTTTCGCTTAGCGCAAGGGTTAGTTAGGTGCAACATGAGCGCAGTTGTTCACGCGCGTGCGGGAAGGATGCGTTATTCACAGATGTCAAAATAAAACCCCAGATAGGAAATGACGTCACGCACCGGAAGCGTAGGATGAGATTTAAGAAAAGTCAGTTAGTTGAGTTTTAGCGTCCGAGGAAGACGGTTGACTTTCGAGGCTCTCCGAGATCAGACCAGTGGTTTGCGGCAGGGTGCCGCATGTGGCGGGGTGGGGGCAGATGGCAAAGTCAGCATAGAAATATTGTGTATCTCTCTCCTTATGTCGAAAAACCTTTAAACTCAAAAAGGTAATAAAAAGTTTCGTACCAGAACTAAGAAGTCGTAAGTTTTTTTTGTGTTTTGGGATTCCTATATTATCTATATATGTGTTATGAACATTCTATGTACATTTCACATATACATGTATGGCTATGTAACATTATTATTATAATCCTAGTGAGTTTTTTTAAACCAACAGACGCTAATGCTCTTTTACTTGAGTCTGAGAGATAGCAAGTCTCTTCGAATTTCCAGGACTCTTTTCAGCATTCTGGCCGATCTTTACACTGCTGTATTTTGGGTTGGTTCTTTTCTTCTTGCGATTTCTGAATATCTTAGTTCATTATCTAAACATTAGCGGATTGTTCCAGGTGCACCAATTACGATTGGTACCACCATCACCTTCATGTTTTATAGATTTATAGTTCTCTGGCATGGTCTGAGTACTTATCTCTTTTTCTTGCAAGCTCTAAGTAGTTTTCTCTCTTTTACATTATATTACTCGTAGCAAGTTTTTTAACACCAGCGTTATCTGACGGTCTTCTATTGGAATCTGAGTGAGAGCAAGTTTCCTCAAATCTCCAGGAATCTTCACAGTATTCTGCTCGATATTAACAATGTTGTATTTCGGGTGTCCTCTTTTCGTTCTGCGATTTGCATCTCTTCCAACCCACTTAACAAATCTTTGGTGATTGTTCTAAGGGCACCAATTAAAATTGTTAACATCATAACCACCATATCCGATTCATTTTTTTCTCTTGCAAGGTCTAAGTACTCGTGTCTCTTTTCATTATTTTGATTTTAATTGTAGTCCGTATCACCCAGTCAATCAGAGATCGAATCTCTGTCGAATCAGCCGCCTGCCCAAGTTGTGTCATTTTTAGGATCCAGGTAACTGATATCTACCAACTCGTCAAGAGTCGAAATGAAAAGCCATATAACAGTTCGTTAATAAAACAAAAATGAATCAAAGTTAGAATCCCGAGACGACAGAATACGGGGTTGAAATGATCAACAAAGTTTTAATTTTGAAAAATAATGACCATTAAGAAAAAAAAGAATGCTGCTATTCCAATGTTCTGTCTCTCGTAAATATTACAGCGGCGTTTTTTTAAGCAACCCCAGGTTATGCAACTGTAATCCTAAGTTAACAGTCCACTTTTTTTTCCTTCGAACCTTGCAAATTTTTCTGAAGTGTCGTGATGTTAATTTCCTTCAGCTTGTTGGAAAAATTAGAGTAAAGAGATAATCTGGAACAGGTCTTTTCTCTGAGATGTTTTTATTTTCTGCTGCTAGCTAGAATCTCTCTCTTAATCAGCCAATTTTTGGGGGGTTTATTCCCTTTCTCTCTCTTCCTCAACTGGGCATATCGTACCGGACCATTTCTATTCGTAATTCATTCTGTATGTTCACTGCCAAATGCTTCTGCTCCCACTCCGTTTCTTCAGCTGCTATGGCTGTCACCAGTGTTAAGACGGTGTCCCTTCATTCTTATAGGTCCTAACGGATGCTTCTCTGTGTTTTCTACTAAGAGAGAGGTTCCGTAGTATATATTCACCCCACCATTCCGGTCACGTCGTACTTATTTAAAATTCTTTCTCTTTAATTTTGTGAGACCTGATAAATGTCTTAGATCATTTTGGTTTTTAACGACCTTTACTCACCTTTCTACAACTTTTTGTTCGCGTCAACCGGATACAATATACTCCTTTATCCCAGATGTGTAATGTGTGAATAATATCTTCCCAAATTTCCTGAGAATATTTGGATTCTGTTATTTTTCTATAGTTCTGGGATTATAAAATAAGATGTCAACTTCACTTCTTCCTAAACCTTGCAATAACTTTCTTTACTCATAAACACAACAATGGTTATAGGCTTTTTTTTTGTTTTGAGGGCGTGGGGGGTCTTCCATTTCTTTCTTCATTCACAGGAAAGAAAAAAAAAATTTCTCGATTTTTCGATGTACACTCTCGATTTTCTAAAATCCAGGTATTAATGTATTTCTTCTTAAATCCACGTCGCAAAAGGGGGAAACTCCACTGTATTAAATATTACAAAGTCTGGTCTTGTGGCCGGATATTATTATTATTATTATTATTTACTCCGTTAGAGTTTTTCACATCAGTGTTAGCTGATGGTTTTTCACTGGAGTCTGGGTGACAGCAAGTCTCCTCACGTCCAGGACTCGTATCAGCATTCTGGCCATTCTCAGCAATGCTGTCATTTGGATAGTCTCTACTCGTCCACCAATTTCCAAGTCTTCCAGGCCTTTTAAGAATTGTGCCTAAGGAACCAATCACAATTGGCACAATCGTTACTTTCATGTTCCACAGCTTTTTCAATTCTCTAGCAAGGTCAAGGTACTTATCTTTCTTTTCACATTCCTTCAGATTTATTCTGTGGTCCGCTGGGACAGCAAAGTCGACAATTTTGCTAATTCTCTTTCTTTTTGTTGAGTTTGGATTGACAGCAAGTCTCCTCACGTCTCCAGGATTCTTCTCAATATTCTGGCCGTTCTCCATAATGTAGTAGTTTGGGTGGTCTCCACTCGTCCGCCAACTTCCAAGTCCTCCAATCCCTTCAGTAATACTTTAGTTACTGTTCCAAACGCACCAATTACAATTCGTAAAATTGTCTCCTTCATGTTCCATAGTTTTTTTCAATGCTCTAGCAAGGTCAAGGTACTTATCTTTCTTTTCATTTTCCTTCAGTTTTATTCTGTGGTCAGCCGGGACAGTAGAGTCAACAGCTTTGCAAGTTATCTTCTTTTTTTTTTGTTGATTATTATTAGGTCTGGTCTTATGGCCGAGATTAGGTGATCCGTGTGTATGTCAAAGTACCATAGGAGTTTGTGTGTTAATTATTATTATTATTATTATTATTATTAGAGTTTTTCACATAAGCGTAAGCTGATGGCGTTTCACTGGAGATTGAGAGACAGCAACTCTCCTCAAGTCTCCAGGACTCTTCTCAGCATTCTGGCCGTTTTCAATAATGCTGTTGTTTAATGGTTTCCACTCGGTCGACAACTTCCAAATCTTCCAGGCCCTTTAACAATCCCTATTCTTCTTCTTCTTCTTCTTCTTCTTCTTCTTCTTCTTCTTCTTCTTATTATTATTATTATTATTATTATTTACTCCGTTAGAGTTTTTCACATCAGTGTTAGCTGATGGTTTCTCACTGGAGTTTGAGTGAGAGCAAGTCCCCTTAAGTCTCCGGGACTCGTCTCAGCATTCTGGCCGTTCTTAGCAATGCTGTCGTTTGGATAGTCTCTACCCGTCCGCCAACTTCCAAGTCTTCCAGGCCTTTTAATAATCCTTTAGTTATTGTGCCTAAGGCACCAATCACAATTAGCACAATCGTTACTTTCATGTTCCACAGCTTTTTCAATTCTCTAGCAAGATCGATGTACTTATCTTTCTTTTCACTTTCCTTCAGATTTATTCTGTGGTCCAGCAAAGTCGACAATTTTGCAGATTCTCTTTTTTTTTTGTTGATTATTATGAGGTCTGGTCTTCTGGCCGGGATTAGGTGATCCGTTTGTATATTAAAGTCTCATACGAGTTTACATTATTATTATTATCATTATTATTATTATTGTTGTTGTTGTTGTTGTTGTTGTTATAATTATTTATTTATCTATTTATTTATTTATTTTGTTATTACTCTTTTAAAAAGATTTGGGGCAGTACCATTTTTTAATCTGTTATTTTAATTTAGTAAGCTTTTTTGTTTTTTCTCTGATTTTTCCACCTTACTTTTCACGTTTATTATATTCTTCCTTCTATCTCTGTTTCAGAATATTCCTTTTTTTTAGATATAATTTTATTCTACTTGCATTTCTATATCATTTTTTCAGCTTTCACTTTCCCCCTTTCTCTTCGACTATTAATCTTCCTCCCCCACTTTATCTATAATTTTTGCCTCACAAGATTTTCCCTCTAGACTTTATCACCATTCTTATCTCTATCCTACTTGCTACTCGTTCAGTGTAGTGCTCCACTAACTCATTACCTCCTATCTTCACCGACATTCCTTATCTTCTTTATCATTCTTTTCAGTTCTCAACTTGACGCTTTCAAGTCTTCAAAGTTGCCATTTTTATATCGGAAGTGTCAGCACGTTTTCTATTTTAATCCGTCTGCTTATTTCTCCAATCTTTCGTTACTATCTTCGTATCTATTTATTCTTTATCAGATTATTTCACGCACTACTCCCGAAATCGGCGTCAATTTGATAGCATTTTGATTTATCTGTCCAAACCGTTTCTCAAATTCCGTAGGAAAAAACCTTTTACGCCCACTGAAAAACACTTGTTTTTGTGTTATTTTTTTTCCGATTCCTAAGTCATGAGTTCAGGACGGAAGTGTTGGCATGATGGTAGCTAACACTTATACGCGTACCCAGTGAGTGCCTTCACGAGCTTAAAGAACTTCCTAAGTTGGATACACAGTCAATATATCTCTATAGTATATACTGTTCTTTACTTGTCACCTATTCAAATATTAAAGAGGCACATCGACGCTTACGATTGATGATTTTGCAGGAACAATTACTTCACGAGTCGTGTTAATTTCCTGCGGGATACATTGTTAATGTTATTTTCAGCATAGGACTTTTTTATTTCATCGCGTAATAATTATTTTCGTAAAAAAAAAATGAACACGATGTGTCAAGTTCAAATCATGAGCGACGCGTTTTGCGTTTAATTTTTCGCTAAATCCGGTGGAAAAGCTATGAATCCAATTCTTCTACCTTCAACTATTGATAAATTTGATGGACAGACTAGGATCTCTAGACTGGATGGTTTCAGTTCGGTTTCTGTTTTATATGGCGTATCAACATCGGTGGGTTATTCAATGCCAAAGCCATTTTTTTATAATTTTATTGGTACTAACTAACCCGTAGCTGGAGGATGTACGTAGACTTGGATGGGCAACTTGTCCTGGAGAGGAAAAAAATCTTCGAATTCAAAGCCTTCGAATTCAAAGAGAGTTATTCGAGAAAATATGTGGGAAATGTTGTAACCATTCTCCTGTTATCCAAAAAAAAAATGTGGCTAATTCTACACAAGCCTATACTACGAGCAAAACTCTTGTGTATATAGTCTAACTATTCACAATTTTAAATGAACAGCTTGACCGTCATACGTCAAGATTGACGGGAGAGTCTATCATATTTATATAAAAATATAATATATAATAGTATAATATATATTTTGAACAAACCTCGTATATACATGCATATATATATATATATATATATATATATATATATATATATGTGTGTGTGTGTGTGTGTGTGTGTGTGTGTGTGTGTGTGTGTTAATATATACAAGAGTTTATAAAAAATATACTAGCTTCACCAAGAAGGAAGAGCCATTGCTGAACATTTAACTTGTGGCGAAACACTAACAATTCTTTAAAAAAAAAAAATAACCAAGTCAGGTTTCTGTCTTGATTTCTGTGCTGCTAGAGCCCTTCCAAAATCTGGGTGAGATTTAGAACTTTATGGATAGAAATCACCTATATATGTTGTGTGTTCAAAATCATCAATATTGAAGGTATATTTACTGGTGAAGAAATTATGAAACGATAATTTTATTCAAATAGTCACTCTGGCACTCAACGCAGTTATCCAAGAAAGTTTTCCTTAAACACTTATTTTTATTTAAGTTAATGTCCGTCTCCTTTTCAATCCTCACCACAAAAATGAATTTTCAATTCTTAGCATCAAGTAAAAATCGAATTGATTTACGTCTAGGCAAAATGGAAGTTTCCTTATTTGTCCTATTCTTTGTGTCGACTGAAAATTCTTATAGAATGATATCGAGTCTTTTGATAAAAAAAGAAACAGTAGAACATTCTAATCCAGACAGGGCACCTCGGATAGTGTAATGGTTAGCAAGCTTGACTAGCAAACCTGCAAGAGTGAGTTCGAGTCTCATTGGGTGCCCCATTCATTTGGCCTTGTGCTACATCGAAGCAAAGGGCTTCGTAAATTACATACTAATCCAGACATCAATGTCGAGACTTTAATTTGATTTATGTATTTATTAAACTCTGTCACCCAATGGACAAGTTAATTTTTATGCAAGTGAAATTGGTTTGAACTTCTCCTAAACTGATTACCGTACCAAAGTTTTTAAAGAAATAATCACCTCTTCGATATACACATATTTAAGTCATAAACAGCGAAAATAATATCACAGACGAATACGTAATCATCTATATATCCTTGTTTTAATTCTTGTTTAAGCTCTCATAATTGTGTGTTACACTGCGATGCCACACGCTTTGCACCAAGAGAAATTCTCTGGTTTCATTCTAAATTTTCGTCATTGTTCAGTACATTTCCATGAAAAACGCTGTAGCTAAATGTCTACCTCTCTATCAGTAAATATTCTTAGTCTGCCGAGACAAACACTTATTTATTTATCCTTCTGTTTTCTAAAAACAGTTTTTCTTCAGTACATTTTCTTTTCTTCACTTGACCAATCTGTTATCAACGTTATTGAGCCATAGTACTGCGCATGCAGGATTTTGTTTATACCTATCAATGTATTTTGGTCAAACTATTCTTAGCGTGTTGTATATTTACAAATCGGTGGTTAAACACTCATCAATACACAAACACAATTACAAACTTACTGACGTAAATGTACACACATCTAGACACTTTCACGCTCGTATATGCATTTTCACTCATTACCAAAAAGATCACTATATTGGTATTTATGTGTGTAACATTAACCCAGCTAAAAAATTACTCACTTTACGGAGATATTAGTTAAAAGACTATTCTTAAATGCTATCAAAGAATATAGAGATTGTTTTTTGAAAACGATTCTACTGTCGCAACAATAAACCTCTGCTAGATCCAAAGGCATATTGGAATGACAGAAATAGGAATAACATGAATAGGTATAATAGGAAAAGACAAAACAACTCTAAAATGTCCGTAACATATTGAAAATCTCTTATACAGATCTCAACACCAAAATTCATATGATCTTCAATGAAAAATAGCCACAAATTTGCAGTAAGAACATACTCAATAAAGTTTTCTAAATAAAACTTTTGATAATAAAATGAAAAGATGGCTTCAGGACGTCCAGAAATGAAATAATTCACTATATCCCGACAATATAACAGTCACACAAGTCATTTCTGCTCAAGTAAACAAACCAGACTGCATAGTATTTCAATCATCCGATACTGTTGAACACATTCTAATAGAATGTAGTGATTTGCTGTAATCAGAAAGCGTTTTTTCAATACAAATAAAACGAGAAATACATTTCAAAATACCATTAGAGATAATGTTTTTCTTTTCTGAAAATGTTTATACTAACAATAAACTTAAAATTAGCTCTACAAACCTGCCTATCAAAGCGACCCTAAATCGGCCTAGCAACAAACAATTATAGATAGTTCACTATTAAGATCAAGAAATATCATTGAAAAACATAAAAATAAATCCAACCCTCCCTTCACAATTCATCTCTACATAAAATAGCCCCAAACGGGTAGAAAAGCCGTTAAAATCAAACCAATCAATCAACAAAAGAATGGATGATCAAAATAGTCTAACGCACAAGGGGAATATCTTCAATATTGAATGCATCATAATATTTGTAAATTATTCTTAAAGTTATCGCTTCATGTATTTTTAAGAAATATATTTTCAAGGCCAAAACGAGACATTAGCATGATATTATCTACTTACTTTCACTTAGCCTTGTGCTGTACGAAGCAAAGCAAAGTAAATATCAAGAACGTTACGTTATCAAAAACCTTTTTCCCGGTGATGTACACGACACAGTGCAATGAATCTGGGTGGCACAGCTTGTCTGTTCTATATCTCAAGGGTAATAAATAACTATGAATCTAAAAGTAGAAAAAAAAAGAAAAAAGATAACGTGTCTTAATTTCTTAGCTTCTACCCAGAATGAAGGGTGGAAATGTACGTAACTGAATGCATTTGATATGAAAAAAAAAACAAAAACAAAAAACAAATACGTCTCTAGTAGAAGATGAGATACAGATACTGATAATCATTTTCTATTTTGGATTTTTCTTGCTATCAATCGTAAACCGATTACAGATTAATCACTAATACTTCCCTCCAGTTTCATAAATAGGTGGTTGTTAATTACAAGTCCGTACAATATAAAGGCATATATATATATATAGAGAGAGAGAGAGAGAAAGAGAAAGAGAGAGAGAGAGCGTCTCTGTGATATGAATATTGACACGTAGAATAAGAAGCACATATTTGAAAACTGATAGACATACACAGGTATATGCCTTCAGTATAACGCAAGCAACATTGAGTGATGGATATCCATGAGTACATGAATACGTTTAATACACACACACACACACACACACACATGTATATATATATATATATATATATATATATATATATATATATATATATATATATATATATATATATCAAAACACACACTTATATGGGAAATCAAGTGATTTCCATTCTTTAAAATGTATTAATTTTGCCAAAAATATGCTCGTGAAGTAGAAATTTTATGTATTTGTATTTTTAAATTAATTAACCCGTCAGCACATTCCGGATCGTTTTTTTTTAAATTTTTTGAGATTCTCAGACAAGTATATTTTACTTCCCTCAAAAAATTTGGAGGATGAAAACCCAAAATAATAAGAGGAATTTTCCCTCCTTGATTGTTAAAATTATACTTTTATCATTGATTACAATTATAGATGATACATTCATTGTTAAAGAGAAATGTTGAGCCAACGTCAATCTTATAAATGAAGAAGAAATAAATATTTTCTCCAACAGGTATGGAATTGTTCGAATCTACACAACTTTCGGTTTATTTCATTTGTGTGAAAAACTTTTTTTTTTTTCTTTCAAGAATGCATTTGTTTTCAACATTACCTAACTATAATAATCTAAATAGATACGTTAATGTTTACTTAGATTTTTCAATATTGTACTAACGCATAAGTATATTTAACGGATGGGTGTATTTTCTCCCTAAGATAGTGACATACACATGTACATAACATTCATGCACGTTCATTACATGTTCGTTCAGATTTTAAGCGAACAATAAGAATAGCAACTGCATTTCATGCATGAATATTGTCTTTCTCAATTGAAATATTCAAGCACTGACTGATATTATTCTTTCTTACAAGAAAAGACTTTAATAATTTTTGCTTTTCAAAAAAGTTTTCATGATATTTAAAGAAATGAAAATTCATTAATTTGCAGATCGGTGTTTTATTCTATCATTTACACCTTTCTTCACCATATATATATACACATATACGCACACAGATATATGTATATAAACATAACCACACACTCACACACACACACAAATATATATATATATATATATATATATATATATATATATATATATATATATATATTTATGTATGTTTGTTACATTCGAATGTCTTTTTCGGTTGATGAGACACTGCTTACTAGGTAGGTGAATTTGTCTACCAGTTTCATAGAGGTTCTCTCTAGCGTGGAGATGTCGCCTGCTTGATTAAAGCACATATATTCAGTTTTGCGTGCATTGACATGGAGGCCAATGCCTGCGGCAGCTCGTTCCAAATTATGCAGTTGTGTTTCGTCTTGCCAGTATTTGCCATTATCGCTATGTCATCAGCGTAGTCGGCGTCGGTGATTGTTTTTGCGGGGTACCTTCTGCTTCTTTCCTTTGTCAGCTCGATGCCGTTTTCTCTGATTTTATCGATCGATGTTCTAAGCACGTAGTGTAGAAATATGATAAAGAGGTATGGGTCTAGTGTGTCCCCTTGTAGTACTCCTGCTACAATGTCGAAGTATTCTGTGTCTCCATCTGGTGAACGTACTTTTACTTTGGTGTTTCTATAGAGAATCATTATTGCTGCTTCGGTTTCTTTTGGCAGGCCGTATGCTAATTGGATTTGTTCCATCTTCCCTATGTGAATGGAATCGAAGGCCTTGATAAAGTCGATAAATAGTAATGTCGCCTGTAGGTTTTTTTGTCCATACGCCTTCAAGTATTCTACTGATGGTCAATATTTGTGAGGTCGTGGATCTATTTCTTCGGAAGCCATTTGGTTTTTCTTAAGGATGTTGTCGATTTTGGGTTCTATGCAGTTTCGTAAAAGACATCGACACGCGGCTAACGAAGGCATCGACAGCTATGGATAAGCTAATGATCATATGGAAATCAAACCTGATCGATAAACTGAAACGCAGTTTCTTCCAGGCAGCGGTCGTGTCCATACTGCTGTATGGATGCTCCACTTGGACGCTAACAAAACGTCTGGAGAAGAAGCTAGACGGCAATTACACAAGAATGTTGCGAGCAATACTGATCAATTTCTGGTGGCAACACCCCCACAAAGCACCAACTATACGGCCACCTGCCTCCCATCACGAAAACTATCCAAGTTAGACGAACCAGACACGCAGGACACTGCTGGAGAAGCAGAGACGAACTAATAAGTGATTTACTCCTATGGACCCCCATATATGGCCGCGCAAAAGCAGGACGACCAGCTCGAATATACATACAGCAGCTATGTGAGGATACGCGATGTAGCCCTGAAGACCTGCCGGAGGCGATGAACGATAGGGAGAAGTGGCGAGAGAGGGTCAGGGATACCCATGATGGTGGCACGACACGATGATGATGATGATGATGACATTCCTATACCATAAGAAATTTACAACGTGAAGCTGATCTCTGTACTTGTCACCTGTCTAATGTATAAAAACATTTGCCTTTCTTGAGTTGTCCGTATTGATCATATTATCTCTAAGTTTGGGAATTTGTGAACAGATACCGCTTTTCACACACACACACACACACACACACACACACACACACATATATATATGTACCGTTCATGTTGAATCTGGAGTCTACACAACAATGAGAAAATTTTTCTTCTTTTGACCAAATAAAATTTCATTAATTTGTAATATCTTCAAGGGTCATTCAGCAAAAAGTGTGTATCATGTCATAGCAGTTGTCAATAGGAAAGACTCTTTAGAGCTCTTCTTTTTTTTTAACGAAATCAATTGTGATAGGTTATGTCATGTCCCTGAATGTTATCAGCCTGACCTTCTTTACTGAACACCGCACCATGTACATTTTCCTTACTGGTGAATTTCTGTTTCCAGTCCACTTACCATCTTTTCGGCTCTGGTTCGAAGTGGCAAATCCATTTTAGCATAATATTTAAATATTTTTAGACTTAAAAATGATACTACGAATAGAATACATTGTTCTAAACGTTTCACAAGTATTGCGCATGACCAGTAACAACATTTTGATGACGGGCCTCTGGATATCTTTGGTCAAAAGATTCCTATTGAGGCTGGAGATTGATAATATTTTTGTTCTACTCTATAATATTTTCAACAAAGCTCTTACTCTAGATAAGTCACACAATTTGTACTTTCAATATCTCTATGGTCACAAAACAACGTACAAGACAAGTCGGTTGTGGCTGTAGATTAATACACTGACTACATATCTTCAGAAGGGTAAGAAGTCCAAATGGATGTCCTCTGTATAACAGAAAAGCATATGATGGTGAGATTACTGGATTACCACTTCATTGCCATTACTCCCTGGTTTACTCTAACCCGGAGCGGTAATATCTGATTGGATCCTGTCTATGGGTTAACCGAACTTTTTATCAGAAAGCAAACAAACGACTAATGTGAAATTGAATTTTTAGAAATATAATTATTTTACCATTTGTCTGTGTTGTAAAATTGTCCCTGTTATATAATAATACTTGTATAGTGAGACACCCTGTATAATTTTTACTCTCGTTGGAAATGAAGCTGGTGATCCGAGTTCAGATAATGAGTAAGACTGTTTGCATTTCACATAGCGCTAATACGTATAATAAATGTCTGCATTTAACAATTCTTCCTCTATCTGTAAGGGGAAGGGGTGTCCTCGTGGTGTAATGGTTAAAGCGATGGACTACGGACTCATAGTAAGCGAGTTCGTATTCCAGTCGTGCTATTACGTTCACTTTCGGGCAAATACCCTTGGGAAAGGTATGAACCCCCTTATCCTCCCAGCTATGGGTTAAATAGTACCATCACTGTTCTTCTAGGAGAATTACTTTGGCATTAAATAACCTACAAAGAGTTGATATGCCATTAAACAAAGAAACCGAAAATAGTAGGAAAGGCAAATAGTAGGAAAGGCCAGGTGCTTAACTTGACAAGCAGTCTCAGAGAAAGAAAACTCTGAACTGAAAACAAATAAAACTCCGCCCAAATAATTGACCCCATGCCACAATATGCCCATGTGGAGGGATTGGTATATATATATATATATATATATATATATATATATATATATATATCTCTGTGTGTGTGTGTGTGTGTGTGTCTTTACTTAGATACAATGGGTAACACAGGAATAACCTTTATGTCATTGAAATGGAATTTTCTCAGGACAGTAAAATGGCACGTATACTAAACTTCTCTATGTCTAACGACAACTGTAAAAGATAACGAAGTCATACGCATAAACACATATTCTGCCAAAACAGAAATCACAGTGCACTTAGGAATTCCTTTTTACATTGACTGAAATAAACAAGCAGCTATAAACTTTTTTCATGTTTTCGTTCGCCTACACTGGAATATATGCATTCACAAACCCCATTATGCATTTAGCGGTGATGTCTATAGATGCTGTTGAATATGCAAGAAGGAACTCTCTCATATTTGTTGACGGTTTTTCTGTTTTTCCGAACGGACGTCATTTCTTATTCTCATCATAACATCTTGTGTCAAATCTCCAAACTAACAAATCTGTATACTTACCACGTTTTGATTCTCTTTTCCATTTAATGGCAAATGTACAACGTTTGGTCCTTAGTTTTTATTTGCTTATTTATTCTACGTTCATTCATAATCTCTTTCTTCATTTCTTTCTCTCTCTCCTTTTCTTAATTTCTTTCTCTCTCTCTCTCTCTCTCTCTCTTATATCTTCATTTCTTTCTCTCTATCCTTTTTTTTTCTTTTACACCTTTTTTATCTTTTATCTTTTCCATCTTATCTTCTTTCATTTTCAATTTGAACTTATCTCTTTTTTTTGGTATCTTCATTTCTTAACCATCCATATTTAATTTCGTATTTATTATCTCCCGACGAATATCTTATCATTTTCTTCTGTGCTTTCTTTTTCTTTTTTCTTTGGATTTCATTTATTACTCTCCCACTTTTTAAAATTTATATTGACTTTTCTTCCTACTCCTTGATCCCTTCTTCTTCTTCTTCTTCTTCTTCTTCTTCTTCTTCTTCTTCTTCTTCTTCTTCTTCTTCTTCTTCTCCATTTCCGATTTTGTTTTCCAATAATATTCCACTGTCATGATTTCTGCAAATAAAAGCGGAAGCCATCTTTATTTACCCAAAGCGCGTCTGACCAGCAAACGAGAAACGATGATTTCTTTCTTTCTTTCTATTTGTTTTATAAGTGTGGGTACTTCTAAGTCATTTGAAAATAAATACTGTATGAAAACTTTTGAAAACAAAAGATCTAGAAACAATTATATAAATGGAATAAAGCTTCAAACCTTTCAGGATTACAAAAGATCTCGAAGAGAATCGATGGTCGGCAAATAAATGGGGATTGAAATCATTGCCTCGAATTATATGCTGGAAAACGACGATACTCCCACTTCAGAAACCAATGTTTCAATGCCCTTTGAGTTCTATAAGTAATCACAGAATAATTCTTAAGAAAGGGGCACCACTGTAATGAGTCGTTTCACTGGCCCAATTCATTATAAACATGAGCATAGTATCCGTCATAATGATGGAATTATGTTTGCATTGATTGACATTTATTCTCATTTATGGGTTCAAGATGGTGACATTCATTAGATTGACAAGTTGAGAACACGGAAGTATCCGTCAACCTAAACCCTTTAAATTTTCTCTATGGAAAACATTTGAATAAAAAAGGTAAAGCCTTTATTCCTTTTAATCATATTCACTTTGACATGGGGAATTACTTTCCACTAATAATATCCCTAAAAATAAGTAGCTTATGAATAAAAAAAGTTATTTATTTTTTAGAATGGTCAACATTTTTGGTGTCAGCCGGCAGGTTTTTTTTTACGTTTGTGTTTATAGTTATTTACTAAATGTAGATAAATCTAGTGAAAGATAAAAGATGTATACGGGAGACTCGGGTAAAGTTGAATTCCTTTCAGATGCTCTGCTGCAGAGTTGGTAGGGACGAAGAAACAAAGATAAAATGAAGTGACGAAGAGATAAGGCAATTTATACCAGAAAAGGAAAATTCAGACACGGGATCACTGAAAAAAAATTCACTTTCTTTATAGTTGATGTTTCATCTTCCTGGAATATTCCTCTAAAAACTGGAAGACGTGTAGAGGTATTTTCAAATTGATCATGTTAGATTTTTTTTTTTTTTTTGACAAATCGTAACCCACTACTTCTAAGGTGGAGGACACTTTTGCAATGTCCGAAATTTAGGTAATGTCTAGTCATCTCCCTCAGTAACTATTTGAGTGACCTTTTTAAAAATCTCTCAGTTCGTGTAAAACCATCTCTTGCATTCACCTCGAGAGTTCTCGTCAGTGGATTTCTGTTGTTGTTTACACAACCAAGCACCGAGGTCACTGGTAGACGGAGGCGAACACTACAGTCTTTTTATCAAAATCATGGACGTAGGCTGCAACTTCAAATCTGATTTCCGCTTTTTATCCTAAGGAATGAAGTCTCAAACTGTTATCACTGGGACGAGAAGAGGTGGGGATATCATAGCCTATTACAACACATTTCTTTCAACAGTTTTAGTATTTTGTATTAAGTTAAACCAAAGTTCATTTTTAGGTATTCAACTAACTTTTTTCCGTAGTTATCAATTAACTAATTCTCTTAATCAGTTCCTTATTTCAAGTCCATATTTTACAATATTGCAGCCACTATACCTACTACAATCCTCGGGACTGGCGTAATGGTTATCGTCTTAAATAATGGACCTGGAAACTATATCACATAGAATCATAACTGAAAAGCTTAGTAATTACATCGAGATTGACATGAATACCAGATCAAATGTGTAGTTAGTCTTCTTCCTGCTGATGCAAATATATATATATATATATATATATAAAACGAGCTTTGGCAGCTTTAGGCTTTTACTTTTTCTTCTAAACTACTGTTAGGCCTCTAAGAATTTGAAACTTTTTAGAAAAGATCCAAAAACGTTTTGCCGTGTTCGCTGACATTTGGAAAGAGTCATATATTCAATTTGGGTTTATAGTAAGCGTGTCTTTACATTTAAAACGCACAGATTAAGCAATATTTTACAAACAAAATACAGCATAACATTTTGTAAAATTCAGCATTTTAAATTAATAGGATTTAAAGACATACTGACCAATATTGAAACATTTTTCCTCTGTTGGCACGCGAGTTCAAATCATTCCTCTTCCTTTTAGCGTTTATTTACTACTGAATTTTAGGCATGTTTTGAGACGGTCTACGGTTCGAGACGGGGGTGGGGAGGGCTACTAATTTCATCATTTTTTTTTCTTTCTTTTTTTTTGTGGGGGTTGCTGTGGTAGCTTTGGCAGCTTTAGGCTTTTACTTTTTCTTCTAAACTACTGTTAGGCCTCTGAAGTAAAAACTATTAATCCTCCAAAACATTGCCTTGAACCAGAGAAGAAAAATCATTTTACGTCACTACTTATTTGCTGACAAAATCATTCAAAACTGTGTCAAAATTGATGCAACACATCATTAATAACAATGCCATGTTCTTTTTTGTTTCAGATTTGAAAATAGTATACAATAACAACTATTAATCCTCCATGTCGATGCCTTACACATGAGAAGAAAAACATTTACTTGGAGACAAATCATTCAAAACTGTCTAAAAAAGTATCCAATTTATTATCATAATAACACTTTATTACTGAGAAAAAAAACTAAAAAAAGATTGCATGTCCTGGAAAGTTGATATAATAACAAATTAAAAAAAAATTGATTTGATGTTTTTAGCTGAAAGGATGAATTTTTTTACAGGACATGTCCCAAATGACCATCGTTACGCTTGTATCAGTAATAAATCAGTATCCTATAAATTAGTTGCATCTACTTTGAGATCGAAGGTTAGAATAATTGAATACGAAACTAACTGAGTTGGGGATTGAAGCAGAAAAAATTGGTTGAACTTATAGACCACGTTGAAGTAGCAAACGACATCCTGTACTTGAATATGAACTCGAACATCAACCAAGCACAACACTGTGAAATACAAAATTGTCTTAGAAAAGAGAGATATTGTGTGGTATTTACAAGGAAAAAATTAGTCCAGGTTTACAAAGAGAGGACACTCGATGAGAATATAACTTACTGTACATCAATAAAAGTTAGAGAAATTAACTTTCTGGATACTTCTCTAAAATGAATAGTGTTTACTTATAAGTGAGCCAGTATTAAGTCCCCACATATTTCTGTCTTGTGCTTGTTCTTGCTCTTCTAATTATTATTATTTATTATCATTATTATTTACTCATAAGAGCCTTTCATATCAGAGTTAGCTGATGGTCTTCCATTGGAGTTTGATTGACACCAAGTCTCCTCGAGTCTCAAGGAATCGTCTTAGTATTCTGGCCGTTCTCAATAATGCTGTCGTTTGGATGGTCTCCACTCGTCCGCCAACTTCCAAGTTCTCCAGTCCCTTTAGTAATCATTTAATTACTGTACAAAAAGCACCAATTATAATTGGTATAATTGTCACCTGCATGTTCCACATTTTTTTCAATTCAATAGCAAGGTCGAGGTACTTATCCTTCTTTTCCCATTCTTTCCATTTTATTCTGTGGTCAGCCGGGACAGCAAAGTCGTCAATTTTGCAAGTTCTCTTTTTTTTTATTGATTACTATAATGCCTGGTTTTCTGGTCGAGATTAAGTGATCCGTTTGTATGTCAATGTCCCAAAGGAATTTCTGTCTGTTATTCTCTAGGATAGTGTTGGGTTGTTCATATACCATTTGTTCGTATGGTCAAATTTAAATTTCTTGCATATTTCCCAGTGGATCACCATGCCCACCTTGTCGTCTCAAGTCTTGTACTCTTTCTGTGCTAATTTGCTGCATTCACTTTATTATTATTATTATTATTATTATTATTATTATTATTATACTTTTTATCTGTATTAAAACTATTTATCTTCATAACATGATTTCCCGATGTTTCTCTAGAAAAGTGAATGACTTCCTATCTCTAGAGTTAACCGAAGCATTTTTCCCAAAAGTGTCGTAATCTATTTTATTTCTAAGCACTTGAAATTTTATTCCCTTCAAGATGTTCTTCAGTTGTATTTTCTGGTGAGTCAAATTTTGTCACTTGATCCTGATAACAGAAAAAAAGCAACATACACGTTGGTCAAAAAACACTCATGTTTATTTTCAAATGATTACATTTTCCGTTGGACTGATGCCAAAAGATAGGTGTAGTGTGTTTTTTCTGAGTCAAATGAAAAAAGAATATATACTTTCATGAATAAGCTGTTGCCCCTGTACCAATGGCAGGTAAATTTTAATAGAGTCCTAACAATTATGATTTAAAATTCAAAATCCTGTAGGAAACATAAAAATTGACCACTCTCTTCAATTCCACATATCTGCCTCTGACAAAATCAACTAGCAACAACTTGATTTCTCCTCTTTCCAGACTTTGCTTCGTAGTTACAAAGTTTGACCAGTCTTCAGTAAATAAGGCTTCGAAGATGTTTGACACATCGAACTTCTAGAATGCCGATTGTGGTGGGGTAATTCTTCTTCTTCTTCTTCTTCTTCTTCTTCTTCTTCTATGTTGTATTTATTCATATTTGCTAATCTCATATTACTAGGGTATAAAACGATGTAACTGAGGCGCCTAGAGGTGTCAAATTCTTTACAGTAGACATTTAATTTGCTTAGATTAGTTTTACCCTCGGCTAAACGTTGAGGATATCCAGTGAGAATCGAACTCGTTAGCAATGTACTGCAAGTCTAGCTTACTGGCCATTACCCTACGTGAGAAATTTTGTCATTCACTATAGTGAATCTGCAAAACGTCTTTAAGGCATTTAACCCTTACAAATATTTAGTACGTCCGGCTTAGTTTGGTAAAAGGTAAAAGATATAGATAGAGCAACAAATAAAAGTTAAACTCATTAAGCTCTTAGACAAAATGGTTAATCTTCGCTTAATGTGATGAATATCAATTGAGATTCGTACAAAATCATCAGACTATATTAATATAATACACACCTTTAAAATTGGTTATCTTGTGATCAACTAACTCACTGCAGTAGTAAACTTATGTACAACGAAATTTGCCGGGGACAAAAATGAAAGGAAGGGATGAAGACGTGTACATAGCAAAGAAAGAAAATCTGAAAGGTGATAAAAGAAGAAATACCACTCACTTTATTGGTGTGTTTCAACCTCCCTTCAGACTGGTCACAAATCAGGAAAACGTGAATTATCATGAAAGAATAACTAACTGAAGGAGTAACAATATAGAGGCCTAGTTTTTTGTTTTGTGAACGCCAAGATTTAAGCTCCCTTCTTCTCTTCCACTTTTAACTTACTTACTGACCCTTTAAAAACATCTGTGATATGACCGTTTCTCGCACTCACCGAGAATGTTCTCACGATTGAAGCTTTGCTCTCGATCACACTATGTTTAGCGAGTGTTTAGCGAGTGGAGAAGGGCTGCTAATACACCAAAATATACAATGCAGACCCTCAGTAAAGATACATTTCTCTTCTACTAGTAAAGGTTTTGAGTGTAGCTGTCGAATTACTGATCCACAGAGGAACGACTAATCATTTTTATTACATCAATGAAACGCCAACTAATACATTTGGCTTCATTCCGTTTTTTCTTTTACACGTGATCCATTCATTAGTCTATTTTTCTTCTTCCGGTTTTATTTTTCTTTCTATTTCCGTTTTATTACTTTGATTTTTCCTCTAAGAAATATGTCTCTCCCACTGATTAGTCGAGCATTGGGAGGTAGGATATATTTATCTAACAAACCTGATCATAACGATTTTACGTCTTACACATGAAAAGTGAATAACGCTCCGGACGATTCCTTCTCTCGTGCTTTCGGATTAGTCTTTCTTCTTTTTGGTTTACAAAGCGTTCAGATAGTCATGCCTGTTTCCGTTCTGTTTTCCATTACACAGGATGCCTACAAAAGAAACTGAATATTTCAGAATATTATTAAAAATAATCTTTAAGATTTCGACGGTAAATTGTTGAATAATTTTTTTAAAAACTTGAAGTGACTCATAACTAGCAATTAATAAACACGAAAAATTGCACGTTTTTCTTATGGGAAATATTCAACGAACTCAATTTAAGCCATTGCTGAGAAGTAAAAGAGGTGTCCGTGGTGTAATGGTTATCGTCGTAGGAAATGGACACGGCGACACGAGTTCAAATCCTGGACGAGACTGATTGCATTTCACATAGCACTAATACCCTTGAAAAAGTTATGAATCCAATTATTCTCCCTCTAGCTGAGCAAACTGAGTTCTTCAACCTTGGTGAGGCAACAACTCTTGGAGAAAGAAAACTCTGAATTCAAACCTGCTAAACTCCGCTTAAAATTGACCTTTTGTCATATCCTGCCCGAGCGGAAGGGTTGGTAAATATGGATACCCTCTCAAGGTATTAGTCTGAAAGTAAATCTAATAGGCTGACTGGAGTTGAAACTCGCTTACTGCGATGTTGCAGTAAATTTATATATATATATATATATATATATATATATATATATATATATATATATAAAATTTATATATAT
Organism: Sepioteuthis lessoniana; assembly: GCA_963585895.1. NCBI lineage: Eukaryota > Metazoa > Mollusca > Cephalopoda > Myopsida > Loliginidae > Sepioteuthis > Sepioteuthis lessoniana. Next base: position 102,929,626 of record OY757905.1, on the reverse strand, counting down.
ATATATATATATATATATAATCATCTGCTTTCCCAAATTTTCCTATTAATAAAAGTGTTGATTTTCATTCAAAGAAGGCTCAAGAAACTGTAAGTATTGTATCTATATTTTTGCATTTATTGAATAATGAATAATAAATTCTTCAAGATTTCACAGATGACAACATTTGACTGTTCGATCAAAATTTGAAGGATCAAAGCTCAAAATAACTTAAGAAATCTTTCCATGTTCGATTGTTTCAACTGCATTTTCGTCTAGTTAGACTCATGTACAGATCTTCGACATTTTTTTTTCTAATTTCGACTCTCCCTCATTCTTATAAATAAGCAATGAAATAGATAAATCTTGAGTAGATTTATATAAACATTCCGTAAATCTACACAAAACGTACGATCTTTCTTCTGAGTGAAAATCTAGCATTCTGTTCCTTCAAGTTTTTCATTTAATTACAAATGTGTAGAATTATTCAAAACTGAATAAAAACATTGTTTATTTAGACTTACTCAAACTACAATTTCCGTCTTCCTCTGCAGATGATATATTTTACTGCATCCGCTTACATATAAGCGCTTAAGAATATTTTCTCTCCTACATAGTGACAAACTCAAAAAGAGATCTTTTTCACACAAACTATATTAGCTGTATTTAGACGATGCAAGATGCTACATCGAATGCATGAACTGATCTTTCTTGTTATGTAATGTTGGAGAATATTTAAGATCTAACTAATTAGAAAATACTATGTAATGCTATTTTTCAACAAACTTTTCACTCAAGTTAAAAAAGTAAAATTTATTTTTTTTGTAGATCGGTGTTTTCTTTAATCATTTACACACTTTCCTGCTATATATATATATATATATATATAGAGAGAGAGAGAGAGGAAAGAGAAACACACACAGAATGACAGACAGAAAGAGACAGGGACAAGGGATTTTAACGCATAAATATTTTTCTTTTGATTACATATATGCTTAACAAGTGTCAGCTTATTAGAAGAGCTTTGCATTATGCTAGTGGTAACAATTATTTCTTTTGTGAGATTTCTCAATCCTCGGGGTTGAAGATCAACCATGCAGCATGGTCTCCTTGCACAATTATGAGAAAGTCTGCTTGTTTTGGTATTTGAAGCGAAAGAACATAGTGTTATTTCATGAGGTATTCTGATTTTGCTCATTTGTGCGATGACTTTATGAAAACATTGCACAGAAGCAACTCAAGACTTATACAAAAATATTTTGAATTGTTACCTAAGCAGTTGTTATTTAGCTTTGATCCAAATAGATTGCTTATTTCCTGCTCCGCACAAATATGTGAAAGGTGAATTATACGTAATTTATTCGATATATACGTCAAGTAAGCATAAACTTTTATATGTAAAAGCTCATATGATATTTTACACTTTTTCTGTGAACAAAAAGCTGATCATATACAAGAATTTCCGAAAAAAATCAATATTAAAATAAAAACAACTCTAGAAAATTGCGTTTAATCTAAAAATCTTTTCATTCTAAAGGAAATACATTGTTAAACATTACGAAGGAAAAATGTGAAAGTGTGAGACTTTTGGTTAAGTTAATGAATAATGATAATATTTAAACTCAGAAAGACTTGACAAGACATGGTGAAAAAGGTCATCCACAAGAAATATACTAGTTTAGCTGTCGACGATGAACTTAGCAGATTTAATACGGTCACTAGATAACATGAACATAGTGGTTTTCACAGGAAAGAGAAATATAAAATATGATGGCGAGAATATAATTTATTGCCTATGAACAGAATGACAGATATTTCCGTTCGCAGATAAGATCAACAAATTATCGAAAAAAAAACCCAGAAGTATGTAAGTTTCGATAACCAGCTATAAACAGAAAAGTACGTGAGGCAAAGAAGATCTTTATAATTCCGCATGGGAGTTGAAAAGACAATATAAGGTCTGTAATTTTGGACTGAAGGTAGAGATCTACTGGTCGCACTAGCGAAGGGAGAGATCCGCTAGTCTCTCAAGCGAAGGGAGAGACCAGCGGGTCACTCAAGCAAACGTGTCGTGTGTGTTCTCCTGTCGTCTCAATACTTCACCGAAAGGGTCCCCGCCACAGAAGAAAGAAATGTGTGAACTCTCTCTGACTGTATTCCAACTACACACAATCGTCGCAATCGAAGAATAAAAACATAAAGTATATTTTTATATATTTAGGAGTCCTTCGTTGTGAGTCCAGCGGTTTGATATGCGACACAGGGAATTGGACAAGAAATCTAAATTTGACCTTACAAACGAATGGTTTATGCACAACTCAGAATATGTCCTGAAGTATGATACGCAAAAAACACTCTGGGATTTTGAAAAACAAACGGAACACCTAATCTCGGCTTGACGAGCCGACCTAGTAATAATCAAAAAAAGACAGAGAACTTGCCAAGTTGTGGACTTTGCTTTCCTGGCAGACGATAAAACGAAATAGAAAAAACTAGAAGAGGGATAAGTATTTGGACATTGCTAGGAAATTAGAAATACTGATTAACATGAAAGTGACTGATGCTAATTGTAATTGGTGCTCTTTGTACAGTCACCAAAGGATTAGTACAAGGACTGGAGGATTGGAAATAAGAGGACGTGTAGAGATCATTTTTAAAATCAGCCAAAATACTGAGAAGAATTCTGGAGATTTGAAGAAACTTGCTCTCGACTGAAGTGCAGTGACAATCCATCAGCAAACGCTTGAGTGAAAAACTCTGAAAATAATAATAATAATAATAATAATAATAATAATAATAATAATAATAATCAACAAAAGACAACTTGCAAAACTGTAGACTTTGCCGTCCCGGCTGACCTCATAATAAAACTGAAAGAAAGTGAAAATAAGGAAAAGTACCTCGAGCTTGCTAGGGAATTGAAAAATATGGGACATGAAGGTGACAATTATACCAATTGTGATTGTTGCTTTCGGTACAATAACTAAAGGATTATTAAAAGGAATGGAGAAATTGGAGGTTGGAGGGCGAGTAGAGACTATCCAAACTACAGCATTATTGAGAACGGCCAGAATACTGAGATGAGTCCTGGAGACTTGAGGAAACTTGCTGTTACTCAAACTCAGTTGATAACCATCAGCCAAAATTGATGTTTAAAACTTTCGAGGAATAATAATAATAATAATAATAATAATAATAATAATAATAATAATAATAAACAACATTGCATTTGTCCTAAAGAATAAGACACATAAACTTCCATGGGATTTTAATATGCAAACGGATGAGCAAATCTCAGCCAGACGACCAGACCTAATAATAAAATAAAAGAACACTCAGAATTGTGGAATTTGCTGAGCTGACTGACTATAGAGTAAAATTGAAAGAAAATGAAAAGAAGGAAAAATACCTTGACCTTACTAGTGAATTGAAAAAATCTGTGGAACATGAAAGTGACGGTGATACGAATTTTAATTGATGTGTTTGGTACAGTTACCGAATGACATGGAAATAAGAGGACGAGTGAAGAGCATCTAAACTATTACATTATTGAGATCGGCCACAGAACTGAGAAGAGACATGGAGAGTTGAGGCGACTTGCGGTCTCTTAAACACCATAGAAAGACCACCCTCTAACGCTGATGTGAAAAACTCCCAGGGAGCAAAATAGAAATAATAACAATAATAATAATTGTGACAATTATACCAATTGTAATTGGTGCATTTGGAACAGTAACTAAAGGATTACTTAAGGGACAGGAGGACTTGGAAGTTGGCGGACAAGTGGAGACCATCCAAACTACTACATTATTGAGAATAACCAGAATACTGAGAACAGTCCTGAAGACTTGAAGAGACTTGCTGTCACTCAAACTCCAGTTGAAAACCATCAGCTGGCACAGATGAAAAAATCTCTAAAGGAGTATCAGACTTAACATTTTCTCTCTCGAAAAGATACAATCCTTTTATCACCGAAATAAATCCATAATTATTATTTTTTTTTAATTATTTTAAAAAATCTAAATCGGGTCACTCTCCATATATAATACATATTAATAAACAGCATATATGTCTATATATCGGCCCCCCCTATCTCTCTGTCTTACTCTCATAAAAACTGGTAAATTCTTCTCCTGATCCACGCTGTTTGTGAGGCTTAGAATTCATAGGCTAAATCTCCAAGCAGAGAGGTAATATCTCACCAAATATTTAACCTCAGTATCACACTAATCTGCATCTAAAAATGAATCTACATTCATGGAAATCTAAATATCAGCTATTAATATATCATACATATAATTTGCAAACATACCTTTTTGACTTATTGCTGGAGCTTTTAACAGGTTCTAGGACTCGAGTCAGACTGGACCAGGGAGTAATGACAATAAAGAGGTACTCTATTCTCCTTGGTCTCAGGAACTGTTTCTTCAGCATGAGATAGACTTTATTGCTATATACAGTACTCTCCTTTTTTTGAGGGCCAATGGTTTCTTCTCACCAGAGGGTGTAGTCGATGTATTTTAGACCTCATTGACAAGAAGTACAAACTAAAAAGTATAATGTAAAACAATTCGATGGACATTTTAGATCTAGTTATGACCACAATTTAACTTTTTTTCTTTAAGTGGAAAAACTTTTGAAGGTGCCTGGAGAAGATGGATAACTACGAATTAATCGACAAATTGAGTTGTTTTGACCACACCGGTGTTTAACAGAGATTCCTCCGGGGACTGGGGAGCCTTCCGATTACCCAATCAGTAGTGATAGGTTTTACACAATCCTGTTTTGGATAATATAAATAATACTTAATAGAATTAAAATGAATAAAAAATGTTTCTACTCGTTCTGCAACTCCCGTGACAATGATGATGACGATAGAAACCTGCTATACTTCCAACCGTAAACATTTTCTTTTTTTTTTGCATGTGTTTTGATGTAACAGAACATTTCCGTTCAAAGTGTGGAAACCATCTAATTTCCTGCCGTAAGTTGTGACTCCCTTTAGAGCAATTATATTTTCATCTTTCTCTCAGCTTTTATTGCTCTATACGTGAATGACATTCTCTTAATGTTAAACAGCAAGTGTTTCCCAATCATGCTTTTAAATGATTTTTTTGTCAGCCAAGCGCCAGGTTTCAATTTTATTTGTTTCTGTTCTCATGACTTCAATATTTTAATTACACAATTTTTATTATTATTAAAGCTTTAAAAACACAGTGTTAATTTTAAGACTAAATGTTTGTACCAGGAATAACCCAATCATGTAAATTGGTGTATGAGTTTCAGTACATTAATCTATATTGACTGGGAAAAAATTAAACTGATAAAAGAAAATGTTAACACTTAAAAATTCTGATGCTCGCAACATTTAACAATAATAATGATAATGTATATATATATATATATATATATATATATATATATATATATATATATATATATATATATAAAGAGAGAGAGAGAGAAAGAGTGGGAAATAAAAATAGAGTGAAAGAGAGAAAAATACATATATATATATATATATATATATATATATATATATATATATGATTTGACATTAATTAGTGAACAAGGGCTGATATGACATGAAAACCGACAAATCCAATTAAACAGAAATATTGTATGTATGACATTGCATAGGTTTTAAGGTAATTTTAGTTTAATCTGCATACTAACATTAGTCAGTCAACTTTCGTAAATTCAAAATATCTTAAAAACGTAACCATTATAAATGACAGAAAATTTATTTGAATATTTTTTCCAAAATTAGAAATACAGGATTTTAAATTTGACAAATATTGGTTTAGAACTTTTTGGCTCTTGAGGTTTATTAGATTTGCATAATAACTTCTGAAAGGTGGTATATGACATTTGATTCGACACATTTTTAAACAAATATATTACTAAACAATCGAATTGCTGTCAAGATGAATACCAAATGGGTTGAAACAGTTTAGACTCTGAATGTATAAGCAGAAGAACCTCCCAGAATATGGATAGCTGTTATTTATACAGCAAAGTTACCGATCAATTTCTTTACCAAAAGGTAATCTTTGTTCCAATGCATCATTCAGATAAAAACAATTTCTCAGCGTAACTTTCTACATCAAGTTTGGATTTAGAGAAATTCAATCTCAAGTATTCATTTTCAATCCTATCACATAAGGAGAATAGTTTAAAGACTAGATTTTCTCACAGGCATTGATTATTTTCTTAATCCTGATTAGAATGAATCTATTTTTTCTACCCAATATCTATCTGGTCACAAAACGATATTCACAGCGTCAAATACGAAGAGAAAAACTTCTTTAAACGCTCTTCCTTATCAGTCATTATGAACCTAAGTGAACACTTTTTTCTCTTGCTGCAAATTGTATTCAACATCATAAACTGTCTTTTGCATTTAACTAATCACAAAATCATTAAAGGCGTGCTTAAACTTCATAAGTGTTTATTATAATTCGATACCCCCGGCAAAATTTTTAGGAGCAAGATTTTAGTAATCCCTTTGAATATGTATTGTAAATATAATCGAAATTTTACAAAGATTTTAATAAACGCACCAATGAAAGTCTAGTTTTTGTGATGCAGACTAAAGGTGTTTATTTTGTCGATCATAAGGAAAGGTTATCAAGCGCGGATATAAAAAAAATAGAATAGGGCTCCGAAGACATTTTAGTGCTAATGAAAAATGCATTTGTTCAATTTAAATGATTATCCAATAATTTGAAATATCTTAACAATTTGACAGTATTTCAATGGTAAGCCTTACAGTTAAATATGTACACTTATCTTAGTAGAAAATGGAATCGATGACTCAAATTTAAATCCTGGACGAAGCTGTGTTTTACTTCACGCTGATATCATTGGGAAATATATAATCCATATTTTTATCATTAAGGGTTTTCAGACTATTATCTTCATCTTGATTGTTATTTCCACAACATTTCGGCCGGTATGTCCTCCAGCCTTCTTCAGGTGTTTGTCGAACTCGGGAACCTTCCGGAACTTCGAACTACGCCCTTTATTGAATCTACGGGGGTCACCTGTTCTGATTCCGTTAGCCATAACCGGGTACAAGTGTTAAGGATTCCTTTATTGTTACTCGACTGCCATCAGGATTGAATCTGCATCCTCCAGATGATTGACTCCTTAAAAGCTTAGGGAACCTACGCCTATAACCGTTACGCTATGATAAAAATTATCAAGCTGCGTTCAGAAATTTAGACAACTATAATCCATATGTTCTCCTTCCAGTAATGGGTAAATAATTAAGCAAATAGAGTTAATTAGCTTTGATAATGCCAACCAGTCTAGGAAAAGGAAAAATCTGAATTCAAATCAGTTGCATTCCGCTTAAATCTTGAAACTCTTCCTCCTCGTGGCTATGGAATTGGATAAATACATTTTAGATTATTCATTACTTGTTTTTCCATTGCAACAATTTGAGGAGTAGTCATTGATTAACTTTGCAAAGTTTATCACGTGTAAATAGCATGGGGCACCCAGTGAGAACATTACTCATTATCCCAATAGTCTATCAACGTAGCTGAGGAGTGATTTAGTAATATTGAAAATTGTTGAAATCAATTTCAAACTATTTTTGCAAATATGTTTATTTTTGCTTTATCTCAACATTAGGCATGTTTATGAATCTCAAATTTAGTCAACCATATTTTATATTTAATGATGTTTTATTCTTGAAGAAAATATAGTTGACCACAGATGATCATTAATTCTACTCACGTAAATAAGGTTTCTAAATTTAATCATTTCTGAACAATTGTTACATCAGCAGAAATTTCGCTACGGTGTCCCATCATGTCATTTTTTGTTTGCGCACGAATATAAATAGTATCATTATAAATTGTCTCATTACAATATCGCTTACAGCACTGACAAATTAGGACTCATATTATTTCTGATATAAAACAAAAATTATGGAATTAGCTCCCTTAGAAGGTATTCACTTTAGGTTTTATTCAAAAGTTAATCAACTTATAATCGATAAATTGTAAAAACAAAAATCATTTGATAAAAAAGTCATCTTTGTGTTAATTTGACCGGCTCCAGAGAAAATTTCGACCATCATCGACCTGGCCATTGATTCCTCTTTGCATATTATTTTCATCCAATTGTTCATAAGTTATGATCTTATCTCTTTAGCCCATTTCAACCTCATTGTCTTTTGTTTGCGTGCTTATGCCTTTTTTTATCCTTTTTTTCTATCTCATTTATTCAGTCGATTTCTAAGTTCTTTTAAAAACATTCACTTCTGTTTTTGATCCATTTGCATTTTTAATTTCCAAGGCATACCATTTTCAGTTTTCTACTCTGACTCCTTCATACAATTCAAGAATTTTTACCTTTTTTAACCACCCCTTTTCTTTTCTATTTGTCTCAATTATTAGTCACAAATGAATAGGAACAACCTCCGGTTTTTTCCACAACCTACAAAGGATCACTTAATTAAAATAATTCTGCAATGCTTACCAGTAATTTGATTGAGAGACCTTTTGTGGGAGCTATGTTTCCTCTAAACTAACAATGCCAAACTGATATTTTCCCGAGGAATTCAAGTTACTAGATTATCCAATACGTTTTATTGGTTTATATCTTTCGATTTTTTTCTTTTCCTGGCTTTTAAAAGATATACCATTGATTTAAATGATATGATTATAAGTATATAATGACATACACAATTTAGTTTGTTTAAGGTATATCGTCAAAATTCAGAATTATTAGCTTTAAAAGAAAAAAGGGTTTTCATCTTATCTGGGTTTTTTTATTTACTGCTAAATGAAAAGAGCCCTGACAGAATATACTCTGAGGTCACTAATTCCAAAAGCTTTTCTTTGAAATAGTTTATTTAGACCACCTACTATATGAACCACGCTTACGTTTCTGAAGTTTTGAAGAAATAAATATTTTTGATATAAAATGATGCAATAATAAAAAAAATGATAGCGAAAGAAACTCGGCAAAAACTAATTAGGGAAATACTTAAGATAAAATTCAAAAGATATTCGAACTTTAATTAATACATTAAATTACAAGTTTTAATTAGGCGTGGATGAACAAAATTGAAGTTTTTTAATGCGTCCTTCTTATCTCCGTTTTTCCCAACCATCTTTCTCTAACCCTCCTCTCTCTCTCTCTCTCTCTCTCTCTCTCTCTCTATATATATATATATATATATATATATATATATATATATATATATATAATTTTAATGGAGGACCAAATGTTGCGGTATTGTTAAATATAGCTCAGTGTCATTGATAGAGCATTTAAACACACACACACACACACGCACACACACACATGTTATTTTCTGTTATAACACTTGTTTATGTTCACCATTTTGCCAGATATTTAGTAAGGAATATCTCATAAACTTGTTTTAGTTGTATGTGGAAGGAGAATTAAAAACTCATGGTTGAATCCTTTTTTTTTATCAAAGTTTAAAATTACACTATGCAAAAGTATTGGATACATTACTTAAATATTTTGAGAATTTGCGAAATACTTTGAAGGTGAAAGTTCATAAGCAGAATCCACAAAATATCAAGCAATTAAAGGAATTATGCAAGGAAGAATGGGGTAAAGTAACGCTGGATCAGTGTGGAAAACTTGTGACCAACTACAGAAAACGACTGGAAGCAGCGAAAGAAAATAGAAACTACGCAACAAAATATTAAATTGACGTATCCATTACTTTTGCATAACATAATTTTGAACTTTGATAAGAAAAAATAAAAGGATTCAATCATGAGCTTTTAATTTTCCTTCCACTTACAACTAAAACAACTTTACGAAATATTGATGTAAATCCATAATACAACAGCACGTATACATATACAAATATATGCGGAAACAATCAACCGGTTATGAATGACTTTAATAACGAACGAATACACTTCATTATAAAAAATATAAATCTCTCACACTTTCTTTTGGAAAGGGTGATGTTTGTTGTGAGAGAGAAATGCGTGGAGACAAAGATAGACTTCTATGTTGACCCCACTTCTTCCTCGACCATAGCAGCACTTCTTTCTCATCTTGGCTTGGGTTGCTCAACCGTGGATCACTGAGGGCCGCAAAGCCCTCAGTCTTCAAGATGGTTCTCACTTCGGCATCCTGTCTCCAACTGACTCGAACCGCCCAGGCACCTGGTTATATTATTTTGTAACATCCACCTGCTTCCGCTGTTCTTCAGCTTATTTACACAGGTGCATCTCATGATTGACGGTTCAGTCTAGGGTCAATATATAATAATATTACTTACCAAATATCTGGCAAAATGGTGAACATAAACTAGAGTTATAACAGAAAATAACATGTCTCCAATACTTATGCGTGTCACTGTATATATATATATATATATATATATATATATATATATATATATATATATATATATATATATATACGGGGTGCATTCAATAGGGATCCTGATTTTTTTGTACAGGCATTCAGAATTGACGTAAACCCTTGAAAATTCAGTATTTTATTGCTATACATCTTCTGAGATGACTGACCAATTTTTATGATTTCAGCTTCAAATCAGCAGTTACAGCAGGAATCTAAATACACCCAACTAAAGCCCTATCATCACTACTGGTGAATTTCAAAAATGCCATCTGGACACGAGGAAGAATAATATGCGATAAAATTCTGTTTTAAACTTGGAAAAAAATGCCATATTTACGTATGGAATGCTTTAGAATCCTTCTGAACCATCTTGCCTGAATCGAGCATCAGTCTTTGTGTAGCATAATAGATTCAAGGAAGGCAGGGAGTCTGTGAGGGATGATGAGAGGGGTGGGATGAGTAAGGAAGTCAATACATCAGAGTTGATTGGCCAAAGGGTTAGGGTTAGGGTTACTATATTCCAGAAGTTGTTGGAACGGTACAGCATATGCATTGCAACCGAGGGAGATTACTTCGAAGGCGACTAGAGTTTCATGTGTGTACTCTCAATAAAAGTGCCCATACGAAAAAAGTCTGGAAACTTATCTAATGATCCTCGTGTATATATATATATATATATATATATATATATATATTCATGCAAGACGGTCGAAAAGCAGTCTGAAGCTTTCTATACGTTTCTGTGGCATTTTTTTACAGATTTAAAATAGAATTTTATTGCATATCGTTCTTATAAAGTGTCTTCAGGAGTCCACGACAATTTTAAATGCCTTTGCAAAAAAGTCTGGAAACTTATTGAATGCACCACTGTGTGTGTAGATATATATAATTCGCGAGAGTCGTATAAAAATATCTTAGCTTCACTCAGAACGAAGAGGCATAGGAGAATATGTTTGTTGCGGGAACACACTGCCGCTTCTTATAAAACTAGAAAAACTAATCCACAATTCTGTCTTAATTTCTCTCTCCATACAAATCTAAAATCTGTGTGAGGATTTTAACTTTTTGAACGACTTATATATATATATATATATATATATATATATATATATATATATACGCTTGAGTTTATGGGTAGAGCGAGTAGAAGTATATTATTATAAAAAAATACACACCAAACTGGTATCAGGTCATGTGTGTGAATGTAACTATCCAACTAAGAAAATGGCAGTGTTTGAGTTTGTCTCATCCAAGGCACCTGTCTCTAAGAAATAAAAAAATTGATCACAGAAGACCATCGCTATCTTTTGATCTGCCTTGCTCTTCTCTATCAGTTTGACAGTAATCTTGATCTCAAGTTGAACAAAGTTAAACGAAAACGGTCAAAGAAAAGAGGAAATAGATCGCGCTGCAAAGGTCTTGGAAAAAGACAACGAAATTTTGCAGTGACCAAAAATATGTAAGGATGTCTTTTCCACTACGAATTTGATTGCGTCCGGGAATATTGTACAACGTCATATCAAAAGGATTGATAATGTTAACAGTGGAAGTTAAACAAAAAGATAAATTCATATCACGAAAAAGGAAAAGAGTTTCATTGAAAATACTAGTTTTAAAGTTCACACAAGAATATTTGTTTTTTTTTGTTTGGTTTAATGACTTATCAACCATTGTAGGTTATTTATTGATAAATCCTCTTTATAAATATATAGTAAATATATAATTCATTATTCTATATGAGTCTGAGCTCATTTTTTACTCAGTTACATAATTTCTCTTATTTTTATCTAATACGAATACACAATTAAATGAACAAATTATTCTATTTCAAACAATTCAGTTTAGCATAATTTCTGTTTAATATCAATCAGTTCTATTTGGCCCTATCAGGTGCTACCACCCCGGACCAGAGTTAACCTGGAAGCGATAGCAATGAGGGGGTACTCATCATTCCCCAAAGCTATATCATTTCTGAAGCCTTACAATCAGATGGTTTAGTGTCATATCAGGACACTCGTTCGAGTGGATAATTATCGTGGATACTAGAACAGATATTCTGGGGCCCCAGGCGAGTGGGCAAAATCGTTTTTCAAATATTTGTTTAAAAAAGAAATAACATTTGAACTGTACGTTAACCCACATTCATTATTCAAAAAATGTTTGTGAAGAATGATGATGATGATGATAATCATAAAATTGCACTGGCAGCGTCAAGTTTCATGACTCTATTTCTCCATCCATCCCTATGTTTCAGCACTGCTGGCAGGTCTTCTTATGTGCATCTTGAGTCCGTACAGAGCCGCTGTAGGTAAATATTTGTTAATTTACCAACATTGGCACGTCCGTAATAGGAGTCAGAAGAATATTTCGTTTTTGAGTTTGTCTTTGCTTCTTCAGCTGTTTTCCTCGTGTCTTGTTCGTCTTATTTGACTAGTTTCTGAGATAAGAGCTGCTTTTTTGGTGAATGTTGTTTCCAGAATTTGTTCAAGATTGCGCGCAACAGTCTTGCGTAATTCTTATCAATTTTTTCTCTATCCGTTTCTTTACTGTCCAGGATGTGCATCTATATTGCAGTCTGGACACAGCTTCAACTTCGATTAAATCCTATTTTATTCTATCAGTCGGATCAGATTTCCATATAATCAATAAACTGTAAATAGTATTTCACGATTTCGCTTGACATATGTTGATATAAATTTCAAAAGATGAGATATTGCTACATATGTTGTATATTGACTTCCGACCAGGCCAAACATACCATTCAAAAGACGGCGGAAGTTACATATTCTGTTGGCCAGTTATGGAAAGAGATTGCGTAGGCGAGTTTGGCTGACAATATGGGACTGGGTTAAAATCTCACAGTACAGTCACAAACTGATGCAGCGGAAGAGGGTGACCTGTGAACTGCATGACAGTTATTTCCGCTCGATGATGATCAAAACATGCCATTCCAAAGACGGCGGAAGTTGCATATTCCGTTGGCTAGTTATGGGAAGAGATTGGATGGGGGTAAAACAATAATATAACTTGGTTCACAGGAAGTTCAAGTCATTTGGAGAAAGGATGCTGTAGAGAAAACAGCACCCAGAAGAAGGGTCCCTCGGGACCCCCAATTGTGCAGTGGGAAATAAGATGCGGTAGAGAAAACCAGCCCTCAGCAGAGTGGGCCCTAAGGCCCCCGATTGAGCAGCTGCAATTGGAGATCAAACCTGTTGGAGAGAAGATGCTGGAATGAGGAACATGTCCCCGAGAGGCTAGGTCCCAGGCCCACGCCCAGGAGAACGGGAAAGAAACACTGTTATGGCCATAAGAGTGGGGGTCAATATGTTGCAGTTCTGTTCGGTCTCCAACTCTCTCTAACGTACAACCCTTTCAATAAAGTGAGAGGTATATTTTTCTAAAAAAGTGTGTTGCTCATCTTTATTGTGTCGTCGTTATGATTCTGCATGCATACGTATATGTATTATAAAGCTATACAACACATACGCATGTGAACTGGTCCACAAATTTCAGAGGCTTGTCAATTAGAGTTGAGATCATATTTACCAACCCCTCCGCTCGAGCAGGATATGACACAAGGTCAATTTTTAAGCGGAGTTTAACAGGTTTTAATTCAGAGTTTTCCTTCTCCTAGACTAGTTGCCTCACCAATTAGAGTTGAGATAACACCTTTTCTAAATACAAGTACTTTGTTTTATTTGAATTCACGTAGAGGTCGTTGCCTCCTGCTTCGTCATTTTGGCTATGAAGTAAGGATTCTACTAGTTCTAGTGTATTTGTAAGAAGAGTGAGATCATCTCCGTTGTCTACATCTTAAATTGTTTTTTTTTTTTGTGTGATACCGTCTGCTTCTTTCATTTTTTAAATGTGAAACAATTTTTATTTCATCTATGGACATTAGGAGTGCTTAATCTAGGCAGTGTATAAACAAATAGGGAGTAAACCATCCTGCAAGAATTGAGTGACAATGTTGAATAAATCGGTCTCCCCATCAGGTGAGTGAACCATTGCTTTCGTGTTTTTGCAGAAGCCTCATTAAAAGAGTAAAATTTTCTTTGTGGAGACCATATGCTAGTTGTATTTGCTCCATCTGTCTGAATAAATCGAATGCTTCGGACAAGTCAAAGAACATTAGTGTTGCCTCGAGATTATCTTCCTGTACTCTTTCGATGATTCGACGAATGGTTAATATGTCTGAGATTGTGGAGTGATTTCATCGAAAGCTGTTTTAATTTTTCCTAAGAAGTGTTTCGATTAAACAAGCCAACAATTAACATGATGTGGCTCTAAGGATTGACAGAGAGAGAGAGAGAGAGAGAGAGAGAGAGAGAGAGAGAGAGAGAGATTTAGTAGTGCCGCCAACCTAGTTTGATCCATAGAAAACCACTACTAATTCTACTACTAGTTTTATTTGTAATAAAATATATACTATCTTTCGTCTTGGCAAAGCCACCAGCTCTTCAGTAGTTTGTAGGGAAGAAAAATGAAGAAAAAAAATTAAAATAATGAATTTAGGAAATGTGTTAAAAGTGTGTTGCAACGTTTTACCGAAAAGATAAACTGCTTATTGCTTTTCAACTAAAAGTGTTATTGCTGATCACAGCATAGACATGAATACAAAAAACATTTTTCTTTGTAACTGAGTGATTCTAGCTGTAAGTCATGACGAATCATGAAGAAATGAACGAGAAAAATGTCTGAAAAAAAAAAAAAAAAGAAGTTGATAATTTAAAACCCAGACAGAGACGTTGAAATCAGAAATGATGATGCTATTTCTTGAATATAAAATAAAAAATAAAACTTTAGGGACGATGGTGAAGAAGAAAAATGCTAAGAATGAAAAATATTAAGAATATATAAAGGGGTTGAACGGTACACAAATTAAAAAGAATGATCACGCATACTACTACGCTGTAACTAAAATTTCCTTTGTCAAAATGAAATACTGCAAAGATATTATCAGCATGGACGGTCAAGTTTGATAATCACAGCAAGATATCCTTTTACAATGGGAAACTTTAGTTACACCGATAATATTGTGAGAAGTCGCTCTTTCTTATACTTGTATATATATTGTGAAGAAGCAGTGTCGGTAAAATATATACTTAATAAAAATTCTGGAAGCAGTTATGAAATAATAATCATAAATTATTTTACCGACCTCCAAACATGATGTCATTTTTACGCCTTTAACCTATCTATCACTCTATCTCACACTGTCTCTTCGTCTGTCTATCTGTGTATGTGTGTGTCTCTCTCTCTCTCTCTCTCTCTCTCTCTCTATATATATATATATATATATATATATATATATATATATATATATATATATATATATATATATAATGGTATTTATTTATTAAACTGTTATTCAAAATTGCATTATAAATCCAAGGAAAAAAATTATCGAATTAAAAGAGGAAAAAGTTGGCTATTACCAGAAGGGTATAGTAATGAGTTTCCTTCTCCACCAAATAACCATATTGAAAACAGTAAGTTTGAAAATCATAGCTTGATTTTTTTCACTAGTATCAATTATGTGATTGTGCTGATATAAGAAGTTAAACCGTGAATTACGGACGATATACGTTGCGAAATTTGAAAACACACACACACACACATATATATATATATTTTTTTTTTATTCAATGGCTCTTTTAAACGTTATAATCGTGGATATCTTTATAGATATTCTGTCTTTTTAGGGGAGGGAAAAAAATAAAGCAACCGTGGACTTTACTGTCCAAAAGGGATTTACATAGTGTAAGTTTTTGGCTTCTCTTTTTTACTAAAGTGCTGAACTGGATTTTGCGCATTTACTTTTTTCAGATTTTAATAGATTAAGTTTAGGAGAATATTCTTAACTAGCACTCAAAAACGTTTAAGCTAGGCTAGGCTGCCTAATGAGTGAGTGTTTGCCAATGGTCCGGGAGACCAGGGTTCAATCCCAGGTAGATTCATACCAAAGACTCAAAAAATAGTACTTGATGCCGCCTTGCGTTATGTATTGCATACGCTCTACCCGCTTGCGTCCTATATTACAAACATAACAAAAGTGGGTAGAGTGTTCGCAAATGGCCCGTGAGGCCAGGTTCCATTCCTGGTCGAGTAATACCAAAGACTCAAAAAAGGTACTTAATGCCGCCATGCTTAAGACTCAACATTTAAAAGGTACGGATCAGGAGTGTAGTGGATCAATCCTGAGAATGGAGTTACACAATTCCCTACACCTCGGTGTAGAAGGTATTGAGAAGAGAACCTTCGGGTCACCCTGAAGTACTTTACTTATATCATGGAAATGTTCTTAAACAAACTGTTAAAGTCGTCGAAAGTTGAATAGAAGTAAAAAGAATGAGAGTTTTTGCAGTATGGATGGACTGACAAATAAAAGTTTTCGTTTAATCATAAGATTCCCAAAATTTTATATAACAATATATATAATGACCAAAGATATCTGTCAAAATAATAAATTACTCTACGTATTATATACATAACCAGACATTGGCATAATGGTTGGAATGTTCGTCAATGGCCCAGGACACCTGGGTTCAATATCAGGTCGAGTCATACCAAAGACTCAAAAAATGGTACCTGATGCCTCCTTGCTTAACGCTCAGCCTTATAAGGTACAGATCAAGAGTAAAGTGGAGCAATTCATGGAAAGGGGTAGCGCCCTCCCTACACCTTGGTGTAGTAGCTAATGAAAAAGGAACATTGGGGGGGGCCTCGAGTACGGTCACCAACTCGTTATAAAATGTAAAGAAACGAACGCTACTATTTAATATACCTTATAATTCCCTAGCTGAGGTGGTACACTTGTTGGCTAGGCGGTCTAATACTAAGTCTAACGTAAAGTTGGGCGGGTTTTGATCCCAGCTTCAAGAATTCTCCGTGTCTAGCAACACTGAAGAGTTGAGATACAACAAAACAGTCTGTCGGTGGATGACAATATATATATATATATATGCCATTTGCCTGACCGTAGGCGAGGGAGAAAGAGATAAGAGTTGAGAAAGAGATAAATCCTTCTTTTCTCGTGCCAGCTATACGTAAATATTTGTGCAGGCCGGGTTCTTCAGATTTGGTTATGTAACCATTATTAGAGATGGAAAACTCTGAATTGAAGCCAGTTTTGCGCCACTTAAATGTTGACCTTGCGTTCTATCCTCGATGAGGAGTAGCACTAAGTAATTCAGCTACTCTGATGTGGACTCCAAATTAAGGAGTGAGTAAACAGACAAAGTCAGATTAGTAACAAATAAACCTTGATGTAGCACCCGGCAAAAAAAGGGGCTGCATGACCACTTACCCCCCATATTGCAAATCCTCCAAGCAGGACGAGCATGGTATGTTGTGCACAGCTCAGAAGACGTTCAACAATGGATTCCTTACCAAAGGCACACAAATATCAGCTGAGTAGGAAAAAAGTGCCATAAACAACTGGATACATTGGATGCCAATGTGTGATGAGTGATATAGATGCATGTCGAGAGAACTTAAGGGAATCTCTGCTGTCGGCTCGCTTTTATGATGATGATGGTGATGATGACGATGATCTTAACATAACTAGGTATTATTTCTAAATTCCTTTGTTTATTTACCAAAAACATGTTTTTCTGAAATGTAGTGGCATTATCCCACCACCAGGGAACCTAGTGATCGGATTTTTGGCCCTCAACAAACAGTCAATCATGAGAACTCACTCAGAATCGGTCATCTGAGATGGAAGAATTTTAAAATGAATAATTTAGTTAGTGTCTGGCAGAGGACAAAAAAATGACTTAATTTTTGGAGCTAGCATAAATGTGTCCTCACCATAATGATAGGATACAATTTAACAAATCCTTGATCAACTCAAAAATTCCACATCACGTCTTGTTGATTTGAGAATGATCTCAGGAGCGATTGAAACACAGTAATAAAGAAAGAAGTGTTTTTTCTTTGACCACGTGTCTAAATTTTTCTTCTCTAGGAAATCGTCACCTCTTTGTCGCCATCAAAATTTGGTGAGATTCATCATTATCATAATGTCGTGCCGCTACTGCGGATAACACTGACCCTCTCGTGCCACTTCTCCCTATCGTTTATCGCCTCCTGCAGATCTTCAGGGCTACATCCCGTATCCTGACAGAACTGCTGTATGTATATTCGAGCTGGTCGTCCTGCTTTTTCTCGGCCATATGTGGGGGGTCCATAGGAATAAATCACTTATGAGCTCGTTCCTGCTTCTCCAGCAGTGTCCTGCATGTTTGGTTCGTCTAACATGGATAGTTTTCGTGATGGGAGACAGGTGGCCATATAGTTGGTGCTTTGTGGAGAGTTGCCGCCAGGACGTGTTCAATATTGCTCGCAACATTCTTGTGCAATTGCCGTCTAGCTTCTTCCCCAGCTGTGTTTTTAGCGTCCAAGTAGTGCATCAATACAGCAGTATCGACCCGACCGCTGCCCGGAAAAAAACTGCGACTCATTTTATCGGTCAGGTTTGATTTCCATATGATCGATCGCTGATCGATAACTGTCCATGCCTTCGTTAGCCGCGTGTCGATGTCTTTTTCGGTTGATGAGACACTGCTTGCAAGGTAGGTGAATTTGTCAACCAGATTCAGAGAGGTTTCTTCTAGTGTGGAAATGTCACCAGTTTGATTAAAGCACATATATTCAGTTTTGTGTGCATTGACATGGAGGCCAATGCCTGCAGTGGTTCGTTCCAAACTATGCAGTAGTGTTTCGGCTTAGTTGGGTGTATTTGCCAGTATCGCTATGTCATCGGCGTAGTCGGCGTCGGTAATTGTTTTTGCAGTGTACCTTCTGCTTCTTTTCTTTGTCAGCTCGAAGCCGTTTTCTCTGATTTTATCAATCGATGTTCTAAGCACGTTGTCTAGACAGATGATAAAGTGTATGGAGCTAGCGTGCCCCCTTATAGTACTCCTGCTACAACGTCGAAGTATTCTGTGTCTCCATCTGGTGAACGTACTTTTACTTTGGTGTTTCTATAGAGAATCATTATTGCTGCTTCGGTTTCTTTTGGCAGGCCGTATGCTAATTGGATTTGTTCCATCTTCCCTATGTGAATTGAATCGAAGGCCTTGGTAAAGTCGATAAATAGTAATGTCGCCTGTAGGTTTTTTGCCCGTACGCCTTCAAGGATTCTAAGGATGGTCAATATTTGTGAGGTCGTGGATCTAATTCTTCGGAAGTCATTTTAGTTTTCCTAAGGATGTTGTCGATTTTGAGTTATATGAAGTTTCATAGCAGGGCATTGTAAATTTTGCCTGCTATGGATGTAAATGTTATACCTCGGTATTTCTTCGCTAATCCGAGGTCACCTTTTTTAGGGAAGGGGAGGATGCATCTCTTCATCGATCTGTCTATCGGATTTTTTGTGAGATCCAGCTATACAATACTTTAGTGAAAACAACACTCGTGAAAAAATGCTGGTTACTCCGGGGATCTTAATGCTCAAAGAAAATAATTGATGTATTCTTTGAAAATAAAGTCCCCTTTGGTGCTGTGGCTTATGTTTTGAACTGCAACATTTAAGTAAGCGAGTTCGAACTCGAGTCACGCTATTTTGTTTAATTTTGGACTAATACCCTTGAGAAAATTATTAACTCAATTATTCCCCAGGCATGCGCTAAATATTACCCCTACTATCCTTCTACAACGTTGGCATTAAATAACCCGCAAAGGTTACTATGCCATTAAACAATGAAATCAAACCAGCTGCCTGAAAAGAGTCAGAAAAGAAAAGAGTGGTTATGTACCAAAAACAATTACAATGGGGCATAAGATAAAAATCCAAACGAAGACAGGGTTAGACATCAACCGTGTTTTTTATTAACCGAGAGAAATAGCTAGAAGGAAAACATTTATGAAGATGTTTGATCCACTGGGAAGACGTTCTAAGAAAGTATCTGTTGAAAAAAAGAGGAGTTTGCTATTGGGGTGTTTAACGTAGAACGGATGCTGCTCGACCAAAACAAAACGATTACTTTCTGAAAACACTCGAATAATGCAACCGAAGAAGAATGTCATTCGAACATCTTCCATACCGCTATCGATTGAAGAGGAATAAACACGCAATATTCCAGCGATGGGGAAATGGCTAAAATGATCAGAAGCGAATTCCTCCCACAAAGATAATGAAAGGAATCTGAATAGATACGACATCAGTTTTCCATCAAAAGGTGAATACAGTTTTTGAACAGAAAGCACAAATCATCGAGTGTTACATACTTTCTAGAATGATGGAATTGCTCTACCATTTTTAAAACATACTTTGCGTTCGATATAATATAAGCACCAAACTTCAAGTCAGGTGTTAATTGAGCACGGTATTCCTATCAAAATATTTAGCTAAATATGTAATTTTTGGTTAATTGAAACCATATAAGTGCTTGCAAAAATATAACTGACTTTTTCTTTTAATAAACCAAATAGTTTGACATGATGTAAAACAAACAAATCAACTTCAAACCTACTTGAGAAATTGAACAACCTTTCATCTGTTGTTATGTTAAAAGACAATCGAGGCACTTTGGTTGTCGGATAAACTTCCCGTCGGAGGAATACAATGAAACTAGCGCTGAATTTGTTATCGATAGAAATACTTGACATCATATTACTGTTTGCTAACAAATGATAATGGTTATTGAATAGAAACCGTTACGTGACTCTATAAAGCGAAAATATCCGTGGTGTACTTGTTTACGTGCTAGAGAGTAACATCAAATTAAGCGAGTTCGAAATTCATTTGCGCTATTTCGTTTAATTTCAGAGTTGGGAAATACATAAATCCTCTTTTTCTTCTTGCTATAAAACTATATTTGGAGGGGCCTGTGGTGTAATGGTTATCGACGTAGGAAATGGACACGGCGAAACGAATTCAAATCCTGGACGAGACTGATTGCATTTCACATAGCACTAATACCCTTGGGAAATGTATAAATCCAATTATTCTCCCTCCAGCTATGGGTGAACAATAGGGCAGACTTGGTTCTTCAGCCTTGAGGCAACTAGTCTAAGAGAAGGAAAACTCTGCATTCAAACCCGATAAACTCCGCTTAAAAATTGACCTTGTGTCATATCCTGCCCGACCGGAGGGGTTGGTAAATATGATAAAACTATTTTTCAACCACGATGTCTTTGGGATTAAATAATCTACGAAGGTAAAAATACCATTAAACAAAGAAATCAACTGAAACCATAAAATTCCTTGTAAATCATTAGTTACTTGTAATCAAATAATTACTAGAAAATTATCGGGATTAGATATGATTACTTAAGACCATATAATTATCTGCAAATTATTTGAATTAAGAATAGATAGGTGCAAGTGGATAGAGTCTTTGTCTGAAAGTGTTTCTGAGTCAAATCGTCAGGTAATCCTGGGTTCAATCCAACCTATAGGCTAGATAAAAGATATTTACCATGGCTTAACACTTGTATCCGGCCCCAGTTAACGGAATAAAAAACAATCTAACCTCGTCGATTACATAAAGGATCCGATTCAAGTTTCTATGTTGGCTCCAAAGTTTGACATGAAACACCTGCAGAAGGCTGAAGAACATATCGGCCGAAACGTTGTGACTATAACAATGAAGATGAAGATAATAGTCAGAATATTCTAAGTGATAGATACTTGAATCTTCAATACTTCTTCTTCTTCTTCTTCTTCTTCTTCTTATTATTATTATTATTATTATTATTAATATTATTATTATTATTATTATTATTATTATTATTATTATTATTATTATTATTCACTTATTATAGCAGATGGTTTTTCACTGAAGTCTGAGTGACAGCAAGTCTCCTCAAATCTCCATGACTCTTCTTAGTATTCTGGCGGTTCTCAATAATGCTGTCGTTTGGATGGTCTCCACTCGTCCGACAACTTCCAAGTCCTCCAGTCCCTTTAGTAATCATTTAGTTACTGTTTCAAACGCACCAATTACAATTGGTATAATTGTCACTTTCATGTTCCTCAGTTTTTTTCAATTCCCTAGCATGGTCGAGGTACTTATCTTTCTTTTCACATTCTTTTAGTTTTATTCTGTGGTCAACCGAGACAGCTAAGTCGACTATTTTGCAAGTTCTTGGTCTTTCACGGGAGTCTGAATGACAGCAAGTATCTTCCGGTCTCCAGACCTCTTCTCAGTCTTCTTGACGATATCAACAAGATATCATCCGGAACACTGAGAATGTAGTCTGGATGTTCTTGTTTCCTCCCTTGATTTCCACCTATTCTAGGCTTCTTTCCAGGCTTTTGAGGACTTTTTCAAGCCCGCCAGTAATTCATGGTATCATCATTACCAGCCTGTTTGACAGCTTTCATAGTTCCCGGGCAACATCAAAGTACTTGTCACTCTTTTCGCTTTCTCTTATTTTCATTATGGTTCGTTGGAGAAGCAAAATCCGGTAGACAGCGAGTTCACGTTTTTTTTTTTCCTTATTAATACTTGGTCTGTTTTTTGTTTTTTTGCTGGGATTTGGTCATCTCATTGTATCTCAAAATTCCAGAGAATTTCATGCGTCTTATTCTTTAGAACGGGTTCTGATTTATGCATTTGCCACTTGGTAGAATGATTGAATTTCATTTTCTTGCACAATTCCAATTGGATCACCTTCTCCAATATGTTAGGCAAAATCTATTGTCCTTTTGCAATAGTTTTCAACATTTAATATTTATGTGATTAATCATCCCTGTCACTACATAATCAACACTTGTTACTCCATTGCATAGTATCGATTTTCGTTTTAATGCAATGTAATTAGCCCTTTGTGCGTTGTTTTGAGCTGCTAATAGAAGGATTCAATTTCTCTGCAAAACTTTACCTTCCATAGTCATGTCCAGGTCTTTCTGTGTGAGATTTCACTCGTTTTTCGCTTGAAATATCTAAACAGTTGTCTTCCCTGATTATTATTATTATTATCATTTACTCATTAGAGTTTTTCACAACGGCATTATCTGATGGTCTTTCACTGGAGTTTGAGTCAAAGCAAATCTCCTCAAGTCTCCAGGACTCTTCTCAGTATTCTGGCCGTTCTCAATAATGTAGTAGTTTGGATGGTCTCCACTCGTCCGCCAACTTACAAGTACTCCAGTCCCTTTAGTAATCCTTTAATTATTGTTCCAAACGCACCAATTACACCTGCATGTTCCATAGTTTTTTTATTCCATTCCCTGGCAAGGTCACGGTACTTACCCTTCTTTTCACATTCTTTCAGTTTTCTTCTCTGGTCAGCCAAGACAGCAAAGTCGACAATTTAGCAAGTTCTCTTCTTTTTGTTGATTATTATTAGGTCTGGTCTTTTGTCCGAGATTAGGTGATCCATGTGTATTTCAAAGTCACATAGGAGTTCATATGTGTTTTTTTCTAGGACAGGTATACCATTTGTTCGTATGGTCAAATTTAAATATCTTGCACATTTCCCTATGGATCATCTTACCGACACAGACGTGTCTTGTCTTATTATCTTTCAGCGCTAATTTACTGCATTCACTTATGTTAGTGATGGTTTCATCTCTGTCACTACATAGCCTACGTTTGCTATTTTGTTACGTCTTATCTATTCTCGCTATGATATGATTCGTTCTTACGACATTTTGTTTTTCTGCTGCTATTAGGAGAGATTCTGTTTCTCTCTTAAGTTTCCATTTCTTAACCATGTCCAGGTTTTAGTATTATTATTATTATTATTATTATTATTAGTGGCAGCAAATATTTTGAGTATTCTCGACGATGTTATTGGTTGGAGGGTCTTAATTCGTCCTCCAAATATTTATTTTTTTAAATTTTTTACACTATCATTGTTAGCAATTGTAGAAGTGACGTTAAAATATGTAATTAAAAAAAGTAAACACTGTCTAATCCATTGAATTAAACAAGGTCTGACGTATTGTAAGAATAACCAACCAATCAATAAACACAAATAGCAAAAACATTTTGCTATACGAAACACTGACTCCAGAGCAGCCTTCGACTTCTTAATTGACGTAGAAGCTAAGCTTAGAAACAGTTTTACTTACGAACGTTTTCTACAAATTAAACCATTTTGAAAATTTCTATTGACTTTTTAAAAGAGTAAAAATAATCTGACGAAACGAAATGCTATGTGAGCTGAACTAAAAGTTGAATGAGGAATCGCATGGCTTTGTATTATTCCTTTTTGAGAAAGGCCAATAATTTTTCAGCACATTTACCACATCCAGACCGTTTACCATATCAAGAACTTCAATTTCATTACACTCCTTTCAACACAGATGAAGTATGCTCTATAAATAATTAGATGAATTATCTTTGAAATTTATAAATGGTCGATCTTTAATCTCCAGGCTACGTGCCAATGTCATTTTGCTTGTGATGCGAGCAATTGGTTTATCTGTAAATAAAAGAGCAATATAATTAGATTACTGTAATTATTAAAATTGCCTGAGATTATTCTCTAATTAAACCCTTTGTTGACATGAATATCATATAAATCTTCAGTGTCCTTGAACAAATATTCCCTATTTACTCTTTTCTTTACATAGTCAATAACATTAACTTCAAATAAAGGACTTGTCATAGTTTTCTTTTTAGCAAACGCTTTTGTTTGTGTCTTCCCAATCTCGCCGTGAAGATCGTAAACCTGTCTAAATGTATCTGATAAACTTACTTGAATATTCCCTATCTGAACAATTTAATTGAATTAAAACAATAATCATACAGATACGTATTTTACATTATGAAATCTATTCTATCAAGCCAAGTTGACTGGGGCTGTAGAATACACTGGTTGCATCTCTGAATGTCCTGAAAAGGACACTAAAAATCTCATGGTAGGTCTCCAGTAATGCAAGAGCTATGGGGAATGAGGACTACCTCTTCATGGTCATTGATCCCTGGTTCACTGAAACTCTGGTTGGTAGTGCCTAATAGGGTCTTATCTAAGGGTAATATAGAACTGTTTAAAATTTAAACTTGTATGGTAATCAGATAATGTTATTCGGGAATGTTTCGATGAAGTAACACCGCCAGCTTATGAATATGCATATTTGCACGCACACACAAGCACAATAGTGAATAATATAGAAAATACGTAAATGGCTACTAATAACAGTACGGCAGTTGTAGTAGTAGTTGTATTGTTCCAGAGCCCTATTGCTAAGTAGACCTCAAACCGTAATTACTACTAACGCTCCAGTCCAACCTCAAACGATACTGCCGACCTCAGCCAACACAACAAAACTGAGAGCAAACGAATGACTTATAGCACACTGAATTGCTTGAAATAGAACTGATTGATAATTTAAACGGTGTTTAAGCAAATGACTAGTGTTTGATCGAATGGTTAGTGATACATAGCAATATCTGGAACCATTTATCTTTGTTGACTTATAATAAATTGATTTTTAGAAATATAATTGTTAGATCATTTAACTATGTCTATTTACAAATCTATTTACAAATATTTAGCATATATGTAAAAACAGAATTTGGCATTAAATAACCGACATTAGTTCTTATACCATAAACCAAACCAAACCAGAAAAATCAGTAAGTATCGAAAGAGAAACAGTACTTACTAAGAGAATGAACAACAGATGAAAGCAATTATCTTCAAAAGTCAGCATTGCAAAAAAAAAAAAAAAAAAAAAAAACCTTCTATATTAGATGAAACAATCCTGAAACACGTATTTTGATAAAGTCTTGAACTGTGCCATTGCAGTACTTGTAATATCAGCCACATTCTCGGAACTTAACCTAGAAATGCATTTTCAGTTTACGTCGAACGGAGCAAGGCTTGGAGAGCATGGTGGGTGCTGCACTTTCTTAATCCTATGTTTCGTAAAAACAAAACAAAAGAAAACCTCAAAAATAAACAAATAAAGAACGACTGATCAAAGTGCATCTAGAACTCTGATTTAAAGAAATACCAAGAATTGGCACTGGCATGTATATATTTCGTCTAGACATTATCTAATTTTTTATACAACCTCTGGCAAAAATATGCACACACGACACGTAGAAAATATTGCATTATTTATAAACATGAAAAATAAAGAAAGCATAAATCTGAAAGTAAACCTATGTTATTTATCACCTGTCTTGTTACTTTCTGTTATGTGGGAAAAAGCTCGATTATTAATGGAAAGAAAGTATTCCAATTAATTTGACCTAATTTTTATGAGACCATGTCCCAAGATATTTATTATACTTCATCATCATCAAGTCTTGCTGACAGAAGTGAGTTTCCTGACTCAATCTCGCCATTCATCCCTATTATTCATTACTCCTGGTAGGTTTTCTAGACTACATCCCGTGACCACCCAGAGAGACGAAAGTTCTTGCTGGCTGGCTAACACTGGCTCGGCTACGTGTAGGAGTTTATAAGAAAACGTCACATCTGGGATGTTCCTTGCTTTTCCAGCTGTGATGTAGTTTTCTTTATGTTACTTGGATGGTTTGTGAGATGGGAGTTAGTAGCAGTACGGCTGCTGATCTTTGGACGGTTATTTCTGGAATTTGGTCAAAACAAGTGTACCATAGCCAGATACGGTAATGTGTGAAATTGACATATAATGTTCATATATATATAACATAGAACTTAGGAATCTCGAAACACGAAAAACACTTACGAATTCTTAGTTCAGGAACGAAACTTTTTATTACCTTTGTGTTTAAAGGTTCTTCGACATAAGGAGAGAGATACACATTCTTTCTATTCTGGCTTTTACATCTGCCCCCGCCCATCTCCTGCGATACCAGCCCAGGGCCTCCACGAGCAAGCGAAAGTCAACCCTTCTCGTTCGGTCTCCAGTTCTCAACTCCACTAACTTTCTTCAAAATTTCCAAAATCCTCCGCGCGCTTCCGGTGCGTGACTTCATTCGCACTGGCTAGCTCCGTTTTCCATCTGGGCTATTGTGACATCTCTGAGTGGCACGTCAACTCCGCCCGCGCGCGCGTGAACATATGCGTTAATGTTGCACCTAAGTAACCCATGCACTGAGCCGAAAGGTTCTCAGCCTAACTAAACCTAAAGGCATAAAACGAAATCCCTCAGCCATTATATTACACAAGCAGCATTCGTGTGTATTTTTCATCTAGCTTTTTCTCGATGTGTCTCGTTAGCATTCACGTGGTGGGTCTATATATTAGTATATATACAGCTTCAGCCCGGAAGAAATCCTATTTTGATTTAATTGATTGATCAGATGTCTATATGATCTTGAACGAGTCAATAGCATTTCACACCCATGTTAGGCGTATGTTGACATCACTTTGAGTTGATATGTATCTGCATAGGTGTGTGAACCAGTCCGATAATTTTTGGTGCTTGCCAATTAGCGTAGAGATTGCACGAGTTAAAAAAAATGTACTCTGTTTTATTTGCATTTTCGTTGAGACCAGTGCCAATCAAGTCTTGCTCTAAGCTATGCAATTGAGATTCTGCTTGTTCTGATGTATTTGTGGAAAGACCTAGATCATCGGCGGAGTCTGATTCTGTCATAGTTTCTGTTGGATATTGTTTGATTCTTGTATTTCCAAAGTGAAATCTTTTTCTTATATTTGATTTATGGACCTAAGAAGTACGTAATCTAAGTTGGGGATATGTAAATATGATGCTAATATATTTCCTCGCAAATGTGCTTTGATCGAAGTGGTGATATTTCCACACTAAATGGGAGTTCTCTGAAACTAGTGGACAAGTTCATCAACCTATGAACAGTGTCTCATCAACCGGGGCAGACATCAAAGGCACGGGCAGCTATCGATAGGCTATTGGTCATATGGAAGTCAAACCTAACCGATAAAATAAAACGCAGTTTTTTCCAAGCAGCTGTTGTGTCGATACTGCTATATGAATGTACTACATGGATGCTAATAAAACGTATGGAGAAAAAGCTTGACGGCAATAACACAAGAATGCTGCGAGCAATACTAAACAAGTCCTGGAGGTAGCACCAGGTATAGCACCAGCTGTACCACCACCTACTACCCATCACGTAAACTATCTAAGTAAGACGAACCAGACATGCGGGACACTGCTGGAGAAGTGGGGATGAATTTATAAACAACATACTCCCGTGGACCCCTTCACATGGACGAGCAAAGGCAGGACAACCAGCAAGAACATATATACTACAGCTCTTTGTTGATACAGGATGAAGCTTTGAAAACCTATCGGGAGCGATGGACGATAGAAACGGGTGGCGAGAGAAGGTCCGGGAGATCAGTGCTGGCGGTGCCACACGATGATTATATCTCCTCGCAAGACTTCAGCAACAATGACGAAGAAATCAGTGTCTCCATTATTTGAGTGAACCCTTGCTTTCGTGTTTTTTTGTAAAGCATCATGATAGTTGTAAAAGTTTCTTTGTAGAGACCATGTGCTAGTTGTATTTGCTCCATCTTTCCCCGGTGCATGGTTAGCTGGAAATCCTGCGATGATCACTTGTCAGTATCTGTGAGATTTGGAGCCATTTTTGCGAAAGCCATTCTGACATTCGTGCGAATTTTTTTTCTATATAGGGTTGGAAACAAGTGAGACACAAAACATCATAAGCCTTATAACAATAGCTAAAAGAATTCTACCACGGCTGTCCTAAATGATTCTGACGTCGCCTTTCTTGAAGGATCCAGCCTTTCGTCCATTCTCTTGTGTTTCTTTTTATTGAATGCATAGCATAATCGGAGAAGAGTGTCGTTATTTTTTTAATACTGCTTCGAGTTCTTCCTCCGTAAATTGTCCTAGTTTGATATGTAGTTACCCATTAATGAATTCTTATAAGTTTGTGTGTGATTTCAGAAGGATTTCCCATCCGATTCGTCAAAACTATTCTCCTATCCTGATATACCTCTCCTAAATTGGCTGCTTTTGATTTTTTTCTTAATGTGCTCTTCCTTCACCCAACTTAATTTACTGCCGGCCATGCTATCCGTGATTGTTTATCATCTACCAAATTCCTGATTTTATCGATTCCTCCTTGGATGCATTCTTATTGACCTTTTGGTTATGTGTTTGTAGTGTTTCTTTAATTGAGGAATTTAAAAAAATATATAACTCAGGTTTTTTCTGACTTTTAGTGACTGATGTTATTCTATATTTGACTCTTGGTTTGGTTTGAGTTCTTTGTTTAATGGCATATCGACCTTTCTAGGTTATTCAATGCCAAAGCCATCCTTTTAGACGAACAGTTGTGGTACCCAATTAACACCTTGCTGGGAGGATAATGTGGATTCATATCTTTCCCAAGGGTATTTTCAAATGTGAACGTATTTGCTTGACTGGAGTCAAAATTCGTTTACTACGACTCTGCTGTCCATTGCTTTAACCATCACACTACGCAGACACCCCCTCTCGTTTTGGTAAGTATGCACTCTGATTCTGTTTCAAATGGGCAGTAAAAATGTTTTCACGTTCTTTATTCTGAGTATGTCTTAAAGATATCCTGAATAGAATAAAAGTTGATTCTTCTGATACCGTATATTTATATACCACTATCATTAAGTGCGGGCCAGTCATCTTCTAAAGTGCTCAATATCAGGGATTGAGCAACGATAAAATCGAATGGTTAAAATCACATTTTGAATACATTTCAAGTTATGTCTTTAAACAGTTCACAATTACCATTGTCAAAAAACCGTGAGCATGAAAGGCAGCTTCCTGATATAAAAAAAGAATTGATCATCAATGCTCACGTCAACTTTTTAAAGAATTTGTTGTATGTTAATTAAAAAAAATATTTAAAATGCGATATTTATCAGTGGTCAAGAATCGACTTTTAACATATCTGTGTGTGTGTGTGTGTGTGCTCATGTTTAAGTATGAAAGATGCATGTATACACCAGACATGTAAGTACATGATGGTCCAAATGAAAAAAAGGTAAAATTATATTTCTCAAAATATCTATTTTCTAAGTCGTTTTACATTCTTTTCATCGTGAAAAAAATTGATTTAAAATTTCAGAAATACTTCTTTTTTTTTCTAATTTTTTAAACATTCATTCATGAAAAAATTCATTAAATTGAATATAACTCCTTGTCATGATTTCTAAGAGGTTCACTTTGCTTAAGCAAGTATACATGTAAATAGAAGAAATAATGATAGAAAACTACAAATCATATTACATCAAAGTGTTTCCAATGACAAGACCAAAGAAAATTAAGGAAATGGTCATTTTATGGTCATTCTACTATATTTAACTATATTTGCAGACAGATATACAGCTAGAAACATGCAAAATATTATATAGTGAAAGGCATTAAAAGAGACCTTGTAAGTGTTTAGATAGATAGATAAATAGATAGATAGATAGATAGATAGATAGGTGAGAGTTTGGAAAGACCATTTATGTAATGGTTACTGTTCTAGGAAATAGAATCGGTGATTCGAGTTCAAATCCTGAATGAAATTGTTTGCATTTCGCTTCACGATAAGGCACTTTTAACAAAGGCATGAACCCATTTCTTCTATCCAAGCTATGTGTAATTAGTTGAACAGAATGAGTTATTTATATTAGTCTAGGCAGATTATAAACTGATGGGGTCTTTCTACACTTGCCTGTCCATCTGAAAGGGCCCATTGGAGAATGTCACTGATGAGCACGTCCTTACACTTCCAGCTGTGTCCCGCATGAGTTGTTGGTCTAATTTGGATGGTATTCGAGATAGGAGATAGCAAAACTCTAGCAATGATGTCAAAGAAATATGTCTCCATCCTGTGCGAGAATTTTGACTTTATTGTTTCTATGGAGGATGATTATGATTACAACAAATTCTTTGGGATGAACTTAAAGTAAATGTATTTTCTCCGTCTTCCCTCGGAGTTGGCCATCAAATGCCTTTGAGAAATTCTTAAGCAATAGTGTTGCCTCGAGATTTTTTTTCACAAACCCTTCGATGATCTAACATATTGTTACATTCTGCGATGTTAAGGATCGATTTCTCTGAAAACCATTCTGATTTTTCAATAGAACTTTCTAAATTTCAGATTAGATGCGATTGCGAAGCAATATTGGGAAGAATATTATAAACCTTGGCCGTTATTGAAGTAAGAGTGATGCCTCAATAGTTCTTGGTGATTACTTAAGGAAGGGAGGCATGCAGCCTTATATATATATATATATATATATATATATATATAGAGAGAGAGAGAGATAGATAGAGAGAGAGAATGCTTACTATTTTTATAGATAAGAGAGCTCAGCATAAGTGATAGAGAATATTTATCTAAGTTAGGATAGCGTAGGCGTAGAATAAACACAATCGCTGCTTGGAAAAATTGCGTTTTATTTCATCGGATTAGTCTGACTTCCATATAGCCTACAAATAGGTGTCCATGCCTTCGCTAGGCGACTATTGATGTCATTTTCGATAGATGAAACTCTGCTTTCAAGGTAGGTGAACTTGTCCACAAAAAGTTTGACGTCAATTTGAAAATGATGCCACGAGCTATATTTAACAAATCCTGGAAAACCGTCCCACAAAACAATAGCTGTACAGCCATCTACTACCCATTTCGAAAACCATCTAAAGTATACGAAGTCATGCAGGACGAAGACATAACCAGTGTTCTACTCAAGACCCCTTCACACGGAGGAGCAAATGTAAGACAACCAGCTAGAACTTATCAACAATAGCCTTGTATGGACACTGGAGGTAGCTGGAAGACCTGCCGAAAATGATGGTTGATATAGACTGATAGCAGGAGAGAGTTAGGGAAATCCATGCGAGCAGCACTACATTATATATATATATATATATATATATATATATATATATATGTGTGTGTATGTGTATGTATGTGTGTGTGTGTGTGTGTGTGTGTGTGTGTTGGTGGGAGTGCACACATGTTAATTAAAGTGAATTGTGTGAATGTTCACTTCATAAAGGGAAAGCAACCGATTTTGAATGCTTCGAATGAAATATAACTCAGCGAATGCAGAGGGCGACGATATGAAAAGAGACCATCTGTAAATCACATGTTTTTTTGTTTGTTTTTTTGGCCATACTCCATACATTGGCAGGTCTGTTTCTCTACTCTGCCTGTTCATTGACTCTTTCGACTTACTTCCAAAATAAATTGAATTTCCTATGATCAATGTTAGGTGTGTTGATCTCTGAAATAGTGTCTCCAAATAGACAAAGAAAGCAAAACTACCCTTTGCAAAATAGAAACTTCTACAATGTGCAGTATACATACATACACACACACACACACACACACATATATATATATATATATATATATATATATATATATATATATATAATGTGTGTGTGTGTGTGTGTGTGTGTGTGTGTGTGTGTGTGTGTTTCCATGGAAAAGCAACAATTTATAAATGCCGTAATAATGAAAGGTCTTCTGTTGAAAAGTAAATATTTGTTACATAGAATAAAAGGTTTTTCCACATACACAAACCCCATATATATATATATATATATATATATATATATATTAGAGGAAAAAGGAATAGATAGATAGATAGATAGATAGATATGTGATAATTAAGTATTGTGAAAAATGATCCAGCCACATTTAAGAACATCAACCAATATCACGGCATTTACATCAGTATAGGAATTGATGTTTGCGTGCGTGTATGCGTGAGAGAGGGAAATAGAGAGTAAGAGAGAGAAAGAAAGAGAGAGAGAGAGAGAGAGAGAGAGAGAGAGAGAGAGAGTTTATGTGCTGATATAAATGTGTTTGTACGGATTGCTAAAATATGAATTCTATTTCTATTTCGAACACGATTTCAGTATGTCTGTTTTAACTTGCTTGTGTTTTCTGTTCATGGATAGCTCTAGTTCTCTCAACAACGCCTGTCATATTGGTTATTATCTTTGTAAATACGATCTTGAGGTTAAGTTCATATCCTTTACGAGGCTGTAACATTTGACTCCCTCCCTTAATCAATGTATAGCAAAATAGTTGTGTTAACTACCCTCTCCAGCCTTGGTTTATGCTATATTTAAGGCGGAAAACCATAAATTCAAAGCAGTTGTATATCGCTGGGTCCGCATACTTTTCCTAGTATAGAGGTCGTGTAAATACATGTATATTCCATCAACTAGTTGCATTAATCAAATTAAATAAAGAGAAGGAGACATGATTTATAGCCAAAAAGAAATTACTATTGTACTATTACCCATGGTGCGTTCGTGTTTTGTTTCTATTTTTTTTTTTTTTTTTGGCGTGGGGAAAAAGGTGTATACATCATAAAACCATGATCATCACATAAACCTTAGCATAACAGACTGTTTCACGATATTAAAATCGATCGTCAGCCAACGTATACATGATTTTGTGTAATAAATGGATTTACTCGTGTAAATTATAATTGTATTATGATAATATTTGATAAAATATGAAATATCATTGGTAAATTAAGATTGGAAATATGACTGACAATATTTACTTCGTTCTTTTTAGCAAAATGTACTCTTTAAAAATATTTTAAATCAGAAATGATATGTAATATTTTCTTGTGACATTGCAAAGAATATATATCTGTACATGGTTTGAAGTTGATCAGGTGGGATATTGATGTGTTTTGAAATCCGATAGAGTGCTTCACTTATTGACGTGGTATCAAAGGAAGACGAGAAAATGGATATTTGAAACTGGGGATGATGACATACATTCTTTCATCAAAATACTTCTAACTCCGTACATAGAAAATCGAACAGTCAGATTTGATAAATCAATAGAATGTAAATGTTTATCTTCTTTGAAAAAGTATATCATGTCTGAATCTTTTACGATACTGAAATACGAATTCCGAAAAAAATCACAAGTCTCAAACTATTTCTCCGAATATATATGTTGACCGACCGTAGTTGAGGGTGACCTAAAGGCTCCCTTTTCAATTGCTACAACAACGAGGTGTAAGGGAGGGCACTACTCCTTTCTCTTGATTGCCCCCCTTATCCTTGATCCGTACCTTATAATGCTCAGAGTTAACTATTTTTTAAGTCATTGGTATACTTCAACTTACGATTGATTCCTGGTCTTTCAGAAAAGTCCTGAACATTCTGCATTCAATGCCAATTGGCAGGTAAAAAAAAAATAAATAAAATAAAACATATATATATATATATATACATACATATATATATACATATATATATATATATATATATATATATATATATATATATATATATATATATATACATATATATATATATCCTCTTATGATACGTTATAGTTTAATACTGATCACACAACAATTATACAGAAATGTGGTTAATTAACCGTATCAATGGAGTGGGGAATTTGTCACGTGGCATGATGTTTTTTCCCGTTACACACACACACACACACACACACACACATAGACATACACGAGACAGATATTATTGATTTTAGAAGTATGAGCAGTGCACATGCAGAAAAATAAAATAGAAAATCAATCAGGTGGTAAATGAGCCGAAGGAAATTTATTTGCATGTCTACACTTAGAGGTCAGTTCATTTTTATAAAAAAATTCATTCAAGGATTATTTCATGATTTATTTAATGCACTTTTCTGAGTTGCATTTAATATTCTTTTACTATAGATAGATAGATAGATAGATATAATGTGTATGTGTCTGTGCCTGTGTGTGTTTGTGTGTGACCAGTTTGAGGTCCAGTGCTTACGAATTCAGTCTAATTATGATTATGTGCACAATAGTAGCAAATCAAAGTTTTGACTTTTAGTAGGACACTTTGTATTGGTTGCCATTATTCCAGCTTTATGCCAAATAAAAAAAAAAAACAAAACATTTATACATATATATGAAAGCTACGAGTAAATTTTTAGAATATCATCTACTGACTATCGTTTTATTTTATTTGAAATTAAAGTTTGATATTTTATATTTGTGGATTGTTTCCTCCATTCGATAGATGATAATTGTAAATAGTAAGATTACTTTTTTATTCTGCTCTAATGACCAATATTTGGGCAGTTTTTGAATTATCGAAGGATATTTAACACCTCGTTTATGTTTATTATATATATATATATATATATATATATATATATATATATATATATATATATATATATATATCCCGTAGGTGTCCAATATTTGCTGATCTCACTCCTAGAAGAAGCATGTATGTCATCTGTTCTTCGTTGAAATGAATTTATTATAGCTCTTTAATCGTGATTGAGTTTTTGTCCAGTTAATTTATATATATATATATATATATATATATATATATATATATATATAGAGAGAGAGAGAGAGAGAGAGAGAGAGAGAGCGTGTCTCGAGGAAGTACAATTTTGGAAAAAAATGCTTTTTACTTTCATTTTCTCTTTTTCTAAAAATTATTTCATAAATCTCGAGATGCTTCTATATAAAACAATTGTATCAGCTTTATGGAAAAAATTACTATTTCGTGAATAATTCAAAGCATGGATATTTTTGGCACATGCCTTTAAAACACTTCCTGATGTGAAAGAATTTCACATGCCAATTTCATTCAAAATTTTTCATGAGCTTAGAATTTTGTAGGTTGAACACATTCTTTCTGAATAATTTTCTTCAGAATACGTTACAGTTACTCCCAGAAAAACTGCACAATTGTGGATGCTCACTTTCAAACCCTCTGAAGGTAATAAACCACCCTGATAAGATTTAAGTTAAAATATTCACACTTATTCTACTCAGCCCCTACCAGATACTTTTAAAACACTATTTTCAGAAAACTCACCTGCCGAGGTTTTAGTTAAATTTTCAGTTGATGCACTGAAGCTTACGAATTATCTGGAAAAGCTGTTGTAAAATGAGATTTCACCCCGTTTTATCTTATCTAAAAATATAATTTATCTTGGAATTCAAAGAATTGGTCGGGTGTAATTTTGTGATTCATAGCCATATATTCGAGAAAATTTTTGGATAAAAAGTAATATTGCAAGATTATTTTCCTGGATAAATGCAATTGTTCTTGAATTTCCTTAGAAATAAACCGGACAATAGAAACTACGTTGGTGATATAAACACTGAAATTTAAGAAATACAGTATTCTTCCATATATTCTCTTCCAGTAAACTCATGGTAATAAGGAGTCAGAACAAAATTTAGCTTTCGCTTCTGAAAGCAGATAAAAATTCAGATGCACGTGACATTAATCTTCCAAATGTTACTTATTTCTCTCATGGGAAAAATAACCGAGAATTAAAGAAAAAAATATCTTGAGAAAAATAAAGAAAGTAATGTTAATGTTTTAAGAAAAAGTGCTTCGTATCTAACTGATTTAATGATAAAGAGGAAAAGAAAAGAAAAGAAAAACGGGAATTTGATATTTTTCCTTTTTTTTTTTACCGTCCAAATTGGCTCATTTTATTTTAACGTATATTTTGTGTTACTGTATTCGGTTTGATCGTATAAGGAATAGATCAAGTTATAGAATCCCAAGTTTAATCCTAATTCTAAAACTGGGAAATGCTGAGAATACGGTAAGTGTATTCTCTGCAGAGGGGTAACACGCTTCCTCCAAAAGAGTTGAGACTTTGGTAAGACACTAGACTGCATCTCATGATGAGACTCCGGTTCTGAAAATCTAGGGAGAGGGGTTACTTTGGTTTGGTATCTTTTCTTAATGGCAAATCAACCTTCGTAGGTTACTTAATGCCGAACCCATCCTAGTAGAAGACCTGTA
Organism: Sepioteuthis lessoniana; assembly: GCA_963585895.1. Lineage (NCBI taxonomy): Eukaryota > Metazoa > Mollusca > Cephalopoda > Myopsida > Loliginidae > Sepioteuthis > Sepioteuthis lessoniana. The sequence goes on along the minus strand of OY757905.1, from coordinate 102,892,626 downwards.
GTAGTACTATGTAACCTTTTGCATGGGGAATAACGATGATGACACTTCACGTAGCACTCTTTCACAACAGTGTCAGTTTGAAAGTAAACGTAATAGCGTGACTGGAGGTTGAACTCGACCACTACGATGCCACTACATCACGGGGAATCCACTCAGGGTGTGTGAAGGACCAGTTCATTGCCATTACCCCATGGTCTACTTTCATCCCGAGAAGTTATACATGATATTGTCAAATCTAAACGTCAAATAGATCTATCAGTTTGATTGGATCTTGAGCAAAAATTATCATAAGAAACAACTATAAACAGAAACAACCGTCAAAATAAAAATACAATGAAGGCAATTCCCGAATCTCTAGACATAAAACGACCCTAAATAGGTTGACCTCCCATTTAAAATCAATCAATCAATCAACAAATCAATCAGTTAATAAATCAAGCAATTAATCAGTTTATCATAACTGACCCTTCCAAGGTAAAATTATACTTTATAAATAATTTTTTTCACTGTTCTAAAAATCATTATCTGCGTGAATAAACAAATAAATAAAATCTTCAAGACGTTCAAGTTTTTTCTCTACTCTGCTTATGTCTGGGTTAATTTTGTAGAAAATCTGTATCTTAAGATAGCCCAAGCACTTTCGCCCTTTTTCCTGGTCATCTGCAAACGAAGCAATTATTATTAAAAAGAAAACTTAAGAAATTTACAAATATACTTTTGTGTATTAACAGGTTATCTGTCAGTTGATTGTAGAGAGTAATTTAAAATTCAAACAGACCTCAATGAATAATCAAGGTCAAAAACATTTTTCAATATTATTAAAATACTTGTACTTAACTATTATTAAACTTTTCAAAGTCAAATAAGGTTTAGTCGTATCTATTTATTTAACTTTGTATCATGTAATATATAAAATCTTATTCTCTTCCATGCAATGAATAAATAAATAAATAATGCTCAATACGGAACATTTCTTGAAAAATAAGTTGAATATGTATTCTTAAGTGACCACATTCCATATACAAAAAAGGAAGAAAAATGTCAAACATGACGACAAATAAGTGAAAAGTTATTTACTAAGCTTAGATTGAGCATCCCTAGTGAAAATGGAACTCTTTAACAATGGTTTACTGATTTAGGTCGGTAACCTTAACACTAGGTGAAGTGCTCTTAACATGAAATAATAAGACCTTCATATTTGAATTGTTTGACTTTCGTGTTCAAAAATACGAGTTTTTTCTTGTTGTTTGTGTATATCATTGAAGATTTATTGCCACACCTCCATTTATTTACCCTCCATTTTATAATGTGGTTGAGTGCGTGTTAATTTGTATATGCATATATGTGTGATTTATTGTGGTTGGCCATGCGTACATTTAGAAAATATACGACTAAGTATACTTGGTTTTAGCAGATAATTGGTATCTCAGCATATCTATCAATCTGCAGTATGCTCACAAACTATTGCTCACAGGGTGTTCCATACTTCGTGCCAAACTCTGCTAAGCTTAGCGAATAAATAATTATCAATCTATTCCTAATTTTAGATACGTATGAACACTAAGATAGATAGATAGATAGATAGATAGATAGATAGATAGATAGATAGATATGTACTGATTGGGATAGATTGACGGAAACATATAAAGAGACTGACAGACAGATATATATGTTCTATATCTTTATCTCTCTCGCTCTCTCTCTCTCTCTCTCTCTCTATATATATATATATATATATATATATAAACAGGTGTAGTTGAATACTGTGGATTGCTTCTTTTTTAATATCTTCAAGAAAGACGTTAAATTCTTCTCACAAGTCTTATTATGCCTGGGTCTATTTGGTAAAGAAATTACTTTATATTTGCCCAAACGCTTTCGTCCATTTTGCTCGTCATCTTCGGGGGTCGTGTTAGTTGCGATGGGTTTTATTTATATGTATTTGGAGTGGTTTATACTTATTTGGAGTCTTTTTTTTTTTAAATTAGAGGTAGATTTGGCTCATTCTCTTTAGATGGTTGGTAAGTTATTGAATATGTTTAATATGTTTATACTTGTGGTGAATGCTATTTTATTTATAGTAGTTTCTTTTTAACATGTATTGCTTCGGTTAATATTGACCGGTTGAAGATGACCAGCGAAATGGTCGAAAGTGCTTGGGCTATTATAAGTTACTTTTTCAACCAACTTGACTCAGACATAAGCAGAATAGAGAAAATACTTAACGTCTCAAAGATTAAAAAAAAAAAGAAACAATCCGTGGTATTCACACAAACCTGTTTAGATAATGCTTTGCTGCCAAAGTATATATATAATTCAATTATATATCATACTGCCTCTTGTCCATATTATTCCTTCCATATGTGGCAGGGAATCTTCGTTGTTTTAGTCGATGTAAGTAAATGAAAAAACTCCCTATAAATCTTCAATACATTACAAAAATTCATATTAAAGAACTCCAAGGATATAAAATGGTAATTGTTGTCTTAGGAATTAGACACAGTGACCTGGAGGAGACTGTTTGTATTTCAATTTGCATCAATACCCTTGAGAAAGACAATAATCAATCAGTTACCCAGTTTTTAGGCAAATAATTTAGGAAAAAGAAAACTATGAATTTAAATATATTGTACTCCTCTAGTGTCACATCTGGCCTCTGGAAATGATATTGCGTAAACACATACTGTATTTCAAAAATATAACATTTTTCTATAATTTTTTTTTTATATTATAAACGAATTCTTGATTCTGAGACATTTATGCTAGAAAGTAAACAGTTAGACTATTAGGAATTCTTATTTTCTTTACCATTTTAACAAATATACCGAAAATATAAAACAACATTCATAATTATCAGTTTTCTGATCTTTGTTTAGACATTTTGGAAGTGTAACGAAGCAAAAAGTGTTGATTTTGCCCGGCAGGAAACTTGCAAAATCAGAGTTGCGCAGGACGGAAAATTTCCAGACGCCCAGGCGTTGGATTTTGTCCAAAAGAGAAGTGGCTGTAGGTAATTTACAAGTTTTGCAAAGAAAGTACATTTTATCTATGATCTCGCTATAAGTAATTTACATACGACGCACCGAAATAGTGCCAAATAGCCTGCAGAATTCCACCGAATAAAATAAAAAAAATACCTCAAAATGGTTTTGAATAACACGAAAAAGGCTACACAATACAGGCATAAAAAAAGCTGATTGCGAATCCAGATTTTTTTTTTATCATAACGGAACCACGAAAATGTTTCTCTCTCTCTAAACACTGACAGATCAATTTAAATTACAAGGAGTAAGTTGGTTGTTTGGTTTGCTTTTTTACGTGGTATTAACCCTTTTCGTGTCATTTATCGCCAACTTAAGTCAGTTTGATAAAAGTTGGCACGTTTCATGATCTTCCTGTCATCAATTATGCATAAGTATTGTTTATGTTTACACGCTGTTAAATGTAAAATAAGTTAAATTTCAGACAATTCAGTTTAGCATCAGTACGTAGTTTAAAAGTCAAAACAGTTCTATTTCAAACAATTCAATCATGTATAACTAAATAAATAGTTTAGTTCTATTTGACCAATAGATAGAAGCCTATCAGGTTCTACCACTCTTAGCCAACGTGGACCTAGGAGAGATGGCAAAAAAAGGGATATTCTGCATTCCCCAAAGCTCCAGCATTACTGGAGCCTCAACATCAGATTGTTTAGTGTCATATCCAGGACACTCGTTGAGGAAGTCTTACCCTTTGCAGAAATTCAGTCAGTGTATTCTGCTGCATGCGTCATTAACAGGCTGAGTAAAATAATGCTAACATTTTTTTGGAATTTTATATTTTTGATATTGTTTCAAGCAGTAGGTAAATGTTCACAATCCTTGATAACACATTCTTGGAACCTCCCCAGTTGATTCAATAGAGGTTAATATTTCTGTTAGAGTTTTCTTATTAGAAAAGCAGAAATGATATTATGGAAACTACTTGTTGAAGATTTTTGTAATATTTTGATAGGGATGGTGAACTAGTAGAGATTTTAAAATTATCTTATAAGAAAAAACTCCCCGAGAAATGTAAAACGTTTTTTAAATGCACCGTATGAATAAGTCTGTGGAAGAAAATACTTTCTTTGTTTAATGGCATATCAAGCTTCATGGGATATTTAATGCCAAATATATCCTTATGGAAGAATTGTAGTGCTACTGTTCAACCTATAGCAGAGGGTGTTATTTCCCTCTGTGTATTATTCCAAAAGTGAATATTATAGCATGACAGGAGATCGAACTGTCTTATTACGTTTTTGTAGTTTAGTAAGTTAGTCGCTAGGCCAGCCCCTCTCCAGTCATACCAGAAAAAAGTGATTCCTATTTATTTCCATTGGAACTAAAAGAGACACTGGGAACACAATAACAAAAGTGTATAGAACAAGCCTTTAGATACTAAATATTAGTTTTCTACATTGTCACCCTCCCCTGGCTATACATGCTGATCAATAATGAACAAGAGCCGACACCCTATGATTGTACATTTGCAGAAACGACCTACCTTTCCATAGTATATTTGTTGTCAGTAAAATGTGCATCATCTTTTCACAAGAATGAGCTAATCATTTTAAGGGTTGACCTCTGTATTGCTAATCATTTTGCTAATGCTGACTGATATCGATTTTTCAGAAAAAAACTTTGTTCTATAAAACTGACATTAATTTAGTAATTTACAAAGTTGAGCAAATCACAGGAATATTGACAGCCAGGGAGAATCAAACTCACGGATAATATTTTGCTGATTTTGCTTACAAGCCATTACAGTACCCGAGGTCCTTTTTTCCCTAATTAATTTGGGAAGATTAATCCCATGAAATTTTTCGATCAACATTGTATCCACCGCTGTTAATAATATTGTGAATAGGAAGTTGATGTCAGTTCACGCAGTAATCCCCGATTCCCGCCAAAGTAAGCATCGAAGTTTAGCAGTAATGTGCTGCTTAGAATTTAGATGGGTGACCACTATCTGCAACGGCTGATAGTGTAGGCAACAGCAGATAGTGTAGGCAACCTTAGGCCTGTGTGCAATGTATAAGAAAAACCTAGTAAATATCCTCATTAAGGAGAATCAATTTATCGATCAATTTTGTGCATGTTAATGAATCTTTTTAAAGATAGAGACTATATATTCATAGCTAATAAAAATAAATCCTACTTTCTATCGTTTCTTTCCCATCATTCAATAGTCTTGTGTTGATGCCGATAAAAGCTTTTGCTGATACTGCGTTTTAGTAATAATCAGCTTTTGGTAATGCTGAGTAAATAAAACATTTAAATTTCGTTTCCAGACAAAAAAAGTTTAATTTTCTTTCTCTCTAATTATAAAAATGACAATGGCTGAATAATAGATTAACAGAAATGTTTAATCACATTTAATCCTGGGGTATTTCCACATTTCATCATAAAAAGTGATGGGAAATCATTGCTTTTTTAATTAACAACATCAAGGATACGAAGAAACATTTCAGTTGTTCGAAAAATTTTCGATAGGGTTTCGTTTCTTTGTTTAATGACAGATCAACATTCGTAGGCTATGAACTGCCAAAGCCATTTTTTTATAAAGACAATCGGGGTACTATTTATGCTATAGCAGATGGGCTGAGTGGGCACTTCAGGTAGTGTAATGATTTGCAAGCTTGACTAGCAAACCGGCAAGAGAGAAAGTTCGAGTTCGAGTTCAGGTCACATTTGGTGCCCCATTTACTCGGCCTTGTGCAGCATTTAAGCAGGTGGGATAAGTGACATAATGCATTTTTCAAAGTCTTAGTCCGAAAGTAAACTTAATAACGTGACTTGACTTCAAATTCGTTAAATACAATGACGCAATCCAACACGTTAGGCACAACGCCATGGGGACTTCCATGTCATGCATTAGAAGCTGAACCATTTGGCCAGTGAGTGTAAGTTTGATTCTCATTATGTGCCTTATACATTCAAGCCTTGTCCTAAACTTTGCTTGATAAGTAAGTTGGACGACTGTAGTCGAAGCAGACCCGAAGGCTCACTTTTCAATAGCTGCGACACTAAGATGCAGGGGAGGGTTCTACTTCTTTACTTTGATTACTCCACTCACCGTTGAGCTGTACCTTATAATATTAGAGTTAAGCAATATGGTATTTTTAAGACTTTGGTATGACTCGGCCTGGGATAGAACCCCAGTGTCCTGGACCATTGGCGAACAGTCTAACCATTATGACAAAGGGAAATGACTCTTCAATATACCGAATACCAATGTGTACTTATACCTCTGCTCCCAAATTTTAAAATGGTAATGTCTTTTCTTACTTCTGCGGCCTATACATGCATCAAATATTATACGATAAAATATCAGCTTAGATTTCAGTGTATGAATCTACCCGACCTTTCCGTCACGGGCAGGATGCATCAAATGTTAAAACGGAGTAGAGTTGTTTTTGATTTAGAATTTTTCATCCTCTTAGACATGTTTCATTTACTAATGTTTAAGAGCTCATTGCTATTACTAGCAGGTCAACTTTGACCTTTACTGGTGGTACCTGTTAATGCCCTACGTTAGGTGTCAGATAAATTTATTTAAAAATGATTTGTATTTGATGAAAATGTAAAAAAAAAAAACATTAAAAAAAAAAAACACTCAAAAAACGAAACAATATACAAGGAACACTATTTTCTTGCTTTATATAAAATAATCCTTGAAGGATTGGCATGCTGTTAGAATCAATCAATTTATGATTCAAACATTTAATTCATAATTTAGCACAGTTTTCCTTCCCCGCTTTTAAAAGTTATCCTTACGAACAGCTTTCTTTATTACGTTGCCATGACAACCCCTTAGCCAATTATAACGGGTCTGGAATTCAAACGATTATCTGATGAAAGTTATTCAGAGAGAAATGTCATGAATATATAAACTCTCAAACAATTTTTTTTATCATCAATTCTCTTCTATTCAATCAGGTTGGGTTTGATTTCTTTGTTTAATGGCATATCAACCTTTGTAGGTTATTTAATGCCAAAGCCATTCTCCTAGAAGAACAGTAGTGGTACTATTTAACCCATAGATGGAGGGATAAGGAGGTTCATACCTTTCCCAAGGGTATTTGCGCAAAAGCGAACGTAATAGCACGACTTGAGTACGAACTCGCGAACTACGATTCCGCAGTCCATCGCTTTAACCATTACGCCACGAGGACTTCTATTTAATCAGGTACTTTATCCAAACATTTATTCAACACGAGGTATGGGATATGAATTCTACCCTCATTACTTCCCTATCAAGGTCTGTTAGCTTTAGTTAAGCAACGAATCTAAGAGAAGGAAAAGTCTGAATCCAGATCCACTTTATTCAGTTCAAAAATCGACCTTAGTCATAACATAAACGTGTATCATTGATTGGATAAATACATACTAAGATATCCGAAATAAGTGCCTTACGTTATCTAATACTTAGCTTTGGTTTCTTTTAGGGCATATCAAAATGTGTGGGCTATTTAACACCAAATCCATCCTTGTATGAAGACAGAAGAGGTTCTATTCAAGACATTGCTTGTTGAATAATGAGGGCGTTCATAAATTTTCGGAGGCTATTAGTGTGAAAGTGAGCGCAATAGCGGGCCTGGAAATCAAACTCACTTTATATTTTATACCAATCCGGTATGTTAGCTACTATGACATATAGATTCCTCTTTAAAGCTTAGGAATCAGGACTATTTGGCATATTTTGTGACTTTGATTCTCATTGGGTACTATTTACCAACCACTCCGCTCGGGCAGGATATGACACAAGGTCAATTTTTAAGCGGAGTTTAACAGGTTTGAATTCAGAGTTTTCCTTCTCCTAGACTAGTTGCCTCACCAAGGCTGAAGAACCTAGTCCGTCCTACTATTTACTCATAGCTGGAGGGAGAATAAGGGTGTTCATACCTTTCCCAAGGGTATTTGCCCGAAAGTGAACGTAATAGCGCGACTGGAGTACGAACTCAGCTTGGTAAATGACAACGTCAATATTTGGAAAACTTGTACGTATTTACCTGGCGCTCCATTACTTGAAAGCTGCGACATAAGGCCATTTTTAGCAGGTTGCGATTAATTTGAATTCATACTTTTTTCCTTCTTCGAGACCAGTTCTTTTTACAAAGACTAAAGAGCCCCGTCTTTCAACCAGTTTACCCCTAGCTGAAAGGAGATGACATGTATTCTGCTCTTTTCCTGGGCTATAATTTCAAAGTAAAATATCGATTATCAAAAATTAAAACAGGAAAAAAATACAGTATTAACACCAATAGGAGGTATTTAGCTTTAGTTTGTTTCTTTTTTGATTCGCAATAAATAAACTAATAGCTGATGAGAAACAAAACATTTTTATTAAATAGCTGAAAACTCAGGCTTCATGAAATAAATCTTTCTTCTAGATCATTTACTCTAACTAAATAGCCTTGTCTGTCGTACAATTTATCCATTGCTGGAGGTTGAATATATGGATTCATATACTATCAAGTGGGAAGTAAAAGGCAATTGCCTCATGCAGCATATCAATTTTCTCTTATCAACGTATCACCTGCAGACTTCGTATCAACCATTGGTCATGTGATCGTACTCTTTTATCTTTTTACACAGTTACCTCCCCCTTATTTTTCGTTTTTTTTTTTTTCAAGCATTTACATCCCTTTCCAATAAGATTGTAATGTTTTTTTCTTTTTCTTTTTTGAAAAGAAAAAATATTATAGTTTAAGTTGATCAAAGGTCAAAACCTGAAGTAATTTTCATGTGGGGGATTAAAATTGAACGTAGCACCCAGGCTCTCTTCAATACCTGTATTCAATACAACCATCTCCATAAATAAATGTTAACGAAAGAAAAATATAAAGTTTTCGCTATGCAAAGGTCAAGGAACGATCATTGATCTTTTATTCTAATGGGAAGATGAACAAATAGCGCAGAATTCGTAATTCTGTAATCCTGAGCTGTTGATTTACTCTGACGTATTAGAATATAAAAAAGTCATATTCGTTCTGTAAAGGGCTGAAGGTTAATAAAACCACCTTTTTCGAGGCCCTTTGTTAGGTAATGAAGTTTATGCAACGCTATATGTATAATACATTTTGTCACTCAATCTTCGAAAATTTCTCCAATGTTAATTGTTGTTTTCACATTAGCATGTACAAGTAGGCATTTTGTCAAGTGACGAGGAATCCCATTTAAAATGCTTTGATTAGTTCAGAATATTACGGTCACATACAGTAATGTTTCCTCCTCTTTAGAAATTCTATCTGCAGCTTCAGTAGTTTTGAAGACAGTTTCATACAGTATCTTAAAATTGCCAAAATCGCAAAACATGTATATCATGAAGAAAAAAAATAGAGCTATATATATATATATATATATATATATATGATTAAAGAATATAGATAGCCTACATCATCCTGCACCTTACCAATGTATGTATATATATATATATATATATATATATATATATATATATATATATTTAATAAAACTTTTTTTAATAAAAGTCATCATCATCATATCGTGCTGGCAGCACGGATATCCCTGACCCTCTTTCGCCACTCCTCCCTATCGTTCATCGCCCTAGGTAGGTCTTCAGGACAACAAACCTGTATCCTCACATAGCTGCTGAATGTACGTTCGTGCTGGTCGTCCTGCTTTTGCGCTGCCGTGTGTAGGGATCCATAAGAGTACATCTCTTATGAGTTCATCTCTGCTTCTCCAGCAATGTCCTGCATGTCTGGTTCGCCTAACTTGAATAGTTTTCGTGATAGGGGGCAGGTGTCCGTACAGTTGGTGTCTTGTTGGGTGTTGCCGCCAGGACTTGTTGAGGATTGCACGCAGCATTCTTGTGTAATTGCCATCTAGTTTCTTCTCCAGCCGTTTTGTTAGCGTCCATGTAGTGCATCCATATAGCAGTATCGATGTGACCGCTGCCTGGAAGAAACTGCGTTTCATTTTATTGGTCAGGTCTGATTTCCATATAATAAAAGTAAGGTTATTTATTTATTTATATTATATTTTATTTATTTATTTTTTTTTGTTATGTAAATTCTAAGCTAGGTGTTTTTTTGGTAAATATAAGACGGCGCTTTGTCCTTTAGCATTAGTTGGAGTTAGGCTTCCTGATGATCCGATTAGGTGAAACTTTAGTAAAAGATTTCCGACTCGCGATTTAAGTTAATTATATATATATATATATATATATATATATATATATATATATATATATGTTGGTTTGAATGAGAGTTATATTAATCTTTCGATTGCATCAATAGACGCCACCATTATAGATAAGTTGCTGTAGTTCCCAGGCAGAACTATGGGAGTCTGGCTGTTGACCTCTGAGGTTCTTCCGCCCAACATCAGGTAAAGCACGCCGTTGATTCAAAGTTAGGTTCATTCAGCTTACTTAACGTCCACGATGCTTCTTCCCAGGGCTTGTGGGCAAAAAATAATTCCCCTGAATATTCTTTAAGTTTTAACATAGTTAAAGTCCAACTATTTCTTACTTATTTTCCTCTTCTCAAATTCCACAGTCGACTTCAAATCTTTGTTACCCAACTTGTAAACGGAAGAATCAAAATGGCTATCCGAGAAACTAATCAATATCATCACAGATTCTAACAATCCATCGAATTTTAGAAGTTTGAGTTACAAACCACGAGGCGACTCTCTTAATTTTAGATTATGCTAAGACATTTGACTCCATAAACAGAGGGAAAATGAAGAAAATACTTCTACCTATGGTCTCCCCAAAAACTGCTATAGCCATAAAGATGCTCTATAAAAGCACGAAAGTAAAAATTCGGTTGCCGAATGGAGATACAGACTTCTTTGACATTGTTAATGGTGTTCTGAAGGGGATACATTAGCCCCCTAATAGTACATAATCTGCCTAAATTATGTACTTTGAACGTCGATAGATCTAAAGAAAGAAAATGTTTCTATACAAAAAAAAAAAAAAAAGGCCAGAAACTTGCGATACTCCGCAAAAACTATGATGGACGCGGACTACGAGGAAGATATAGCGCTTCTGGAAAATACACCTAACCTACCCAAGGCGAACCCCTACTGCACAATCTGGAGCAGGCAGCTGGTGGCATTGACCTGCAAGTGAATGCAGACAAAACGGTATTTCTCTGAAACTAGTTCATGTACCTCGGTAGCAGTGTCTCATCTACTGAAAATGATATCAATATGAGACTGGCGAAGGCATCGACTGCCATCAGTATATTATCAGTAATATCGAAGTCAAACTTATCCTATAAAAAAAAGCATTTTTTCCAAGCAGCGGTTGTATATCGATGCATCACATGGACGCTGATTAAGTGATTTGAGGAAAACTAAGACGGAAATTTTACAAGAATGTTACTCGCTATATTGGAAGCACCATCCCATGAAAGAACTGCAGAACGGCCACCTACTTTCCATCTCAAAAAACGATCCAAATAAAACGGAAAATACATGCATGACACGGCTGGAGAAGTAAGGACGAACTCATAAGCGACGTTCTTCTATGGACGTGCCAGTGTCAAACAACCACCTTGAACAACAGCTCTCTATGGACACAGGATGTAATCTAGAAGACGTACCGGAAGAAAGGAATGAATGGTGAGAGAGAGCCTGGAGAATCCGGGCTATCAGCACTACATGACGATGATATATATATATATATATGTATATATATGTTGTGTGTGTGTGTGTGTGTGTGTGTGTGTGTGTGTGTGTGTGTGTGTGTGTGTGTGTGTGTGATTTCAGAACATTTACGAAGTGTTGTTTTACTTACACCATCTTTAGATAAGTTTGCATCCGCTCGTCTCAGATCACCTGAATTCCTGGGGAGATATCATATTTATTTATTCGTTCACTAAATTATTTATTTCGCTCAACTAAAGTCGCTTTCCTTTCTGCTGAAACTTTTTTCCAAAATCGGACTTAATTATTTTTTTTTATCCTCAAGACCATTAACCTGTCATAGAATTCAGAGGCCATTTTTAAGAGCCTTTTCAAACAGATATATTTTTGTTCGTATGTTATGTAATCAATAGGCACCGTTGCACATTCTTGAACCCAGTGTTCCGTTTTTAATTATCAACTGCCATACTGCGTTTGTACCAATGCCTGGTCTTTTTAAATATTTATGGAAGTTCGTAGCGTTTATACTTATCATCAGATACAACGCCTAAGAGTAGGGTAGGGTGCTACTCCTTTAACTTCATCATCATCATCATCATCTCGCGCCATCAGCTGGGATATCCCTGACTCTCTCAGTCGCCACCCCTCCCTCTCATCCATTGCTTCCGGAAGGTCTTCAGAGATACATCCCATATCGGCGCAGATCTGCTGTATGTAAGTTCGAGCTGGTCATACTGCCTTTGCTTGTCCATGTGAATGGGTCCACAAGAGTACATCACTTATGAGCTTATCCCTACTTCTCCGGCAGTGTCCCACATGTTTGGTTCGTCTAATTTTGATAGTTTTTGTGATGGGTGGTAGGTGGCCGTACAGCTTCTGCTTTGTCAGGAACTATCTCCAGGACTTGTTCAATATTGCTCGTAACATTCTTGTGTAATTGCCGTCAAGCTTTTTCTCCCCACGTTTAGTTAGCGTCCATGCAGTGCATCCATATAGCGGTATCGA
>OY757905.1:102757473-102877473 GCA_963585895.1 Sepioteuthis lessoniana | reverse complement strand
TTTGAACTCCAGTCACGCTATTACGTTCACTTTCAAATTGTTTATTGAACACCTTCATCCCTCTAGCTATGGGTCAAGTGTCACTGCTGTTTTCCTAAAAGTGTCGTTTTGACATTCAGTAACCAAATAGTCATTAAACAAAGAAACCAAACCAAGCAATATTCAATATAAATATACGACTCTGCACTCGTAAATTAAAGTAACAATTCGTTGTCCGGAATTCTGTAATTTGCTCAAATGTTATACCAAATTCGTTCTGCAATCCGATAAATAAATAAAAAATCACTGTATCTTGAATTAATACTTTAAAGATATCTTCTGTTTCAGTGATGTTATGTTAATTAAGATCTGTTCATGCCATAACGTAAATAGATCAGCATTTTCTTTTCTCTGACGGGAAGAAAAAGATTACATAAGAGATAAAAAAAACCCGCGTAAAATTCATAATCAAAGTTCGGTTTCTGAAAATGATCTATCCCATTGGTTTGGTTTGGTTTGGTTTCTTTGTTTTATGGCATATCGACCTTTGGAGGTTATTTAATGCCAAAGCCATTTTCCTAGAAGAACGGTAGTGGTACAATTTAACCCATAGCTAGGAGGATAAGGGGATTCATATCTTTTCCTAGGAGTATTTGCCCGAAAGTGAACATAATAGTCCGACTGGAGTACGAACTCGCTTACTACGATGCCGCAGTCCATCGATTTGACCATTACACCACGAGGATACTCCCTATCCCATTGGATTTCAATCATTATGTTTAAAACAGTATAGAGCTTTCAGACCATAAACCGTAGGCACATATTTTGAGATATCTTATGCAATTTTATGATAGCAAACTCACTGGCTGATTTCATACCGATCGCTCCGCACCAACATAGTGGGGTAAAGTTTGTTAATCGTCTGACAAAGTGTGTGGGTTTACAGTAGGCATGTAAAACCATATGAGAATTCATGAGATTAATGTCAACGCCAAAGACAGTTCCTATGTCTGTCACATATGCCGCAGGGGCTTGCAAGGGTGAATTAAACCTGAGAAGTCACATGCGTTCACTCGGGTGCTCTTGGGGAATTGAGGGGGTCCTTCTTCGGAAAAAAAATAGCGTTAGAGATTTATATAATAATAGTCTTATTTCTTCAGAAAGAAATTTTATAACTCATCTACAGAGAATGGGAAAAAATTAAAAAAATAAGAACGTAAAAGATAAAAAGCCGATTGGTAAAAGATATTATGTACCAGTTAAAAGGGCCCGATTGGTAAAAGATATTATGTACCAGTTAAAAGGGCCTGATATAAGTAAAAACTATCCTTAAAATTTAATTTGTTTGTGGCTCATATACAGCAATTTCGCTAGTATATACATATAGTGACTCAACGTCGCCTAGGTCATATGAGTTACCTTCCATACTCTTAAACATGTGAAACATAGTGGTTCAAACCAGCTACACTTTCTTTATGACCTGATAGTACTATAATGCTGTACCAATGTGCCACAGATCGACTGAAACTACATATTTTGAATTTTGAGTTTTTTTAATTCATCTAGACTGATATATATATATATATATATATATATATATATATATATATATATATAAAACATGATTAATAAACAAAGAAGCCCAGTGATTTCTCAGCATATTAACGCTCCATCTAATGCCACACGCCTCTACATTTCTTTAAAAATTCAGCAGATGTCCCTTGGGTCGAGAAATTCAATATTATAGCCTGTTGTCGCGGTACAGGCTTTTTATTCTCTAAGCAGACTGAGGTGGAAAATCATTAAAAAGACGAGAAAACAAGCATGTTTGATTTGTAAAAATCGATCAAAGAAACATTTATTATCGGCTTTTCCTAATTGTAAAGTATATTACTTTAAGACTGTCTGTGAAAATAGGCTTCTTCATTACAGATTTTAATTGTATGTATCAAAATAAGTTGGCTTTTTACTTAGCTTTTCACAATATTTTATTTCAGGTAAAAAAGTAAAAATTATTGTTTTACACCTTCACGAGTTTTTTCATACCAGTATTAGCTGACGGTTTTCACTAGAGTTTGAGTGACAGCAAGTCACCGTCAAGTCTCCAGGACCTTTCTCGGTATTTTGGCCGAACATAATAATGCTATAGTTTGGATTGTGTCCACTTGCCCTCTTATTTCTATGTCTTCAAATTCCCTTATGAATCTTTTAGGCATTTTTCCGCGCTCACAAATTGCAATGGTATCACCGTCTGCTTCATGTTCTATAGTTTTTTTTTAATTTCTCTAACAAGGTCTAGGTACTTATCTCTATTTTCGCTTTGTTTTAATTTTACTCTGCGGTCCACTGAGATGGCAATACCCACTATTCAGTAGTTTCACTTTGTTCTTTTTTTTTTCGTTTATGATCACTAGGAGATTAGGTAATCTGTTTGTATCTCAAAATCCCAAAATTTGTGCGTCTCATTTTCTCGGACAGATTCCGGGTTTGTGCGTATACTACTTGTTCGTGTGGTCAAATTTCAATTTCTGGCGCAATTCCATGTTGATCACCTTCTACACCAAGTCGGGTCTAGTTTTATATTCTTTTATTTTATATTTTTTTTGCTAATTTAATTGCATTCACTTGTTATATGGGAGATCATTTTGTCTTTTTCTCCACATAATCAACATTTACTATTTTGTTGCATTTTATTTAGTCTTCGGGTCACCGTATCGATCCATTGACACTTTCTTCAATGTTGGCGAGTTCTCTTCCTTCTTCTTTTCTTGACGCATATCGTCTATCTACGTCATTGCAGTGATATAAGGCCTCTTTCATTGTCATTAATTTTCTTGCTTTCTGATCGATCCATTGAAGAATTGCCCCGAGTATTAAAACACAAAGGAGATTTATTTTTCTTATTATTTTCGTTTGGTTGGTTATATTTTATTTGGTTGTTGATGTTGTTGTTATCGTTGGTGGTTGTCGGTTGTTGAATTATCTTACTCTATTTTAATCTTTTTATCCCATTTAACTTGTTGGATTTTTTTTTTTTTTTATCTATGGAGGCTGCAAAAGAATTTATACTTTTGGTGAATGCTATTTTATAGTGTTGTTTTATATTTTTTATAGTTGGTGCTTCGAGGATTTGTAAACAGTATTGTTATTTTCATGTATGATTTTTTGTATTCTAAATTAGGATCTTTCCTATGCATGGGGATTTGAGTTTGTTCGTATTTTTGTTTTGCTTTGTCATTATACGCTTTTTTATGGCACTAATGTCTGAAAGATTTGTGTTATTCTTAACGATAAGTTTGGGTGTTTTAAATTTAGTGTAACAGATAATGAGTTTTATTTGTTTTTGAGATTCGGTGGATTTATAAATTAAATAGCATTCACTAAAAGTATAAAAATATTAAACGTATTCAGTAACTAACCCTGGGGGTGTCCTCGTGGTGTAATGGTTAAAGCGTTGGACTGCGGAATCGTAGTACGCGAGTTCGTACTCCAGTCGGGCAAATACCTTTGGGATAGGTATGAGCCCCCTTATCCCTCCAGCTATGGGTTAAATAGTACCACTACTGTTCTTCAAGAAGAATGGCTTTGGCATTAAAATAACCTAAAAAGAGTTGATATGCCATTAAACAAAGAAACCAAACCAAACCAAACACCCAACCTCAAAGAATGAACCCATCCTTTCAATAATTTGTATATATAATAAAGGAAAGAAAAAAGCCGAATACATATAAAACTCACTGCAACAAACGATCTAACACGAGCCACTAAGATGACCACCAAAATGGTCGAAAGCGCTTGGGCTAATGTAGTCTTCTTTTTTTTTTTTTACTAGTTTGACCCGAAAGTAAAAAAAAAGGGAGAAGATTTGAAGGTCTTCACTTGAATATTTTAAAAATGAAACTGTATTCAATCAAACCTGTATAAATGTATATATTGTCTAAAGTCCTAGAATGCAACCTCAAAGTTAACGAGTTCGAATTCTAGTCGTCTCATCCCGTTCAAATTCTGAATAATACCTTTATGAGAGGGATGAACAGCCATATCCCTCCAGCTATGGGTTTAATCATATTATTGCTTCTACAAGGGATATTTTGGCATTAAATAACACGCAAATTCAAACCTGTTAAACTTCGCTTAAAAAATGATCTTGTGTCATATCCTGCCCGAGCGGAGGGGTTGGTAAATATGAATAACCCACGAAGGTTGATGAACAATTAAAAAGATATCTATCTACTTATATATATATATATATATATATATATATATATATATTTACTAATCAATTATCTACCAGTATTCACGGTACAGAAAAAAACAAAAAAACCCTGGCCAAGAACAAGAGAAAAAAATATCTCGAATCAATATCAACGCCAAAGACAGTTCCTATGTCTGTCACATATGAAATTTTTTTTTTTTTTTTTTTTTTTTTTTAATATGCAAATTTTAGGATGGGTGGAGGTTTTTGGTGAATAAAGGCAAAGCAATTTCCCCTTAGAATGGTTTAGGCGAAACTTCCTGACGATCCGTTAAGGTGAAACTTTAGTAGAAGATTTTCGACAAGCGATTTAAGTTAATTCTTTATGTATATATATATATATTTGTTGTTGTTGGCCCAAATAGAGAAAAAGTAAAAGATAGGCTCACAGAGAGATTTATTATTTAATTTGTCGCTTAAATGTTCAATCTTCTTGCCGTTATCAAAGATCGTTTAATGACCTCGGTGGTGTCGCCTTCGATTTATATAGTCCTTTTCAATTTTGTGATAGATTTTCGTTTCTGCAGGTACTATTTACCCAACCCCTCCGCTCGGGCAGGATATGACACAAGGTCAGTTTTTAAGCGGAGTTTAACAGGTTTGAATTCAGAGTTTTTCCTTCTCCTAGACTAGTTGCCTCACCAAGGCTGAAGAACATAGTCCGTCCTACTATTTACCCATAGCTGGAGGGAGAATAAGGGGGTTCATACCTTTCCCAAGGGTATTTGCCCGAAAGTGAACGTAATAGCGCGACTGGAGTACGAACTCGCGTACTACGATTCCGCAGTTCATCGCTTTAACCATTACACCACGTTTCTGCAGGTGTTTGTTCTCTCTTTCTCTTCTTTCTTTCATTCTTCTTTTTCTTTTTACAATTGTGTGTTCTGTGTGTTTGCGGGTGTGTTCTTCTATTCCCGCTTATGTATATATATAGTAAAACTGATAACAACGATCCAAGTGGAAGAAGAGATTTATTGAGAGGTCGACACTATAGCGTTTTGGTTCTACTGAACTATCATCAGGTCCATGAGGGGTGGTATTAACGATTTTCAGTTAACGATGGATGTTTAGAAATGTGAAATACAAAAACTTAGGGGAAAATATGTATAATAAGAAAATTGGCCGTTTAACTGGCGAATCAGCGTTTGATGTTTTAAATTACGTCATTTGACTTATTAGGAATATTGTATATAATCTATGTTACGTTTGTTTATGGAGAAATATTTCGAGTCATAAGGAAGAAAAGAAAGAAAGAACAAAAAGAAAAAATAGAAAGCATGAAAATTATGAGATGTACGGAAAATGTTAACTAAGGAAGGAATATATTGTAGCTCTTTAAAATGTACTAGCTCAAGTGAGGAGAAATATTATAAAAGCCAGGACGAGTATTTAGGAAATTAAGGAATGAGATAGCAGCAGCTTCGAAAATTCGTCCAAGATTTTTATTATGGATGTAAGTGAGCATCTTAGCAGAATTGAAGTCAAAGTTGTGATTTTGTTGAGAAATATGTAGGAATAATGAGTTGCCATGAGTTTGAGTTGCCATTTCCTATGTCTCTTTTGTGCTCTTTCAAGCGAAAATGAAGGTTCCGAGATGTTTCGCCGATGTATTTAAGTTTACAATCCTTACAAGGGATACGATAAACACTGGCGTCAAAAAATATGTTACGTTGAGGCCTGGAGTGTACTAATTCGCGGATTGTTTTAGAATGTAGAGAAGTAGTTTTGATATTGGGTTTATTTAAGTTGTTTGTTATGCTATGAAAAGAAGAATTGTTCGGCAAATTTATGTATCTATGGGGGGAACTAGTATTATCAGATATTGAGTAGGCATTAGTTTGAGATGGATTCTTGTTGTGGATTTTGAGGGCTTTAGATTTCTCAAAATGTATAAAAGATTTGGGGTACTGAAGGTTAAGGAAGGAGTTTTCTATGTGGACGAAATCATCGGTTAAATATTTCGAGGAACAAATGCGTAGAGCTCTGAGGTAAAAACCTATGATGATACCTCTTTTAGTATTGTTATTGTGGTATGAATAAACGTGAATGTGGTCGTTTTACAGGTGGGTTTACGATAAACATGGAATTCTATTTTGTTGATATTCCTAATAAGTAAAATGTCCAGAAAAGGTAGGGTGCAGTTGTATTCACGTTCTTACGTGAACTTTAAGGAAGGTTCGACATTGTTCAGTTTGTCAGTGATGCTATGTAAATCAAGATCTTGTGGATAGATAAGTAGTATGTCGTCAATATATCTGAAGTAATGTGAAGTGCTGGGTATAATATATCTAAAGGGGCCAGATTCTAAGAATTCTAGATAAATGCAAGAACTCCGCTAAGCGGAGAACCCATTGGTAAACCAAATTTTTGTTTATAAAATGTGTTGTTGCATTGGAAGTAGCAATGTGAGGTACATAAGGTACAAATCTTAATCAATTTAGAGATGGGTAGAGGAAATGTGGTATTAGATTTTCGAAGGTAATTATGCAGACGTTCAATGCATATATCAACTTGTATATTGTTGTATAAGGATTTGATGTTTAAACTAGCTAAATATTTGTTGTGCATATCAATGTCAGTGAATTTGTTGAGCAGTGATCCGGAATTTTTTAGGTATGCGTTGCTAATGGTACCTAATAGAGGGGATAATAATTTGGCTAGAAGTTTAGCGATATTATGGGGTGCAGATCCTATACCAGAAATGATGGTTCTTAGAGGAATGTCAGGTTTATGGGTTTTGGGAACCCCATAAATTTTAGGATTTATGGGGTGGTAATTGATTAATGAGGATCAAGATTGATCTTCATTGGAGATTAATTTTCTGTAGGATTTGTTAAAGTCATTAATATTATTTGTAATTGTTTGTAGGGATATCTGTTCATAAATGTTGTTATCATCAAATAGATACATAAGTTTTTGGTTATAGACTGTGGAATCCATAATAACAACACCCCAGACTTTGTCAGAAGGTGAAATAACAACGTTGTGGTTAGAAGAGAGAGGTTTTAAGACAGTTATGTATCTGTTGGGTAAGGTCAGTTCATCAGAATGGCAATTAGTGGAAGCGGCGATAATACCTTGTAAAAATCCCTTGTCGAAGTCAGAGTCATGGTGCTTGTAGTTAGTGTTAATTAATTTTCCCATATCATAGTTTTTAATACCTGTGGCAAATTTTAGACCGAAGCTAAGGGCTTTGGTTTCAGTAGGGCTGAGATTGATGCTGGAGATGTTGTTGACAAGATCATCCCTGCCCAATTTTTTCCAACAACTATTGTTGCATAAGGATATGAATTTAGATCAAAGTTTAGAGGTATGGTTGTTATTTATCCTAGATATCTCAGATTTAAGTTGATTGGCCGTGTTATGGGACATTCCATGTTTCCGACGAAGTTCTAGTCCTAACAGTCTAGCTCTTTCAAATGTATGTATTTCTGAAAATTTCAAATCATGAACAGAGGATTCAAGGTATGAGCGAATGTAATCCGGGAAAATATGTTGGGAGGGACGAAGGACGCTTGATATGCTGGTAGGTATAACCTTTTCTTTTATACAGTAGGTTATAAAAGTCCTCCTATTTTTGAAAGAAAGGGCTGTAATAAGTAGGTCCTTGTATCTACGAATCCTTTTGATGTCATCAATAGGAAAATCGGGGTGGAAAAATGGATTTGAATCTTGTCGGATTACAATCCTTTATTTACTATTCATATATATATATATATATATATATATACTCGAGAATCATTAAATAAGTTTCCAGACTTTTTTGGTATGGACACTTTTATTGATAGTACACGCATGAAACTCTAGTCCTCTGCGAAGTAATCTCTTCCGGCTGCAATGCGCTTGTTGTACCGTTCAAAAAACTTCGGGAAGGCCCCATGGAAGTCCGCTTGTGTGAGCGTGTCAATGACCTTCGTCACAGCCTCTTTCATCTCCTCAATTGTCTCATAACGACAACCTCTGACCTTAGGGAAAAACCAAAAGTCACAGGGAGCAATGTCTGGACTCTAGGGAGGGTGAGGAATTGTCTCGATGCCTATCTTAGTCAAATAGTCTGTGACAAGGATGGAGTTGTGGACTGGTGCATTGTCCGGGTTGAAATGCGACTGGCCCGATTTGAAGAGTGCTCGCCTCTTCCGAAGGAATCTCACGTGAACTCCCTTAAAACCTCAACATAGTAACCCTAACCCTAACCCTTTAGCCAATCAACTCTGGTGTATAGACTTCCTTACTCCTCTCATACCTCTCATCATCCCTCACAGACTCCCTGCCTTCCTCGAATCTCTTATGCTATTGAAAAACCGATGCTTGATTCATGCAAGATGGTCGAAAAGCAGTCTGAAGCATTCCATAGGTTTCTGTGGCATTTTTTCCAAGTTTAAAACACAGTTGTATTGCATATCGTTCTTCTAAAGTGTCCTCACGTCCAGATTTCACTTTTGAAATTCACCAGCTGTGACAATCAGGGCGTATTCCAATTGCTACTGTAGCTGTTAATTTGAACCTGGAATCATAAAAATTGGCCAGTCATCTTATTAGATGAATAGAAATAGCATACTGAATTTTCATAAGTCTACAATTTTAAATGCCTGTACAAAAAAAATCTGTAATTCACCTCGTATATATATATATATATATATATATACATATATTGTTTAAATATCTTACCAAAACCCTGGTTAATTGGTCGGCAACTGTAAAATTAATAAGCTGATTTTAAGTCGATTTTGCTAGTTAAAAATACAATTTTAAAAACGAAATGCTGTGAAATAAAACATATTCATACTAGAAAATCAGTCAAAATTTTCTTCTTATTTTTCTTTGATGAATATAGCCGGAATGAACACAATATAAATAGCTTTATTGATCTTCTGAATTTTTTTATTTTCTGTAATATATATTTGCTTTGAAACAAATTTCCTTTTTCATCGCTGATGGAGTGATTCACTAATAAACTATAGGTGCATGCATATTCCATCATATACTGATTGAATTCATACGTATTTTGGGGTGGGGGCTGTAGAATACACCGACTGCTTTCATGCAGAGGGGTGAGACTCCCACCAACAATTGTCCTTTATATGACCCTAAAAAATATGATGGTAAGGTTCCAATAATGCATGAGCTTTTGGGAATCCAGAGTGCCCCTTATTCACCCCCAGGTTTACTCGGGCCCAGAGTAGTAGCACCTAATAGGGTTCGATCTATGGGTCAAATAGGACTAAACTATGTTCCTATCTTAAAATGAATTTCTTGAAATAGAACTGTTTTTACATTCAATTCTGTTTAAGCAAAAACTATATTTATACTAAACTGAATTGTTTTAATTAGAACTGTCTGACAAAACTGAATAGTCTGAGACAGGAATGTTTTGACAATCACACTGTGTATTAATGCTAAATTGAATTGTTTGAAAAAAAATTGTTTACTTGTATAAAAATGGATTTGGCATGAAATAACATACAAAGATTGATATGCCATAAAATCCAAACAAACTAATAAACAAACAATCTTAAGTATGTTTTTTTTTTCCAAAATATTATAACTCCATTAGTATTCTTGGTTTAAAATCAATTAATGATTGGTTTCAGGGTAAACCGATATTTGATAGTCGAGACAAATATGTTGATATGCTAAACGAATCTTACTATCTCGTTTTTTTTTAAATATAATTATGAATATCAGAGAAACTTAATTTATTCTCTACGTGAAATATCAAATAAAAAGAACTCAACTTTGAGCGGTAATTTTTTGTCTAAACATTTGAATCTTCGAGGTCAACGGAATAATTACTCGGAAAAATATATTAGGAATTGATGAAAATTACATATATTTCACACTGAAGAATTTCTTTAAAAAGAGACATGATAAATATTGATAAATTATCATTTTTTTTGTAGTAACACTAGATATGTGTTATTGCGTTTGAATGCTTTAACTTTTATATATATATATATATATATATATATTTACTAATCTAATATCTACCAGCATTCTCGGTACCAGAAAAAAAAAACGAAAAAAAAACCGCCAGGAACAACAGATAAAAGTATCTCGAATCAACGCCCGGGGGAAAAGAATTAATTATAGGTCAAAAAGAAAGAAAAGGCCAACCTCGTCGGATCCCTTGAAAAAAATCAAGAGATACGCAGTCAGATGGTCAAAAGAAAACTAAAATCTTCCGCGAATCCTGCAATGCTACAATTACAAAAGTGCTCAACACTAGTGTAGCCAATTATAAAATTAACTTAAATCGCGAGCCTAACTCCAACTTGGAGTTAGGCTTCCTGATGATCCGATAAGGTGAAATTTTAGTAGAAGATTTCCGACTCGCTATTTAAGTTAATTTTATATATATATATATAATGGAGTGTGTGTGTGTGTGTGTGTGTGTGTGTGTGTGTGTGTGTGTTCGCGCGTGCGTGTGTGTGTGTGTGTGTGTGTGTGTGTGTCTCTCTCTCTCTCTCTCTCTCTCTCTCTCTCTCTCTTTTGTATGTAAAGCCATAATGTTCGATAGTTAGTACTGGTATCCTTCAATTTTTACTACCTGTCACATGCTCAGAAAGTGTCTGACAAAAGCCGGTGAACTGATGGAGACAATGGTTGAACTAAACAGAAGCTTAAAGGATAAGACTTGTAAATGCGTGGATAAACCATTTAGTAGACTCATCGTCCATATAGTACTCACATACAGTAAAGAATGAGAAGTGCATTCAGTTTTGCTGTAGGGTGTAGATTTATTTGCTTATCTGGGCTTGTTTAGCAGGAAGAAGACGACTTCTATTGATAGTAGATACGAATAAAGTCGATGCCAGTACGATAGTTTGTCAATGTAAAACTGAAATTGATGCGTTAGTAGAAGCACGTATCATAATTTCCACTGAAACGAATTTTATACATATATCTCTTGAGACACGTTGGCATTAGCCGAGAAACGGGCATTTTTCAATATGAATCGGCATTTATCATGTTTATACGTGCAGTAATATCAACAATCTGAAAAATAAAAAGGAGAAATATCTATTATAAAAAGTAATTGTCAATACAACGCAATATATATTTTTAAAACATTCAATTGAAGTGCTAACTTAATCACCATGCATGTAAATTATATCCATATATCATTTATCTGTATTTCTGTCCATCTTTTTTTTCTGTAGAGCACTCTAACATATATATATATATATATATATATATATAATAGTAAATTTGGTGTCACTAGTCAAGGGTCACCCGATGGCTCCCTTTTCAATTGCTGCAACTCCGAGGTGCAGGGGAGAGCGCAACTCCTTTTTTACTTTACCCTTGATACGTATCTTATAAAGAAGAATTTTAAGCAAGCAGGTATCGACTGTAATTTTTCAGTCTTTCGTACGACTCGACCTGAGATTGAACTCCAAACTCCCGAGCCCTTGGTGAACACTCTACCCATAGTCCAAGGTTTCCTTTAATTTTGTGCAATTTAGAATGACTTTCAAGTATACAAGGCATATTTGAGTCTTAATTTCTATTTAAGTCTTATTATATAAGTCTTATTATATAAGTCTTATTATATAAGTCTTATATACAAGGCATATTTGAGTCTTAATTTCTATTTAACACGACAGAGACTAAAAATAAAATTATTCTTTCTTTAGAATAGTGCAATCGGCATATGACACACTTCATTAGTTGGTTGGCTGTTTAGGTTGCCAAATACATTTTTATTCAAATAATCAGGTCTATTTCAAACAATTCAATTTTGCATGGGTCCACAGTTTGCTTGTTAAAACATTTCTACTTCATGCTATTCAGTGTAGTAAAAACATTTTATTCAAACAATTCAGTTTAGTTTAAGTACACTTAAGTAAGTTAACTTTTTGATTACAAATTATTAAATATCAAGAGAGTTCTATTTCGAACAATTCAAATTAGCGTAAGCACAGTTTAGATGGGGGGGAAAAGTTCTATTTCAAGCTATTCAGTTTAGCATAATTACACTATTTAGTCCTTTTTGCCCAGTGAGGTGCAATCACTCTAGTCCAGAGTGGACCTGGGAAGCGATGGCAATGAAGCATTACCCAAATCTCCAGCATTACTGGAACCTCACCATTTGATTGTTTAGTATCATATCCAGGTCACTCGTTGGGGGGGGGTCTTACCCCTCTGCAGAGGTTTAATCTACAGCCTCAGCCGACTGGGCAAGACAAACTTAATCTAGCAAGTTTTCTTCAGGCTGAATCATCTCAGAAACTTTTCTTTTTTGTTGCAAAGTTGTGCACACGTATTTTTTATAGTCCAATGCGTTCCAAAATATCAATATTCTGATAGATTTTTTAGTTTACGAAAAAAGAAAACTTCATAAAAAGGTAATTGATTATAGAGGACGCTGTACATGTGCAATGATATGTTTCGACGAAATATTTGATCAAATTCTATTTAGACCACTGATCAGAAAACAACGTGACTTGACATTGATTCACCAGCAGTCGAAACTGATATATTTTTATTATATCAGTTGCTCAGTAAAACGCAAGTGTGTCAGCTATGGATTAAATAGTATCACAGCTATTCGTTTAGAAGGTTGGTCTTGGCATTAAATCTCGGATGAAGTTTGATATTACTTTAAGGAAGAAATCAAATCAAATGCACAAGTGTTCATGGAATTCTTTTCGATATTGAATCTTTGATGATTCATTCTCGATATATTTTGCCTATGTTTTTATTTATTGATCTTCAATATTGTTTCTTTGAATTTACTTGACATTACACCAAGCTTTCAGGCGTTTTTTATTTTATATAGATAAAACAATTCAGGGTTGGCAACGTCAAAATAATACAAATGTTGTGACTATAACCGCAGTTAATTTTACTCTCAGACACAAACTTTATAATCGGTCGCTAATCCACATGTGAGACGAAATCTAAAAACCGAAAAAGATTTGCGCAGTCGGCTGGGGCTGAAGAATACACTGACTGCAAAGCCCCTACCCAATGAGTGTCCAGGACATGACACTATACAATCTGATGGTGAGGTTCCAGTAATGCTGGGGATTTGGGTAATACGGAGTACCCCTTCATTGCCATTGCTCCCAGGTCCACTCTGGCCCGGTGTTGTAGCACCTGATAGGGTTTTATCTATGGGTTAAATAGAACTAACGGCATACTTATGCTAAACTCATTTGTTTGACAAAGTTGTATAGCTTGAAAGAGAAATGTTTTTTGAGAATTAAACCGTACTTACATTAAAACTGCGTGCTTATGCTAAACTGAATTGTTTGTAATTGAACCGTTTTTACTATTGAAACTGTACTTACACTAAACTGAATTGTTATAAATTAAACTGTTTTGACATTTTACTGCATAAAGAAAATCTGTACTTACGCTAAACTGAATTAGCTGAATTAGAAGTGTTTGAATAAACTGAATATTTTGAAATGGAAATGTTTTTTGACAACGAAGCTGTGTACTCATGCTAAACTAAATTGTTTGAAATAGAACAGATTCTTTACATAAGAATAGATTTGGCGTTAAATAACCTACAAAGGCTGATATGCCATAAAACCCAACTAACCAACCAAACAACCAAGAGCTGGTGAATCTGAAAAGTTGTATTTTCTCCAACAATTAAATAGCAGTCCAAAGTCGAAGACAAACTGACGTTAGATACTATACACCGAACTAAAAGTATTAGTCATAAAATTTCATAAAAGTAACTAAGTTTCATCGTTTAAGGAATTTTATGAGTGACATTTGTCATAAGCATTCTAGAATAATACTAAAACATCTAAGTACACTGTACACATAGATAAGTTAGTACTCACATAAAATAAATTTTCTAAACTATGGTACCCTGTCTTCAGTCAGAATCATACATAAAAATACAATGAATTTTTTAAAACTCAACCTACTGTTGATCATGTTACTGGTTGCGTGTTTTTATTTCTTATTCATTGTTGCTTTAACTTCTTTATCACATTGCCTGGTAAACATATCTGCTAGAATAATAATCAACATTTCGTGACGAAGTCATTAAGCATAATTCACTACGCCATTCACGTTATCCTCAAAACAATTTTATGTTTTGGGCACTTAACAGCGTTTGGGTATTGTAACCAATAACACTATATGAAAATTAACATTTACAAAAAAGTTTTAGAGAAACTTTAGAAACGTGATTTTTTTAGTGATCATTGGATTGTTATTTCAGTTGTTTCTCGTATGAGTTATAGCATTTAATCGCTGCTGAATTTAAAGTATTTGGGTTGGTAGTCATAGAATAAAGAAATATTAGAAATGGTGATGATAAAGGCGGTGGAGGTTGTGATTATTGTATTAACAATGACAGACAGAAAAAAGAAAATAAAAAGAAATAAAGAAGAGGAACTTTCATTTAAGTAAGCGATAAGTAGATTATCAAAATCGAATTAACAATTTGCTATTTAAATGTCTTCTTTTTGTGAACTGTTTGGTTTTTACCGAATAATTTTTGGCAAAGATCAGAGGTGGTAATAGTTGTCGTTAAAATAAAGTTATAACAATCAAGTTTTAAAGAATACAAGTCACAAAAAGATAAAAAAGCAACAATTGAAAAACTAAAACTGACCAATCTGGAAAACATTTAAAAAGAAAAAAAACCAGAGATATCTGTGATTATTAAAAGCGAATACTATCCAAGAAACAGAGATGAAGGAAAAAATATTTGAAAAGTCTTATTTTAGAAGAAGAAAATTTCTTGAAACCAAAGTGTTCAGTAGCAATCTTATCAAAGAGATAACTGCATAGGACATTTCTTTTGTAAGGTACTCTAGATCCTTCTTAAACTGAACAAGGGAGGAGCTCTAACGGATGGATCAAAGAATAATTAAATTGATGACGATGCAAAAATCTCATTCAGAAGGAATGAAATTAATAGACTTTTTGACAAAAAATTGAAGATGACTGACAAGCATTGAGAATATAGTTAATGGAACAATAAAAGGATTCAAAGAATATGTAGATAAGAGATAATGGAAAAAAGCTGCTAGTAAAATCAATAAAAACAGTACAACAAAAAGCAAAATTAATAAAACAAAACTGGAGAGAAAAACACCTCTGAGGATATTTTAAGGGACTAAATAAGGCCATTGCACAGAAGACGGCCAAGATTTAATTAGGAAGCAGAAATTTAAAAAGAGAAAATGAATCTTTAATTATAGCAATTCCAAATAATGCTATAAGGACTAATCATATCAAAATAGAAATTAATAATACGGAGGAGAGTGAAATTTCACCATTCTGACAAAAGAATTATGTTATTTCTTATCAGTACCTAACGTGATATCTCCAGAATATCCATGAAAAAAAAAAGGCTTAAGATTATTTGAGACTTTGGGATACAAACAGATCAGCTAATCCAAGACACAAGAACATCCCTTGTTTTAATTAAAAAGAAGAAAATAAAATATAATATAGTGGATTTTGAAGTGTCAACAGATCCCAAAGTGTTAAACAAAGAAAGAAAAACTGAACAATTAACTTTGATCTTTCCTCTGAACTAGAAAAAGCTGAGAAACGTGAAAGTGATAGCAATCCCAGTGGTACTATTTGGAACAATCCCTAGAAACCTGGAAAAGAGACTCAATGAACGGAAAATTTGGGGAAGGATTGAAATCATCTAAACGGCAGCAGTACTAAAATCAACTTGGACATTCGGAAGTGTTCTGAAGTTTTAATCATTCCAACTGTGCAAAATGTCACCTTCAGCTTTCAATGCTTTGTTAGCTCTTGGACAATTCCACATGGAATCATCATTTCTATTCACTCATGACGCTTCTTGTTAACTTTTTGTTCTAGTTTACTGTTTTTGCTTATGTCGATTATTTTTGTCTTTCTTTCTACATAGGCTAAAACTCATAATCACTTGAGTCTTATCTTTTCTAGCTATTATATTATTATAATTATCATTATTATTATGATTATTACAATTATTAATCTTATACTCCTTTCCCTGGATTGCTCCACTTTACCCTTCACCCTTACTTTATAATGCTGAGTGTTAAGCAAGGCGGCATCAAGTACCATTTTAGAGTCTTTGGTATGACTCGACCAAGAATTGAATTCCAATCTCTCGGACCATTGGTGAAATCTCTACTCATTAGGCCAATGGCCCTCCCCTATACCTCGGTATAGTAGCTATTGAAAAGTGAGTCTTCGGATGACTCTCGACTAAGATCGCAAACTTATTAACCTTCTTCTACTTATAATCAGTAGTAGTAGTGGCGGTAGTAAATAAAGTAAATTTGGTAACCGTAGTCGATGGGTACACGAAAGCTCCCTTTTCAATTGTAACTACACCGAGGTGTAGGGGAGGGTGCTACTCCTTTCCCTGGATTGCATAATTTTACTCTTGAAGCGTACCTAATAATGCTGAGTGTTAAGCAAGGACGTATCAAGTACCATTTTTAAGTCTTTGGAATGACTTGACCTGAGATTGAACCCCAGTCTCCCAAGCCATTGGCGAACACTCTACCACTGAGCTAATGGCGTTAGTAGTGGCAATATATATAGTTGTAGTAGTACCAGCGTTAATTTTGTAAAAATAATTTTAGCAATTATTGTAGTCTTGATTATAATAAGAATTGTTTATCAATTTAAAGAAAATACCTTCAAGTACATTAACACTTTCAATACTTCGTGCTTTTGCTCTCACCCTTCATCCAGTAAGTTAAGAAAATGCAGAACTAATTGAACCGAAAATACTCTAAAATCTCTTCCCGAGATTTTGTGTTAGATTCATATCTATCACAGAATTCCACTAAAAGAAAGTTTGTAAACACTCGGTTTATTATGTTATTTCTTATCAGTACCTAACGTGATATCTCCGGGGATCGAAATATCGGGCTCATACAAATGTCTATACGGTTCATGCAATTAGTGCACACCATATGAAGTTTCACACTCAGAATAGTTCATCGTTTGGCACAATAAAGATGTATTCAAGTAGTTTTGAATAATAAATACTTCATTCTTCAGTATTTCCTTTTTCAGTTGGTCCGCTCATAACATTTTTCCTCCTCGAAAACACACAATGTGTATTGTACATGCATAGTTATTATTTGGGCGTGAGTTTAAACTGGGAAACCGTGCAGCTGAAACAAAGAAAACGATCAATTTGCAATTTAAAGATGAGACTCTTAACGACAGAATAACAGAACGGCGATTTCCGGAATATTACTTCAGAGATTGTTATATTCAGTATATGTGTCTCAAGAAAAAGAAACAAGTGAAATTAATATGGGTGAACAGAGTAAACGGCATGCATTTTCAAAAATATTGTACATATTACTTTGTCCACTTTTATATATTCGACTTTAGGAGAATAATATCTACGAATTTGAAAAAATATATCAACCAAAAGACGAAGGAGAACATATAAATACATAGAATATATTTAATCGTTACCTTTAGGTCTTTGGGAAATATACAGTGAGAAACCGAAAGTAAAACTGAAACGAAAATTCTCACAAAAGAGTATTTGACGAGACGTGGCTCAGTGGTGAGGGTAATCCACTGAGTTGTGCAAAACTTCTTTTTTTTTTTTACCATACGGACAAGTGGTATAAGTACAACGCTAAATCATTCCTGGAGAATCAGACGCCAAATTCTCTGGGATTTTGTGATGCAAATGGATGATCTAATCTCGGCCAGTCGACATGACTTAGTGATAATCAACAACAACAAAAAAAGAAGAGAACCTGCCGAGTAGTAGATATAGCCGTTTCGGCAGAGCACAGAGTGAAAATAATAATTAAAAAAAAACAACAAAAAAACAAAAACAAAAAAAAACAAGTGAAAAGAGAGAATAGTACTAGGACTTTCATAGAGAACTTAAAAAACCTATAGAACATGAAGGTGACGATACTATCAATTAAGGTTGGTGCACTTGGGACAATTCTTAAAGGATTAGCAAAGGAACTGGAAGACTTGAATTAAAAGGACAAATTGATACCAACCAGACAACAGCATTATTAAGACCAGCCAATATACTGAGAAGAGTCCAGGTAACTTGGGTAGACTTGATGTCACTTAAACTTCAGTGAAATCATCAGCAAACGCCCATGTGAAAAACCCGCAAAGGAATAATAAATCAAAGCAAGAATAGATAAGACGCAACAAAATTGCAAATGTAGGCTATGCGGTGACAGAGATGAAACCATCAATCACATAATAAGCGAATGCAGTAAATTAGCGCCGAAGGAATATAAGTTTAGACACGACTGTGTCGGCAAAGTGATCCACTGAGGGATTAACAAGGAATTGAAATATGACCATACGAATAAATGGTATATGCAAAACATAGTACATGTCCTAGAAAAAACACGTATAAACTCCTATGGGACTTTGACATACACATGGATCACCTAATCTCGGACAGAAGACCAGACCTAATAATAATCAACAAAAAAAGAGAACTTGCAAAATTGTCGATATTGCTGTTCCAGCTGACCACTGAATAAATCTGAAAGAATGTGAAAAGAAGGATAAGTACCTAGACCTTGTTAGAGAATTGAAAAAACAAACAAACTATGGAACGTGCAGGTGACAATTATACCAATTATAATTGGTGCGTTTGGAGCAGTAACTAAAGGATTACTAGAGGGACTGGAGGACTTGGAAGTTGGCGGACGACCGGAGACCATAGAAACTACTACATTATTGAGAACAGCCAGAATACTGAGAAGAGTCCTGTAGACTTGAGGAGACTTGCTGTCACTCAAACTCCAGAAGACCATTAGCTAACGCTGATGTGAAAAACTCCAGAAGACCATTAGCTAACGCTGATGTGAAAAACTCTAATAAGTAAATAATAATAATAATAATAATAATAATAATAATAATAATAATAATAATAATTTTATTTCAGTGAAAAACCATTGGCTATCACTGATGGGAAAAGCTCTAATGAGATAATAATAATAATAGTCTGCCATACTTAAAAATAATCCTGATCCTAAACACAAAATGTAGAGAAAATTAAAACAACAAATCATACAGAAATATGGCCTTCAGTCCTCGCAATTGATGAATAAAAACTGGGAGATGACAGAATTATACTATACCTCCACTGGACCATCGGCAAATAATACGATGTCCCATTTTGTAAAAAAACGGGTATGAGAGTCTACACTCGTTCACACTCACAGAGACAAAATATATTACGTTTTTGTGGCATACCCTAATACACACAGCATAAAAATAAATATGGTTTTCTTGATTATGACCATACATCAAGGTTCCAGATGGGTTCCTATCAAAAAGTAAATAACTTGTCAGATAGCTAACTTCAGTGTTACAGCAGTGACAAATTCTAAATTGTAGGATAACAAAAAACCTGGGAAAATATGCACACCTTGCCTGATAATCGGCAAACTATGGAGGGTGAACATGACAGTGATATATCAATATTCGGAGCCCCTAGAGTTATCTCAAAGAACCTGAAAAAAGAATGGGTGAGCCAGATATCAGTGGATCGATCACATCATTGCTAAGATCGTCTAGATTATTGAGCCTTAAGTAGACTTACTTTCACTCTAGTCCTGATCAAGGCTAAAAGCTAGTATTGACATGACCAAATAACATCGTCCTTTTTTTCGCTTCTTTTATCTATTTTTGCATTGCAAGAGTGTATTATAGCCTAACCTAAGAAAGTTCATCTGTTATGCACAAATACCACTGACATATATCTTAAACTTCTTATTTGCCCTGATCATATAGTAAGGAGGCAAACATCTCTCCCTTATTAATCCACCTCACCCAAGTGTAAAAACTACCGCGGAACTGTTCAGCTATCGGAATTATTTTATTGGCTACAACTCTCAGTGATAGACTTGTGGGAACTCAAGTGATTTCCATATTCAAAAAAGTGTTAATTCTTGAGAAAAAAAAATAAGCTCAAGAAGCTGTCATTTTTCTCACTGTATTTTCACATTTTTTTACCAATCGACGCTTACGCGCTATTTTTAAAATTTCGAGATACTTTGCCAACGACAATATTTAACTTGCCACGAGAAGTTAGAAGTATCAAAGCCTAAAATAATCTAATAAATATTTTCCTTTCTAGATTGGTTAAAATGCAATGTTTTAGCAATTCAGAATCATAAAAAAAAATTCATCTTTTTATATGTATATCTACCAAAATAATAAAACGCGAAGAATATATATTTTCCTGGAAGTAAAAAAAATATCTATCACTCAAAAACCTTTCGATGTATTTCTTTTGTATGAAAATTTACATTCTTTTCTTTCAAGGATTCATTTTGTCTCAACCTCATTTAATTTTTCTAAAACTGAGTGAATGATGTTTACATTGCATTAAAAATGTTCATCAATTTCCTGTTGAAAATATCAACTGCAGTCACATTTACATTAAGGTATGATTATTTCTACTTTTTTACATTTTTCCTCAAATACACAGAGAATTTTTACACACAAAAAATATGTCCCCTTAATCAAGCTAACAATTAGTGCTATACTTAATTGCACGAATCTTAAATATATCTATTAAAATATATACACTCTGAATAATATCTTTACTTTCAAAGAATGATTTTGTATTTTGTCTTCAGTAATTTTTTCATTAAATAAAAGAAATACATCTTATACATTTGTAAATCGGAGTTTTTTTACTCATTTATTCATTTATCCGTGGGACATCATTGCTATGCTTGGCTAGGATATTGAGAAAAGTCCTAGAGATCTTAGTAGACTTGCTGTCACTCTAACTCTAATAAAGGGTACTTGCTAATAGTGACGTTACTAAATAAAAAAATCCTTTTTTCGTTCATAGTATTTATTTTTGCATAACAAGATTATAGAATGGCCTAACCTACTAAGAAAGTTTATATGTTATCCACATACACCAGTGACATATATCTTACTCTTCTTATTTTATCTGATTATATATTTGAATGACCAAAACCGCTTCCCCACTCATCCGTCTCATCCAAGTGTAAAATCTACCGAAGAATTGTTCAGTAGTCTGGATTATTACTTTGGCTACAAAATTCAACAAAAGATTTTGGCTTTTCTTCAAACCTTGCGCCCGGGTCATTATGCATCCTCACACATACAAGTTTAGACTATAACACTTTGCATTCACCAGTTGTTTTTTTCTTTGGTTAGAAAGGAAATCAAGTAGAACATTTGAGAGAAACTTGCTGTGTTTTGGGAAGGGCAACAATTGAAGATCAAGTTCTTTCCTTTTCGATTTAGATTCGTTTTCTTCGATAATAAAGAAAGAGAAATAGAACCATGAAAAGTAAATGACACCGTAAAAGCTATCAACCCAACGGAACAAGTTCCGATTCATTCCAAGTATTTTCCAACTATTTCAATTGAAAATGTTTACATCTTTTTTCCGATTTCAGTTTATCGCTACGAAAGCACTTAAGAGAAGTTGTTGCCAATATCTATTTGTAATATAATGTCCTCCTATCACCATCACCCAGTGCAATGAAGTGAGGAGGCGTCTGATTGATAGATGAGAGGTTAGATGTCATCTCGATTGGAACAGGCTTGTGGAAGTTTGAGCTTTCTGTTTCAGCTGCTGGATTTCTGAAGTATTACCGAGCGAATATTCTTGCTTTTGTGAATTGACGGCCTTGGTGTTTTATAGGCCCGTTTTAGGGGTTTCGAAATATTTTTTTGAAAGATGGAAACTCTATTTGTTTTTGATGGCATATCAACCTTTTGTGAGTTATTCATTGCTAAAGCCATTCTTGTAGAACAATAATGGTACTATTTAACCCATAGCAGACAAATGATAAGCAGTTATTATCTTTCCCATTGGTTAGCCCAAAAAGTAAACAAAATAACGTGATTGGACTTCGAACTAGCTTACTAGGATGCTGCATTCCTGTCGGTTGACGAATATGCCATGTGACACACTCCAAGAAAACATATGCCAAATAAAATTACTTAAATACAACTGCAAAGAATCCCACGTGATAATAACGTTTATTGTGGTAGAAATTTGACTTGAAGTCCTGGACCCGGGTGATTGCGTTTTACTTCACTCAAATACCCTTCAAAAAGCGTGAATTATTTTGTTCTTCTCCCAATGACAGATAAAAAGTGAGGCGTATTTCGCTCTGTCAGTGTGTCACACGGACTCCACAAAAACCCACAAGTTAGTTGTCGCAAGAAAATCCCAACTATAAAAATAAAAAAAAAACGACAGATAACTTTTAAACGTGTACATTAAAAAGATACCTGCAAGACATCGTGAAACGTTTTGCAGGAGGTTGCAAAAAGAGGGTAAACGAAATAGAGTATTAGAGTTTATATTATGCCTTTAATTATCTGTGCACTAAAAATTCAATAAGATCTTTAGAGTTGGTACTGGAAAAAAATATCAAGTTGAACGAAGATTTGAAAATTCATAAAAACATTAAAAAAAACAAACAAAAAAACAATAGTACTTTCAAAAGCATATAGATATATTTAAATAGTTTTGCACAGTTATACGTGGTTCATTCAATAAGTTTCCGGACATTTTTATACAGACATTTGAAAGTGTCGTAGACTGTTGAAAATTCAGTACTTTATTGCTATACATCTTATGAGATGACTGACTAATTCTTCTGAATTCAGATTCAAATTAACAGCTACAGCAGGAATTAGAATACACCCTACTAAAGCCTGATTGTCACAGCTGGTGAATTTCAAAAGTGATATCTGGACGTGGGGACAATTTAGAAGAACGATATGCAATAAAATTCTGATTTCAACTTGGAAAAAATTGCCACAGAAACGAATGGAATGCTTCAGACTGCTTTTCGACCATCTTGCACGAATCGAGCATCAGTTTTTGAGTGGAATAAGAGATTCAAGGAAGGCGGGGAGTCTGTGAGGGATAATAAGAGGTGTGGGAGAAGAAAGTCAATACACCAGAGTTGATAGGCCAAAGGGTAAGGGTTAGGGTTTCTATGTTGAGTTTTTAAAGGAGTTCAGGAAGAGATTCCTTGGGAAGAGGCCATCATTCTTCAAATTGTGTCAGTGGCATTTCCACCAAGAGAATGCATCAGTCCACAACTCCATCCTTGTCACAGACTATTTGACCAAGATAGGCATCAAAACTGTTCCTCAACCTCCCTATAATCCAGACCTTGCTCCCTGTGACTTTTGCTTATTCCCTAAGCTCAGAGGCTATCGTTATGAGACAATTGAGAAGATGAAAGAGGCTGTGACGTAGGTCATTGACACGCTTACACAAGATGACTTCCATGGGGCCTTCCAGAAGTTGTTGGAACGGTACAACAAGTGCATTGCAGCCAGAGGAGATTACTTCGAAGGGGAATAGAGTTTCACATGTGTACTATCAATAAGATTGCCCCTACGAAAAAAGTCTGGAAACTTATTTAATGATCCTCGTATATCAAATATTCCCACCTAATATGAATAATTTTCACCGCGTTGTATAGTTTTTAGTAACAAATAATAATAATCCTTAGCAAACACTAATAACTTTGATAACAATTTTTAATACATATAATGTACGGTTGTATGGTTTAAAGTCTTTCTATCTAATATCAATAATTTATACACGATTATATAGTTTCAAGTATTTTTTCTACTCAACAATAATCATTTAACTGGACAGTTATGCGGTTCTTAATAACTAATCTTAATCCTTAATAAACAATTTTAACTTAAAGGGTGTTTTCGTAATACTAATTATATTCAGTATTTTTTCTAATACGTATAATTCTTAAGCATATCTATTTGACCAATAGATAAGACTCTAACATTTACAACCACTTTAAGTCAAATTTAGCCATGGAGAAATAAATTTAAAAGGGTATTCTGTACTCCATATGTCTCCAGAACTGAAGCCTCATTGCCAAATACAGTTTTGCGTATATTTAAAAACCCTTACCGATGAGTAGTAGTTTACTAAGCTTTTAACTTAGATGTGGCACATTGCCGAATAAGTGGGACACTCAATGAGACTCGAACTCACTCCTACTGCTTTGCTAGTCAAGTTTGCTAACACTTACACGACCCGAGGTGCTCACCCTTACCCACGAGGAGGATGTGACTCAAAGTTAATTAGAAAGCAGAGTTTAACAGGACTGAATTCAGTGCTTTTTATTCGTAGACCGGTTGCCATACATAGGTAAAAAGAGTCCAGTCAGCTCTCCAATTTATAAATAGTTCAAGAGAGAATAATTGGATTCATACCTTTCTTATAGGTATTTGCGCTATGTTTGGTTTGGTTTGTTGGGTTTTATGGCATATCAACCTTTGTAGGTTATTTAACGCCAAATCCATTTTTATGTAAATAATCTGTTCTATTTAAAACAATTCAGTTGAGCATAAGTACACAGTTTAATTGTCAAAAACATTTCCATTTCAAACTATTCAAGCAGTTATATGTAACAATTAAGTTAAGTGTAAATACAGTTTTAATGTCGAAAAACAGTTCTATTTCAAATAATTCAGTTAAGCATAAGCATGCAATTTAAATGTAAGTACGGTTTAATAGTCAAAAACATTTCTATTTCAAGCTATTCAGTTTACTGAATTTCAGTTACTCAATTGTTCAGTTACTCAAACAATTCATTTTAGTATAAGTATCTATTTAACCCATAGATAGAGCGGGGAGCGATGGCAATGAAGGGGTACTCCACATTCCCTAAAGCTCAAGCATTGCTGGAGCCTCACTATCAGATTGTTTAGTGTCATAAATAGGACACTCGTTGGGGGGGGGGGTACCCCTCTACAGAGAAGCAGTTGGTGTATTCTACAGCCCCAGCCGACTGGGCAATTGCGCTTTGTGAAATGCAAATAGTCTCTAAGAGAATTTGAACACGGGTCGCTGTGCCCACAAGACCACAAGAGTATTCGGATGCAGTTTAGTTTCTAATCAGTATGCCGCTTTGGGGGGTGTTTCCTCTGTCTGCAGGAGATATGTATTTAAGGTTCCATCGACAAGGCCATGATTTTGTTGAGACATCCAGTTAATCGATTCACTGATCGTCAGCAACTGATTCATCACTAGTAAAGTTTCAAATTCATAAAAGATAAAAATAATAACGACAATAAAGCAATTCATTTGATTGTCAAATTCAGAATTTATTGTTGGCAGTAAAAGCCGTTGAAAAAATTGAACGTTTACTTTAATCAAATCGAAATCTTAATTATTCTGAGCTTAAACGTTTTCAATATCTCCCATTTTTGTTGAAGAATTTAATTAAGCGTAAAAATCAACAAGCTGTAATTATTTGAAATTGTTTAAGAGACGGTCGCTAAATGAATATTCTTTTAAATTATAGCTAGTAGGTCTACGGTTCCCTCTATCAATTCTCATTGACTCGATAAATATTTTTCAAAGATTAACGGAATCTACTATCAAAGAAAAACGTCGTAATCTTTTAGAAATTACAAAACTCTTGAAGACACCCGAAGCAGATAATTAAAAGCACAATATCACACTAATTAATATAATCTCTAAAAAAAATTAGTAAATTGATACCACGGGTTTTCAAGTGAAAGGCACCTTCCATTCGCGCCTGGTAGGTGTTCTTATGCCGATTGCTGATCTCAGGGCCTTCTCTCTAAGTAATACCTGCTTGGCTTAGTTAAATTTATGGCTAGCGCCCGAGGGGCGCTAAATGGGAAATAGCGAGGAGATCAAACATATGATTGATGGCCATGCATATATCTTGATTCTTGCGAGACCCCGCCTAATAAATCTGACTTGGAAGGAAATTGGATAAATATTACCCCGCTAAAAATATGATTTGATAGGGTTATTGATACATAAACCCAAACCCATGTTTGAAAAATGTAAATATTTTACCCAAATAAACATTCCTGAAATAATCTCAGTTAAGAAAAAAATATCAATTCCCAATAATTGCAGCCATAGTTCACAAATTCATGAATTCATTCCCAAAATGTTTAACTTCCGGAGGGCACTGATACTTGGCCATTTCTAGTCTCTGAAATTACGAGGAGAGACAAAAGTAGTTAATAAAATCCAATTCTTAAAAGAAAAATTGCGTCGATGTAAATAATAAAGTGACCTTTGCCCTATTGGAATTATTTTCTAATTTTGTTTTATTACGGAGTCTCAAAAATATCTGATCGAAATGTTACGCGTTCATAATGCAACATTCTATTTAAGGTTGGTTAGTTGTTTGGGTTTTATGGCATATCAACCTTTGTAGGTTATCTAATGCCAAATCCATTTTATACAAATAATCAGTTCTATTTCAAACAATTCAGTTTAGCAAAAGTACTCAGTTTAAATGTAAGTACACAGTTTAATAGGCAGCAACATTTCTTTTTCAAGCTATTCAGTTTAGTCTAACAATTCTAATTCAAACAATTCAGTTTAGCGTAATTACGCAGTTTAAATATCAAAACAGTTCTATTTCAAGTAATTCAGTTTAGCATAAGTACGTAGTTTATTTCTATTTAACCAATATATAGGGTCTTATAAGGTGCTAATACTACGGGCCAGAGTTGAGCATAAAGTGATGGCAATGAAAGGGTGCTCCACAGTTCCCAAATCTCCAGCATCTCTACAATATCACCATCAGATTGTTTAGTGCAATATCCAGGACACTCTTTGGTGGAGTCGTTCCCCTCTGCAGAGGTGCACTCGTTATATTCTACAACCCCATCCGACTGGGAAATTCACAGAGTTAGATGTGAAAACAGTTTTATTTCAGATAATTCATAAGTACGCAGTTTATATGTCAAAACAGTTCTATTTCGAGGAATTCAATTTAGCATAAATACGCAGTTTAAATCTCATAAAAGTAAACACTCGAAAACACGGTTTAGTTCTATTTAACACATAGATATGACCCTAAAAGTTGGTACCACTCCGGGCCAGAATGGACCTGGGAGCGATAGCAATGAAAGGTTGCTCCGCATTCCCTAAAACTCCAGCATTACTAGAACCTCAAAATCAGATTGTTTAGTAGGCGTCTTACCCCTCTGCAGAGAAGCAATCGGTGTATTTTACGGTCCCAGCCCAGTAGACAATATTTTACTTGAAGAAAAATCGCCTAAACCATTCATATCGATGATGGATATATAGTTACTGTAAGATCATTGGTCTGATCATTAACGGGCTTTCTGAAACCCATGAAGCGCGATGCCCTTAATGTAATGGCTATCGTTGTAAGACAGAAATTTCAAATTCGGGATGAGTCTTTTTGCAATTAATTCACTTTGGGTTAATGCCCTTGAGAAACCCATTATTCTATTTCTTCTCACATCTTCCATGCGTAAATAGTATGGCAGACTGGGTTCTTTATTCTTTGCTGGCAAGCAAGAAAAGTGAGTTCTGGACAAGTCGGCTACGAAGTATATAAACAAAGTAAAACTTATAAATCGACCTATTTACCTGAGATGGCTCGTAAGGGAAGACCCACGGGTAATACTAATAAAATGATATCGATAACAGATTGAGGTATTACCGCATTGAAACAATGTTTGGTTTATGGCATATCAACCTTTGTAGGTAATTTTATTCCAAAGCCCTCCTTCAAGAAGACAACTAGTGATACTATTTAACCCATAGCTGGGAGGATAAAGTACTCATATCTTTTCCAAAGGTATTTGACCGAAAGTGAATGTAATAGCGCGCCTGGACTTGGAACTCACTTATTACGAATCTGCAGTCTATCACTTTAACCTTTACACCACGAGTACACCCAGAAACAATATATCAGAATGACTAGCAATAGTAAAACCAAACACAACGGCAATTTCAACAACATATTATATACATCAATTCCGTCAGCATTTAACTGACAAAACAGTACCAACATATAATACAGTTCAGGGAAAATAATGAGAATAATTCGCTAAGGAGCTATGATTAACGAAAAGATTCGATAGAAAATTATGTTTTATCTAGCCTCTTTTCCTAGGTGCCTTTTTCTACACGAGGTTCTACCTTCGCTCTCCCACCTGCAGGTGCCATGATTCTCCCTTCAAATGTTCCCATTTCAAGTGTTTCAGTTCGCGCAGGTATGGCAAAAGGGGTCTCTTCCTTTTAATCCAGGGGTTGGCGGCTTGAATCCTTCCACTACACCTTTCACATTGTGTCTGTTGACTACTCCCATACGGAGAATCCAAGTATACGTCCCAACGCTCCCCACCCGGGGTTAGCGCACTCTAGCGAAGGAATTAATGGCTACCATTCGCATAATGCAAACCTCTTCTAATGAATTGAGCACTCTGGAATCCGGTTAGACAAAATTTAAACAAATGAAAGCTAATACAGAATGCGTTATAAATTCCAAGCTGAGGTATGTCGCCTATTGGCTGAACAGTAAGATATTAAGTCTAACTTAAAGTTGATCGGGTTTTGATACCAGCTTGAAACGTCGTGCATGTCTAGCCAGACTCTTCAGAGTTGTGATACAACGAAACAGTCCTTCAGTTGATGACATTATATATATATATAATGCTTTATAGGTAACGCAATTTCATGGTCTATTTGTGTGCACCCATGTACTTAGTTTTAAGTATTCTTATTGAACAATCATAATTTTGCTTAATATTAATCATTTATTTGCACAAAGTTTAAACGATTCCAATCGAACATCAATTATTGAATTCAATATCAATCATTTATTTGCACACTGACAATTTCAAGTATTTCTACCTAAAACTAATTATTCAATTTAGGATTAATCGTTTGCTCACTGATAGTTTCAAGTTTTCAAGTTTCATATTAATCATTTGTTTGTATATAGATAAATGGTTTCAAGTATTGCTATTTAACATTAGTAATTCTATCACATATCCATGTGCAATATAAGAAATTTTCACACATATGTCTAGTTTCAAATACCTAATAATAATAATCCTTAGTAAATGAGTGAACCGTTCTAGATGATCGATAGATTTAACCCTAACATGTACGACATTTTACGGTCATAGTGGAGCCGGAGTAATGGTACCGAAAAGGGCACTCAAAATTCCACAGAGTTCCAGCAGAGCATCATAATCAGATGCAGTTTAGGGTCATACTCGGACACTCGTTGATGGATGTATTTTCCCTCAGAAGACTTGTAGTAGTCGTATTCTCCAACCTGTGCCAAGTGGTCAGTTGCAATTATGCCGTCAGTTTCCATATCAATAGATTATAATCTGTAGAATTTTTTTCGATCTTTGATTGATCCTTAGGCGGTTAATTATTTTAGATTGCTTGTATGGTCAAGTTTAATATTCTTATTTATTAATTTCTTCTTGGTGAATTTTTCTATATACTCGGTGGTCTTTCGATTGTTTTGATATTTTCAGATGCTTTTGTTCCGTTGTTGGTTGGATACGATTGAATGATGGATTTTGTTTTTCTATGTTGTCAGTAGCAGCGGGTTTGCGTAGCTGCATACTTAAAGCGATGAAACATACATACTATATTCCGCATCTTTATCTCCCATACTCAACACATTTGGCAGGTGTTTTCTTAAGTTCTTTTACCTTCGAAGCCAAATCTTAGAATAAGTAATTGCCATCTTAGTAGTCCCGAACTCGCACGTACACACGTGCGTATGTGCATCTGGAATTATTCTCCTCCTCAAAAAGAAACGAAAAAAATCCTTTTTATGTAATGCTGTGTAAATAACTTTAAGTTGTTTTGGCTTGTGTAATTTAATATCATTGTAATTGGTATTTTTGCGGGAGTCACGGTGCCCAAGTTGTTTATGCGCTTGATTCCGACATTGTCGTATGCGAGATCGAACTCCAGACGTGCCAAAGAGTTCTTTGTAGGAATAATACCATCAGGAAAAATACCAACCCTTTTATACCCACAGTTATGGATAAATAGAACCAAAATGTACTTCTCAAAGAATAACTTTGGAATTGAATAACCACAAAGGTTGATATGTCATTAAACAAAGGCATAAAACAAAAAAGGAAAGAACAAACCTCCCTAAATTTTTAGACTTCAGTATGATATCGAATGTAAAACACGAGAAATTGACGCATTAAACTTAAACCGGCTGAATTTTTTAATTGTGTCGACTAGATGTATCTCGTTGTCAAATTGATGTGTATATTTAGTCCGGTCATTAGTAAAACCAGTGGTTTCAAACACGTACTTTCGTACGGTTTTGCAAATTCGTGTATCGGTTGATGTAAAATCATTCATCTCAGTTCCAGTGAGACGGGGACCTTACTTCAGGTAACACCTGCCTCCTCGTTGAAAGTGATAAAGGATCGATTTATTAAGACGTCTCAGAAGTTGAATACCGACTGAACTGAACAATTTTTGCTCGCCAATAATGATTGCTTGCTTCGGAAATACCAAGTTGAACCGAACTTTCGTCTTATTTCAGGACTGAGAAAGATAACGATGGAGCTGCTTATGAACAGCCTTAGGAAATGGAATCAGATACCTAAGATCAAATTCTGGACAAGGCTTTTTGTATTCCAATTCATGCTTGTTCTTTGGTGAAATGAATGGATCTATATGCTCTTTCCCAAGCTATTTGAAAATAGTAGGGATGAATTGGTTGTTTATACTAGGTTCGAGAAATTGCCTTAAAGAAGGAAAACTCTGAATTCAAAGCATGTTTACTACGTTGAATATTGACCGTAAGTCCCATTCTGCTTGCGGTGAATGTGTTGAGTAGTTAAAAACAGAATTATGTCGGGCTTTTCCTCGTTAGGAATAATCTATTTTCTTTGCATCGTCTTCGCAAAGATTCTGGTTATATTCGGGAGCACATAATTTTGTAAGAGGTTTACTTTTTTTCTCTGATCTATGAATATAAATATGCAGTGC
This sequence comes from Sepioteuthis lessoniana, assembly GCA_963585895.1. Classification (NCBI taxonomy): domain Eukaryota; kingdom Metazoa; phylum Mollusca; class Cephalopoda; order Myopsida; family Loliginidae; genus Sepioteuthis; species Sepioteuthis lessoniana. Next base: position 102,846,457 of record OY757905.1, on the reverse strand, counting down.
ATACCTCATTTCTGTTTTAAGTCTGTCCTATTCACCCCATTTCTGTCTGTCCAATTTACCTCATTTTCGTTTTGAGTCTGTCCAATTTACCTCATCTCAGGTTTGAGCCTGTCTAATTTTCCTCATCTAAGTTTTGAGCCTATCCAATTAACCTCATTTCTGTTTTGAGCCTCTACAGTTTACCTCATCTCAGTTTTGAGCCTGTCCAATTTACCTCATTTTTGTTTTCAGCCTCTACAATTTACCTCATCTCAGTTTTGAGCCTGTCCAATTTACCTCATTTTTGTTTTCAGCCTCTACAATTTACCTCATCTCAGTTTTGAGCCTGTCCAATTTACTTTATTTCTGAGTTGGTTCAGTTTAATTTACATCATTATGAACTCAATATACAATCTTGGTTTCCTCCATAAAGCAGCCGAAATCCTTTTCGATATAAACTGATAGGCCGAAAGCAAATGAAAGTTGCTAAATCTCTGATAAACACAATCTGAAAATTTGATAGTCAGTAAATATATTCTAAATCATATCTCGGCGGACGTCATTTATTGGTTCGAAAAGCCGTGAATAATCCTTTCTTGACAAAAGTAATACCCTAAAAATGATTAAAATGAGAAGAACCATTAAATGATATAATTCCTGCAGAATGTTAAAAAAATACTAAAAATCTTTCGTTATTTTTTTAAATACTTATGAACATAAATAATCAAGTTCTTTACCTTGAAATGCCGTATATTTGTTGACACATTTTCTGCGTAAATAATCTTTTGGACGCTATAAACTTTACCAATATGGTCTTATCGTATCTTAATTTCTTAATATTTTAAAATTCTTTTATCATAAATTTCTATATATCTTATTCATTTTGTTTATATTTGTTAGGAAAAAATATCTATATCATATCCTTCTTTTACGATGTTGCTGAGTGACGTAACGTCGGACATACTGACTTTCACTGAACAAAAATTTAGTCTAGAAAAATGCCGAAAAGGGGAATTTAACCTAAGCCTAAATTAAGTAATGCGAGGTATTGATTATTTTATCTTGCTGGTCTTTCCTAAACAGTGCATTTAATTAATGTTATTTAATCTTACATGCATATTCGTTTTCAGAAAGGAGTCTCTGCAGCTACCCATTAGATGTATTGTAGCCTATCAGTATAACTAATATATAAATAGAACCCTATCCATTAGATCATTTTTGACCTGCTGCTCGTCTTTATCAGGACATAATGGACATTTTAAACACTGCAAATCAGTCACATTCAAGTTTAAACTCATATAACGTTCTTTCATTAAAAAGCTTTGAAAAATGTTTTGCCTTAATTTAATTAATCAAATGGCAATGATCAAAATATTTCTAAAGATCTGAGAAGAACGAACAGGAAATCAAATAAAAATATATCAGGAACATAATTAATGTTTCAAATTATTTTTTAGCCATCTGAATATTTGACTGAAAGAGTAAAAAGCCAGACATAAAATTAAAATATACCCCGTAGGTATATTGCGAGGAAAATAATCACACATCCAGGATTCCATTAACACACACACACACACACACAAATACACACGCACATACGCGAACACACACGCACACACACACATCATCATCATCATCATCATCTTCATAGAACATGCACATGATATATATAAATATATATATATATATATATATATATATATATATATATGTACTTTGAGTTATTTGCTTATGACCGTATGTGCATGCTTTCTATGCACACGTGAGATGAGAAAGACGAAGTGGATGCAATATATTTTAATACGTAAGCCTTGAAGGAACAAAGAAAATAGAAATTTTATTTATATGTTAATGGAATTAAAGTAAATCAACAGCACAGAAAAAAATATTCATTTCGTCACAGTGTTTCAAGAATTTTATAAACCGAATGAAAGCAAACCCATAAGAAATAAACAAATCATTGTATGTATTTAACCACGAAGTCCGAGCAGAAAGTGACACAAGGTCAACACCACTGGTTTGAGTTTAGACTTTCCCATGGCGAATGAACTGTCTATTCTTTTCTTTAATCACAGCTATCGGATCAAAACAGATGGATTAACGACTTTCCCAGGGACATCATATTTAAAGTGAAAAGCAAACAGCCTCTTTCAAGTTTGAACTCAGGTCGCTAGCAGAACAAAAAGAGAAAACTTTCGTAATACCGCAGGGACATCCGTCCTGGTCCTAATTTCAAGGCTTTCTGTCTCTATCACGGGGAAGTACCTTGCAAATCTAATCGTTTGAGCAAGCACGCATACCGTTGGTCTGATATCGCAGTTTCTCTTTTACATAAAGATACAGCCGTGGCCACAGCCGACATACGAATATAAATTAACCCGTTTCACGACGAACCAAACCTTTATAAGGATCTTTGTAAACTTCCATGAACTTTCCTAAAATATTAGTGAAAAGAAATTGAACTTTGAGACATTCCCAACAAATAATCATCATTTGTCTTGATCTTTAAGAAATTCAGTGTGTAAGATATATGTCTTTAATAAAATACATTATTGAAGGCATCTGATAAATTGTTCAGAAAAAGGAACCTTCCAGTCATATCCTTAATTTTGCTAGTATATACGTTGATCAGTTCTTCTACTTCTTCCTTTTTTCACAGTTCTTGCACAACTGAGAAGGAATTAGTAATAGGCTTCCGGTAGTGTTGTTCACCCGTATCAAGAATCATCATCATCATGTCATGCCACAGGCACGGATATCCCGAACCCTCTCTCGCCACGTCTCCCAATCGTTCATCATCTCTGGCAGGTCTTCAGGGCTACATCCCGTATCCTCACATAGTTGCTGTATGTCTGTTCGAGTTTGTTTATCAAGAATAGAAAGAATAAAATACGCTATATATATATATATATATATATATATATATATATATATATATATATATATACAAACACCCTGCATCCAATGGGTAAATTGTTAAAATTACGCAAAAATGGTTATAATACTCACATCTCACTCTTTATGACATATTAAACAAAATTACATGAAATACGATAAATTAATTTTAAAGAAATAGCCATCGGCTTCCACCAAGACCTCCAGACGACCTCGGATTCTCCTGTAAAACTTTACAACGTTCACCTTCTTTAAATTAGTAAATGCAACCATTATATTGAGAAATGAATTACCATGACCAAAAAATCCGGCGAACACTTACGCATGACATAAGGAAACACTGGCCAGCTGTTTCGAGCTTATTCTGTTCTATCAGCAGTGTTTTACCAAAATTTGCCCGATCTCATCTCCTATGAGAAATAGCTAATGTCTTCATGCAAGAAACACAGACACTCACATGTTCCTGGCTATAAACTTAGTTGACTTACTGGGATCAATGACAATCATTGGTTTGGAAGTCATCAACAAATTCAGCTCTTCTTCATCAGAGTGACGCTTCTGAACTATCCTACTTTCTTTATCACCATTGTGCACATCCAACTTTTTATTAAAATCTTTATAGTAGCCTCTGATTGATAGCCCAAAACATTATGATCTTTACATTGGAAATCAAGGCGTGAATGCCAAGCAGTATAACATGCAACTTCTAAATTTCTTGAGAAGTGAATTGCATCCCGGTGCTGCTTTACGTCTAGAGAGTGACTCATTGATTCTACTTTGTTGCACTGTTGACAAAAGCTGAAAAATGCACGAAATTAATGACTGTAACTATTAACTCATCACACACACAATATATATATATATATATATATATATATATATATATATATATATATATATATATATATACGGGGATTAAAAATAAATTCTTTGTGATGTTACGAATTCCGAAACGTACCTCACCTTGCTGCAAGATGAAACCAGGCTAGTTAGCAGTAGTTAGGAGAACATTAAAAAATTGATTTTCATGCGAGACGGTGCTCTTCCACCTTTAGCAATTGTAGTTCGTGGGAGATTAATGGGTCGTCGTAATCCTTATGAGTCTCCAGCCAATATCCTAGACTTGACAACTTGTGGCTTTTTCTTTGGAGTTGGTTAAAGGCGCAAGTCATCTCTGCCAAGCCAACTACTTTGGAAGAATTTGAAGGACAAATGCGAAAAGAAATGTTTTCCATCCTACAAAAGTGAAATCAGTTGATGCAGTTCCTGGTGGCTAAAGAAGCTGTTGCCAAATTGTGTTGCCTACTTTGGATTTTATATAAAATTCTATGCTTTCTTGTCGTGTACATTGTAAGGAAATTAGCCATGAGGATTTAAAAATTAGGAATTAGTTTTCAGTTGACGTACATATATATATATGTGTGTGTGTGTGTGTGTGTGTGTACTTATGTGAGAGTCTGTGTATCTATGTGTGCGTTAGTGTATATATATCTTGTGAGATCTAATAAAAGGGATCCTTCTTTATGGCCTCGTCTCTTCAGAGTATAACCATGACAGGAAGCAGTGTGGAGGAAATTGTTAGTTGAAGAGGAAAGTGAAGTGGGATAATCTAAGACGAAAAAAAAAAAAAAAGAAAACCGTCCACATGGAGGAATTGATACGGTCTTGTTTGTGTTTTACCCAAGTTAAATCCAGTAAGATTACATCAATTATATATATATATGATTATATATATATATATATATATATATATATAGGTGATGTACTCCTATGGACCCCCACATATGGCAGGGCAAAAGCAGGACGACCAGCTCGAACATACATTCAGCAGCTATGTGAGGATACGGGATGTAGCCCTGAAGACCTACCAGAGGCGATGAACGATAGTGAGAAGTGGCCAGAGAGGGCCAGGGATATCCGTGCTAGCGACACGACATGATGATGATATATATATATATATATATATATATATATATATATATATATAATTATTATTATCATCATCATCATCAACTCTTGTTGACAGCACCTATAACCAACAGGAAATCATTCAAATTACAAACACAATTGAGTTCAAGTCTCGTTGAATAACCGAATAAGAAGGCCTTGTGCCATATATGTTCTCTGACGAAAGCAAGAATCCGGAAACATACACGTATGTAAGAATAAAATAATTAAACAAATTCAAAAATACTAATCTCTTATTGAACCAAGCTTTTTTATTATATATATATATATATATATATATATATATATATATACCATTGCAGTTTTTGCATTTGATTATCCTGACGACGTTTCTTAATTACAACTTAAATTTCTCATTGTTATAATGTTTTTGGGTTTTCGTAGTTATAGGATTTTCCTTTCCTGATTATAGTGAATACTCTACATCTTTTATGTTTGCTTTATTGCACCTTTTTTCCAGGGTTGGGATGTAAATTATTTCAAATTGAAAAAAAAAATTATCTAAGATTAGTTCTAAAACATCCAGTGTAAACTTCTTTTAAAAATTTCGTGTATATTATAAATATTTTTATAGATATTTTAAAATCCAAAATGAGATAGCTTGTTTTCCTAATTCATTGACGATATAACTATATTGGTTGACGGCTTCAAACTTCATATGAACGTGATGGGATCGGCTTTTTTTTAGGAATAGTGTAATAAAAAATGGATACTATCTTTACAGAAGAAATTTTATCTTATGTAGGAATGGGTGAAGTAGAATATCTATTATTTTGCTGTGTCTGTTCGTGCGGCATGACAGCCCTGCTACTATGAATCTATATTTGAGGCCAGTGGCGTATAAGATTTTTGTGTATTCTAATTTTTCTGCGTATTCAACTATATTTATTTCCTTGGACTTGTGGATGTTTGGTAATCCGTAAAAATGACTAGTTTTCAAAATGTAGACATTTAAGAAGTCATTTTCCTTTTAGTTAACGTCCCATTGTGCATTAAGTAGAATTTTTTAAACTTTTTCTCATATGATATTGTTGTCTTTATTCGTGTTAATTTATTCATAGAGGGTCTTATCCTTTAGTAATTCCTAGATTTTTCAATAAAGTTTTATTCAAAAAAATTATATCGTTACACATATTAGCTTCCTTTAAAATCATATAATTATCTTCTCGCTTTTTTTAAGGGTTGGCCTTGTTTGACGGATTGGTTGTTATATGTATTTTTTAAAGTAAAAGTCCCAGAGCTTTTCAAAGCATGTGTTTAATTCAATGCATTTATCTTTGTCCAAGAATTTGAATTTATTTTTTCTAGGGTGCCGTCTGTGTTTTCTTTATCATCGAATCAATGTAAATGTCGGTTCAAATTCTTTTATGTTTATTTCTTATTCCCTTTTATTGTTTTTGGGGTGGAGAAAAATTTAGATCTATCTTTAATAAATCAATCTGGTTTTTGTTCAATTTATATGTTGGGAAGTTTCTTACAGTTTTGTTTTATTTTTCTATAATATAATTAAACTTAAAAGCCCATAATTTTTCATTTAATATGAAGATAAAGCTCAAGCGAGAGTCGTAGAAATGGATACGGTGAACTGAGTTCTAATCGCGGACGAGGTTGTTAGCATTTCACATAGAACTGATACCCTTGGGAAATGTATGAGTTCAATTATTCTCCCTAAAATTTTGTGTAAGTAGTTGGACAGACTGGGCTCATAACCAGGTTGTTAGCATTTCACATAGAACTGATACCCTTGGGAAATGTATGAGTTCAATTATTCTCCCTAAAATTTTTTGTAAGTAGTTGGACAGACTGGGCTAATTACGAGGTTGTTAGCATTTCACATAGAACTGATACCCTTGGGAAATGTATGAGTTCAATTATTCTCCCTAAAATTTTGTGTAAGTAGTTGGACAGACTGGGCTCATAACCAGGTTGTTAGCATTTCACATAGAACTGATACCCTTGGGAAATGTATAAATTCAACTATTCTCCCTCCAACATTATGTAAGTAGTAGAACAGACTCGGCTCATTATCACTGAATATAAAAACCAGTCTAAGAGAAGGACAGATTTAAATTCAAACCCGTTAAACTCCACTTTAAAAAATTGAGTTTGTATTACATCCTACTCGTATGGAAGTGTTGATAAATATAAATATGTTATCTCCATTTAATCGACCAAAATATATTATATTCTTTCTCATCCTACCATAGAAATGTTCTGTTGAAATTCAGTCAGCTTAGATCTTAACAGACATCTGTGCACAAGTAGATTTAATTAAGATATGAAAATATGATGACGTGTCGCTGTTTGACACCGCAAACAATTAACCGATATAGAAACTCAACATTGATATAAAAGATGACATTCAAGTCACCTAAGAGAGAAGAGATGTATCCTGGACGAAAGAAGATATTGATCTGATTTGGTTTATTTAACAGCATATCAACGCCTTTCTTAATTTATATCGAATGTCATTCGTTTCTTTGAGGTTGGATATATATTTATATTTTCGAATTTAGTTTCGGTTTGTTTGCTCGATGGCGTATAAATATTTATGAATAATTTAATGGTAAAACTACCCTTGTAGAAGAACAACCAACAGCTGGGTGGAATAAGCGGATTTATATCTTTCTCCAAGAGCATTAGACCGAAAATAGAGGTCGAATTCGCTGTGGCTGGCCAGTATGTTTGTACAGTATTATTTTTTCAATCGTTTAAGATATTAGAGATTATTTCTCTTCATACCCTACTTTATCTTCAAGTTATATATATATATATATATATAGTTGTGGTTGTGCAGCCGTCTTTCATTTAAGCATGTTTGATTAAATGATAGAGACAACTTTTGTTTATAAGATTTTATTAAGATCCTTTCAAGTTTCCTGATAAGTGCCTTGGTTTCAGGTTGGAATTGGTGGATAAACGTATGTTGGTATTACCACTGCAACTTTTTCAAGGCGGGTTACTATCCATAACCTTACTACTTAAAACCCATTCTATTCCCAAATCCAAATTTCGAAAAATTCGAGTTGAAAACACCACGATAATAGCACATGAAATTAATAAGCTACGACTAAAATCCTAGAAGCCCTACATATGAAGATAAAAAACATTGAAACAATAAAATTAATTTTGAAAATAGTGACGATGTTTTGAAATAGCTTTAATATATTTTTAATATTTTATTATTTCTTGATAATATATTATTTCCGTGAATAACGCACTATTCATTTAAATCCATCAGGATCTCAGTTTTATCCAACTATGCGTTTACTTAATTTTGTAATGTTCAAAAAAATCTAAAAATATTTCAAAAAACTATTTTAAAACACTTCTTATACATGTAAGCAACCTCTGATGATGGCCGATGAAAGATCCGAAAGTTCTCGCGACAATTTTAGTAAATTAATCGACCAATTCCAACCTGACTCCAAGACACTAATCAGGAAACTTTAAAGGACCTTAATAAAATTATATAGACAAAATGTGTCTTTATTATTTAATCAAATATATATATATATATATATATATATATATATATATATATATATATATATATATATATAAACGAATTTAGCATTAAATAACCTGCAATGGCTGATAACGCCACCCAAAAAAATAAAAACGCACCTTCTATAGAAACATATGGTTTAACCCCAACCTGTCACCCACCGTAAAACTGTCTAAACAAACACTGTGAATATTTTTCCTGTTAAGAAGAAAACAGTATGAAAAATCTGTAACACTCAGCAGATAGTTTGACTAAAATAATTGAAGAATAAGATATTGCTGCATATTTACAGAGTATTCAGCAGACATAACTTTAAAAAACTTAACGGTAAAAGATGACGACCAAAATACTATATACAACTCCAGTGGTTGAACAAAACGTCTTTTCAACAATGATTATCTAATAGGTAATACATAATAGAGCTATAGGCAAAAAGGAAGAATTTAACAATAAAAATAAAAAGATATACAGCGGTGTCAGTGAATTGACTTGGAAAATAGTATGAATTACCATAACAACATCTTTACCAATTGAAAATACGCTAACTGTACCGCACTATCTAAATGTGAATGTCAAGTAACGATGGAACAGGTATATATCTTATCGCCATCATCATCATCGTCATCAATTGAGCATACCTTGATATCCGTTTTTCTATAGGGCATCATTATAGCTGTAACAGTTTCTTTGGAGAGACCATAAGTTAGAAATATTTGTTCCATCTTTACTATGTACGATATCTAATAACTTAGGGAAATCTACAGAAAATATTGTTGCCTCGAGATTTTTTGCGAGTGCTCCTTCTAAAATTCGATGGATTGTTAGGATATATGTAGTGGATCGTTTCCTCCGAAAACCGTTTATATTTTTCCAAAGAACTTTTTCAATCTCAAGTTCGATGCGATTGCGAAGCAGAGCATTATAAACCTTAGCTGCTATAAAAGTAAGAGTTATACCCTTGTAGTTCTTCGTGATTCTCAGGTCACCTTTCTTAAGGAAAGGGGTGATGCAGCTTTTGGTCCAACTCTTTATGGTTTTCTGTTTATATGCGGCGTTGCAAAATCGAATGGATAAGTGATCAAATTTCCTTGTCTTTCATAATTATGTAGGAATAAATTTTACTAAGTGATTCGTTGAGTCCTTTTTTATTAAACTGTCCAAGTTTGTTGGCTATTGATAATATTTGCGATACGTTTATTTTTCTTCTTTAGGAGAGTTTCTTTCCACATCTGTATTCATTCTTTTGATTGGCAGCTTTTAGACTTGCTCAAGAGTCTCTCCTCTTTTTGTTCACATCATTTACAGTCAGCCACCCTATTCGTGATTGTCTATCTTTTACCGAGTTCCTTACTGGTCTGACCTTGAATACATTATTTTTGTTCGTCAAGGTATATGTTAGTTCTCTATACGCCTTCTTAAGTTTCTGTGCCTTGACATTGGTTCGGTTTCTTTTATTAAATAAGGACACCATTTTCAAGTTATCTCGTTCTCCCCTAACTGCTAGTGTTTTCCATGGAACCCGTTTTTGCATTTTGTTTGGTTGGTATTCATTCTGCTGCTGCTTCTATGTGGGCATTGACGAAGTTTTCATATTCTTCCTTTGGATTAAGAATTTTGGTTTCTCTTTAAGCTTATGGAATTTGTTTCTTGCAGTAATCGTATATTTATTTAACGTATCTCTATATAACAGTGAGGACCAGTCGTATCAAGTGGGTTGACTGTTTTTACTTTATTTCTGCGTAGACTCAATTCTATCTTTGCCGTGACAATTCTGTGATCAAAATATACCTCTTCAAAAGAGGAGTACGCCTCACAGTTCATTGTGCTATTTATCCACATCTTGTTTCGGAGGATATAATCTCTATGTGCTTGGTATTATTTGGATATGTATAGGTTCCTAATTTTCCCTCTTTTTTTTTAAATTTATTATTAAGACGTGTTTGTTAGATATTCTCGATTTCTTTTGAAGAGGTGTGAAGGAGAATTTCCTGCGTAAAGGGTAATGCAGATTTGACTCATGTTTTGATTTAGAGTCATGGTAGTCTTTCGTTGGCTGTTCTCATCAATAGACGCCACCCCTACAGATTAATCTGAAAGACTTGACCCTGGCCGTTGACTTTTGAAGTTCTTCCGCCCAGCATTTGGTGTGGCTCACCATTCACCCAACATTGGATTTATCCGACTTACTTCATATCCACAATGCTGCTTCCCATGGCTTCCAGTGATATATTTTCAGAAAATATTTTTTCTTCCCTTAGAATTGTTAAACTCCAGCTATTACACTAATCTTTTACCTGATTATTTAATTTTAATTTCTAGCTGAAACATGCTTTTGATTTCTCGTTGGTTACATCATTTAAAACTTCCATATCTTCTACTGCTTAGTGGCTTTATCAGGAATATATATCATACTATATGAACAGTATTTACCTTTATGTATTTAAACTGCCGAAACTAACAAATGATATTTATTGCATGCAGTTAAAAATGTTAGATTAGCATTCTCCAAACTATTTAACTGAAGGCTAATTATTCGTATTAAGTGTAGTTATTTGAAGGTATAATTGTTTACTAAGGATTGCTTTAGTTATTTGAAACCATATTGGTGTAAATCATTGAATTGGAAACTCAGATTAAACAAAGACCCATGGCAAGAAAAGGTATATTTTTGTTACTTGGAAACATAACATTCCATCGATTAAGTATTAATATTACATAAGGCAAATAACTGAAATTACACTTCGTCTATTAACGAAGTGTAATTTTTTAAAAAATCAATGAACTATGAAAATAAGGGTATAACAATCAAATATTTACATAAGAATATTTTGTGTGTGATTTGTCTGACTGCTGTCTTCATCTTTATTGTTGTTAGTTGTAACGCAACGTTTTGGCCGTTGTATTCCCCCGCCTTCATCAGGTGTTCCTTGTTTACCTGGGCATATAAACGATTCAGCCTAGGAAATCTTTTTAAAGTTTGACAGTGGATCAAACAAGGCGTTTGAGAAATATAAAGATGTTATTCAAATAATGACCTCATTGTTTTTTACGCCTATCACTCCGAGAAGTATCACAAAAAGTTTCTCGATAAGCATCATCAGATGAATTCGAAACGTAAAATTCAATGGCAACAGTTATGCTTGGTATTTTAAAAGTAATTTCCTTTAAAAACAATATGATTTGACCTTTTCAATTATTGGTTCCTAGAGTGTGCTAGTTTCTATGCTTGGTCTACTCAAGAGGTCAACATGGTTCAACATTTGTACCGCTTCTTTCATAAGAATCAGATTTTGATTGTGAAATTCTTGAGGCAAAGAGACTTATGTGTTACAATGCGACATCGTGGTAAGCGAGTTCGTACTATTACGTCAAGTTTCAGACAAATACTCTTACGAAAGGCATGAACACTTTTAACTTCTCAGTATAATAATATGACAAGATTTTTTTAACAAAGATGACTTCGCTATTAGATAACCAATAAAGGTTGATATGCCATTAAACAAAAGAACAAGTAACAATGAGTTGAGAAATTAAACAAAACAAATTAGTAAAACAAAACTCTTCCTAGACTCATGTCAATAGCTCGATTCTCTCTTTGCACTGATGCACCACAGCTTAATATTGGTCACTTTCGCTTTATGCAATTATTCTAAACCATCCATGCAGAAATGCCGAATTAAGTAACTTCAGCTCTAGAATTAAAAGTCAGTATTTTTTTTATTCACCGTCCATATATAGCTAGTGAGCCAAGTATGTTTCCCAGGTATGGGTGAACTAGTACCACGACTGTCCTCCAAGAAGGATTGATTCGGCATTAAATAACCCAAGAAAGTTGATATGGTATTAAAAACAAACGAACATTACCTAGTATGATGCACTAGTTTAACCGTAGCTTGTAATGAGGAATGGATCGTAACTTTTCCAAGGGTATTAATGCGAGATAAAAGGAAGCAGTCTTTGTTGAAATTTGAAATTGAATCTCCAGTTCCATTTTCTGCGTCAATGACCATAACACCAACTCCTTTCGTAGATACCGCTATAAAAAGCACTAAACTTCTTCCATCAGTTGATAGTTTATCAAAATAGACCTGAGCAAAAATACCTTTAAAAAAAGAAATATTTACTTTCCTTTATTTAAAGGTTTTGTTTGATTTTTCGCCTTCAATTTTATATAGATAATTAAAACATGCAGATAAAAGATTACTATAACAAGAGAGATAAGGCTTGTGTAGCTTAGATTAAATGCCGTAATTTATAACCGAGATCAAAGGCGGGGGCTGGATGTTGTCCATCAGAAAATAGAAATGGCGAAGAATATGTTTGTATTTTTAGTTTTAGTTTTATCTAATCAGCTAATGAATGCCAAAAAAGTCAAACGCAAAACAGTTCAATTGAATGCGACATTGACGCTGGCAAAATATCTCGCAAGCATCTTCACAGGCTTTATGTCGAGCCAAGTCTGCAAGGCTACGTCAAACATTTCTATTTTCTGAAAAGTGACTCCTCTTATTTCCTCTCGACGTTTCAAGTCTGTTTCTTTTCCTCGCTTGTTTGCCACTTTGTTTGCCACTGTCAGTCTTCTTCCTCGCTGATTCACTTTCTCACATTTGTTTGGTTTTTTTGATGCCTTCCAGATGCAATCTCTTATTTTCCAATAATTCTGAGTTCTTCGTTTATTCTTTCAGTGTAACTACGTTTATCTTTCTTTCGTATATCTCTTTTTTACTTTCTTCTTTTGTAAATGAATTGGTGATTTTTCTTTATTCCTTTTTTTCTTATTTCTTATCCTAATTTCAATATGCAAATTTATATCTACATTTTAAATATATATCGATATATGTACTATTTATTTATTTATTTATCTATTGTTTATGATCATTTTTTTGGCAATTTTTTTTCGCTTAACTTCGATGCTTTTGTTTCATTCGGTTTTGTTTCTTTCTTTTTTTATTTGTGAGTTCGTTCATGCCATCATTTGTTTCTTCTGTTTTTTCTCAGCAGTTGTTTGTCATCATTATTATACTTTTTCTTTCTTTCTTTCTTTCTTTCTTTCTTTCTTTCTTTCTTTCTTTCTTTCTTTCGTTAACCCGTTCATTTTTCGTTTTATCTATCTGAAGTTATGGAGATCAATATTTTTCTTCATTTGTTTCTTCTTTATTTCTTTTTTTCACTTTTTTTCGTGAGTCCATTCATTCGCTTTTATTGTATATTTGTTCTTTACTTTTTTTCTTTGAAACTATTTTTCCTCTATAGCAATCTTTCTGTTTTTCTTTTTGTCTTTCATTCGCTCATCCGTTCCCGTTTATTTCATTTGTTGTTCGAGTTTTCATCAATTTGGCTTTCTTTCTTTCTTTCTTTCTTTCTTTCTTTCTTTCAGGTATTTTTTTTTATCGCTCTTTTTTTTTTATTTAACCATCATTTTCTCGTTCATTCGTCTTTATTTCATTGGTTGTTCGATGATTCTTTTATCTGTCGCTCTTTGTTTCCTACTTTCTTTCGTTTATATGTTCGGCTGATCTTTCGTATATCTGTTGTTCCAATTTCTTTCTTTCTTTCTTTCTTTCTTTCTTTCTTTCTTTCTTTCTTTCTTTCTTTCTTTCATCTTTATTGAATTTGCTGCTCTGACTTTCTTTTCCTTCTGATTCTTTCTTTCTTTCTTTCTTTCTTTCTTTCTTTCTTTCTTTCTTTCTCTTTCATTTTGTTTGTTGTTCTTACCGTTTTTCTTGCATTCGTTCATTCTTTCCTTCGTTCTTATAATGTTTCGTTTTTCCCATTCATCGGCTACTATATATATTTGCGTTTGTATTTTTCTTTCTTACATTTTTAAAACTTAATATGTGGATTCCGATATTAATCCTTCCATTCTTACTTTCGTTCTTTCTTTCGTTCTTTTTTCTGTTTTTCTTTTTTACAGTTTTTTTTTTTTTTATTTGCCAAGTTTTTGCATTTTTTTTCAACACGCAAACTTCCTTTTCCTACTTATTCATGAAAGAAGGAAAATAAAAATTAAAATAAAAGGTTCTAATGAAGCAGTATAAGAAAGGCAGAACTATGTCAATTCTTTTCTTTTTCCTTCAGATTTTTCTTTATCTCTCGATTAATCTTCTTTCTTTCTTTCTTTCTTTCTTTCTTTCTTTCTTTCTTTCTTTCTTTCTTCCTTTCTTTCTTAACAATTCTTTTTTTTTTCTTTTTCACTTGTGTCTCTGTTTTTTCTCTTGATTTATCTTTTTTCTTTCTTTCTTTCTTTCTTTCTTCCTTCCTTCCTTTCTTTCTTAACAATTCTTTTTTTTCTTTTTCACTTGTGTCTCTGTTTTTTCTCTTGATTTATCTTTTTTCTTTCTTTCTTTCTTTCTTTCTTTCTTTCTTTCTTCCTTCCTTTCTTTCTTAACAATTCTTTTTTTTTTCTTTTTCACTTGTGTCTCTGTTTTTTCTCTTGATTTATCTTTTTTCTTTCTTTCTTTCTTTCTTTCTTTCTTTCTTAACAATTCTTTTTTTTTTCTTTTTCACTTGTGTCTCTGTTTTTTCTCTTGATTTATCTTTTTTCTTTCTTTCTTTCTTTCTTTCTTTCTTTCTTTCTTTCTTATCAATTCTTTTTTTTTCTTTTTCACTTGTGTCTCTGTTTTTTCTCTTGATTTATCTTTTTTCTTTCTTTCTTTCTTTCTTTCTTTCTTTCTTTCTTTCTTATCAATTCTTTTTTTTTCTTTTTCACTTGTGTCTCTGTTTTTTCTCTTGATTTATCTTTTTTCTTTCTTTCTTTCTTTCTTTCTTTCTTTCTTTCTTTCTTTCTTTCTTAACAATTCTTTTTTTTCTTTTTCACTTGTGTTTCTGTTTTTTCTCTTGATTTATCTTTTTTCTTTCTTTCTTTTTTTTTTTTCTTTTTCAACGTTTTTTTTTTTTTCTTTTTTTTTTTTACTTGTGTCACTTTTTCTTTTTTTCCGACCTTTCTTTCTGCTTCAAGCATTCATTTTCTTTTCTTCTGCAATGTCAATTTTGCATCTTTTCTCTTTCTCTCTTTTATATCCAATATTATTCTTTTCCTTTTTTTTTTCGATCTGAGTCCATGTCAATCCGATTATATTTCATCTTCCCACAGAGACGTTTTTTTATTAATTGTTTCCATCTTCCATCCATCCGTCACTCAGCCAAGTTCACCTTAAACGTTTCCCCAATGTTTTTCAACTACTGTCTTATTCCTTCATTTCCATCAATTTATATTTTCTTTTCTTTTTTTATATAGAGATTTCTTTTTATCATTCCTCTTTTATACTCTTTCACTTATTCTTCCATTTTTTTTCTGCTTCTTTGTTTCTAATTTGCTTTTTGATATTTAACAAAGAAATTCTTTCTATTTGACGTATATATTCGTTTTATTTTACACTCATTTTTTCATTCTGAGCTTATTTCTCTCTCTTAAAAAACATACGTTTTCTTTCCCTTTCCAGATTATTATTCTTTTCCTTTCATTCATCATTTCCTCTCACCAATGAGACAAGTTCCGAAAGTAAAGCCACCTATTCATTTACCCCGGAGACTACAACTATCAAAATAACAGCGTCAGAGAGAGTAAGCTTTTAGCTACAAAATAGTATTTTTCCACATCGTTAACACTATTCCTTACAAGTTTTTGTCATAGTTTGGAAAAGTTGACGCCAGACTAATTGTAATTCCATATATTATTTTGTTTTTGATTACTTAAAGAAATCTCAATAAACATCTATATATTTAACAGAGGAATTCAGTGACATGCCTTTGCTTTCATGCCCTACGCCATTCTCCTAGCTTGCAACAGTCGTTCCATCTATAACAAAGCAAATATGGATCATTTGCAGAAATATTTTATCAGAAAGTAAAGTAAACTTGGCGACCGTAGTCGAGGGCGACCAGAAGGCTCCCTTTTCAATAGCTACTACACCGAGATATAAGGTAGGGCGTTACTCCTTTCCCTGGATTGCTCCACTTTACCCTTGATACGTACCTTATATTGCTGAGTGTTTAGCAAGGAGGTATCAAGTACCATTTTTAAAGTCTTTGGTATGACTCGACCTGGTATTGAACGCAAGTCTACCAGACCATTGGCAAACACTCTACCCACTAAGCCAATGAGAACTTTTATCAGTAGTCATACTATTACTAACCCTGTTTGACAGAAAGCGGAAGTTTAATAAAAAAGGGTATTATTTTTGGAGCAATTCTTTCATCGTGATATCGTTTTTTTTTTTCTTTATCTCGCGCATATGCCGCTCATCTAAATAATTAGTGAGTTCTCTGTTGCTTAGTTTTGATTTTTCAAACTGGAACCAATGCTTTCTACGTGATTTGATCATAAGGAATATATATATATATATATATATATATATATATATATATATATATATATATATATATTAGGAATAGAGTAAAAAATACGTGGTAACTATTTAGTATCAAACTTAATACTCAGTTGTAATAGTTTGCAAGATAAACTTGTTATATGGTTACACAACTTGAACGAGCACAGCATCGCATATTTTGTTAACTTTTGGGAAAAATACATTGTCAATGGTAGCAATTTTTAGGAAAAATGATATTTTATAGCTGAAAACTAGCTCTATCTTCTAGTCTTCATTTGCTTCCGGGATCCGTTCTAGTTCCGGCGGAACTTAAAAGTAATTTAGAGTTTCAGATTGTTCTTGTTTTTATTCTCAGTTTTTTCAAAGTCTTTGAATATGTTTCATTTTATCTTTTTCCCCCCAAATCCTTCATTCCTTCTTACCTCCCATCCGTCCTTTCTTCCGTCTTTGCCTTCTTCATTCCTCCTTTTCACAACCGGCTTTTCGAACGCCTTCCCTCCAGTCATTATTTTCTATTATTTCCATAAACTCTCTATCACTTCCTCCCACATATTTCCCGGCCTTCTTCCACTCAAAATCTTTTCTCCAATATTCCTTTTATGGCGGCCACCACCTACGGTTCAACAAGAAATCTCTTCCCAGGAATGTGTTGCGCCTATCATTTTTTTCCCTTCGCTAGAGAGCTACTGATTTCTTCCATTGTATTCTTTCTTTCTTCTTTTCTTGTTTCTTAGATACTTTTTCTTTTCTTTCTTTTTTTTTTTTTTCTCTTCGTACTTATGTTTTTTCTTTCTTTCACTCGGAGAAGCAGCCAGCCTGCCAGCCAGTCAGTCATCCGTCTAGAACTGCAAACATCTGGAAGTGAAAATCTAAAATCAATTCCGAGCAGGACAAAAAGCCGCAACAGCGACACCAGATCCAAAGGCGAGTCTTTCCTGATTAGTACGGTACTAAAGAAGAGCACGCACACAAGCAGTTCGTTTAGTCATAGCTCGTAAGTCCTCTTTGACTTGGCAAAATGCCTGAGAGCCAATATATATATATATATATATATATATATATATATATATATATATATATATATATATCCGGCTCACTTATCTATTTTATAATATATATATATATATATATATATATATATAAGAATACGCAAGGCTTTTTTATCTACCGCGACCAACATGATAAGGTCTACGTACTTTACTTTCTTCACAGGAAACCACACCTTTTTTTTTATCAATGTTTCAGGTACGTTGCAAATATATGTAGTACATATGATTTATATTGGGACGAATGACTAAAAGAAATGAATGGTAACGCAATGTTTTTTGCAAATAGTCTATCCTGTTGCATGTAGGATTTTATACTGAATGAATGAAGACTGTGTTAGTACGAAATATGTCAATATTTTTAAGTAAAATGTTTGATCTGCAATATTTTGAAAATAAGCCGATTTGTCATGTCTTTGTGGACCATCAAAATTATATCAGTCATTATAAACATTTTGTTCGAAAACATTATTATTTTTTTTCTATTATCTTATATTGACTTTCTTTACATGGTGAATCTAAATATATTGAATAAATTTATCATCCTTCTTAATAAATAGCAAAGATCAAATAAAACAAATATAGAAAAGATCAAATAAATGTCCAAAGCCGGTTATATACTTAGACAGGAAATTACATATGAATTCCCGATAGCATTTCCATATACATACATATATATATATATATATATATATATATATATATATATATATATATATATATATATATATATAAAGAGAAAGAGAAAGAGAAAGAGAAAGAGAGAGAGGCGGAGAGAGATGAACAGACAGACAGAGAGAAAAGGAGGGAAAAATGTAAGTATACTAATGACCAAATATCTACATTCTCATGTTACCGTGACATAGCGAAAGTGTCACATGGCAAAATTTTTATAATACCAATAAATTGTGCTAAATCATACAATAAAGTAATTTTTTAATCAAAAATTTATCTTAATATGCACACACGTTTATAGAATACGTAATGTACATTCCCATTTTTGCATATATATATATATATATATATATATATATATATATATATATATATATATATATATATATATATATATATATATATGGGGGGCGCAGCATTAAAGTAAAAAAATTGATCTAAATATACCCTTTGTAAATAATGTAAACATATAATCTAACCTTATATATTATACATAAAACATAATCCATGCATATGATGTAAATCTATACCTGCTTTCTTTATACTCACTTACACTATATATATATATATATGTGTGTGTGTGTGTGTGTGTGTGTGTGTGTGTGTGTGTGTTGTTGATAAACTGAATTCATGTAGAGGATGTCCGAATCATCCGTAAATTCACTATGATTCAATAGTGCTCAAAATGTAAAGTGCTGATTTTATTAGCACACAAATGTTCAGACAACGTCGTTTAAGGAGATTTGTTGGTCTGGCAGAGAATAATCTATTATTGACGGTCTAGTAGAGAAAATCTATTTTTTTGACACCATTTAAGAAAATTAAGGTAATCTCGCATCACACAATGTTTAGCGAGATAGAATTGTAAACTGTTACTAGAGTGTTCAACTCTTGAGAGTTTGTGACACTTAAAGCTTTGTACCACACTACGCTAAACACAGTGAATAATGAAATTGCTTTGAAGACAGTTGATCCGTTTTAGATAGTTCCCGATTCTTGAAGCTTTGTGTAACACCAGGCAAAACATACTAGGTTATTGAGATTGGTTAGCAGAAATTTGCTCGGGAATTTAGTTCTTGCGAGTCATTCATACTTCTGGCCTTGAGCCAAACTAAGCTGAAGGTAATGGTTAGTGAGATTAACTTGGAAGCAGTTACTAGTAAATTAAATTCCTAATAGTTTTTCATACTAATGGTCTTGCGCCAGACTAAACGTAAAATAATGGATAACAAGTTGTAGAAAGTTGCTAGTATGTTCAGTTCTTGCTGGTTCCCAATATTTCTATACTAAACTAAACCTAGTAATTGTCAATTATTAAAAAATAAAAATTAGCTCATATTTGCCAATATCCACTTTTTTACTTAATCACACAAAATCATACTGTAACATTCACACACACACACACACACACACATATATATATATATATATATATATGTGTGTGTGTAATTCTATGAGTAATCTAGATTTTAACGGCTTGTCAACCCATCCTGGGTCATTTTATGTCGAGAGGTTTAGGAATGTCATACATAATATATTTATATCTATATTATTGCTCTGTTTATTAAGAGATTTTTCTCACAATCATATAATAGAGATAAATTGTAAACATAACCGTTTGACCTATTTATGGGAGGAACAAAACTCCATGTCAGAATGGACAATGAACATGTGTTCCACATTGCCCAGTCAGCCGGGGTTGTAGAATACACCGACTGTCTCTCTGCAGAGGGGTAAGACCCCCGTCAAGGAGTGTCCTGGATATGACACAGAATAATCTTAAGGTGAGGTTCCAGTAATGCTACAGCTCAGGGGAATGTGAAGTATCTCTTCATTGCGATCACTTCTAGGTCGACATAGGCCCGAAGAGGGAGCACCTGATAGGGTCCTCTCTATGGATGAAATAGAACTAAACTGCGTATATATGCTAAACTGAATTGTTTGAAATTGAACTGTTTTGTATGCTTAACTGGATTGTTTGAAATAGAATTGTTTTGAATTTGAAACTGGACTTAAGCTAAACTGAATGATTTGAAATAAAACAGTTTTGGCATTTAACAGTGAGTAAACAAAAAGCATTCTTATACTAAATTGACTTGTTTTAATTAGAACTGTTTGGCTAAACTAAATAGCTCTGAAATAGGAATTTGACAATTAAACTGTGATCTTATGCTAAACGAAATTGTTTGCAATAGATTTGTTTATTTGTATAAAAATGGATTTGGCATTAAATAATATACGTGGTGCATTCAACAAGTGTCCAGACTTCTTTGGACAGTCATTTAAATTGTCATAGACTCTTGAAAATTCATTATGTAATTGCTAAACATCTTATAAGATGACTGGCCAATTTTTATGATTTCAGGTTCAAATGAAGAGCTACAGCAGCAATTGGAATAAACCCTACAAAACCTGATTGTCACAGCTGGTGAATTTCAAAAGTACTATCTGGATGTGAGGATACTTTAGAAGAACGATATGCAATAGAATTCTGTTTTAAACTTGAGAAAATGCCATAGAAACGTATAGAATGCTTCAGGCTGCTTTTCGACTATCTTGCATGAATCGAGCATCAGTTTTTGAATGGCATAAAAGATTCAAGGAAGGCAGGGAGTCTATGAGTGATGACGAGAGGTGCAGGAGAAGCAAGGAAGTCAATACACCAGAGTTGATTGGCTAAAGGGTTAGGGTTACTATGTTGAGGTTTTAAGGGAGTTCAGGAAGACTCCGTCGGAAGAGGTCAGTGGCATTTCCAGGAGGACAATGCACCAGTCCACAACTCCATCCTTGTCACCGTCTATTTGACCAAGATGGGCATCACGACAGTTCCTCAGCCTCCCTATAGTCCAGACCTTGCTCCCTGTGACTTTTGGTTATTCCCTAAGCTCAGAGGCTGTCGTTATGAGAGAATTGAGGAGATGAAAGAGGCTGTGACGAAGGTCATTGACACGCTCACACAAGATGACTTCCATGGGGCACTGCAGAAAGTTGTTGCAACGGTACAGAAAGTGCATTGCAGCTGGAAGAGATTACTTTGAAGGTGACTAGAGTTTCATGAGTGTACTATCATTAAAAGTGCCCATACGAAAAAAATCTAGAAACTAATTTAATGATCTTCGACCAAATGTTGAAATGCCGTAAAACACAAATAACTAAACAACCGTACTTCATACTCACAGGATCTCCGAAACTGACACCTCACAATCCGATAAACCCAAGATACCTTGTTTTGGGGTGATGTCTTACCTCTTTTGAAGAAATATAGTCACAGTCGTTTTACCTTCTGATTGCAAACACTCTATCCGTCAAAAGATCCGTATATCAATTTTTAAAAAGATAGGACACGAGATAGAATGCAAAATCTCTTAGATTTTCAACAAAAGCAATATTTAATTGTTCTTATACACTGTGTATTGACCCTGTTCTTATGGCAGTTGAGAGGTGCTATCGTGGTGGATGGATCTGCAGTCACAAGATTTACATCTAATTTTTATTCCATGCTCGACGGTAGAAGGCAATCAATGAAAATCAGTTTTCGTGAAAGAGACATTTATTGGAGTCTAAGAACGAATTATGATTTTGGAGGCTAAGTTATTGCCTTCTTGATCATCGATCCAACTCAGCCTTAGTTAGTTAGTTACATAGACAGATCGATAAATTGATCAAGTTCACTATAGTCACCAAAAAAGGCTGACAGATAAGCAGGTAGGCATGAAGATAGATTTACCGAGAAAAGAGAAATAAAAAATTATATATATATATATATATATATATATATATTCCTGATAAGGAATATATGTGATCGTATTTAAGAGTAGGTACAGGTAGAATAAAATCTATAACAGAATTTAAATCCTAGACGATACTGTTTTTCATTTCAGTCAACGTTAATGTCCTTAAAAATATATAAATCATTCAGTTTTCCTCCAAGGTAAGGATAAGATTGACAGTTTGAATTTAATACCATGTCAACCCATCTTAGGTTATTTTAAGCCTCGAGTTTACAGTAAGCTTATTGTACGTTTGATATTTATATATATAATTCGTGGGTTGATTTTATAGCGGTTTATAAAATCAAATATCTTTATATACGGCATGTCATTTGTAGACAGTTGTTTGATCTGAATCTTAAATTTTGGTAATAGTTGTGGGATATAAATCTTTTAGTCTATTTAATTCGAAATCCTGTTCACACACACACACACACACACACACACACACACGCATGTATATATATATATATGTGTGTGTGTTATTTTTCGCTACCTCCCACCAGAAAGGACTCGACACGAGGTCAATGACCCGAAGATCGGCTTAAAGTGGTGATGAGGGGAGGGGGAGGCCAGTCATGAGCCAAGGCTAGAACCCTGATGGTCTATGCTTGTCATTGGCCAACAGTGCAATGTGGGCCTGATGAGCCAAGCTGGTCTTGGATCCAAATCTGGGTCCAGGCACGTATGCCTGTCTAGAGCGTAAACTGGACAGCAAGACCCAGTGCTATACAGGGGGACAAAAGTGTCAATGTTGCAGCTTGCCCATCCGAAGGCAGCCCAGCCGAAGGTGGGTGCCTTTTGGCTTCAAATCTGGCATTGGTTTCGATACCCCTTCCAGCACGAATGCTAGACGACCCAGGTAAGTATTCATTTATAATCTTTATATATATATATATATGTGTGTGTGTGTGTATGTGTGTGTGTGTGTGTGTGTGTGTGTGTGTGTGTGTGTGTATGTGCATAATCTGTTGGTAACATTTACTTAGCAACCATTGTTTATTTATTTGCACATGGCTACTTGATTTCAAGTATTGGTACTTTACTTAAATAATTCCATTCAGGACCACCCATTCGTTTATACACAATTAAATGCTTCCGAGTATTGCTAATTAATACGAGCAATTCAATGCAGCATTCATATTTTTTGCACGTATTTAAATGGTTTCAAATATAGTAAATGTCCAAATAGTTCTATTTGATTCATAGATAGGATCCTAACAGACACTACAACGAATCAGAGAAGACCAGATAATAATGGCAATGGGGGATATTTCACATTCTCTAGAGCTTAAATACTAGAGCTTACACATTAGATTCTTTAGTGATATATCCAGAACACACTTTGGGAGGGGTGTCTTAACACTCTGATGATATGTTGTTGGTATATTCTATAGTACCAGCTGACTAGGTTTGTACTTTTTTTAAGAATATCTAATACTAAAAATTATATAGTTCAAAGTAGTTATTTTCTATTTAATATTCATTTGTTTGTACACAATTAATTGGCTTCAAGTAACTTATAATAATCCATAGTAAGCAATTGTACCTTTAGTAACAATTTTCTATACAAATAATTTACAGTTCTAAGGTATCAAGTATTCCTGTCAAAAGAGAAAATAATTTTCAAACATATCTATTAAACCTAATATGGGTAATTCATTGTAGACTGAGACGATTAACCTCATTAAGAAAAAAAATTATTTGAAGCAATGAAATAATCTTTTTGGTTATCTGGTATCCCAATCACGTCTAATGAGCTCATCCAAAAAATATTTTTACTCAACCCTTCCGCTACCTGCAGGATGACAAGGCCAATTTTTAAGCGTCGTCTAGTTGATTTCAATTCAGAGTTTCACTTCTACTAAACTGGGTGTCTTACCAGGGCTAAAGAACCTCGTCCAACTTTCTCAAAGCTAAAGAATTCACCGCTACTGGGAGAATACATGGACTCATCAACGAAATGAAGATGATTCTACGTAATCCCTCACAAAAAAAAATCCCCTTTGAAAGCAATCTGATGATTCGCATCTTTTACTAAAGTGTTTAGTACGAAACAAAAAGCCGAAATTCGTGTACATTAATTAGACTTTGTTTATATTGGAATTAATTGTGGTTGCTCATTTTGCTCGTTTCTGTGTTAGAATGAACGACTCGTGGTTAAAAATGAATGTACGAATAGCAAAGTTAGAGAAATTTAAGAAACACTTACCATCGCTCAAAATGGACAGGGTAAACCGAGTTGAAACCCTGGACTAGACCGACCGCATTTCACTGAAAGATAATCTCCTTCGAAAAAAACAAAACAAAAAACACTGATATATTTATCTCTTCCCAATAGCTACGCGTGAATATTAGGAGAGACTTGGTTTTTAGCTTTTGATAGGCAACCAGTAGGGGAGAATATAATCTCTGAAAACCAGCTTTACTCAATTTGATTTATAACCTTGTATTGCATCAGGCACTTGGCGAAGGGGTTTTGTATGTTAACTATTTAAATCACCTCGTGGAAGAAATCTACTGCATTATCAAAAAATATTCTAATATATATATATATATATATATATATATATATATATATATATATATATATATATATATATATATATATTCTTCAGTCCAGTCAAACCGGAGTCGGGAATTATTCCGTCAAGACAATTAAATTATTCAAACTTCGAACATTTAAATATTCCTAGTAAGCAAAGAAAGAACCGGAAGTGGTAGAAATGGAGAGGAAACTCTTCACCCATTTTCAACCCCACTTTAACTCTTCCCTCATGTGTCCATTCTGGCAGTATTAATTATTCCATTGGATCTGAAGAGGTCCTATTAAATTTGGAGTTATTGATTCATATCAATACTCATAGCAGGATGGAAATAAATTTATAATCTTAAAGCGACCGGATTTTGTTTTTCAGAAAGAAAAGGTATATATATATATATATATATATATATATATATATATATATATATATATAGTATTATTTGGTCCAGTTAAAGCGGAGTTGGGAGTAATTCCATCAGGACAAGAAAACTATTCAAGAGTGAGCATTTAAATTTTCCATTTAAATGTGTAGGTCCTCGAAAAGATTTGTATTTTTTAGAAGTTATCTATTTATTTTGTTCTTACATACGAGTATGTTTCCAAATTGTTGCTTTCATCAAAGAGAATATATCGCACAAAGCCTTGTTAATGGCGTACTCAATGAGACTTGAACGCATTTGTGTTTGCATTTGAATCCAAGTCTTATTGAGTACTTGTCAATCATTTCATTAAACAAAAACACATTCAAATATATAACGATACAGACACACATGCACAATGACACATGACTGTATGCATATACATGTAAATGTGCGTGTGTGTCAGCGCGTATTTAGAATAATAATATTGCAAGCAAAAACTAAAAAAGATCGATACTCTATATGTTGATCAATATGCTAAAAATATTACAAGTTAAAATTCACAATTTTTTCCTACTACTCAAGTTTCACGAATGTCACTCCTCAGGCAGCTGTAATGAATGGAATTCTAAAGGAAGTAATTGTTTTTCCCACTTAAATATTATACTGTTTGTAAACCTGACCTAAATTAGTATGTCGGCATATATATTTTATTTTAGATTCAATATCTTGTCTCTTGTTAAAATTATTGTCCTGAGACAAAAATCAATAATGCAATAACATTTATACCTTTAGCTGATAATATGTGGTGGCCCTTAGAGACTTTTAGGGGTCTGCAGAAAAAGTCAGAATTTTGTTAACTAAGTGGACCCAGTAGAAATTCTGGTGCCCACCTAGCATTCTTGCCGGGAGATCTGTGATCTATTCACTTCACTCATTGGGGAATCTAGTCCCATGAAGCCTCAAAAACCTCGCATAAAATTAGAAAAGATCTAATTTATAACCCGGTACAGTTGCTTCTGGGATTCAAGTTGGAAAAGGATCACTTCCAGGTGGATCACTTGGGCAAGGGTGTGGTCGGTTTTGAAAGACTCGAGAACCCTAAAGATATCAGCTATATCACTGATGATACGTCCTAGTAGATCTATAATATATATATACATATATATATATATATATATATATATATATATATATATATATGTGTGTGTGTGTGTGTGTGTGTGTGTGTGTGTGTGTGTTTGCATATATAGGGGAAAATACACTTGCTCACACAGCGTCTCACGTGAGTAGCCATATTGGAGAGTTGTGATACAACAAAATCATCTGTCCTAGTAGATCTATAATGTGTGTGTGTGTGTGTGTGTGTGTGTGTGTGTGTGTGTGTGCATATATAGGTGAATATGCACTTGCTCACACAGCGTCTCACGTGAGTAGCCATCTGTCCTAGTAGATTTATAATATATATATATATATATATATATATATGTGTGTGTGTGTGTGTGTGTGTGTGTGTGTGTGTGTGTGTGTGTGTGTGTGTGTGTGTGTGTGTGTGTGTAGGCATATTGGAGAGTTGTGATACAACAAAATCATCTGTCTGTGGAGAGAAACAGAGATGTGCAACATTATATATATATACATATATATTTGTGTGTGTATGTGTGTGTGGAGTGGGTATTCATGTCTGTCTGTGTGTGTGTCTGTCTTTGAGTGTCTGTAATAATAAATACGTGTTATATAGATATATGCGTGTGCATATGTCTATGAATGCGTTTGAGTCTTCTTGGTGGTAACGTGTCATAAATATCCACGTAAGGTTGGAAATTAATGGTTTTAAGTTCTAAAAGAATGAAGTTAACAGATGCTTTTTTAAAAGCAGAAGTTATTTTTTATTCTTTAAAATAGTCTGAGTGGATTCCTTTTATTTATTTTTTCGGCAGCAACATTTTATGCAAATAGTATACACCAATGTAATTTACTCTAATGAACGAGCAAGAATAGAAAGTCTAAAAACTTTTTTCTTTTTTTTTAAGTAGAAACATTCTTGCTTCTTTTTACCCCTCATTGAATTAATTCAAAAGTTACAAGAACATTGCGATAACATTTTTTATGTACATTCCGAAAATACTGGAGTAATGAACAATTTTTTGAATGAAGGATCCCTAATCTTTAGACTCAAATAGTGTTTTTATCCTAGACTGCATGTAAAAAAACGACCACGAAGATTTCGATTGCCAGTTTTCAAAAATATTTTATCAAGTATCAATCTATGAACTTGCTTAAGCTATTACAAGATATCTCCTTACTAATGTAATTACTATATGTAATAACTAAGCAAAAATTCACTTGATCAAGAAGGTTTAAAAGCAAGTGTTTTACATTGGGATTTATATTATCTTAATAAAAGACTAGTCTTTATAAATGCTACATTATTCTACGGTCTTTTGTACCAGGTATATATTTGCAGTTATAGCTATGAAATAACTCGATTTATAAAATAATAACTAAAGTAATTACTACATTAAAATTTACTTTGGCAACAAATTTTTAAGAATATCATTTATTGCAATCAGTATGAAAAAATAGTCATAGTCAATACATTATTCTACGAGCTTTTGTAACAGGTCTTATTTGAATTTTAATTGATATCAAGCAATGATAAGTACTGTATTTACTAAAAAAATGACTTTAAAAAGGTAAAAAATACATTTTACATTATGAATTATATAAAAGAACAGTCTTTATCAATGCATTAAGAGTAAACACTCAAAGTTCATTTAGACTTTGGTATGATTTCTTTGGGTTTTTTTTAACGGCATATTAACTTTTCTGAGTTGTTTTTCTCCCCAAGCCAGCTCTGTTGAAGGATAGTTAGGATACTATTTGATCCATACTTGGCAGGAATAAGAGAGTTCATAGCATTAACAAGAGTATTAGTACTAAAGTAAAGGCAATATCACGATTGGATTTCGAACTCGCTTACTACGATGTTATAGCCAGCACATTAACCACTACATCATAGAGACACACTTTGAAATTACTTTGTTTTTTGTTTGTTTGTTTGGGTTTTATGGCATATGCACCTTTCTTGGTTATTTAATGCTAAACCCATTTTTATACAAATAAGCAGTTCTATTTCAAAGAATTCAGTTTAACATAAGTATACAGTTTAATTGTCAAAAACATTTACATTTAAAGCTATTCGGTTTAGTAAAACATTTTTAATTCAAACAATTCAGTTAAGAATAATAACAGTTTTTGCTTACACACAACTGTGTCAAAAGTTCTATTTCAAATACTTCAGTTTAGCTTAAGTACAGTTTCAATGTCAAAAACAGTTCTAATACAAACAATTCAGTTTAGCATAAGTACGCAGATAAAAGTCAAAATAGTTTTATTTCAAGCAATTCAGATTAGCGTAAGTACACAGTTTAGTTCTATTTGACCCATAGCTAGGACCCTATCAGGTAATACCACTGTGGGCCTGAGGGGACCTAAGAGCGATGGCAATGAAGAGGTACTCTGCATCCCCCAAAGCTCCTGCATTACTGAGACTTCACCTTCAGAGTGTTTACTGTCATATCCAGGATACCTGTTAGGGTGTTCTTACCCTCTCCCTCATAAACAGTGCATTTTAGACCCTAAACAAAGGTATTTGAAGATGATAACGTTCTTACAAATTCTGTTTACTATTTATAATATTTATTCATATTATCTGCACATGAGTTAAAAATAGTTATCAAAGTTAAGTTAAAACGTTACTGACTTAACTAAGAGACGTTCTTTATGCAAAGACTATGTGAGGACCCTATCTTCTGGCAAAGTTATGTTTAGAAACAATTGCCCAGTCGGGTAGGCCAGTAGAATACACCAACTGCACCTCTGTAGGGGGGGTGTCAGTCCCCAATGAGTGTCGTGAATATGATACTATACAATCTAATGGTGAGGTTCCAGTGATGCTGGAGGTTGTGGGAATGTGGAGCACTCCTTCATTGTCATTGCTCCCAGGTCCATTCTGGCCCGGAATAGTAGCATCTATATATGGGTTAAATAGAACTAACTGCGTACTTATACTAAACTGAATCGTTAGAACTAGAGCAGCTTGACTAAACTGAAATGCTCAAAATAGAAATGTTTTCACAATTAAACTGTACTTCCATTTAAATTGCGTGCTCATGCTTAACTGGACTGTTAGAATTGGAAATGTTTTTGGCATTTAAACTGTCTTTACACTAAGCTGAACTGTTCAATATATAACTATTTTGACATTTAACCGTGTGTAAACAAATACTAATACTAAACTGAATAAGCTGAATTAGAACTGTTTTAATAAAGTGAATGGCTTGAAATAGAAATGTTTTGGACAATTAAAATGTGTACGCGTTTCTTTGAAATAGGACTGCTTATTTGTATAAAAATGGATTTGATGTTAAATAACCTACAAATGTTGATATGCAATACCCCCCACCCCCACAAAAAAACAACCAACTTAATAACAACATAAGATTCAGCATTTCAAATACGTGTCTCTAACTTTGAATGACCTCTTGTTTTGTGCCTAAAATGAGTCAGAAAAAGTTCTTCATAATACGGTAGCAACATTCTTATATTTAAGCATGTGAATGTGTATTTGAGTATTAACTATATTTATTTCAGATATGCGTTCGTTTTCGGTTTGTTGATAAGGCATCCTTTCATTCATATTGCATCACACCCCTTTAAAATACGATTGTCGTATCAACCCCATCTTCCGGTGTTCTTGTTTGCTATCTTCATGATCTCACAGAGTATTTGACAAAGCAAGATTTCCATGGCAACTGCGCCAATAATAGAATGCCGAGTGAAAGACTGGTAAAAGCATGAGGCGAGCAATATGTAGGGAAAAACGCACTAGAATATGCATACGTACATTGTGCACTATTGAATGTAGGTCCAAAACAAACTTTTATAAATAGGTTGAAGAAAGAGCTTAAAACATACGAAAAAAGTACACATTGACAAATATAGATGATCCTCTTTTCTCTTTGATATCTTTAACTTTTTCGCTGTCACAAATATGTCAACTCAGCGGAAAACACCCCGACAGTCATACAAACATATATATGTGGATATATACACATCCACATACATATACACATACATATATAGGTAGCGGCTAAAATGTTAGGCTGTGGTTTCGAAGTAAGCCGGTTCGAAATCAAGTGGTGCCGGTAAATTCACTTTCGGTCAACCCACAAAGGTTGATATCCTCTTAAACAAAAAACAAAACTAAAAACAAACATATACACACACTCATATATATATATATATATATATATATACAATTTCATTTGTACATTTGTTCAGCACGGTCGTTTTTCTATACAAAGTATTTTTCTAAATCAAACTTACGAGTACTTGGTTACAATGTATAATCAAAACTGATAATATAAAGTGTTCTTTTTCAATAAAGTTCATTGCACTAAAACACTGAAACCAAAACCATGAGGGGCATTTCTCTTTCATAGTGGCTAATGTATTGGACTGCGTCATGGTAGTTAGTGGGTTCGAAATCTAGTTGAACTCTCACTTTCACTTTCGGACTTTGGAAAAGGTATGAAATCCATTATTATCTAAGCTATGGGTTACATACTACGTCTGCTGTTCTTCTACAAGGATGGCAATGGCTTTAAATTACCCACACGGGTTGATATTCTTTTTACATAAGAAACCAAACCAAACGAAAACTATTAGTCAATAAGTGAACGCCAACACAGAATTGACACCATTAGAATATTTGAAAACCAAACTTAACTTATTTTTCTTCGGAACAGTGTTTCTTTTCTAGGGAATTTGGTAAAACATAATAACTAGCGATATCCGTTTTTATTTATGAAGAAACAATAATAAAAGAATAAATGAATAAAAATAAGAGACATAATAAAAAACTGGTGTCTTTTGCTTTATTACACACACACACACACACACATATATATATAAACGTGTGTGTATGTGTGTGTGTATGTGCTTTCCTTATATAGATTGAAATTAATACTATTTCTAAATTTCTTGTCTTTTAAACAAACATATATATATATAGACATGTTTTTGGTAATTTTCTTATGTATATATATATATATAGAGAGAGAGAGACAGACAGACAGAGACAGAGACAGAGAGAGAAAGAGAGGGAAAAGGAGAGAGTGAGAGAGAGGAGGAACAAAAACATGTTCCATTCCACGGCCCTCGAGACATAGGTATGGTGCTCAGATTTTGCAAGAGGAAAAAAAAACGAATTCAGTTAATGTATGTGATGTCACCATATTTATAAACGTATTCCTATAGGTTTTGTTTTCTTCACTGCTTGAATGTTTGTTGTGCTCACTCTTCTCTACCTCTCTCTCTCTCTCTCTCTCTCTCTCTCTCTCTCTCTCTCAAACACACACACACACACCCTCTGATTGAGTGTGTGTGTTCCCGTCTCGGTGCGTTTATTTACGTGCGTGTATGTGTGCATGCATGTAAGTAAGAAAAAGCTTGTTTGTACCTCTAAACTAAATATCAAATTATATTAAAATGTCATAAGAACATAGTTCCAAGTAAAATTTTCTAACTTTTTTCTTTTTAAGTAATGTTTTCTAAACGTGTGATTCTCGAGACTTTATCTTCCTGCCTCTGTCACGCTCTCTCTCTCTCTCTCTCTCTCTCTCTCTCTCTCACACACACACACACACACACACACACACACACACACACTTCCATATATATGTATATGAGATGAAATGATTGATAGATAGATAGATAGATCCTGTAATGCTCCGAACAGAACCTTAGCGCTCAGATATCGTAGACTTTTAGTCTCCTTTAGTTGAACCAGAGACAAAAAGAGAGTTGTTTGGCAGATTCAAGTGGAATACTTCTCATCGGCTCGATTGTCTGGAGTTGGAGTCCAGGTAAGAGCCAGGATTATGAATGCTGATATTTACGGCTGACAGTTTATATGGTAGCTGTATATCAATCCGTTCGGCAGTCTAAAGACGACAGACAAACTCCAACCAATTATTAACATAGATATACGCATCAAAACTAGATTGCTTTATTTTCTTTTATTTTGTTTCTTTTCCTGACTGATGTAAGAAAATTGCGAATCTGCGGCGTGGAAATCATGATGGTGGGGGTCGAGAAGACAGCGCTCTGCAAAGAAATATGTATCGGAAAAGAATCGAACGTTACGAAATTGATTATTGGTGACTGCTGCAAAAAAAAAAAAAAAGACCCTAAAAGTAATGCATCCATAAAGACAGTCAGATTTCAAAAGTGAAATAAGCTTGGCGAGCGACTGAGAGGAAAAGGAAGAGATCAAGAGAAAATCCAATGATAAAAACATGAAAAAGAAAACACCTTGTTAACTGCACTTGGTTCATATTTCTAAATATGATATAGATTTTTTTTCCTTGCTTTTTGTCTCAGCAACTTCATTTCCAAGAGAAATGAACGCAATAACCAAGGAAATAAAAAAAAAGCAATAAATACAAATAAAAGCCGGAACGAAACTAAGTAGAAAGAATCTTCTATTAATGAAGACCGTTGTTTCATACTGGTCGCAATATAATATACTTTTTAAACTTTGTTGCTAAATTGAATTTTAGTCTCGGAATTATTGTATGTATTCATGTATTTGGCCTCGTATATAACTTGATATTTGAATCGACCTCCTACATCTCTTGATATTTCAATAAACGCAAATAAGATCTGGTACGGATCCACTAAAATAATTTTGTATTGATAAGGTCTGCTCTTTCATACTGGTCTTAATGTAAATAACTTTTTTAAAAACTTTTTTTGCCTAAGTGAATTTTAATTTAGAAATTAGTGTTTGTATTCATGTACAAGTTGGCCTATTACATAGCTTGATATTTGACTAAATGCAAATAAGCAAGTAGAATAATGTAGTATTGATAAACACTCTTCATTTATATACATTATATAAATTTCAATTTGAAATGCTTGTTTTTTCAACCTTCGTGAGAAAGTCAATTTTTGCTAAGTAAATACAATATGTATCATAGCTCGATATTGTGTTAAATGCAAATAAGACCCGGTACAAAAGCCAGTAGAATCATGAAGAACTGATAAAGACTATTCTTTCAAATAAATCATATAAATTGCGATGTAAAATACTTGCTATCTAAATTTCTTGACAAAGTGAATTTTTGCTTTGTAAATACAGGACGTATTTCGGTATAGCTTTAACAAATTCGTAGCTTGACATATGATAAAATGCAGATAAGACCTGGTACAAAAGCTTGAAGGATAATTTTGTATTTATTACGTCTATAGTTTCATACTGACTGCAGTAAAGAATATTTTTAAAATCTTGTTAAAATGAATTTTAGTGTCGGAATGACTGCATTCTTGTATAAATCGAGTTTTTCCATTGTATGATATTTGATTAAATTCAAATAAAACCTGGTACAAAAACCAGAAGAAAAATACGTTATTAAAAAGTGTGTACTTTCATTTGGTCACAAAGCAATTTACTTTTTAAATTTTTTTGTTAAAGCAAATTTGAATCTAGAAATTAGGCTCTATTCTCTGTATAAGTGGATATCATATTTAAGTCAACTTTTGGTCAATTACAAATAAAAACTTGAATTAAACCGAGAGAAAAATATTCAGTTAATGAAGTTGTTTTACAATCTAATTGAAAAAAAAAATTCAAATCTGTTGTAATTATTTTTTTCTTTAGGATTACAATAGATACTCACGTTTCCGTTGATCTAAATTTTCACTTTACTGTTACAAAATAAATTATAGAATGAAATTATGAAGCCGAAAGATAGTCACCGTCTTTCACACAATTTTTGAATTTCACATGTAGATAATAATTGTATATTTATAAGTCGACGCTAGTTCTTTAAACGAAAAAAATTGTTCTTCGATATTTGTCTAATACATAAGTGTACGTGGCAAATCCCTTGGAATTATCAAGCTGTATCATACATGAGAAAGCTAAACCTAAAATCTTTGGTCCCAAATAAAACCCAGAATGTCGAAAGATTTTTCAAAGCAATTAGATTATTATCACTTGGAATTTAGACTGAGTAGGATAAGCTGACACAATATTTCCAATGTTTGATATTACAGATTAGTAATATCCAGATAAGACAAATTTTGAACCGAGCTTTTCGCTAACAGATAAACTGATTTGGTTGGTTGGTTGGATTTTAAGCATGGGTACACAGTTTAGTTGTCAAAAAATTCCATTTCAAGCTATTCAAACAGTTCTAATTCAGTTTAGTTTAAGTCCAAATTTTGTTTACACACAGTTGAATGTCACAACAGTTCTATATTAAACAATTCAGTTTAGCATGAAATAATTTAGTTTAGCATAAGCACGCTGTTTAAATGTAACGTAAAATAAGTAAAGTTGGTGACTGTAGTGAAGGGCGACCCCAAGGCTTCGTTTTAAATAGCTACTAAACCGAAGTGTAGGAGAAGGCGCAACTCCTTTCCCAGGATTGCTCCACTTTACCCTTGATACGTACCTTATATTTCTGAGTGTTAAATAAGGATGTATCAAGTACCATTTTCAAAGTCTTTGGTACGACGCGACCGGAGATTGAACCCAGGTCTCCCGGAACATTGGCAAACACTCTACCCTCTTACGGTTTGTTTGTATTTCAAGCTATTCAGTTTAGTCAAACAATTCAGTTTAGCATTAGTATGACTTAAGTTCTATTTAACCCATAGATAAAGTCCTATCATGTGCTACCACGTCGGGCCAGAGTGGACCTGGAAGCAATGGCAATGAAGGGGTGCTCCGCATTCCCCAAAGCTCCTGCATCACTGGAACCTCACCATCAGATTGTTTTGTGTCATATCTTGGACACTCATCTGCAGAGGTGCAGCCGGTATATTCTACAGCCCCAGCCTACTGGGCAAACAGATAAACTGAAGTAACATTTTGAAGCCAATACATTTTTGTCTCTTTATTTGTCTAACAATAATTCAAAGACGGCTAGAGCCATGGCCATCAAATGGAATTTGGATCCTAGTTTGCTTCAGGTCATTATTTTACCATTTCTAAATTTTAAGAATAAATATAGTGATGGTTTGTATTTACAATGTTTTAAGATTATTTGAAATTAATTTTGTACTTTTGTTTAATCACATGTACATATCTTTACTGCCTCTCTTATTGGCATATCAACCTTTATGGGTAATTTAATAACATTCATTCTCTCAGGCTAACAGTAGAGGCACAATTAAATCGATAGCTGGGGAATTAAGGGTGCCCATACCTTTTCCAAATGTTTTATTTCCCAACTGAATGTCATAACTTGACCGGAGTTCGAACTCGCCCACTACGATGTAGAAGTCCATCACTTTAGCTACAATGCCACGGGGACTCACCCCAACTAGATATCAGTTAAGAAAGTCTCTGGACAGAGACCGAATGTATGTTTTTTATACGGTTATTTTCCAGTTAATTTTTTTAGAGACTGATCAAAAGAATGTAAGATAGTCAGATTTCAAGATCTTTATTGGATATTTTTTTAAAAATCCAGTCAAAAAAATTATACAAAAAAATTAAGTACTGTATTTGAGGGCCTCTGAGACAAAAAAAATTTTCAAACATATTTCCCGAGAAATACTCTGCGTCTTATAAAGTCGAGGTTCATATTCATGTTTCTAGCTAGTGACGTTCTAATCCCAATGTGGCCCTTTAATTAAACCACGACAAGGTAACATTGTGTAAGAGTTGTAATTACTGGTATTTTGACACCGGTCCGGAGGAAAATTAATTGACGGCCCTTTAACATGCACGTACGTAAACTAAATTATTTAGGTTTTTAAATGAAAAATGTTGGTATTTAAAAAGGATCTGAATACAAATGAAATTTTAAAATGACCTGATAGTATGGAGGGTTAAGAATGTCAGGCGGAAACCATTCGTTGTTAAAATCAACTTTTTTTTCAAATGCCTGCCCAAATTCTATTGCGTTTCATAAATCCTTGCCTCCTATTAACCCTCCAATACGGTAATTAAAATAGTTTTTATAATTCTTCCAATTATTAGAAGTGGTCGAAGATTTTATTATTAAATAGATAATCTTAGTGCTTCTTGAATCTCTTAGGTTATATGAATAGGGTTTCCAAGCGTCTTACTGCCATTTATCTCAACTATTTTGCCAGTTAGTTCACTAATATAATGAGTCCAATTCTGGGGTCAGTTCTCCAACCATATCGGCTTGTACCAAATAAATTTTAGCTTATAGGATCTCTATGAACTAATCCTTCCCGAACGAGGCTATTTGCATTTTAACAATGCATAAATACCTTTAGGAATAGTGTGAATCCAATAATTCTCACTCGAGCTAAGAGTAAAAGTTGGAC
This sequence comes from Sepioteuthis lessoniana, assembly GCA_963585895.1. Classification (NCBI taxonomy): domain Eukaryota; kingdom Metazoa; phylum Mollusca; class Cephalopoda; order Myopsida; family Loliginidae; genus Sepioteuthis; species Sepioteuthis lessoniana. The sequence continues at coordinate 102,810,003 of OY757905.1, read as the reverse complement.
AAACTGGGCTCTTAAAGCTTCATATTGCAAACGATCCTAGAGAAGGAAAACTCTGGATTCATTTTAGCGGTAAAATTGGAGTGGGACGGGCTCCATCAGACTATTCATGCCCCACAACCAACCCCCACACACATATACACACACATACAATTGTACAAACAAACAAAAAACTACAGCTTTCAGTTATTTATATCAATGGCTACTTTTATTGCCTAAAATCGATGTCTCTCACAATAGTCTTCTAACCAAGATTGCTATCAATTAAAATCCGTGAAGTGCCTTATTTGCCAGAGATATCTATGTAAAAATGGTATTTGTAGATATAAACGCATTTAAGTAAATCAATGTGGAGGAAAGTACTGTATTATCCAAGTAAATTATTGCAATTGTTGATGGACTGACATCGTTAAAATAACGGATAGCAGCGTTTGGATGGATGTGTATTTCCAAAAACTTGCTTTAATGCTAACGTGCCGTGACAAGAAGCTTTTTTTCATGAAATCTTCTAGATTTTTCAGCGATAACTTTTACCTTCACTAAGTAGTAGTGAATTAGTTTTCATGGTACAAATCTCGAAGACCGTTCTTTGATTTAATACATTATAGAATGAACATGATGGATAATTATTTACAAATCAACAAGATTCCAATCATAGCAGCCTTTGGGTCACTTATAGTTATTCTTTAAATCTTAGATCAATTTCTGTCCGCACACAGTATAAAATCTTTATTCGGTCATGGCCCGGTCGGCTCAGGCTGCAGAATACACCGACTGCATCTCAGCAGAGGAGTAAGATCCGTCAACGAGTGTCCTAGATATGACAATAAACAATCAGATGGTAAGGCTCCAGTAATTGCCACCGCTCCTAGGTCCAATATGATGGGGTCCTATCTATGGGCCAAACAGAACTAAATTCTATTCATGCGAAGCTGAATTCTTTGAAATTGAACGTTTTTTACGTTTAACTGTGTGTAAACAAAAAACCTTACTTATAAAAAACTGAATTGTTTGAAATAGAATTGTTTGTGACATCTAAACTGTGTACTTATGTTAAACTGAACTGTATCAAAAGAACTGCTAATACGTATAAAATGGATTTGGCTTTAAATAACCAACAATGGTTGATATGCCATAAAACCAAACCAAACCAAACCTACTAATCTACTCGGTCAGTAGAGTATTGACCTTTATCAAATGATATCAGTTTTAAAAACCTTACATACAAATGCTGTGCAATTTATTCTTGAATAAATATTTGTTTCGAATACAATTATCAGAAAACATAATTCAGATTCGTTTTGCAAATATCTTTTTATTAAGATTATTCTTGGTGTTGGGGGTAATTGGTGTAACAGTTATCTTTATAGTAAATGGGTGAACTAAATTCAGATCTTGGTATTGGCTAAATGGGTTTCACTAGGTGCTAATGCCCTTGAGAAGGGTATGAATTCGTATGTTCTACCTCCATCGTCCCATTCATCCATCGGCCCGGCAGCTCTTCCAAATTACAACCTCTATCTGCACAGAGCTGATGTAAATGAGTTCTTGGTAATCGGCCAACACTGGCATGCTCATGTGTTGGAATTCACAAAAGAATGTTACTGATGAGTTCGTTCCTGCTTCTACAATGTCCCGAATGTCTGTTCATCTCACTAGGATAGTTTTTTGACATGGTATAAGTGGACGTACATCTGTTGTTTCGTGAAGTGTCACTTCCAGGATTTATTCAAAATAGTTTGGGGCATTCTTGTGCAGTTGCTATCAAGCTTTTTCTCTGTGCATTTTGTTAGCATCCATGTGGTGCATCCATACAGTAGTACTTACGTGTTTTAGACCACTATATAGTTTCAATCGATTGTTTGATTTATTTTAATACCATGTTAGTAGGTTTGGGATTATTTTATGCTGATATTTTTGTTAACTGTATACATTGTACGATTATATTAATAAATTTGTAAAATTTCTTTTTTTAAGATTTTTGGCACGCGCTTATAAGATATCAAGTATTTCTATATTATGCGAATAACTTACAAACAGTAGGTGTCCTCGTGGTGTAATGGTTAAAGCGATGGGCTGCGGAATCGTAGCAAACGAGTTCGTACTCCAGCCGCGTTATTACATTCACTTTCGGACAAATACCCTTGGGAAAGTTTTGAAACCCCTTATCCTCCCAGCCAGGGGTTAAATAATACCCCTACTGTTCTTCTAGGAGAATGGCATTGGCATTAAATAACCTACAAAGGTTGATATGCCATTAAACAAAGAAACCAACTAACCTAATTTGCAAACAGATCTGTTTGACCCATAAATCGGAACCTAACTGGTACTACCACTCCGAATAAAAGAAGACTTTGATTCATTGTCAACAAACAGGTGCCCTACATTTCCAGAGCTTTTCAGATACGGATGTATTTTACCCAGACCACCTTCTTTTTTGAATTTTAAAAATCTATTTAAATACTGAGAATATTGTTTTCATCCACATTGTTATACGCACAACGTTTCAGACGATATGTCCTTCGGTCTTCTTCAGGTGTTCAGAAGGACACATGGCGCAATGGATATTGATGTTTGGTTGAAAAGTGCTTCTTAGTTAAATCCTCTAGAGATTACAGGTTCAATCCCGACAACAGGTAAATACTTGCCTTAGGAAAACTTACCATTGCTTAATACTTGTACCTGATGATGGTGAACGGAATTAGAACAATCTACCCCTTGGACGGAATAAAAGGCTCAGTTCGATCTTCTGTGTGGGCTCCCGAGTTTGACCTGACCCACTAGAATCTTGCTGAAGGACTTATCGGCAGAAATGTTGTCACTATAGCTATAAATATAAAGACAATAACCCGAATATTCAAAGTAATAAAATTATCAAGCTTCATCTCCCTAATCTGCTCTAGTAACATCCTTTTTAGGGGCGTAGTCTAAGACTAACAGATATTGCGGCTAAAGATCAGAATTTTCCCATTTCCGATATTGATTTCTAATTTTCATTTCTCCTGTGAATCCCTGTTTTTTTCTAATATGCCTATTACACTAATAGTCATATGGTATCATGGATACCATGAGGGCTTAATGGATAAGCCCTCGTGGTATCGTGGATAACGTGCTGAGCAGTGACAAGTTAGCGAGTTCAGTCACCAGTCGCTCAATTACCTTCACTTTCGGACAAATACATCTGGGAATGGTATCAACCCCCTAATTCCCGAACCTAAGTGTTAACACTTCTGTTCTTCAACAAGAATGGATTTGACATTAAATATCCCACGAATGTTGATATGCGAGTAAATAAAGTAACCAGATCAACAAAAACCAATACCAATAATTTTCTATATTCAAATGATATCGCGTATTTCTAGCTAATATAAATAATTTGCGAAAGCGACAGGGTTTCAATTTTTTTTTTATCTAATACTAATACTTTTCTGACAGAACTTCATAAGCCATAATCATACGGTATCGGTTCATATGATATCCAGTATTTTCTCTAGTACAGATAATTTCTATGCAGTTGCATTGCATCAAATATTCCAACACAATATTAATAATTTCCTTACAGAACTATTTGACCCATAGATGGGACCCTACAGTATACTATCACTCGTTATTACAATAAAACCATGGGTAGGGGCTTCTCAGTACTCCAGGCCAAAAGCCACATATCGGGATATATTTTAGTGTAAAAACCAAGAAAAAGGGGAAGGAACAGAATTTCAAACTAATTGTTGATTGAAATAAAAATCCAACTAAGTGATGTTTCAATAAAGATCACAATCGACAGAACAGGAAGCATTTGCAAGGCGATGTTGTTTCCACGATGTTGTTTCCACGAGAATGAAGAGATAAGTCTGCGATATAAGAGCTACATTGGAAAGTACTGTTTATCACTATGGCCGATTTTTCAGCTGCTTATTTTGTCAAGGCCAATAAGTACTACACATATGCATGCATATATATATATATATATATATATATATATATGTGTGTGTGTGTGTGTGTGTGTGTGTGTGTGTGTGTGTGTGTATGTGTGTGTGTGTGCGCACGCGTGGCTCGCGCCCGCGAGATAACAAAAGCAGAAGTAAGAAAGACAGACAGTGCGTTTGTGTGTATATGAGCGTATGTGTATGTGTTGGTTTGGACAACCATTTACAACCAAAATTGTCCGGATCATATAGTCGGCCGACAAAACACTCAAGGAAAAATATACATAAAACGTCAAAGATGGAAAAAAAAGGAAAGAATGAAAGAAAATGATCGGAAGTAAAGAAAGAATGAAAGAAAGAAAGAAAGAAAGAAAGAAAGAAGTAAAAGACGGTTATGCCACTTCTCAATCGATTTCCTTGATGGAGGAACAGACAAAAGATGATTTGCTCGAATGAAAAATTATGAGAATCAGGCCTGTTTGTGTCTGCTTCAGAAAGCAGCCAACTGAATCAATCGGAATGTGGCTTTTCGAATAAACCTCAAGCAGTTTTATGGAGAAAATACTGCTGAAAAACATATCTCAAATGCAGTTCCTAGGATTTCAATAAAAAGTGACGCTTAATCAGAGAGGCTTAGAATACTCTCTGCAGAGGAGTAAGACGCCTACTCAGAAAAAAAAGATGTATATCCTTGGCAGACAGGAAACTAAACCGCCTTTTTGTGGTGAAGGTCCAGTTCTAGATTTCTGCAATCTGTGGTATGCATTTTTTCAACTTCACAGACACGAATTGGGGTGTGGCACAATGTCAATTTCTAAACCTAGTAAAAGATATGCATTTTGAATTCCAAGTTTTCGTTTTGCTCGACTGAATATCTTACCGAGACTGAAGGATCCAGTCTGCCTTGCTATTTACCGATAGCTGAAAGGAGAACACGTAGATTCATGTCTTTCCAAAGGGAATTACTAGGAAGTGAGACATATGCTTGCGTCACCGATTCCATTTCCAACGATGATAAACGTTACACTAAGCACGCCCACCACGTATTAACAATACTTTGTTGCTATTACTCTTATTTTCATTCTGATCTGGAGTGTTTGTACCTCTTAGAGTCCTACGTATAAGTCAATAAATTAGTTTAAAATTATTAATATTTGATATGAACGCTAAATACTATGTAACTGTATACACATTAATTATTTTTGAAAATAATAATTGATGTCATCTGACAATGCACAAACAGATAAAAACGTGTGATTAAAAAAAATGTTTTCAATCGATAGTTGAAAATATGAAAAGTTATGATGATAGTCGTTTATAAATTAACCAAACTTTAGCGTAAAAAATGTTGATAGTGGTTGATATGCCGTTAAAACACACAAATAAAGATATCCCACACCCCCAAAGAAACAGAAAGATATATAAAGAATTCCTTTGTTTGGTAAAGTCTTTTAAAAAATGCAATTGTTCCTACTTTTTTTCTTAAAATATATTTTACCACGTCGATATGGGTATTTACTCGGCACTCCACAGAGGCAACATATTACCCACGGTCAGTTTAATGAGAGATTGCAACAAAAAAAAAGCAATCATCTTTCGAAAAATACTTAGTTCCATCAGTATTTCCCTTCAGGTGTGCATCTTCAGTAAGCAATAAATCCAGTCCCTACCCCGTAAAATTACTGCCTGGAGGATGATTTCCCCCGCTGGAACTAAGCTGATTATTTACACGCCCTTTCGGCACGAATGTTTACCGCATCAAGATTTTTAGTCTTGCATCCATTGTGGAGTATCATTTTTGTTATTAATAATCGTACAAAAATTTTCACAAGAACCGCTAGAATCAATATTAAAAATACAATGCTTCTGTAAAAAAAGATGTTTTAAATAATACTAGCGTCAAACAAATCTTTACAAACCCAGGATATTTGCAGTAACATGATTTTTAAAAATAAGTTTTTGCTCCATTAAAAGATTTAATTTAAATTTGAGAAAATCAAAGATAATCCGAAGGATTTTTACGACTTTAATAATTATTTTCATTGCTTTTTTGAATTTGAAAACATGTAAATTTAATCAAAAATTTATAAAACTAATAGGCTATATAAACAAAATTCCGCAATAGAATTTGCCTTATTATCTTAAATACTTCACTGTTTTTTTATATCCTTGTATGTTTTTGACATTATAACATTTATTAAGTATTATGCTATCAACGATGGATAAATACTCACCAAAGAATTTTAAATAAAAGTTAATTTCTTCCTAAATACAAGATACCAGGATCTTTCAATTCCTGAAGGACATTATAAAACCAAAATTTATTTAATTAATCATTATTTATTACGAAACTACTGTATTCAAACTCTGTAACCCAAGGAGGGGAGCCTAGTAGTGTAGTAGGAATTTAACGTAATGGACTGTGACATCACCGTAATAATTTACTAAGCAGTTGCTCAGATATGGCACAAGGCGATATGAATGGGGCACCCGAAGAAAGGTGCCCCTGTGACATCTTAGTCAGCATATTAAGTGTCCAGCCTCGCTGTTATTTTCATTTTCGAACCCTTACTTTTGGTAAAAATGGGCCCTTTTATCCCCCACCACCACACGCAATCGGTTAGATTCTTCCTCCACTTTCCTTCGACGAAGATGTTTTTAGCAATAACTCACCTACGAAGGTCGATATGTCAAACGTCTAACCAAAATTATGAAGAGTATGCTCTATTGACATCCAAATGATTTTTGCATAGAGTTAATAAATTTGATCTTTGAATATATGGACACAGTGAATGTTTTACCAAAATCTATTCTTCCTCTTGGGGAATGAGAGTTTTATTGAGCGCCTGTAGACGAGGGTGATCATACGGCTCCCTTTTCAATAGCTACTACTCCGAAGTGTAGGGAAGGGCGCTACTCCTTCCCTGGATTGCTCCAATTTATCGTTCAGGTATGAAGTACCATTTTAAAAGTATTTGGTATGACACGACCTAAAATTGAACCCAAGTCTCCTGGACCCTTGGCGAACACTCTACCTACTGTGATACTTGATACCACCTTGCTTAACACTTGCTGGTCACTCTCGACTACGGTTTCCAACTTTACTATATATATATATATATATATATATATATATATATATATATATATATATATATATATATATATATATATATATATATATATATATATATATATATATATATATATATATATATATATATATATATATATATATATATATATATATATATATATATATATATATATATATATATATATATATATATATATATATATATATATATATATATATATATATAAAAAATGGAAGCCATTATATATAGAATTGTATAGAATTTAAATTTCCAAAAGAAAAATCCCTAGCTTGCCTTAATAAAAGAACTATTTGATCAAACCTTAGTAGAATTTCACTCAGCCTTTTGTTTAGTTGTGGAACAAGGCCGTATGAAGGGGGGTACCCAATGAGACTCGAACTCATTTGTGAAATCTAACTAGTCTAGTTTGCTAACCATTACACCACCGCAGGTGCCTTTTTACCAAACATAAATTAACTTGCTTTATTGTCATTATTAAATATAGAGATGTAAATATCTTATTGCATTGCAGCTTAGTTAAGATTGATACTTATGAAAAAACGAAAAGGTTTTAATTGATAAATGTTTTCCGTGTCATCTACTTAAATTTAAAATATATTTCTCTTAACTGGCTTTTCCCAACCGAACAATATTGATTAAAGATTAATATATGTTAATAATTAAGAAGAATTTAACTGTCCTCTGTATATATCTAAACATTTTAACGTAGGGCTACGAAATTTGCTCTGTGTAATCATCGGACGCTGAGGAATATTGAAATGGAAAAAAATATATTCCTATACCATTCAGTTTTTCTTTTTCTTTTTTTCTTTTTCTTTTTTCTTTTCATTTTTTTTTCTGCAGAACGATGAATATTTTTATAGTCCTTCTTCATTATCAAGTCGTGCCACAAGAACGGATTTCCCAAACTCTTTTTCTCTCTCCATTCGTCCCTTTTATCTATTATTCCCGGTAGGTCTTCTTGAAAAATATTTTTTCTAAATTCATTAAAATACTGGGCAGTTTTCAATAATATAGAATTCAAAATAAAGTAGATTGGTTTGGTTTCTTTGTTTAATGGCATATCAACCTTTGTTGGTAATTTAATGCCAAATCTATTATTCAAGAAGAACAGTAGTGGTACTATTTAACCCATAGTTGGGAGGATAAGGGGGTTCCTACCTTTCCCAAGGGTATTTGCCCGAAAGTGAACTTAATAGCGCGACTGAAGTACGAACTCGCGTACGATTCCGCAGTCCATCGCTTTAACCATTACACCACGAGGACACCCTCAAAATAAAGTAGCTTAAATGCTAACGGAGTGAGACTTCAAAAAATAACGTGTAATGATGCAAATCTAAAAATTAAAATTAAAATTTTAATCGTTGTACATAAATGAAAACCACTCTTTCGGCCATCACGTTCCTTTTCCATTCATATTTTCCTAATAAATGTAAGATGAATCAATAATCATATTTGGTTTTCATTCTCTAAAAACAGTTTCCTTACAGAGTCGTAAAAGCGCTTGTTTTCTTAAATTCTCAGACACCAAATAAACAGCGTATAAATCAAGAAAGATTTAGATTTTGTTTACATCCGTTAAAAACTATTGTTTACTTACAGATTTGAACGACGGGTGTTTTTTTTTTTCTCACTCAAACAAAAGAATACTTTTAATTTACGTTTTAACTTTAATTATTTTACCTTTCATCTAGGTAAACTGATATTCAACCTGATTTTAATTTTGATATTCTCTAACTTAATGTATTTTATTTACTCCTTTGAGAGGTTTTCTCACCACCATTAGCTGGTGGTTTGTAACTAGTTTGAGTGACAGCAAGTCTACTCAAATCAATAGAACTCTTCTCAGTATTCTGACTGATCTTAATAATGTTGTAGTATGGATTGTCTCCTCTTATCCTCTTATTTCCCAGTCTTCCAATCTATTTAATAATCATTTGAGGATTGACCCAAGTGCACCCATAACATTTGGTATCAACGCCTCCTTCATGGTCCATAGTTGTTTTTTTTTCCGGCTCTCTTGCAAGGTCTAGGTACTTATCTCTCTTTTCACTTTCTTTGATTTTCATTCTGTTGTCTTTCGGGAGTGCAAAGTGTAGCATAGGTGTAAGCATAAGTAGTACTGTACCTACTAGTATGGAAAGTGGTCACTCTAGGTGGAAAGGTTGATATAGAAAAGCAACATCAACTATTTAGTGTTTTTCTTAAGTTTTTATAGGCAGCTCTCTACCGGGAGTTGTCCGAGAAAGACCGGTCCATATATTCTTTTAAAAACGACACGCCTCCTCTTTGGACAAAAATTAGGCGTGACTTTCCTCCTCGGCATCTACTTGAATTCGGTTGTTGAAACACAAGTTGCTCCCTTACTTCATCATGTCAAGTCGGGAGGAGGAACATATCGATTTCCGGTGGTTCCACAGCTGCGCAGAAGATTCTGAACACCCGGTTTCTCGAATCATTTTGAATTACCGTAGTCATTCACTCGTGACTGGCTGACCTACAATGACTGCTTTGGCCTAAATTACTCAGGGGTCAACAAGCTGTTCTTATACTGTCAGCTTTTTTAAAATTTATTCAGACATTTTTTCATTTTCAGTTTTTATGAGCTGTTCCATTGCGTTACAAAAATCCACTATTCGGCAGGTTCTCTTTTTTATTGACTGCAACAAAGTCTTATCGTTTAGCAGAGATTAGGTGATCCATTTTTATCTCAAAATCCGTGAGAAGTTTGTGCAATTCATTCTCCTGGACGGATGATGAGTTGTGCATTTACCACTTGTCCACTAATCAATGTTTGATTTAACGTTGCTTATCCTTATGGCCTTGTTTTGTGCTGTTATTTTAAGATATTATCTATTTCTCTTAAGATTTCCCTTTCTTAGCTGTGTACAAGATTTGTTTTTGTTTTTTTTTTTTGTGTGAGATTTTGCTTCTTTGTTAATTGAAAATCAATATTATTGTTTTTCTTCTAATTTTTGTTTCCAAGTTATTGTTTTTTTCTGTTGATCCTTGCGTTATTTGTGTTGTTAATGGTCACTATAATCGGTCTTTCTTTGTTCGTTTTTAAGTAGTCTTCGCTTTGTCGCATCGATGTAGTGACGCTATCATCAATGTCGATGAGTCCTCTTCCTCCTTTCTCTTCTTGACATGTACAGCCTATCTATATCATCGCTTGAATGTAAGGCCGTAAGCATCGTCATTTTTAAAATTTCTCTGGTCCATTTGTAGTAGTTCTTCACTCGTCCATTTTAAGAATGGTCCTAAGCCAACTTTAAGAATTATTATTGCGTGTTTTTCAGAACAGCATTAGCTGATGGTTTTTCAATGTAATATGAGTGACAGCAAGTCTCCTCAAGTCCCCATGATTCTGCTCACTGCCGATCTGAATAATGCCGTCGTTCAGATGGTCTCAGCTTGTCCTCTGATTTTCAACTCTTTTCAACCAAGTTTTGGGGATCGTTCCAAGCGCTCAAATTATAATTGGCATCACTGTCTCTTTCATGTTACATAGCTTTTTTGTTCTATGATCATTATAATTATAATTGAATTTGTCCTGATATCTTGCACATCTAATCTACCTATATGAGATGGAAGCCAGCACAGAAACTACTGATTTGGGTATCCTGTTGGACACAGTCGATTTAGATTTTTCTGCGGCATTTGATACTGTGTCGCACAGATGGGCTCCAATAACATGTCGTGTCCCCCAGACAAGGGGATTTAGATTTTGTTTATTTTGTTTATATTTATAAATTACCTTCCTGATATTTTAGATATGTTCAACAGATCTTTGTTGATGACAGGAAAATATTTTCCACTATTAAAAGCCAAGATGATCTCTGTAAACTTCAATCTTCTGGATTGATCAGATAAGTGACAGATCTTGTTCAACACATTTAAAAGTAAGCTACACCATATTGGGAAAATAATCTTAAACAGAAATACTTTATAATAAAAAAAATATTCGAATAAGAGAGATTTGCTTAGGACCATAGAACTGGCAAAACAGATCTGGGTATAGCCCAGATCTCAGAGCTATTTTTTTCCAAATATACTGAAATTCAAGTTAGTTAAGCAAATGAAATAATTAGAGTATATGAAAGTATCCAACTTCGTTCCCTGGGTCACCTCCTAACGATCTTCCGGAAAATTCATCCTGCAGTAAAGAGCAGATAATCTAACTCTGCCGTTAGCATTCCCATCATACCAGCTTTTTTGTTTACTGGCGTTGAGTGTTACAAATACCAGAATAGTTAGTAAGATATAGTCGAGTGATTTAGTAAGATCTTTTTTTTTTTTTTTTTGGTTTTAGTTATATATTCCCGTTTCTGCCTACAAAAATGACACTCAGGAAGACCCTTTTTTTGTCCTGTGATAGTGAAAAGAAAAGTGATTGGTATTGATAGATTTGTCAAAGGCATTGGTATATGGGAATATTGACAGCTTCAATGATTGCTTTGTACTTAAAATTCCTGCCGACAATCGTAATGCTGTCTCTATCCTCACAGATTGGATATTTTTATTCAACTGGCTTCAGAAGAATTTCAGTCTCTCGTAACTGCTGAATGTATATTTCTAATTTAAAAATACTTCCACAAAAGCATTCAACTTCGTTAGATTATACATTTCTTAAACTGGATGTATAATTTTGAAATATTTTTGATAAAACATGCAACTTCGTAAAAGCACAGAATTCTTAAACTAACTGTATAATTTTGAAATATTTTAATGAAGAACGCTACCTCGTAAAGTTATAGAATTCTTAAACTAGCTTTATAATTCTAAATATGTATCTAATAAATCCTGCAACATAGTAAAAGTATAAAATTCTTAAATTAGATGTATAATTTAGAAATATTTTTAATTAGTTAATCAACTTCGTAAAAGTACAGTATCCTCAAACTAGCAGTATAACTTTAAAATATATCTTTTAAATCATGCAACTTAGTAAACTATATAACTCTTATATTAGTTGTATGATTGTGAAATATTTTAAATAAATCATTCAACTAAGTAAAAATAGATTTCTTAAACTGTCTGTATAATTTTGAAATACTTTCTCGAAAATGAATAGAATTCTCAAACTAGCCCTATAATTTTCATATAAATCTAATAGATCATGCAACTTAGTAAAAGTAAAAGTATAGAATTCTTAAACTAACTGTATAATGTAAAAATATTTTAAATAAACCATATCACATAGTAATACTATATAATTCTTAAATTAGCTATATAATTTTCAATTGTCAATACCCAGAGAAAATATATCGAATTTTGGAAGGAGAAAAGCTGATGTGAAGCTGACTATTTGGCTACTTATAATTTCGAAGCTATGTAACTATCAGAAACTTTTATTCTAAATTTAAACAAAGTCTTTCCTTGAATAACTTTTTTCCGTGACCATCAATGCTAAAAGCTTTTTTTTATACATGAAGCATGCAATGATTATTGCAATTCTAATAAATTCGTGATCCTGTGGCAACAACTGCGACAAATAAATGAACAAATTGTTCTCTTATTTTTACCAGTTCATATAATTGTAGTGTATATAACTTTTCATAGGATGATAAATGGTTCTACTAGACTGACAGAAAATAAATGAATACAGAAAATAAACATAACAAAGAAAAAAAAAAACTTATTCAAATTAATTGATACTAAAATGTATGAAAAAAATTCTAATAAAAAATATAACAATTTGCTTGCATATATAATAGTAGTATGTAAAATACAATGGAATTGTAAATATATAAGTCGTCAAGCCATAAAGAAATCTTCAAATATCGACTACAGTGATGTATGTATGGATGTCGATATCATCTATGTTTGTTGTGTTAGTTTCCCGCCAAGTGAGTAAAGAAAAGCGAGCTAAGATGCCATCGCGTCCGGAATAACAATGTGTCATAACGATGGTGACTGTAATGAATAAATGAATAAATAAACGATACAAATATTTGGAAAGGTGATTGTATTATAACTTGAAGTGTGAGTTGAGATAGAGTTTTTTACGTTGGATTTTATAGACAAGTCCAACCACATATGATATAACCATTCACTATTGTCGTCTTGAGATTTGACATAAAAAAACAAAAGTGATGTGGAAAATAGATTGTAAATAACAACTCTTTTCCTACACACATATACATAATCTTTGATTAGTCAATAAAAGACAGGTACACAAGTATAGTAATAAATATGTAAAATAATTTCGTGTATACAAAAAATATTTATTCTTATCATCATCTTCCTTGGTAATTCAGCTTACTCAACATATTTAGAGTACTCATCATCTTCGAACATTGTATAATATAATCTTCGGTTTCATTTAATGCCATATCAACGTTCATGGGTAATTTAATGACCCATTTATCATTCTATAAAAAAAACAGTATTGGTACTAGTTAACTAATAGCTGGGTAAATAAGGGGTTTCAAACCTTTCATACAGGTGCTAGAGCTAAAAACGAACGTAATAATGTGACTGTATTTTGAACTCACTCACGATGGAGGCGCAGTCCAACACGTTAGCACCTACGACACTCCCCACCCTGTATAAATTTAAGGGGTGTCCTCGTGGTGTAACGGTTAAAGCGATGGACTGCGGAATCGTAGTAAGCGAGTTCGTACTTTAGTCGCGCTATTACATTCACTTTCGGGCAAATACCCTTGGGAAAGGTATGAACCCCCTTATCCTCCCAACTATGGGTAAAATAGTACCACTCCTGTTCTTCTACGAGAATGGCTTTGGCATTAAATAACCTACAAAAGGTTGATATGCCATTAAACAAAGAAACCATGACACCTGTATAGATTTAAAACAAATGTCAGTTGTCAAGCTACAAATTAATTTATCTATATTCCTACGTGTAATATCCACAATTCTTTTTCTATAAATATATGTTTTTTTATAAATATAATTTTCTAATATTTGTGAGTTCAAAGTCTGCGTCATGCAATCAAAGCAAATACAGACGTTCGTCAAAATCAAGAACACAAATGGCCCAGTAAATTGGGGCTGTAGAATACACCAACTGCATCTCCATAGAGGAGTAAGACTTCTCCAACGAGTGTATATAACTTTAAATATCCGATGGTGAGTCTCCAGTAATGCTGGAGCTTTGGGAAATGCAGAGTTCTCCTTTAATGCAATCACTTCTTGGTCCCCTCTGGCTCGGAATCGTAGCACCTGATAGCTTCCTATCTTTGGTAAAAATTGAACGAAACTGTGATCTTATGCTAAACGGAATTGTTTGAAATAGAACTGTTATAGCATTTAAACTGCGTTCTTATGCTAAACTGAACTGTTTTTACATTTAACACTGAGTAAATAAATGACTGATGTTTAAATTAATTTTTCGTGATACATAGCAATATTCAGTATCATTTAACTATGTTGGCTAAGCTAGATAGTTTGAAAAAAAACTATTTTTAACGTTTAAACTGTGTACTTACACTAAATTGAATTGTTTAAAATAAATCTGTTTATATGCAAAAATTGGATTTGGGTTTAAATAACCTACAATCGTTGATATGTTATAAAATAAACCAAACTTAAACAGTTTTTATCACAATGACTTGATTCGGTATTAAATGACTGAAAAAAATTGATATACCGTAAAAAAAACCCCCAAAAAACGCCAACCAACTGTGAACACAAACGTGTCCAATATTGCCGTCCGAGGTTGTGCACACTTTCGTTCCAGTAACTCCCGGGGCTATACTAGAGACAAACTTTCTATCATTTCAATTTTTCTTTAAATAACATGAATATTGTAAATGCTGGAGAACTGCTTGTCTTCCACATCAGACCTACGCTCGTGCCGAGTGAGATTAACTCATCTTTCCACCAAGAATTGAAGTCACTTTATTATGGGGGAAGGGTCACGCATGAATCAAGACATGTGTGATCATCACAAAAATGATTAATAATCTCGGTATTCTTCTTTTGGAGCTTTTTAGGCGCCAAGTGATAAACTTAGTACAGCTAAGGAGATATTACTTGGAGATAAGGCCTCCTGGAAGAAGGTGATCAACTTTCAATGCCCCCCCCCACCTGCAGGGATTGTCAGGTAAATCCTGGCATAAACTAAGGAAGTCTGGTGCACATCTATATTCTGTGGAAACTGTTGGTGATGAGAGATAAAAATATAAAAGGGCATACTAAAGTAGTTCTGTATGTAATACTTGCCAGCTCATAATTCATTATTTTCCCGAAGAGAAGACATCAGCGTAATATATAACGTGATACAATCCAAAATAGTATCCAAATGTCGTGAAGCATTTGCACAAACTTTGACCCCATCTGAAATACCCTCTTCGGAAAAAGTGTGTTTCCTCGATAGCATCTGTTGATGGCCTTCCATGTTTTTTCTACAACCATATGCAATATCCTAGCTTAGCTGGCGACGATGAACTTAGCAGATTCAATGTGGTCGCAAGAAACATCAACAAAATGTTTTCACAGGAAAGAGAAATATAAAATATGATGGCCAGAATATGATTTATTGTCTATGGATAGAGTGACAGGTATTTCCGTTCGCAGATAAAATCAACAAATTACCGGAAAAAACGTTCCTAGATGCAGCTATAAACAAAAATATGCGTGAGGCGAAGAAAATGTTCATTTTTCCGCATAGGACTTGAAAAGACAATATAAGGTTTGTAATTTTAGATTGGAGGCAGAGATCCAGTAGTCGCTCACACGCAGGGAAGAGGCATGCATGTCTCTCAACCGAAGGCAGAGACCCGCTGGTCACTCAAGCAGACCTGTCAGCTCCTCGTGTGAGTTCTCCGGCAGTCACACTACTTCACAAAAAGGGTCCCCGCCACAGAAGAAAGATATGTGCGAACTCTCTCTGACTGTATTCTTATTACACACAAGCGTCGCCGACGAAGAATAAAAATACAAATCATGTTTATATATATATATATATATATCTACGAGTCCTTCGTTGCTTGTCTAGCGGTGCAATAATGCGACACATTTTTTTTTTTTGCATGTTCTGTACATAATATTTCATTTTGCACATGCCTTCGCAAAATACTCTTACCGATTTTCATTTCAAGATATAGACTATTGCATCTAACGTAAAGGAAGAAATGAGAAGGTCATTCTTTTTGGTCATCAATTTGGTAACTGCTCTTGGTTTGGATTAGTTTGAGTTTTGTTAAATAGAATATCAATTTTCTTGGAGTTTTTAATGCGACATCCAACTTCGTAGAAGCGAAAGTGAAAGTAATAGCTACTAAACCACTCCGTAAATTTTACTTACATCGATAGTCGTGTTACATATTGACCTATGGAAGCATGTTAGTTACGGATTCCAAAACAGGGTATGCACCTGTGTAAACAAGGAAAGAGTAAAAATAAACCACGTGAAGTGAAAACCGGAAGGAAATCTATAGAAATTGAAAATAACGCATAACGACAACAAATTCTGCACTCAGTTTCAACCCCCGGAAACGAGACGGCTAGTCAGGAGAAGCAGGCTGTCAGAGCAGAATCCACCTTGGGCACTGGCTCTGGGAGCCAGTAGCCCTGCTTTGAGAAGATGCCCTGATGAGCCCAGTCAAAGAAGCACTAAGTTAGGCCCTAAAAATATATCTATCACAACGTGTTGTAAATATGAATATGCGTCCCCATCGTGGTGTCAGTGGTAGCAGTCATTCGTATCTCTCTCTCTCTCTCTGCCATTTCGATCCTTTCGTGACAATAAAGAAGAGAGATATATTTTTTATGAAAAGAAGTGCTTGGTATCTTCTTTTCTGGCTACACAATAGTTATGCAAGATTTGAAAAGACATTCTGCGTGTTAAATATGTACTAAAATTGCTATACTTCTAACAGATAACTTCTATAAATTAATACCACCGTAACTATCTACCTACATTCTTCCACGGGATTTGGCGTGCTTCAGCCTTAGACAATAGATAGATAGATAGAATAAGGTTAACTCAAACCTCTCCTATACTCATGCATCTACGATTTTACAAAAAGGATCAGCAAGCAACAAGATTAAAAAATCATTTCTAAGAACACCAGCTTTCTCTATGATGACTGCGGCAACATCACTTTTCATCACGCTGTCAAGCTTACAAGTGGATGATTTTTTTCTAATTCATTAAATTTATTTATTTAAAAAAACGAATATGTATACAATATTTAACATAAATAAGTTTACTTCTAACCAGTATTTTTTCAGATAAATAACGGTGTTTTATTCAACAACAAAGATGCTAGGATTTTTTCAGTTGGGATATTTTTAAATATAAACGTTTTTTTTTTGTTTTTTTTTTTTTTTTTTCGTATTACTTATTTCCTAAGTCAAAAGCATTGGAACTGGGTATCCTAAAATATAAGTCCCTGTGACAAAAAGTAAAATTGTGTAAGCTATAAGGTGAAAGAGATTTTGTTAGGTTATTCGTTCAGATTGGGTTTTGGTTTTAGAAATCTGCCTCTGTTATTTCCTTTTATTTCTGCGTTCCACAACCATTCTGTAGGTGAGGAAATTCTTCCTATATTCAAATAAAATGGTTGCGTCTCCAAGACAATGTGTTAAAAATATGCAAGTTGTTTTCGGGTTGATATGTCCAAATTTGGTGTTTTTAGTAGTGGGTGATAAGCCCATTTACTGCTTTTAATATAGGCGGCTGTTGGCAGTGACGGATGCGACTGGGGGAAGAGTGAACCAGAGTGACGCAAAGGGGATAAATGGTTTCCCCACCAATAGCAGAAGATAATAAGTCAATCCAATCCAACGGCCACTGCTAAAAAAGCACTTGTTTCTTTCTGGTGCCCTTTAATCCATTTCTGGCATGCGCAGTTCCAACTACCTATCCGAAGCCGCTGGGAACTTTGCTACCTTTTATTTTATTCATCTTTTTCAATGCCACAAAACCAATATAGAGCGCACTAGTGTATTGATCATCGTCGTTGGAAATGAACATGATAATCCGAGTTCACAAACTGGACGAAACTGTTTGCATTTGTGAAGCGCTTATAATCTTAAAAAAGGTATGAATCCTACTGCTCTCACTCCACCTATCGATAATTATTTAGGCAAGCAGGGATCTTTAACCTGGATACGGCAACCGATCGAGAAGAGAAACTCTGAATTCAAAAATTAACCGAGAGTTACATATTGCTCATATGGGGTTTTTAGTAAATAAGTGCTGTAATCATGTTTGAAGTGCTATACGTATATATATCTTTATTACAGGGTTTCAGTGGCGGTTTACTGTGGTAATAAATTATACGTAATAAGATACATTTTAGTTATATAATGTTCCTGTAGAAACAATAAAATCTTGGTACCTTTTGACTTAGTAAATAATGAGCTTTCTGCAAAAAATGGTGGAGGTATTCATGTATCGTTGTTATGGTATATTATATTTCTTTGACCACATATCATATTGGTCTGGTTTGGTTCATTTGTTTTATGGAATGTCAGCCATCATGACTAAGTCAAGACAAAGCCATCCTTAAAGAAGAACAGTAGCGGTACTATTTAACCTAAAGCTTGGGTCGAAAGGAATTCATACCTTTTCCAATGGTATTACACCCAAAATGGATGTAATACTGTGATTCACATTCGAACTCACTCACGATGATATCGCAGGCCAGCACGTTAGCAATGATGGCAAGTGGACACTCACTAGGAGACAGAAACCCACTGAGTTTAAGTGTTATATTGTCATCTACAGCATCATAACGACACAATAAATAAACAGAGGCCGGAAGACTTCTTTATAAATATATGTACCTCTCACTTTATTGTAAGGGTTCGAAAAGGTTATTCAAGGTTTTATGGTGAGAGGGAGCTGGAGACCGAATAGAAACTGTAATATTTTGACCCCCACTCTTATGGCCGTCAACGTTGTGTCTTTCTCGTTCTCCAGATTCTCAACCGGAGGACCTGGGCCCACTCTGCTGGGTGATGGCTTCCTTTACTGCATCTTATCAGCAACTTCTCTGGTCCCCAAACTCCATCGGGGTTCCCGAGGGCCCCCTCGGCCGGGTGTGGGTTTCCCTACCACATCTCGTCTATAACTCCGTCTCCAACTGTAACTGCAACTCAACTCTGACTTCTGTCTTGACTGAGTTATATAATAGTTCAACCCCGACTCGATCGCCTACTCGATCTTTGGAATGACATGATTGGTCGTCATCCAGCGGAAATAACTGTCATGCAGTTTACAGGTCACTCTCTTCCGCTGCATCAGTCTATGAGTGTATCATGGGCTTTACCTTGTCCTATTTCATCAGCCAAATCCACCCACGCGATCTCTTTCGATTACTGGCCACAGGAATGTGTCACTTCCTTCCGCTGCATCACTTTGTAATGGCATGTTTACTCGGGCCGAAGGTCAAAATACAACATAAGGATATATATGAGGCAAGCAAATCAAACTGTGAAAAAAGTAAAGCATAAGTAGAAAAACTATTTGAGTTACAATCAAATTACGATGTGAAATAGCCATAAATAATGTTGATATGTGAATGTAGTTTGCTAGCAGATAAAATCAAGAACAATTCTATTACGAAATGTCACTGCATTATAACATAAATTGACTTGAATTTCCTTTGTTCAACACCGTGAAAAACTGACTTTTAAAGTGATTTAAAGAAGCCAAAATTTGTTTTTCTTTTTTACAAAAAAGATGTCTGTTATCTTTGGTTTGGTTTCGTTGTTTTATGGCATATCAACCTACTGGGGTTATTTAATATCAAATCCATCTTTGTTGAAGAACAGTAGTAGTACTATTTAAACCATTGCTGAGCAAATTATCTTCTCGCGAGTCTAAATCGTGAGGTGAATGCGAAACAAATGTTTAGAATTCAAATTGAACCAGAGGAGATTGCCGCAGAAAAGTAAATGTAAAATAATGCTAATCATTTTAGCTAATTCATATTAAAGAAGGCTTCCACCAAACTGCTTCAAGTCTGAGATATTTGTATTCAAATTATAATTATTCATTTTGATGAAGAATTAAAATCAGTTAAAAGCCGACGCCACTGTGTGCAATTGAATTAAATGTTCAGTGACCCAAAGACTTTCTCATTTCATGTCGACTTTGTAATTCAGTTACATTAACTTTGATGATTTCCAAACTATCGATTATTTTGATAATGTTGTTGCTCTAAAATTTCCAACATATTTAAAACCTTTTTCTTGTGTCTACGTATATGCATTAAGCATACAGGCAGAAGTCAGCCTTATCATACATCGATTGTAAGATGGACATTGTTACAAACCAAAAGTAATGGAATGCTATTGACTGCTCATCAAAAGTATAGAAATTGGACCCCTCTCATAAAATAAAACAAGACTATATACATGCTTTAGCCATGTCAGTAGTACTGGACTGTTTCAAGTCTAAGAATTTAACGAAAAACCAAAAGAATAAGATAGAGGGAAACTACAAACGAATTTTGTGTGCTTTTGTGACCAAATCATGAAAGCAGCAACGTATTAAGTTGCTGCTGTACGAACACTTAACTTCCATCTCAGAAACTATTCATGTAAGCCAAGTAAGACATGCTAGGCAGTGCTGGAGAAACAAGGTAGAACTCATAAGCGATGTTCTTCTGCAGACTTGTACACATAAACACCAATGTTGTCCGACCAGCCAATCTTAGCTTGCCCAGTTGGCTGGGGCTGTAGAATACAACGACTACTTCTCTGCAGAGGGGTAAGACCCCCAAACGAGTGTCCTGATAATGACACAAAACAATCTGATGGTGAGGTTCCAGTAATCCTGGAACATAGGGGAATGCGGAGCACCCCTTCATTACCATTGCTCCCAGGTCCACGCAGGCCCGGAATGGTGGCACCTGATAGGGCCAAAATATATGGTTTAAATAGAACTAACTGCATACTTATCCTAAACTGAATTGTTTGAATTAGAAGAGTTTGATTAAGCTGAATAGCTTCAAATAGAGATGTTTTTGGCAATTAAACTGTACTTACATTTAAACTGCGTGATTATGCTAAATTGAATTGTTTGAAATGGAACTGTTTTTGACATTGAAACTGTACACACACTAAACTGAATTGTTTAATATAGAACTGTTTTGATATTTAACTGTGTGTAAACAAAACCTGTACTAATTATAAACTGAATAAGCTGAATTAGAACTGTTTGAATAAATTGAATAACTTGAAATCGAAATGTTTTTGACAATTAAACTGTGTACTCATGCTAAACTGATTTGTTTGAAACAGAACTGATTATTTGTGTATAAATGGATTTGGCATTAAGTAACCTAGAAAGATTGATATGCCATAAAACCCAAATAACCAACCAACCAACCAACCACCACCAAACTTATCTCAGTGTGGTAACGGGATTTTATCTAGAAAGTTTCCCAATAACAATGGCTGATGGGATGTATGGCGAGAGAGTGAGAGAGAATGTGTACAGTTACCACGTCTTTTTGATGATACTGATGATGACGGTTCCTTTTGTTCATCCTGATTCAAAGAATTATTTTAATGAACACATACACCTCTAACAATTGCACCCACTTCAGACTTACTACCCCTCTCCTGTGAATTTGATGCAATCCCCCATTACTAATACTCTGGCGACGAAAAAAACTACTAATAATGAGTTATCAATATTTATTTGTAAATCAATTCACTTCTTCGTTTCTTTTTGATAAAATAATCGATCTCTAAGTCGTAAAATTTATCAGCACAACGCTCTACAATCATCTTCTTCAAAAGGTCTTTACTCATTGAAATGAAAACCAAATTACTTAATCGCTCTTCACTTTGTTAGCACCTCGTATAATTATTTACACGCTGTAGTCAAGAAGACGATTTCTTGCACGAAGCAGATGTGGCGGCTATGGAAAAAATCAGATGTAGTAATTTGATTACTTCTAGCAGAGCCGGATTCATTTTAATTTCCCTTTTTATTTTTGAGACTTCTTTGATGCTTGACGTTTGCGTTGCAAAATATGCAACATGAGCTCATTACAGTTTGCATTACAATCACCCAAATCCAATATTTTTATATTCATCCAAAATCAAAAACGGAAATGTTTTCTTTTTCGTAAGTAGAAAAAGCTTCAGATTTAACAATTACTCAAATCTGAACTGCTCACTGTTGACAATAACCTAATCGAAAATATTTTTTCGGAATAGAATAATTCAATTGTTTAATGGCCCAGTCAGCTTGTGCTGCGAAATACACCGACTGCATCTCTGCAGAGGGTTGAGACTCCCCCAAACAGTGTCCTGCATATTATACTAAACAGTCTGATAATGAGGCTTCAGGAATGCTCGAGTTTTGGGGAATGCAGAGAACCCTTTTTTTGCCGTTGTTCCCTGGTTCACTCTGGTCCGGAGTATTAGCATCTGATAAGGTCCTATCTATGAGTTAAATAGAATTAAATAGTGCACTTAGGCTATACTAAATTATTTGAAATAGAACTGTTTTAAATTTAAGTGTGCGTAAACAAAAAAACTGTGCATATAAACAGTTATATTACAAACAATTTAGTTTAGCTTTAGCATATAGTTTAAATGTCAAAAACATTTCTATTTCAAACAAATCAGTTTAGCATAATTACACTATTTGTTCCAATTTAACTCATAGATAGAACCTTATCAGATGCTACCACTCCGGGCCAGAGTGAACGTTGGAGTGATGGAAATAAAAGGGTAATCCACATCCCCCAAACGTCCAGCATTACAGGAACCTCACTATGAGATTGTTTAGTGTCATATCCAGGACACTGCTTGGTTGGGTCTTAACTCTTTGTAGAGAAGAATTAGGTGTATTTTACAGCCCCAACCAACTGCTCAATATGTAGCATATTCAAAATACGAAAATGTGAAATATTCAGATGCATAAAATGTACTGATACGTAGAACGTTGACTTGCATAGGAATCCCGAAATACGCGAAACACTGACGACTTTCTTTAGTTTAGGTACGAAACTTTTATTACCTTCTAGACTTTTAGGTTTTTCGACACGTGGAGGGAGAGACACAATCTCTACTATGCTGACTGTTCTATCTGACCCAACAACATACGGACTCGTCTAGGTTCGGATCTCAACTCCTTCGCCCAGGTTCAAAAATCACCTCGCTTCCCCCAGCTTCGTATCTCAACTAACTGCTTTTTTCAAAAATCCCACAAAATCCTCAGCCCATCATTTCCGGGCATGACATTATTCACATCCCCAGTCACATTTTCTTTCTGGGGGTTTTATTATGACATATGTGATTGTCACATCCTCCCTGCGAGAGCGTTAACACCTGCACTCAATGTTTGCCCCTACCCGTGCACTAAGCCGAATAGTTCTAAGCCTAACTAAACAGAAAGATAAGATATAACCAACGAAAAATTATAATATAAAAAAAATCCTTCCGCAATTATATAACAAATACACAGAATTAGATGTAAAAACAGTTTTATTTGAAACAATTCAGTTTAGCGTAAGTACCGTTTTTTTGAGTCAACTAAAGCAGAGCCTTTTCTAACCACGACTGCTAAGCAAACAAATATATCTTCGCTTTTCTGGGACTATGTCTCTTTCACCCACTCACTATTTATCATATTTACCAACCCCCCTCCGCTTGGGCAGGATATAGAACAAGGTTATTTTTTAAGCGGAGTTTAACAGGTTTGAATTCAGAGTTTTCCTTCTCCTAGACTAGTTGCCTCACCAAGGTTGAAGAAATCAGTCTGCCCGACTATTTACCTATAGCTGGAGGGTGAATAATTGGATCTATACCTTTCCCAAGGGTATTAGTGCTATGTGAAATGCAATCAGTCTCGTCCAGGATTTGAACTCGTGTCGCCGTGTCCATTTCCAATGACGATAACCATTACACCATGGGCACCTCCTAACCACTATTTAGTCCTGTCTGCTTTTTCATGAACCCAACTTGAAGGTAATAAAACAGGAAAGACTAAAGTCACAAACTTTTCTGAACGCAAACAAAACTATATTTGTTCTAAGTAATTGTCACCCTTCATCCACCAATCATATGATCTGTCTCTTATGCAACCAACTAAATGTCACAAGGAAACTTACTAAATTCATTGATTTTATTGGTGAATTTTTTCGCTAAATTAACATACGTTTTCACTTCTTACACTCACTAAATAATAATGCTTATAAGAATTATCCTAAGAAATGAAGAAATGGAAAATATAATTAAAAAAACACCTATTAAGAGGAGAGTGAAAATTATTGATAATTGATTTCATATTACTCACAATTTTCTATCCGGCTCAAAGTGTAAGGCATGCAGTGAATACATTGCGTACATGGACCATTTGCTCCTGATATATATATATATATATATATATATATATATATATATATACACACACACACACACACACACACACACACACACACATATATATATATATATATATACATATATAAGTTCTGCTGACAGAGCAGATTTTCCTGACTCTCTTTCTCCAACTATCCCAATCACACATCGCCCCCTGTAGGTCTTCCAAATTACCTTTCGTGTCTGCACAGAGCTAATGTAAGTTTATGTTGGCCGGCTAACACTGGCACGTCCATGTATCGGGGTCTATCGAAGAACGTCATTTATAAGTTCAGCAGTATCCTGCAATCTCGCTCGTCTTATTTGGATGGTTTTCGAGATGAGAGGTATGTTGCCGTACGGCTGCTGTCTCGTTGGCTGTTGCTTCCACAATTTTTTCAAGATAAACCATAGCATTCTTGCATACTTCCCATCGAGCTTTTTCTGTACGCGTTTTTCTTGCGTCCATGTGGTGCGTCCGAACACAAATCTTGACAGAGCCACAGCTCAAACGTAATATCATTTTATTTTATCGGTTAGATCACACTTCCATTTGATCGATAACCTATTGTAAGCAGTTCACGCCTTCGCTAGGCATATATAAACATCACATTCATATGATGACACACTGCTGCTGACGTCCGTGAACAGATCTACCAAGTAGGATATGCAATACATCAGTATGGGATGGCTAAGTACTTTTGATAAGCCAGTTATCTGGAAACCTGTTCATGTATTGATCTATGCATTTTATAATTCATTCCCCTCCATCTATATTACCTATACGCTTAAAACCGATTAAACTGAAACACGTACTCAAGGTGATGTCATTTACGAAACTTTGCTTTGTCAGGAACAGGAACTGAGGTTTTAAAAATTCCAGTTGTCACTAAGTTGTAATCCATCTCAGAAATGAACAGGTTGATCGCTGCCTAATTTCATAAACACACTCATAGTTAACAATAGTATGTTGGACGTTTCTTTTTTAACAATGTATAATGAAGTGTATTTTTTTATTAAATCAAAGTGACATTCCCAACAATATATATATATATATATATATATATATATATGTGTGTGTGTGTGTGTGTGTGTGTGTGTGTGTGTGTGTGTGTGATTTTAAAGTGAAGAGTAGAAAATTTATTTTTACTCTCATCAGAGCTCATTTGTTTGCACACAGTTATATGGTTTCTTGTATTGGTGTTTAACACAAACATTTCTATCTAATATTAATAATATCACCAAGAAAATGAGTGAGCAGTTCTATTTGAACTATCGACTTGACCATATCAGGAATTATTACTCAAGACAGTTGCAGTTTAATATCATCCCCTCGACACTAAATGGGTTCAACTATTGCTATAAAAGAGTAATAATTCTATTCAATATTATTCATTTGTTTGCATGCAGTTAAATGGTTTCAAGTATAGTAATTGAACTATTGGTTCTATTTGAACCAGAGATGGAACCCTAACAGATTCTACCTATCAGAGTTGACAATGGCGTAAAGGCAATGAAGAGGTACATCACGTTCCTTAAAGCTCCTGCAGTGGAACAACACCATCGGATGGTTTGATATCCAAGACACCCGGATGAGGCTGTTGAATACACCGACCGCATCTCTGCAGAGGGGTAAGACCCCACCCAACGAGTGTACTGAATAAGACATTAAAACATTTGATGGCGATGCTCAAACATTGGAGATTTAAGGAATGAAGAGTTCCCCTTCATCGGATCGCTTCTCGGTCCACTCTGACCCGGAGTTGTAGCACCTGATAGGTTACTCCCTATGGATTAATTATAATAAACTGTGTGAAAACAAATGACTGATATTAAATTTTGATTGTTATATAGCAATACTCGGAACCATTTAACTTTCTACAACATAAGAGTTCAGGCTTATTTTTGAATGTTATCAACAAAATAAATCCAACCAACCAACCTCTCTTTACTGAGGCAGTCGGCGTATTTTATAGCCAACGTTAAAAGTTAACTCTTTCCAATCACTAGTTCTAATATATTCTTGATTTAATTAATTTGGAAATTTCCTTTGTGTAGTTCGCAAATATTTTTATAAGCCAGTTTATCAGACTCTCTCCTCTGCTAACGGGTAAGACACCCCAACAACAAAAAGTGCGTACTTGATGAGACAGCAAGCTGTATATGAGGGCCAGGCTCCAGTTTGAAGGTCCTTTTCACTGCCATTACTAACCGGATCACTGTGTATCTGTCAAATTATTTGTAAATCATACCATTGCATATCATTAGGTGCCCTATTCATTCGGTCTTGTGCCACATTGAATTTAAAAGCTTTGTAAATTAGTTCTATACCATAGCGCGCAAAGAAAAAAAACTCTTTAGAAACTAGACGAAATGTAAATATATATGCACAGATAATGTAATTCCCAAACCTTAAGGCATGAAATAACCCTTAAAAGGCTGACATGCCGTTATAATTAACGAATTTATCTGCTTTATTGGCCATATTGAGCTGACAGTCTTTCGAAATGAATCGTTTAATCTAAAATAAGTACATTATTTCCAAACACAACATCGACAACGGTTTATGGGTCAGTGACAAAAAAAATATATTTTCTAAACTTAATTGTTAGGTAAAGTTTCTGCTTTGAAAATCAGTTTCCAAAATCTCTGGTTATTCAGCACCGAATTTAATTTCTTAAATCTGCTTCCGAGAAAAGAACTAACAACTTGGTTATGTCAATGCATGGCACTTTGAACAAAAAAATTTTGTTTTTGATACTATCGATTGTGACTTGAGGAAGGTTTTGTTTATTACGCCATGGTCGCTACGAGCATATTACAAAGGTTTCTCTCTGTGAAGCCTCCATTTTTTTTCTATTGTATAAATGTGCAACATATTTCTAATGTCATTACTAAGGGCGTCTATTGTTTGTCTGGAACGCCTATGTATTTTCACCGAACAAAGAAACATTTTCTTTTTGATTTTTTTTAAAATACATTCATTGACTATTTTAGTTTCTGGCTGTGAAATAATTGTATTCTTATTTTATTTCTTTTTTCTTCTTCAACATATTTTATCTTACTATTGTCTCGAAACTTATGTTTCTATTGTAAAGTGACTTTTGATTTAATCTTATTTCTTGCTGCCCTGTCTGCAGGGATTAGAACACCCTGACTCTATCCCTTGGTGAGGAGTAAACCCTTTACAAAAAAGGGTTGTTCTTGGTATTATACTAAACTGCATCTGACGGTGAGGCTCCAGTTCTACAGCTCTATTAATTTGTATAAATTATTGATATTGGTTTGGTGTGGTATCGGTTTTTTATACATGGCATATCAACCTTGGTTGGTTATTCAATGCCAAAGCAATCCAGGTAGAACAGTAGACGTACTATTTAATCCATAACTGCTGCGATAAGTAGGTCCATACCTTGTGTAAAATTATCAATAATCAACTCCTTCCATAGATTTTTCTACCTCGTAGGCTTAGATTTTTTAACCAAATCCATTTGGAAACAACTATAACTGGAGTTCAAACTCGTTTTCTACAATGTCACGAGGGACATAACTTCTCAATACTCGATGGGAATACTTGAACCATAAAATTTTGTGTAAATTACTTCAATTATAGACGAAAATTGATATCATGTGACAGTGTAAAAAACATTTGGGAATCGCAAGAAGTGTTAATACAGATGTGCAGTGTATGCTATTCCTTAAACTTTTTCATAATAAAACCAAACTGATTGAAATGCCGCCAAAATCCATCAATCATTCGATCAATCAATCTTATCTCTTCGTTCTGTTAATGAATTTACTCTTTCCGTGTTTATATTTTAACCAATCATATTGTTTGTTATGTCCTGAAATTCAGATTAATCTAGATTTCTTTCTCGACTTTTTTAGCTGCTGACATTGGCTCGTAAGAGAGCATTTCTTATTCATGTTCTGCATGGTTTTTAATGGTTTTCGAATTTGAGAATTGTATAATTTAACAGCTATGAAGTAGAAGGGAGATGAATAATAACTCTAACAACTGCAATCATTCAATTAAACCAAGTTTCTTTTGTTGCATAGCGGTTGAAGTAATGAAGGACAACACTTCTTATTAAGAATATATATGTCTTACTATTCTTTCGAAAGGAGTTGGAGCTTCTGTGGTTTGTGAGACAGACGGACGGACGGAGAAAAGACATATTGCTATATTGACCCATCACTTTTTCTCTTGAACATAGCACGCTGTGTTATCTTCAAGACCTACTGAGCCCCTCTTCTGCTTCTCGGCCAGGGTTGCTCAACCGGAGGCCTGATCTGAGTCACAGGCCCCAGCGTGCGCGCTCTCAGTGACTGCAAGCTAGTTTTGACTCTGGCCTTCACTACCTCCAACTCTCTCAACTAGAGGCCGCCCAACTGCAGGCAGCAGCCCTCAGCGGGGCGCTCTCACTGACTGGAAACTGGATCTCACTCTGGCCCTCACTGTCACCGACTGACTCAGCTACCACAGTCATCTGCGTATATTATTTCTTAACGCCTACTTACTTCCGATTAGATCACATGATCTTCTTCCACTTATTTACACAGATGCATCTCTGATCGACGGCATGGTCAAGGGTCAATATGTAACAATTTTAGAAAACAGCTTTTATTTTGAATATATATATATACATACATATATATATAGTAAAAAGTTGGCGACCGCAGTCGAGGGTGACCCGAAGACTCCTTTTTCTTTAGCTACTACCCCGATATGTAGAGGGGTCACGATTTCTTTCCCTGGATTGATACACATATCTCGTGATTAGAAAGGAGGCATCAAGTATTATTTTCTGAGTCTTTGGTATGACGACCTGAGATTGAACACCGGTCTCCCGGGCTATTGGCAAACACTCTACCCACAAGACCAATGGACCGATATATATATATATATATATATATATATATATATATATATATAGATAGATAGATAGATAGATGTGTGTCTTTGTATACACACATGTGTATCGGGAGGTGATATATTTATGAACACACTTAGACCGTTTGCGTACGTTTTAATGTTGTTTGTAAAATCCTCATATAGTAATCTCATATTGAATGTGTTATTCTAAGCTTATACAAATTAAAAAAGAATGCCCGATAATTGCGCACACAACATAAAACTTTACGTTGCGGACTACTCGTGTTAATAAGTATAATTTTATTTAGATTGTATGCTTACTCTGCAGTCATAACACATGCTATCTCTCTCTCTCTCTCTCTCTCTCTCTCTCTCTCTCTCCGTTAATACATTTATATATATACTTATATAATCGTGATTAAGATTTAACGCTAAAAGCGTTTTTAGCCCGTGATTTTTTTTATTCTTCTCTTTGGATGAATATAGAATTGTATCAAAATAGGTTTTAAATACAAAATAGCATAATAATGAACAACTAAAGTTTCACTTTGTCGATCCTTAGTTGAGTCAACTTGTTGACTACTTTCTTACCTGAGGATTTAAAACGTGAAACTCTTACTAGTGAGTTTCTCTCATAAATCATTTCTCTCTGTCTCTGTCTCTCTTTCTCTCTGCCTCTGTCCCTCTCTTTCTCTCAAACTCAAACATACTAACAATTTTTTGAATAATTTACACTACGCGAAAATGTTCATTGAACAGTAAGTTAGATCGAGGAATAAGACTATTTTCTTTAAAAGTAGCCATCTTCGCATTCAATACACTTATTCCAGCGAGCGTTCCGTTAATCGAAGCACCACTAAAATACCTCTTTGGATTTGGAATGAATTTGCAACGGTTTATTTCTCCAAATGTTCTTAACTAAAATCAGTTGGTATGACTGTCACTCTTATGCCCCTCAGCTATTCTAGTTATCTGCCATGGTCCAAGTATTTGTCAATATTTTCGGGTTGTTTTTTACTCTTTTGTCCACCAAACCTGAAAAATTTACTTGACGTGCAAATTCATGTTTTCGTCTTTTTATTAGGTTTGGTCTTCTAGTCGGTATTACTTGATTATTTTGTATCTCAAAATGCCATTGAATTTTGTTCGTTTCATTCTCTATGACAGATTTTTGTTTGCGATTTGGTGGTACGGTCAAATTTTAATCATTTGCTCATCTCCCAATGGATCAATTTTCCCTCCCAATCGTACCTCATTTTGTACTATTCTTAGGCTGGTTTGCAGTATTCGCCTATAATGTGATTAGTTGTCTCACCTCTGTTCACGCACTGCTATTCTGTTGCCTATTATCAATTTCTGCTTTTATATATGACATTGCTTTGTGTTGCTATTAGAAGAGATTCAGTCTCTCTCTCTCTCTCTCTCTCTCTCTCTCTCTCTCTCTCTCTGAGCTTTTTCCTTTCGTAGCTATGTCCAGTTATTATCATGAGCAAATTCAGTAGCTTGTGACTTGAAGAATACATACAATTGCTATTTTTATTCAGCATTTTCTTAACTTTATGTTTCTACTTCTTTTAATGGCTGTTGCACTATCTTCGATTATTATTATTATTATTATTATTTGAAGAGTTTTTCACCCCAGCGTTAGCCGATAGTTTCTCGCAGAAGGCTAAGTGACAGTAAGTCTTCTCACGCCTCCGGAACACTTTATTATTATTATTATTATTATTATTTACTCCTTAGATTTTTCAAATCAGCGTCAGCTGATGGTTTTTCAATGGAGTTTGAGTGACAGCAAATCTCCTCAAGTCACCAGGACTCATCTCAGTTTTATGGCCGTTCTCAATAATGTAGTAGTTTGGATGGTCTTCACTCATCCGCCAACTTCCAAGTACTCCAGTCCCTTTAGTAATCCTTTAGTTATTGTTCCAAACACACCAATTACAATTTGTATAATTATCACCTGCATATTCCATAGTTTTTTTTCCAATTCCCTAGCAAGGTCGAGGTACATATCCTTGTTTTCACATTTTTTTGCATTTTATTCTGTGGTCAGCCGGGACTGCAAAGTCAACAATTTTGCAATTTCTCTTTTCTTTTTTTTGTTGATTATTATTAGGCCTGGTCTTCTGGCCGAGATTTGGTGATGTGTGTGTATGTGAAAGTCCCATAGGTGTTTATATGTGTTATTTTCTCGGACAGGTGCTTGGTACATATACTATTTTTTTCTATGGTCAAATTTAAATTTCTTGCACATCACGTTGCCGAGCCGGTCATGTCTAGTTTTATATTCCTTCTGTGCTAATTTGCTGCAGTCGCTTATTATGTGATTGATGGTTTCATTACTATCACCGCATCGCCTACGATTGCTATTTTGCTGCGTCTCATCTATTCTCGCTTTGATATGATTGGTTCTTATGGCGTTGTTTTGTGCTGCTATTAGGAGAGATTCTGTGTATCTCTTAAAGTTTCCTTTTCTTAGCCATGTCCAGGTTTTGTCGAGTGAGATGTTAATCCTTTGAGATTTTCACATCACCGTTAGCTGATGGTGCTTCACTGGAGTTTGAGTGACAGCAAGTCTCCTCAAGTCTCCAGGACTCTTCTCAGTATTCTGGTCGTCCTCAATAATGTAATAGTTTGCATGGTCTCCAGTCGTCTGCCAACTTCCAAGTCCTCCAGTCCCTTTAGTAATCCTTTAATTACTGTTCCAAACACACCAATTAAAATTGGTATAATTGTCACCTGCATGTTCCATAGATTTTTTCCAATTCTCTAGCAAGGTCAAGGTCTGTAGTTGTTGTTCTCGTTGCGAGTTTTCGGAACAACGTTCGCTTATTGACTTTCATTGGAGTTTGAGGGACAGAAAGTCTGCTTAGGTCTCCAGGACTCTATCCAGTATCCTGGCCGATCTTAACAATGCTGTAGTTTGAATTGTCTCTGGTCATCCTCCAACTTCGAACTCTTCCATCTCCCTTACCAAGTTTTTGTGGAACGTTCCAAGTGCACCAGTTACAGTTTGTATCACCGTCACTCTCATGTTCCATAGCCTTTTTAGATCTCTTACAAAGTCCAATTATTTATATCTCTTTTCATTTTCTTTGATTTTTACTTTGTGGTCCATTGGGAAATTATCTTTTTTGTCAATTATCTCTAGATCTATTCCTCTGGCCTGGATTAGGTGATCTATTTATATCTCTAAATCACTTGGAGTTTTTTTTATTCTCCAGGATGAACATTAATTTGTGTATGTAGTGTGGCAATAAAGCCTAACCTAAATTTCTTGCACAATTTTCAGCTGATCACCTTCCCCACCCCATCATATATATTCTTATATTCCCTTTGAACTAGTTTGCTACATTCACTTATTATGTGATCTATTATTATTATTGTTACTCGTTTTGAATGCCTTCCCACCAGCAATAGCCGATGGTTTCTGACTGGAGTTTGAGTGACAGAAAGTCCCCTCAAGTCTCCAGTACTCTTCTCAGTATTCTGGCTGATCCCAACAATGCTGTAGTTTGGATAGTCTCCACTCGTTCTCTTATTTCAAAGTCCTTCAGTCCCAGTTCCAATCCTTTGGTGATTGTGCCAAAAACACCAATTATAATTCGTAACTTTCATGTTCCACATTTTTTTTCCATTCCCTCCCAAAGTCGAGGTTCTAATCTTTATTTTCGATTTCTTTAAATTTTACTCGGTGGTCAGCCGGACAGCAAAGTCCACAGTTCGACAAGTTCTCTTTTTTGTTGATTATTACAAGATCTGGTCGTCTGGCCGAGACTAGGAGATGCATCTTTATGTCAAAATCCCTGAGGAATATATGCGTCTCATTCTTCAGGACAGATTCTATCTTGTTCATTTACCATTTGTTGGTATGTTCTAACTTTAGTTTCTTGCACAATTTCTAATGGATCACCTTGTCTACCCTGTCGTATCTAGTCTTATAGTCTTGCTGAATTCGCTTATTATAAGATAGATTGTTTCGCCTCTATCAGCACATAATCTACATCTGCAGTTTTGTTGCGTTTTTTATTACTCTTATTATTATTAGTGTCATTATAATAGGCGTGTATATGTGTGTGGGAAAGAGAAAGATAGATAGATAGATAGAGAGAGAGAGAGAGAGAGAGAGAGAGAGAGAGAGAGAGAGAGAGAGAGAGCAGGAACAGTAAACTGGCATACTTCTCTAAATGTATTGCTGCTTCAGAAAATACATGTTCGGATGAAGCTATCCATGTAGGGAAACCTGTCAATTAAAATTACCGTGCGGTCTTTCTTTTCGCCAATCATCAGATTTTATTCCAATTTTGAACACTATATATATATATATATATATATATATATATATATATATATATGTGTGTGTGTGTGTGTGTGTGTGTGTGTGTGTGTGTGTGTTTGTCCTAAAGATATGTGCATATATACAGAAGCTAACACTTATATGTATATTTATTCACGCAGAGACATACAACAATATATCGACGTGCATTCCTTATATGCATCTCAGTATTAGGAGAAGAAGAGTGTATATTGAATAAGATCTTTCCTTTGATTAAAATCAGCGGGAGAGCTTTCCTATGAAAAGTTGCAGTTAATAAGTCTACAATGTGTCCTATCAGTTTCATCGGAATCTCTGATGTCGTTTCTCGTTTCCCGCCACGGCACTATTGTGGCATCAATTACAACGTCAACGATTTCACTCCGATGCCCGATGCCAAGAATCGAAAGGCGTACTAGACATACTGAGTCAACATTGAAACAAACAACTGAACAAAATATCTGACAATCTCTAAGCTCAGTGTGGGCGCTAACATATATAAACATGTAAGTACTAAAGAATATTTGTGATCTGACAAGACACTGGCATTCTGAAACAATGCATCATTGTGTAACTCATTCAATGGAACTCTCTGGCTTATGGCGGATTAAAAGTTGAATCGTAAGCCTTTTGAGACAAAGGAATAGCCTCCAGTATACGCATACTTTAGCCTGTATTATATATATATATATATATATATATATATATATATATATATATATATATATATATATATATATAAACAATGTATGTATGTAAGTATGTAAATTATAAGCCAAATTTTGTATTTTGATTTATTTTGATGTGAGCGATAAATAAGCAGATACATATTGCATAAATATTTAGGTGGTGGGGTTTCGCCTGGAAATTTAGGCAGGGAAAAAATTTTCTAGTGAAGTGAGTTTAAATTACATTCTAGTTTAGACCATGAGCAGCGAGAAAATATTAGATAGATAGATAGATAGATTTTGAGTCAGCTGAAAACTATCCACAAGTTTTCACACTCGCACACATATACAGGCATGACATGCACACACATAGAAAACTAAGCTGTATCTGATGGTAAGGATATAGTTCTGGCCATGCTGAAAAAAATTGATTATCCCTTCATTACCATTAGTCATAGGTACACGATGTCCTAGAATGATCGTTCCAGTAAGGGTCGGAAATATGTCTCTATTACTTGAAAATTAAAAAATATGTTCGTTTCCATAGTTATATTTAATGCATATAACTGTAAATTATTCTTATTAGAAATAGTTATTTGATGTTATAATTGATATTATAATTGTTTATGAAGGATTACTTTTTGTTACTTGAAACTATACAAATATGTGCAAATAATTTGTGCAAGATAGGGATATTTGATATTATGAAACAGTGTGCCTAAACATCTTGAGACACAACTACAGAAAAATGTAAATATGAAAACAATAGAAATATGTATAAAGTTGGATAAATCAAACACTAAAAACCGGTTTAAAGGAGCGATGATTCGTTCTTTTTTTTTATTTTTTAAAATAAAAGAACGAAATATCGCGCCTCTTAACCGGTTTTTAAGTGTTTTATTAATCCAATTTTCCACATATTATCATATTGTCAGATTTATCTCAATCTATCATTTCAACAAATATAAATACACAAATATAAATACACAATACTGTAGGTATAAAATAGCACGAGACGAGTTGACATACAACTAAAATCAATCAATCAATCAATCAATAACACATAGCAAGCGAGCTAGCTAGATAGATTAGATAGATAATTGCAGGGTGTCCTTTCCAGACATATACAATCACACATCATCATCATATCACGCTGGTAGCACGGATATCCTTGACCCTCTCTCGCCACTCCTCCCTATCGTTCATCGCCCTAGGTAGGTCTTCAGGACAACATCCCGTATCCTCACATAGCTGCTGAATGTATGTTCGTGCTGGTCGTCCTGCTTTTGCACGGCCATGTGTGGGGGTCCATAAGAGTACATCTCTTATGAGTTCATCCCTGCTTCTTCAGCAGTGTCCTGCATATCTGGTTCGTCTAACTTGAATAGTTTTCGTGATAGGGGGCAGGTGGCCGTAGAGTTGGTGTCTTGTGGGGTGTTGCCACCGGGACTTGTTCAAGATTGCACGTAGCATTCTTGTGTAATTGCCGTCTACCTTCTTCTCCATCCGTTTTGTTAGCGTCCATGTAGGGCAGCCATATAGCAGTATCGATGTGACCGCTGCCTGGAAGAAACTGCGTTTCATTTTTTAGTCATTTTTTCCGTATGTGTAATGTCTATTTGTATGTATGTTCCTATACGAGTAGGCACGTTTGGGTATGCATAAGACATGTATGACCGTGTGTATATACATGCATTCAGAGTTCGGCGCAGATATCATTGTCATACTAACATATTCTCCCTACCCATGAAACTTTTTTTTTTTTTTGTCTTGAGTGCATTTTTCAAACTAGGGAAAAAAGTGTGATTGTATGTAATACGTTGTAATGGGAGCAGAATGTAGGGAACTTGATATTGCCAATTTTTTTTTCCATTTCCTTTTGTATTAAAAATGATGTACCAAATGAATTTCGAATTTTCAGCTATCTTTTAAGCTCAAGCAGATTCGCACGAATCGGAATCTACGTTGGTGAGCAGTATAAGATGTCTTGATGCGGACCTGTGTATGTAAATATGTGCGAAGTAAGTGATTGGCACTAGTGGAAAAGTTCCAACAAACTTCTTTTCGAAATTCCGAAGACCGCCAATTCCATTAGCCATAATCATGTCTTCTACATTTGGCTTTTAATAAAGTGTACAGTCCTTTTAAGAGAAATATATATCGCTTTAATCTTGGTAAATTATAGTACATTTTGCTTGCTAGATTGTGTATTATCCTAAAAGCCATTTTTTGCAACCACAGACAGTTTTTAAGTGGAGAAGCAGGAAGGATTCTACAATATTAAGTCTTCTTTTTTTACCTTTCCATAGAAGTCAATAGACGTCAAAAATAATGATTTGGTGAACAGATTCATTTGTGAAGAAAGTGGTCAGTTTTTCCTCCGTTTATTTATTTAAAACATTACACTCTCAAAAATGTATATTCTTATCAAAATAATCTAAATATTTAGTAGAAAAATTGAAATTTTGCGCTGGTTATACATGAAAAAATTATAGTTAAATTTCATCAAACTAAATTTTATATATATATATATATATATATATATATATATATATATATATATATATATATATATATATAGGTACTATTCGGTCTAGTTAGACCAGAGTTGGAAGTAATTCCTTCAGAAGAAAATCATTCAAATTTTCCAGGTAGAGAGCTCAATGTAATTAATATTACAGAGCAATACTTTAAGAATATATATATATATATATATATATAGAGAGAGAGAGAGAGAGAGGGGGGGAGACAGACAGACAGACAGATACAGAGAGAGAGACAAGCATAGATAGATAGATAGATTGATAGAGAGAAAGAGAGACAGAGACAGAGAGATAGATATTATCAGACTGAAATAGTAATATCATATAATCTCAGATCTACCCGTTTTTGCAGTCAGCTAAAGCTTAAGAATACAACGACTGCATCTCTACTGAGATGAAAGATCTCTCTCCAACGAGTGTCCTGAGAATGACATGAAACTCTCCGATTGTGAGGTCCCCACCTTGAGATTTTTAGGGATGAGGAGTGCCTCTTCATTACCATTACTCTCGGGTCTACTATGACGGGATTTGTAGTACTTATTAGGTTCCTATCAGTGGATAAAATACAACTGTTTAATCACTAACTATACGTGAAACCATGTAACTGTGTGCTAACAAATGATTGATATTAAATTAAATTATTATTGTGCCATACTTGAAACCATTGAACAGTGCACAAACAATAAATAGCAACACTTGAAACTATTTTACTTTATGCTAATAAAAGTCAACTGCTTTAAAAAAATACCAGGAAAGTTTTAATTTAAAAATAAACATAAACAGGATTCGGCAGGAAATAACCACCCTAGGGACGAGATGCATTAAACCATAAAATCTGATCCAACACACGCTGCTCCAAATATAGACAGACTGATATGGCACACTTTTATGGAGGTGCCCGTGGTGTAATAGTTATCGCCGCAGGATGTGGACATGACGACACGAGTTCAAATCCTGGACGAGCCTGATTACATTTCACATAGCACTAACCTTGGGAAAGGTATGAATACAAATATTCTCCCTCCAGCTCTGGGAAAATAGTAGGGCAGACTAGGTTCTTCAGCCTTGGTGAGGCGACAAGTCTAGGAGAAGGAAAACTCTGAATTCAAACCTGTTAAACTCCGCTTAAAAATTGATCTGGTGTCATATCCTGCCCGAGCGGTGGGGTTGGTAAATAGGATATGGCACACTTTTAGTTTTTCGGATAAATGCATAGATATACGACTGTGTCTTATCTCTGATGCAAGGATCTTTAAAAACTGCAACAAATAACAGAATGGTTCTCATTAACTTTCCAAGTATGCATGTTTACATAATGCCTCAACCAAGAGAAAGATATGACACAAACTCCGATATTAAGTGGAGTACAGCTGATTTGAATTTTGATTTCTATTTCTTTTTGACTGGTTGCCTTCGCAATGCTAAAGAACCCATTCGATTTTACTACTTTACAAGATCTGACTGTGCTGAACAGACAGATTTAAGCCCTTCCCAAAGACACTTTATTTTAAAACTGCCTCCTGATCACATCGTAGTCATACCGGATGGGTTGGGTGAATTGAAAATAAACAGATACTTGATATTTTTTAAAGTTTTGTTGATCTCACACAAATCGTTTTGCTAATGTCTGCTTAAAATTTAAAATTTATAAACTAATAATAAATGCGCTGAGAACAGAATTATTCAAAGAGTTGCAGATTATCTTTTCCTGCAAAATTAGTTAGAATTGCTAATTTATCGGTAATCCAGTTTATAAAGAACTTCTGAATAATGAAGGCCATCCTACTGAATATAACAGGAACAAATGATGATTCTCACAATTTTAATTTTAATGAAAATATTTCTTTATTCTAGACACGTACAAGGTTATTTTATGTCAAGAATTTTAGGGAATCGCTTTAAATAAACGATTATATTTACATTTTTTGTATATTTTTCTTAAGAGTTCTTTTTAATAGTGTCCTATCAAATACGAGCAACTTTGAAACAGATTTATTTAACCCATAGGTGTGATCCTAACTGGTATCACCATCAAAAATCAGAGGGGGCCAGAGACAGAAGATATATTTATCATTTGCATTAACTGTGTTATCTAATGAAATTAAAAGTGTCCTGATAAAAATGTTTTTTTTTAAAATTGATTCATTCATTTTAACCGCATGTGAAACCATCTCGGATAACATAATGTCAAAGGTTAGAGAATAGCGTTCATCTATAATTACTTTATCGTGTAGTTACTTCTTGCAAGTTTTTTCACATAATTATTTGATATAAAGTATTTCTATAAAATACAAACAATTTGCACACACTTTTATTCTTTCAAGTATTCTCACCTAATAACAATAATTATATGTTTTCAGGGAATTATATCTACTTAATAATAGTCATTTCTTGTACACGTTAATATGGTTTCAAGTAACTAATAGTTAGCATAAGTAAATCCTTATAGCTTCAAGTAACTATTTCTAATTCAATGAATTTACTGTAAAATGGCATTATGTATTCCGGTCGAATAAGAATAGTTTTTAATCAAACTGATTGATGGATTCCAGGTAATTACTATCATTTCGGACGAAAAGTAAGCTGCTAGCAATGACAATGAAAGGCTACGACTAAGCAGTCATCCGGTCCCCAGAACCGTTGCTTCGCCACCAGATGCAGTTTATTGACATATCAAAGATACTCATTTTTGAATATAGACTGTTTATTTTAAGCCTTTCAGACAGCGAATGTTTTAAACAAAGGTAAACTTAAGTTATTTCAAATTTTAAACAATTTTTAATTTTCTAAGTAAACAATGATAACATGTAATGTATATTATGTTTCTTAAAGAACATAAACCCAAGTAACAATGTTTCTATCAAGGATAAAACAGTTTCTAACTGAGATACATATTAATTAAGAACTCAACCGCACGTCGAGCCACACACTCACACACACACACACACACACACACACACACACACACACACACACACACACACACATATATATATATATATATATATATATATATATATATATATATATATATATATATATATATAAGAGGTTTACCGGCTGAAATTGTAAGAGCTGTTCTTCAATAATACAATTGTAAGTCTTGCACACACACACACACACACACACACACACACACACACACACACACACACACACACACACAGAGCTTTTGAATGTACTTATTTAATAAGGTCAAGAAAATGGATCACCTTGCAAGGACTGAAATCACTTGTCACCCCTTAAATGGTCTGCTAGTAATGCTTACTTACCATTATATCACAATGAATAGGAAAATTTAACTGTTAGTTTATGCACATTTAGTTGGCACTCTTTATCTCTTTTTCCCTCTCCCATGTACATATACAAAATGCCTTTATATATATATATATATATATATATATATATATATATATATATATATATATACACTCCCTTCCTGGGGTTGAGCACTCTGGCGATGGACTACCACCCGCGTCATGCAAAGCTCTTCTAACGAATTGAGCACTCCGGTATCCGTATTAGCAGGGCAAAAGCTAAACGAACGAAACCTAAAACATGATGCAATACAATTCGCGAGTTGATGTTGGTCGCCTAATGACTGAGCAGTAAGATAATAAATATGTCTCAGGGTGACTATATATATATATATATATATATATATATATATATATATATATATATATAAGTAGTAACGTTGGAGACTGTTGTCGAGGGCGATCAAAAGTTCTTCTTTTCATTAGCT
The DNA here is from genome assembly GCA_963585895.1 of Sepioteuthis lessoniana. Lineage (NCBI taxonomy): Eukaryota > Metazoa > Mollusca > Cephalopoda > Myopsida > Loliginidae > Sepioteuthis > Sepioteuthis lessoniana. The sequence continues at coordinate 102,769,510 of OY757905.1, read as the reverse complement.
ACTTCTTTCTCTTGATTACTCCACTTTACGCTTGATCCGTACCTTATAATGCTGAGTGTTAAGCAAGAAGGCATCCAGTACAATTTCTTGAGTCTTTGGTATGACTCGACCTGGGATTGGACCCCAGTCTACCGGACCATTGGTAAACACTATACCACCTGCAATTTCATCCTGAGACAGGTTGTTTCAATGTGACACAATTCAGTGTGGGTAGAAACGTTGGACTCTTCAAGCTGGGATCAAAACCCACCAAACTTTACGTTTGACTGATAATACCCGCTCTGACCAAAGTGACCTAACGTCATTTCGGGATTTTTTTAACGCATTTGCATTAGAAGTGTAGAATTATACGAGTGTCAGGTGATAATATATATATATATATATGTATGTGTGTGTGTGTGTGTGGAAATTTGATAACTCAGACACTTAATTCCGATTCTGATGCTTGGTATTTCGTTCTTTTTATTCCATCGATTTTTTTCATACTGAGACCGTTTTCTGAGTTTTTCTATTTTAACGCAAATGAGGTAAATGATAAGATGATGGAGAGTATATAGGTGTAGCAGGAAGAAGGGAAGGGTTTAACATCAAATGTGTTAGGTTTCATTAAAGATTTTTTTATGTAAAAATGATGATAGATTAGAAGGAGTTGATAAGAAAAAGTAGGGAAGGGGATGATGCATGCATTACCCAAACACCATTATTACTGTAGCCTCACCATCAGATTGTTTAGTGTAATATCCAGGACACTCTCAGGGGGTTTTCTTACTCCTCAGCAAAGATTGTGTCGGGGTATTATACAGCCTCACTAAACTGGGCTGAATTTTTCCAGAATATGTGAAAAGAAATGTGTGAAAGTACATGGAGGAGATTGGAGATTATCTTATTTTAGGAAAGAGGACTTTAATCAAAATTTCAATAAGGTAGATTCATTCTGAAACATGAGAGCTTGATGTTGATGATAATATTTCCATTGGAGTTGAAAAAATCGGGGGAAACTTCAATTTATTCTATATTTTTTATTTATCAGGGAATTAAATGGCTACAGAAAATATCATTGAGTGGGTAGAAGTGGGTTCCACTCGACTTTGTCCATGATTGTTATCCATGATTGTTAGCTTGTCAGCTTCAAACACCTTTTTTGACAGGGTATTTGGGTATGAGAAGTGGATTCTTTATCATAGTGTTAAGTGGCTCAGTCATGATGGAAAGCCTGCTCTGCAGTCAAGATCGAGTCTGCATACATGGTAAATTATTTTGAGTGAACGATATAATATGCCTGGAATCGTTTATTATCAGCAGTATTCTAGTCGGCGATTGAAAGTCTGTAGAATAAACTGACTGTATCTCTGCAGAGATGTAAGAAACATTCCCGCCAACGTGTTCTGGGTATGGCACTAAAAAATCTGATGTAGAAACTCCAGTTATGCAGGAGCTTTGGGGAATGAACACTACTCATTCATTGACATTGCTCCAAGGTCCACATGGGCCCGCAGAGGTAGCACCTGAAAGGGCCCTATCTATAAGTCAAATAGAAATGTTTGACATTTTATCTTGGTGTAAACAAATAACTTATACTTAATTGAATTGTTAGAAATTGAAATATCTGATCATTTTACTGTGTGTAAACAAAAGACTGATGTTTAATTGAAATGTTAGTCATATATGGCAATATTTGGCTCAATTTTACTTTGTGGAAACGAATGAATAATGTTGAATAGAACTATTTGTGTTGAATAGTAATACTTGTAACTCTTTTCCTGAGTCCGTAAATTGAAATATTGGTACTACATTGCAATACTTGGAACCATGTTTGCTGAGGTCAAATCGATGAGTAATGCTGAATACGATTATTAGTGTTATATGACAATTCTTGTAACCTCTTCAGTGTATGCATAGAGGATAGCAATAACTGAAATCATTTAACTGAGTAGAAACAATTGTGCAACTAGTGTGCAAACAAATTAGTTCTACCTCATTTTAAAATGAAATGATGTATATCTATTTTAATGTTTACAAATAAGTCACTTATTTTAACTTGCTGGTGTTGCATAGCAATACTTGAAACCGTTTTAATTGTGAGCAAAAAAATGTCTAATTGTAAACAGAATTATTCGTATTTGATGGGAATACTTGAAACCATTAAATTGAGAGTAAAGAAAATGAGCTCAAGCTCGTTTCAAAATACTATCAAAAAATGTGTTTACAAATAATATATATATATATATATATATATATATATATATATATATATATATATATATATATATATATATATATAAAGGATTTGGCATTAAATAACCTATAATGATTGATATATCAAAAATGAAATGAAACCAAGCCAAACTATTAGCAACTGTTGAACAAATCATTTGCAGCTTTTAAACATTTAACAAACAATAACAGTTTACTGCTAACAGATAAGGCATTAAAAAGCAGCTTTGACAAAAAGTGCTCCTCTTTACCTAAAAAGAGAACAACATTTAGGCAAATGAATATTGTTTTAATGTAAAAACAAAAAGTTTAAAATTAGTGTCTAAAGGGAATTTGGTGTTTGAGGAATGTGTTGTGAAAACTTGATGTAAAAAAGAAAATGGCGATTTCTGATACTGATTTTAAAACTTGGAAAAATGATGAAACGCACAATCACGCTTCACACTAATAATATTCATTTGTGTGTACACATTTAAATTGTTTCAAAAATCACTATATAACACTAAAAATTATATTTGATATTAATTGCTTGTGTTTACTCAGGTAAATGGTTCAAAGTATTCATTTCTAACGTTAATAATTCTATTGAATATTCATCATTTGTTTGAAAACAGTGTAATGTTTCCAGTATTCCAATCTAACTCGAGTATTTCTGTTTTATATTAGTCACTTGGTTTCACACAGGTAAACGGTTTCAAGTAATCCTATTTAACACAAACATTCCTTTGAATATCAATCATTTGTTTGCACACAGTGAAATGGTATCAAGTATTCCAATCAAACTCTAAAAATTCTATTTATTATCAATCATTTGTTTGCACGCAGTTAAACTGTGGTATGTACTCCTATCAAACATTAATACTTCTAGTTAATATTTATGATTTCTTGGCACAAAGTTAAATAGATTCAAGTATTTTTATCTATCACTAAAAATCTAATTGATATTATTTATTTGTTAATAATCAGTCAAATGTTTACATTCTGCATAAATGATAAATGATCTAATATAAAAAGTCGTTGAATAAATCCTCCATCTTCTTGGAACATTGCTTTTTCTGATGTTTATCTATTTTGAACTTTGCAGGGCTGTTTGGATGATTATAAACTAACTTCAAAAGAAGTCTAAAACGCGTTGGTCCCTCACTTCAACTCAAAACCTAAAGAATTTAAGCCACGTAGGATAAAATGCTCGTTAACAGATAAGATAAGTCACCGAAAAAATGGTGATTATATTTGTGATAAACCTAACCATAATAACATGTATTTTGTCCTCCCAAACTTTGTAGAGAGTCGACAGAACTTTCTTTACAACCTGATATAATATATATATATATATATATATATATATATATATATATATATATATATATATATATATCATAATACTGAAAATACTTATTGGTAAGCTTAATTCCTTCTAACCATTTTTTGTAAACCCTGATTAGCAACAAATGCTTGTATGCATGCACACGTCTATATGGTATTTGCCCGAAGATGTAAACCTATCAGGGAAAATCTTTTTGAACAATTTTGTAATATGTGTACTGCTAGATCTCGTTCGCAAGTGAGATTGTAAGTTCGTCTTCAAGCGTCCGTCCGTGTCTGTACAACTGAATAAATAAATAGAAAAAAGGCGACGGATCAGCGTGTCTAGCTGTCTGTATGCGCATCAGGGCCAAACAGAAATGAAGAATAACTCACCAAAAATAAATCCATAATCTATTTGAAGAAGTGTTTTTTCTTTCTCTTTGAGAAGCAGGCAGATGTATCAGTTTTTAGAAATTAGATAACAAATTAATCCCTGAGTTTATTTTGGCACAAGTAAAATTCAAATTATGGCAGGCGAACCTTTCACGAAATACAAGAGTTTTTTTGCTTTTAAGATTTAGTCAGAAAAAGGGCCAACAGTGAATATAGATATAAAATAGGTACGAGCAATTTCTATGTTTATTTTTCATTTAGATAGGCATTTTTTTCTACTTATTTTCTCATGTCTGTTAATCACAGTTACTTCCGATTTCTCTCTTAATCAAACGCGATAAAAGCAAAATGTGCATCTAAGATTACATTTCTATTTCCATATGTTGACTTCACACAAATATTTGCAAAGAACAGCTTCGAATGACAACTGGTCCCCATTGAGATAAACTTATAAATATATATACAGAGATAGATAGATAGATAGAAAGAGAGAGAGAGAGAGAGAGAGAGAGAGATGTAAAGATAGTTACAAAGAAATTTAATGGACAAGGAATTTCTCATCGTTGTATTCAACAATTCGTCTTTTTCAAAGAAATATAAATACAAATATTTGTAAGAAGTTTTCGTTGTCTATATTCCACTTCTAGCACGCCGATTGTACTCAAATCACAATCACCCACACCACCACTCACACACACACACACACACACACACACACACACACACACACACACACACACACACACACACACACACATATATATATATGTGTGTGTGTGTGTGTGTGTCTATAAATTATGTCACCACAATTTGAAACAGAAAAATATTAACAAAAATGTATCACTATGAATTTTCTAATTTTTTAACGATATATCAACCTTATATAATGCAAAACCATCCTAATAGAAAAACATATAATGCTATTTAATTTTTTTGTTAGATGTGGATAAGGGAGTTCATACTTAACCCCCTCCAAAAAAAACAGTCAATTCCGAGAGTGAATGCAATAGCGAGACTGGAGTTTGAAGTTGCACTCTAGGATGTCGCAGTCGACAATGTTAAACACTACAGCACGGGTAATTATTGCTTTTAGGTTTTCCTTAATATTGACATATATATATATATATATATATATATATATATATATATATATATATATATGTATATATAAATAATTGTCATACACGTATATAAGAATGAAATAGATAAATAAATCTTAAAATACAAATCTCATCGTGTAATAACTTATTCTAAAATATATTTTTATCTCTTTGAACTTACAACAAAAATTATACATCTATAAATATGAGTTACTTTTTCGTATGAGCCTCTTTGTGTGTGTGTGTGTGTGTGTGTGTGTGTGTGTGTGTGTGTGTGTGTGTGTGTGTGTGTGAATGAGAGAGAGAGAGAGAGAGAGAGAGAACACGTGAGAGAAATACACCAGCACTTACATAAACACAAAATGATACTTTCATTTGCATACCGGATTGTGCTTTAATGGCCTTTTTGTTATACTGCCGGAGCAATTTCCAATGCATATGGACTTCAAACTTCACAAGACGATACATTTTTTTCATCATCATCACCATCATCATCATCATCATCATCATACATGCCATCAACACAGATATCTCTGATCCTCTCTCACCATCCCACCCTATTGTCCATTGCTTCCGACTGGTCTTCAGGGCTACATCCTATATCGGCACAGAGCTGCTCTATGTAGGTTTGAGCTGATCGTCCTGCCTTTGCTTGTCCATGTAAAGGGGTCCACAACAGTACATCACTTCTCTAGCAGTGTTCCACATGTCTAGTTGGTCTAATTTTGATAGCTTTCGTGATGGGGTGTTGGTGGCCGTACAGCTGCTACTTTATAGGGTGCTGCTTCAAAGATTAATGCAATATTGCTTGCAGTATTCTTGTGTAGTTGCGGCCAAGGTTTTTCTCCATACGTTTAATTAACGTTCACGTAGTGCATCCATATAGCAGTATCGACACGGCTGCTGCTTGGAAAACTCGGCGATTTATTTTATTGGTCAGGTCTGACTTCCATATGACCGATAGATTATGGATAGCTATCCATTCCTTTGCTAGTCACGTGTCGATGTCTGTATCGGTTGATGAGACACTGCTTCCTAGGTAGGTGAACTTGTCAACTAGTTTCAGAGAGCTACCGTTTAGTGTGGGGATATCGCCTGTTTGATTAAAGCACATATATTCCGTTTTGTATGCATTGACATGGAGGCCAATGCCTGCAACGGCTCGTTCTAGACTATGCAGCAGGGTTTGCGGCTTGGTAAGATGCATTTACCAGAAGCGCTATATCATCGGTTTTGTCGGCATCGGTAATTGTTTTTGCAGGGTACCTTCGGCTTCTTTTCTTTGTCAGCTTGAAATAGTTTTCTATGATTTTATCAATAGATGTTCTTAGCACGTAGTCTAGACAGATGATAAAGAGGAATGGGGCTAGTCTGTCTCTTTGCAGTACACCTGCTACAATGTCGAAGTAGTCAGTGTCTCCATCCGGAGAACGGACGTTTACTTTGGTGTTTCTATACAGCATCATTATGGCTGCGACGATTTCTTTTGGTAGGTCGTGGTGAGTAGAATTTGGTCCAGCTTTCCTCAGTGAATTGAGTCAAATTCCTTGATAATGTCGACAAATAATATTGTTGCCTCTATGTTTTTTGCACGTACACCTTAAAAAATTCGATGGATAGTCAAAATCTGCGACGTCGTGGATCTATGTTTTAAAGACGTACACTCAGTTCAAGAAGAAAACATGACAGATGACTGCGATGAGCCGGTTCAGTTCTGACTTAAGAGACACTGTAAGCCTATGTGACAGACTAAGCAAAGCTTAGTGAATAACAAATTATGCTTTCACCTCTATTAACAAACTTCTATCCAAAACTTAACATAGATTTTTTCATCAGTTTCATTAAATTCATAAATATTACGTTTTATGATCAAAAACAAGAAAAAAAAATGAAATTTTGGTGGAAAAAGTCTCTCAATTTCACTGCAATTCAATATTTTTCCTACTGAACACTTGTCATTGTCCAAAGATCTTAAAATAAACATCGAAAAAGTTGAGAGTTAAAAATGATGTATGGGGATTTTTATAAAGTGTTTGACACCGAAGTGCTGATGTTATATAGTCACAATCCAACTATACAAATATACAGATGCGGGGAAATACGAAACACTGAAGACACTCCGTTGTTCAGGTGCGAATCTTTTATTAACTTATTGACTTTAGTTTTTCGACACGAGGAGAGAGCGACACAGTTTTTACTATGCTGACTGTACTATCTGACCCAACAAACGCGCTGCGCATCTCATAGCCCCCAGCTGGACTGGCCCGGCCCAGAGTCGGATCTCAACTAACTCTTTTTCAAAATCACCGAATTCTCAGCCCATCGTTGCCGGGCATGACGTCATTCACAGTCTCATTTTCTATCTGGGGTTTTTATTATGACATTTATGATTGTCATATCCTCTGCGCACGAGCGTGAACTGTACTCAATGTGTGGGCACCTGCACTAAGAGCTGAATAGTTCAAAGCCCAACCAAACCGAATGATGAAATATAATTAACGAAAAATGATTAATATAAAAAAATCATTCCGTAATTATACCACACTGATTTATTGATAAAAACAGAGATATCGCTAATCAATATGCCTAATATCAGACATGATATATGTCTGTCTGTCTCTGCGTATCTATGTATATATGCATGTATGAGTATGTCTCTGTGTGTGTATGTGGCTTTGTGTCTGTGTGTGTGTTTGCGTGAATGCATGTGTTTCTATGTGTTTGTTTGTCAGTAAGTGTGTGTGAATATGTATCACTAATAAGGTTGAATTTTGAACGAAAATTTTTACTATAAAATCTTCAATTGATGATTCTCATTAAATCAAATTCATTAACCAGAAAGGGATACCATCGATAATTACATGCTTACACTATTATTTAGCTTTAATCTTATTCTATATAATTGCACAAATACACCGACCCCCCAACACACACTCAAAAGCACACACACATACTCAATCATACACACACACAAACAGCGAAACAATCTGTCTGTGGATGACAATATATACGCCTTCCATTTCGGAGGTGGGGAAGCTGAGTACTCTAGTGAAGGAATATAACGGTTGTCACTCGCGAAATGCAGAGCTCTTTTAACAAACTGAGCACTTCGGTATCTGAGTGCAAAATGTAAACAAACGAAGTTTGATACATATGCGTTTATTCCCGAGCTGAAGTTGAGTCTGAGGGTTGGCTTTGGGGTATGTCATCAGCCTTATGTAAAGTTAGGCGTTGTCTGGATCCCGGCTTGGAGCGTCTCACGTGTCTAGCCACTCTGAAGAGTTATGATACAACGAACAGTCAGCCTGTAGTGGACTATATATATATATATATATATCACATGAATAACACTGTCTACAGAGTCTGAAATACGCCGATTGCTTCATTCCCCACAAGTCAGAAGCCCACCCATCAAAAATGGTGCCTCTTGCAATTTACTCTTAAATGGACCCGATGGTAGGGCTACAGTTCTGGATATGTAACAGTGTGCTGTCAATTTTGTGTTAATAATACTTCATGATCTTCACTGAACCTGGGTTGGAACTCGTGTAGATTTAAATTCGTCTAAATTTCTGAAACGAAACTTGTTGATTTTTATCATTAAGGTTTTTCAGACTATTGTCTTCATCTTTATTGCTATTTCCACAATGTCTCGTCCGATATGTTCTCCGGCCTTCAGGTGTTTGTCTAACTCGTGAACCTTCACGGAACATCGAACTACGTCCTTTATTGAATCAACGGGGCTCACCTGTTCTGATTCCGTTAGCCATGACCGGGTATAATTGTTAAGTATTTCTGTATTGTTACTCGCCTGAAGTCAGGATTGAAACGGCAATCTCCAGATGATTGTCTCCTTAGAAGCTTAGAGAACCAACACCTATAACCATTACGCCATGTGTCCTGCTGGACAATTCAGTGTGAATAAGTCCCCAAAATTCACTCTGAAATGTGTTAATTTCCTACGACGGGCACCACAAAAGCAATCATCTATACAATCCAATCAACATTTTATAAAATATCTTTTTAGTTACTAATCATTAATTAATTAAATCATAGTTCCTACGATTTCGAATAAGATTAATTCGTATTAAACCAATCAAATAACTGTTCGGTGAATGGCTAATATTATATATATATATATATATATGTGTGTGTGTGTGTGTGTGTGTGTGTGCGTACGTGTCTGTGTGAATGGCTAGTTGGGTGTTCAAGAGGGTTAAATATGTTTATGTGGGTATGTATTTAACCAATCCTTCTACAAGGATCTGACTCAGGGACAATTTCTCACGGAAGTACGGCTTGGATAGATGTAAAAATTTCCTCCAACTTACCAAGTCTATAGTGCCATGTCTCCCCTACTTACACAAAGCTCAGGGATTAAATAGGTCCATGTCTTTCTCTGAATAATTGTCCTTATATATATATATATATATAGGGGGCATAAAACACGTGAATGTACTATATATGACTATGCGCATGTATACGAATACACACACACTCACACACACACACACACACACATATGTATATATATAGTACTCATATTGACATTACTTGATATATATATATATATATATAGAAAGAGAGAGAGGGAGAGAGAGATATGTGTGTGTGCGTATGTTTTTGTATATACGTCTTGGATCTATGTATCTATGTGTGATGTGTTAGCTTGTATATCAGTATTTAATTATGTAAACATGCACACATACGTATGCATGTATGTGTGAATATATGTATGCATTCCATCTGAGAAGCAAAACAACCATATGTGTCTCCTTCTGTAGATGAATACGGTGAATATTTTTGATTGTTGATCTTATACCGCATATCACCACTTCATCGAATTTGCTCCACCGTGCTTGCTGCCATTGGTACTGACTCACTTCTCGAGGTGATCAAAACAACGTTTTCATTTGTTTTTGTTTATTCATCGCTGCCAGATAGGCTATGCAAACATTATGCTAGACCGACTAATTTGCGCCGGTTGGTAAGAACGTTAATAAGCTTACAATAAAGTTTGGGGCATGTGTTTCGGGCTGATGCAGACAGACAGGCATCGTTACATTTACACAAGAGCCCAGCAGCAAACATTAATTATAAATTTAATACCTCTTAGACAAGTGGGATTTTTCAAGACTCGAAATGTATTGACACGGCTGAGCTGAAACCATGGTGACCATTTAGTAAGTATGGGTGATTATTTCTCTTCCGTCATAAATATGTACTCTTGAAGCTTTTAAAATATGCAAGAAGAAAATTTATTTTTGAATACCTTTAAAAGAGTTTATATACTGAGTGGGATGATAGGAAATGAACAAGTGACATAGAATCATTCCTTGAATAAAAATTATTTTCTGATATCCTAGTGTCTTGTGTTGACTTTATATATATATATATATATATATATATATATATAATTGCGCACGTTCACGCGCGCGCACGTGTGTGTGTGTGGGGGGGGGTGTATGTGTGTGTGTGTGTGTGTGTGTGTGTAAAATACAAAAAAAAACAACTATTATATAGACTAGAGGTATGAAGAAGGGAATTGAAAAAAAAGTTAATTGACAAAACACCCAAAAATCCTCATAGAAAATCAAATCCAATGGGCTAATCAGATATAAAACATAGAATTAATAAAAATCAAAACAATCAAAACAATCTTTACAATAAACGACGTGTGTGTGTGTGTGTGTGTGTGTGTGTGTGTGTGTGTGTGTGTGTGTGTGTGTGTGTGTGTGTGTGTGTGTGATTTCTGTGATTTCTGTGTTGGCTCATATGATATCGGCATCAGTCATAAAAATTTTCAAAAATTGAAAGAAGCGTTCTTCTTGGATGAACGTGAATGTTAATTATATACTATAACACTCAAGTTGCAAAAAATTAAATAGCTCTTGCTTAATTTTCTATGTTAGTGTATACTGTTGCACTAATTAAAAATTGCAACGTAGTGTTATTTTCGCTGTCTTTATAGTGACACATACAGAATTGAAATCTTTATAATATAGATTCAGTACGACAGTTTTATGAGAGTTCATGTGGTGTAGTAGTTAACAAAATTTACAGTGACATGAGAGTAAGCAAGTTCGAAACCTAGTTGCGCTATTGCGTCAAGTTTCAGACGAGTACCTTTAGAAAAGATATGATAGTTTTTTAATTAATATATGGATTAAATTTCCGATAGAGAAGAGGACAGAAAAATGCATTATTCCCTATGATCAATATTATGGGTCGAGTTCGGGTGACAGTATACCTAACGTACTGGACAGCGACCCGGTATTAAGCAAGTTCGAACTCCAGTCGCCCCATTACTTTCACTTTCGGATTAATAATCGTCAGAAGCATAGGGACCCTATGCTATGAGTCAAATAGTACCACTAACACTATGAGTCAAATAGTACTACAAACTTTCTTCTACATGGATAGATCAGGCCTTTAACCCCCCACCTCAGAAACGTTGATGTGTCATTGAATAAAGAATCCAAACCGAAGTATTGATAAAGATTAGCTGATTTAAATCAAATATAACTTGTAAATAGGAGATAAATCAGATGTTAAAATAATATCGGTGTAGTCTGATTAATTAATTGATTTTTAACGATATATCTACTCATCTATGGCTTTTTTTTATGCCCAGTAGTTTTGGAATTGCGTCCATTGTACGTTCATATGTAGTTTTTTTTTAAGATATTTTATCGAATGAGAATTATTTCTTAACAGCTTTATTTGACTCACAGCAAGGATCCCTGCATTTATCATCATCCCGGGCCAAAGTAAGCCGAGGAATTAAGTAAAAAGAATGGAATCCCACACGCCCTAGATTCCCAAAAGTGGATCGTCGCAATCAAATTCAATTTAGTTTTGAACCCGGATTTTTCCTTTATATTTTTCCCAAAATCAGCAATCAATTTTTTGCAAAACTTCATCTGATTAAACTTGCATGGTAGGACATCTTAATGAATATATGATGGCTTAAACGAACTTGCTTTTTCACGAAATATTTCTCTTTCATAATATAATTTCTA
>OY757905.1:102747473-102752473 GCA_963585895.1 Sepioteuthis lessoniana | reverse complement strand
AAGCACAGATTGTGAGTTATTCGTTGATCTGGATGAGCAGCTGAAATTCTCTGATCATATTTTCGAACACCACTTTGACCAGGCATGATCTTTGTTTCGAATGTGACGAAACAAGTTATTGTGTTGGAGTCAACGGTACCGTGAGAGGAAAACATGGTAGAGACCCACGAGAAGAAGCTCCGTAAATATCAGGGACTTGTTGGACAGTGCAGAAGGAAAGAGTGGCGGGATAATTGTGACCAAATTGAAATTGGCGGGAGATGGTTCGTGGGTGAGCCGCTTTGTAAAGTCTTAACCAAGTAGGGTTTTACTGGTATGAATAAAAGAACATCGATCTGGTTAATTACAGACGCCGAGGAAAGGGCTTCTAGACGGTTGTGGTTTAAGAGAGCGAATGGTTAGCAGCTTAACATTTTAATGTAATGAAGAGTAATTTTTTTCTCTATCCTGATTTCACTCATATCCCGATATAATTGTGTGACGAGTGTTATTTTCTTGGGTTAAAGTCAAAATTGGGGACAATGAGGGTTTTATTTTGGGCTCTCTCAGTACAAGATTGCCTGCTGTGCTTATTCTTTTCAAGGGCAGTCTTAAGACAGTGATGAGTTTTTGAGACGTATTTTAATAAAAAAAAGTTTATTTTGTAATTGATGTTTTTTTAGTTGAGCTGTGTTATATTTCAAACGAGATAATCGAATCGAATTTACTTGGGGGGATAATTTGCATCGCTTGAGTGTTTAGGGCTTTCTTAATACTAATCTATTGTATAAACTCTTTTTGTTGTTTCGTTATTTCTAGTGGCTAAAGCACTTCAGACGTTATCTTCGTATTCTAGAAGTGTATGTTCGTTCTTAGATGTTATTTTAATGATTAAGTGTTTCTGTTATTTAAACGATACCTTTATTCTAGTTGGGAGGGGTTTTCTTTTTCTTTTTGAGGGTTTGACAATACTTTTAAAGGTGTAAAAAAATGAGAATTAATTTTTATTTATTGCAGACTTTTTTTTCTCTTCTTGGTAGTTTTTGTGTTGTTTCTTCTTTCACTACGTTTCGAGCAAATTTCACCTCTGGCCTTCTTCAGGTGATTTACTGCGACCTCGGATAGGAATGCTGAGTCTTGTAACCGTATCGCCAGCAATTACTGCCTTCCATAGTTGTTGTCTATCGCACCACGTTTTTGACCAAGTAAACCTCTGGCCGGCTTGGGTAGGATTTGAAACCGCTATCTTCTGACAATGCTCACCTGGAACAGTAGAGACTCAACGCTTCTATCCGCTGCGCTATGGGAGCCGGAGGGCGATCAAGGATGGATTTTTTGTTCTTATAAATCCTTATCTGGTCTTCCAGAGTCGGGTCCGTACCGAATTTTTGTACTTGTCTTTAATTGGAATCATTTTGAGATGCGGCATCTTAATCTTAGAATTAATTTTTATTTATTGCGGACTTTTTTTTCCTCATCTTAGTAGTTTTTGTGTTGTAATTACTGGGGCAGTAATTACTGGGGATACGGTTACAAGACTCAGCATTCCTATCCGAGGTCGCGGTAAATCACCTGAGGAAGGCCAGAGGTGAAATTTGGACGAAACGTAGTGAAAGAAGAAACAACACAAAAACTACCAAGTTGAGAAAAAAAAAGTCCGCAATAAAAAAAAATTAATTCTCAGATTAAGATGCCTCATCTCAAAATGATTCCAATTAAAGACAAGTTTAAAAAATTGTTTTTCTCCGTCTCGGAGGGAGTTGCTTTGATTTTGTTTTTTTCGAGTTGTTTTACACTTTCGCACTGAATTTTGAAAGGAGTTTTTTGTAGAGTTTGGGGGCATTGTTTCGTAGTTAGTTACTTTTACAGTTAAAGCTTTTTTTTTTTTGCTTGTTTTAGATGATATCCCTCCATTGGCGTGTTTGCTTTTTTGTTTAGTGGGGGGCGATCAGTAGATGAAGATTTACAGAGGGCAGTCTCTTATTTCATGTAATAATTTATCGCTTGTCAGACACAGATAGACAGTTTTTTTTTCTTTTTCCTTCATAAAATGTTTCATGTAAGTTGTTTAGAAAAAATAAGCTTACCTTTTAGTCTGTTCTGAGCGTCAAATTGCGTCTTCAGGCAATCACGTTCTCTGTTCGGAGGGAACCCAGTTGCTAGTTTCCCGCCTTTTTATGGGAGAGGGGTGGCCCGGAGAGGCGTCTGATTGGATGTTCCGCTGGTATTTGTTTGTATAAAAGCTCATGTTATTTTTTGGTCTCCTTTTTGCCGCTCTTAGATTCCCTGAACAGAAGCTGGTGGCTGATCAAAACTAGCTGGGTCACCTTAGTGAAAATGTAAGATGCTGAAAGACCCGAAACATCTAATGATCTTCGATAGAACATCCTTGACGATGTAGTTAAGGGCACCCTAGGGTTATTTCTTGGAAATATATACTTATTGTTATCAAACCAATCTATGGGTGTAAGAGTAGACTGACTGTACCATTTGCAGAAGAAGGGGTGTCCTGGGTATGATAGTAACCTATAAATAGTCGTGTAGCTCCAATTTTGAACCTTGCAAAGTACTAAGTCACAATATCCTTGCTATTATTCCCAGCCCCACTCTTATCCAGAGTGATGGAACATGCTAAGGTCTCGTCTATCATTCACAGAAACTTATGTTCTTAATACTATGGCTGGTTTTCTGGTCGGGATTTAATGAGCACTTCGTGTTCTAAAATTCCAGCGAATATGATGCTTCATTCTGAAGGTCGGATTCTTGTCTGTGTATTTACCATTCGGTAATACAGTCAAATTTTAGTTTCTTGCACATTTCCCTGTGGATCACATTTCACACCCAGTCATGCATAGTCTTGTATGTAATTACCAACCCCTCTGTACAAGCAGGATGAGACACACGATCAATTATTTAAGCAGTTTTAACAGGTTTGAATTCAGAGATTTAATTCTCCTAGACCGGTTGTCATATTAAGATTAACTTGCTCATTCTGCCCTAATATTTACATAGCAGAAGGGAGAATATTTGGGTTTAGTCCTTTCCGAAATATATTAGTGCTATTTGAACTCAAGTTGCCGGGTCCATTTCTAACTACGATAACCATTCTATTGAAAAAATGATTCAGTTTCTTTCTTGAAGTTTCAATTTCTGAGGCATTTGCAATCTCACTAATTTGTCACTTGAAATATCAATCAAGTTGTTTTTTCCCATTTATCTTTTCTAGTTTTTGTTGTCATTCTTTTTTTTTTCGTGTTGCTAATATTGTTAGTGCACCAATTTTGCTTTTCTTAATGTATTACGTGAATCCTTAAGTTGATGTGTCAGCACAATCATCAATGCTGGTGAGTTTACTTTCACCTTCTTCTCTTTACTCATATCGTTTCTTCATCTCATCTCTCATGAGTAAAGCTTTATGCATAGTCATCAACTTTCTTGTCCTTTGGGTCATTTGTTTGAGTTTCTCTCATATCTTTTTTTAAGAATGGTCCGGGGTAGGTTACAATGGGAAAGTCCGGGTGATTTTACCTTTGATAAGATTTCTGCTGCAGAGCTTGGTTTTGAGTTTTCTTCTTTTTCTCCTTCTTCAGCTTCTTTAGTTTTTTACACTAGCGTTAGCCGATGGGTTTTCACTGAAGTATGAGTGACAGCACGTCTCTGCAAGTATCTAGGACCTTTCTCAGTATTCTGGTCGATCTCAATAATACTGTAGTTTGGATAGTTTCCACTCGTGCTCTTATTTCCAATCCTTTGGTGACTGTACTAAGCACACCATTTTCAATTGGTATCACCGTCACTTTATGTTCCACAGGTTTTCAATTCCCTAGCAAGGTCAAGACACTTTTCGTTTTCTTTCAATTTTACTCAGTGTTCCCCCAGGATAGCAATGTCCGCGATTCTGCATGTTCTATTTTATTATTTTATTTTTTTCACATGAAACATATTCTTGTTTGCTTAAAAGACTGAATTTCCATTACATAACCTAATAAGGTTTTGCATATCATAAAACCTATCAACTTATAATTACTATACAGAGAAGTTTACTGGCCATGAGAAAAGTTTGAAATATATCCCTGCTGTAGTTCGAAATAAAACTATAAAGTTTATTACAGTGTTAATTTACCAAGAACCTTCATCGCGATCAGGATGAGACACAAGGTCATTTTTTGAAAATAAACTGTTTTGGATTCAGACTTTTATGTTCCTACAAAACTATCGAAGATTTATGAGCCTGATTTTTCCCTTCCATTCACCAACAACTGTAGAAAGAACATTTGGATTAAAACATTTCCAATTAGTATTAACTATGTAAACAGCTTCATTTAGGGTTTGAACTCAGATCGGCAAATCTATTTCCCACGAAGATAATCGACATACCACGAGTTTCTGATATAAATTTTAGATTGTTTCTTTGTTTAGCTTTATGGCATTTCAACCTTTGTTGGTTATTTAATGCCAAATCCATGTTTATAGAAATAAACAGTTGTATTTCAAACAATTTAGTTTAACATAAGTAGACAGTTTAATTGTCAAAACATTTCTACTTAAAGCCATTCAGTTGAGTCAAACAGTATTAATTCAAACAATTCAGTTTAGCATAATTATAGTTTTTATGTTTACTCACAGTTAAACATCAAAACAGTTCTATTTTAAACAATTCAGTTTAACGTAAAAAACAGCTTTAATGTCAAAAAGAGCTCTATTTCACAAAATTAAGTTTAGCATGAAAAACAATTAAATCTCAAACAATCCAGTTTAGCATAAGTACACAGTTTAGTTCTATTTGACCAATAGATTGGAGCGTATCAGGTGCTACCACTACATACCAGAGAAGACCTGGGCGCGATAGCAATGAAGGGGTACTCTGCATTCCCTAAAGCTCCAGCAGTACTGGAACTTCACCATCAGATTCTTTAGCGTCATATCAGGACACTCGTTGGGGGTATTACCCCTCAACAGAGGTGCAGTCTGTGTATTCTACGGCCCCAGCTGACTGAAAAATAGTTGTTTTTTTTATGGTA
>OY757905.1:102714973-102744973 GCA_963585895.1 Sepioteuthis lessoniana | reverse complement strand
TTTTACATCTATTTAATGATATATTTACTGAAAAAATTATGTAGTTTCAATTTGAATGATATAACTTTCGAATATTCATGTTTATCTATTACTTCATTATCTAACATATATTAGTGGTTGCTCACAAAAGATTACAGCAATGATTACCATTGGGTGACATGTTCTACGAATGATATAAACATTGATGAGAGCCCCTGAAGTTTGCAGAGAAAGCAATAAACAACAGTAAAAATAACAACCATTTCAATGTCGATTTTTCGGTATATTCGTTCAAAAAATCATGGAATGAGTTCGAAATTTAAGAATTTACTTGTATTAAGAGGATTATTATTATCAATCATGTAGAATAGACTTTTCGTTTAGGTTGGTTTAGGATGTGAAAAGTAAACCAGTTCGTCTCGTATAACTGGAGTGTGTTTCTTCAGCGTTCCAGTTTATAATTAATTTCGGACCCAGTCGATCATTTTTCGTTTTTTTTCCTCTCTTTCTGATCGACTCTAAAATTACTGATAAGAATAGACATTTAGGTGTTTATATATGCATTTCGCCTCTCGGAATCACCCCTTGGTCCATTGGTATAATAATTAGTGTTCACCAATAGTCCAGTAAACTGCGGTTCAATCCCAGGTCGAGTCATACCGAAGAGCCACTTGGTGCCGCCTCGCTAAAAACTCAGCATTATAAGATACAGTTCAAGGGTAAGTGGAGCAATACAAGGAAAAGAGTAGCACACTCTTCTACGCCTTGGTGTTGTAGAAATTGAAAAGAGAGGCTTCGGTTCTCTCTCGATTACGGGGGGTAACTATCACATTCCGAGAAATAGAGAGGTTCTCACATCCTATAAAATAATTCCATAAACGACATAATAAGCAAGTTCACCAGTAATAGAAAAAAATAAGGATACCTGGTCTCGACACAAATTTGAAAGTATGCTCCCCTAAGTCATTGTTGGGTTTAGTCTGGTTTCTTTGTTTAATGGCATATCAACCTTCGTTATTCAAAGAATTGTTATAAAATAGCCGGGGGATTTCGGTTCATGCCTTTGAGTTTAGTTAGGCTGAGAACCTTTCGGCTCAGCACATGGGTTAGTCAGGTGTAACATTGAAGCAGGTGTTAAAGCGGGTGCGCGCGGGTGGATGGAGGTGTCACTCAGATGTCATAAGAGTCCGAGACTATACTGGGTGACAGGGTGTGGGTGACGTCACGCACCGGAAGCGCGCGGAGGTTTGTGTGAGAATTTGAAGAGAGAAAAAGTCGGGTACTAGACACCAAACGAGAAGGATCGATTTTTGGAGCTCGCAGGCGCAAGGCGAACTTGTGCCTTATGGGGGGGGGCGCTTGAGATGGGGGCCAAATGAATAAGACAGCATAGAAGATTGTGTCTCTCCTCTTTACGTCGAAACCTTTTACTCAAAGTTGAGAAAAAGGTTTCGTACCTGAACAAGAAGTCGTTACGTGTTTTCGAATTCCGAAATTCCTATGTTCTATCGTTATCAACATTTCGATGTCCATTTCATCCATTTCGCACATGGTTATATTCGTGTATATGGCTATGTAACAGAATAACTTATCCATCTTTGAAGGAAATAATCATCTTCATTACCATCAAGTCACGCTGACAGTTCAAATTTCCCTGACTCTCTCTCTCTCTCTCTCTCTCTCTATCATCCATCACTTTCAAAAACACCCTGTGTCCACATAAAGTTGATGTTCATTAATTCCCGCTGTTCGGCCGACACTGGCTTGTCCATGTTTAGGGGTCCACAGAAGAACGTGTTCCTCATGTCTGGGTCGTCTTTCTTAGATAGTTTTTAAAATGAAAGGTAAGTGGCCTCACTGAGTAGTTGTCCTACTTAAACCACAGCTCGTAAAGGTAAAAGCGTTCATACATTTCCAACGGGTATTATTCAGAAAGTAAAAGTAACAGCGTGCCTGGAGTTCAAACTTGCATACTCGGACATTCCAGTTCAGTATATGAGCCATTGCACCAATGGAACTCCTCCTCCAGACATCAGGCTACCTTCTACAACAACACATCACACCATATGTAGGTCGATAATTTTTGCCTAATATAATCATTATAATCTCATTTATTTTACACTAATATATTTATATTTAAGTATCATCGACCTCCTCGTCAGTACATTAAGTCGTAATTATTAATCACATATTTTGGTTATATCACTTATTTTGGTTATAAGAAAACCCAGTCAATAATTACCCACTCAAAGATCAACTCTCAAATATAAACTGATGTATGAGTTAAAAAAGTGCTGTTCAGATATTTTCACTAAATAATATCCGACTTTTAACGTTGGGTTAAGTGTTTTAACAAAGACAGGGACGGAGATTTGCGAGCTGTGATCAAATAAAGAGCCGCCTTCGGAGTATCTGTTCGTCGTAAGAAATGGATTTGACGAACCAAATTCTAATCCTGGACAAGAATGCCTGCGTTGCACTTTAGGCTAATACCCTTTAGAAAAACAGGAATCCTTTTCTTTTTCCACCAGCTTTGCATGAATATGAGGACAGGGTGAGATCTTTTGTGGTAAAGTAAACGGTCTACGAGAAAGAAAAAAAAAACATTGCATTAAAACTAGGGGCCTTGAGACTAATTACTTCATAAAAAACTATCTGAAACTGAACTCACAGCTCGTGGTGCTGCTGTGATCCTATACCAATCAAGGAGTCTATTGGATGCAGTTAAAAGCACTTACTGATGGAAATACACATATATACACACACTGACACACTATCTTCCTCCTTTTCCTCTCTCTCCCTCCCTTACACACAAACACAGATACATACAGATATGCATAAAAGACACATTAACATACGAATGTTCTTTTTCCCCTAAAATGTTCTGATTATGAGATTTAATTATAAGGGAATTGAAAAAAGACAATGGATTACTTGTGAAAACAGCTGAAGACGATAGATTCAGTTGAGTGAGGGAAAGAGAATTCAATTCAAATACATAAAGGATTGAAAATACACTGAGAAAATTATGAGTAAAATCTAAGTGCTTTTAATTTGATGATATGTTGCATGAAACTTAGAAATGAAATTCCATTTGATTTGAAGAACATTCTGAACTCATACTGAATTCAAAAAGAAAGCAAAGAAACTGTGTGTAAAGAACAATAGATTCAAGCTATGTGGACATCTTTAAAATCATTAGATACGGACAAGAGGATACAGGAAATATGAATGTGAGAACCAGAAGCAAATAGAATAATGATGGAATAGTGTAATGACGATATTCACTTAGAAAAATAAATTAATATTAATAAAAACCAAAGAAATAAATGAGGATCGATAAAAGAAAGAAAGAAATGAAACAATATAGATTGAAAAGTAAAAGAAAGAAAGAAAGAAAGAAAGAAAGAATGTATGAATGACAGAAATAAGAAGAAATGAATGAAAAAATAGAGATAGGGAGGTAAAAAAGAGAAAGAAAGAAAGAAAGAAAGAAAGAAAGAAAGAAAGAAAAAAAGAAAGACGAAACGAAAAAAATGTGAAGACAAGAAAGAAAGGACGAAATAAAATATGAGAAAGAGAGTCCGAAGAAAAGAAAGAAAGAAAGAAAGAAAGAAAGAAAAAAAAAAGAAGAGGGAAGATAGTAAGTAATGACAGTAAAAAGAGAGGCAGAAATAAATTAAATAATTGGGAAGCGAGTAATTGGAAAGAAAGAGCGAAAGAAAGATAGGAAGAAAGCAATACATTTGAAAAAAGAATTATAAGTTTTTAAAGAAAGAAAGAAAGAAATAAAGAAAGAAAGAAAGAAAGAAAGAATCTATGGACTAAAATCTAAAGGTGTAGAAGTTGTGTATAAAAAAGTAACGAGTACTTGATTGCAAATTAGAAATTAAATTAAAATGAAAAAATAAATTTTCTAGAAACAATAAAGAACACAAAAAACATTACTTAATTTAACGAAAAGATTTGAAGGAATGCTTGTTGAAAGAAATTAAGTGAAAATAAAGGCGTGTCACTTAAAAGACATCGGTAAAGAAAATGAAAAATGAAACATTCGATGAAAGCTAGGCAAAGAAAAGCGAAAAAAAGCGTTGAATTAGGAAAATTAAATCTTATTCTGAAAACGAGATCACTGAATCACAGAAAGAACAACGCCAAGATGAACATATAAAGAAAAAGAAATCGAGAAAAAGAAAATGGAATAGAAAAGGATTCAATTATATTCTTTCCATTTAAAATATGTCGTTAAGTTAGGAGTTTTCGAACATTGTTTTAATGAGTTGGATCAGTGCCATTCAAAATATTCAGACGCTTTTTCCCGCCAACAATGTTTGTGTCTAAATGTTGCCGCTTTTTCTTGTGAAGTCTGTTGTTGTCGGCTATAATCTATTTAAACTGTTCTTTGATTGATTTCGTAAAAAAAGGGTACAACAAGAACGAAACCATTCGAGATGAAAGAGCTTTTGGCTTGAGTACTTATAAAACTCATGTCTTTCGATTTTTTTTCTCAACTATTTAAACTTGATATTACGGAATTAAATTTGTGTTAACACAACCCTATTAAAATTTTAATAATATTCAGACCGTGAGGGAACACTGATATCCATCAAAATCACGCAAAAAATACCTTCCATGTGCCTTCCCACAGTATGACACCACGGGTTACTTCTTAATCAGACTTTAATTTATAAAATAATTTTCATTATAGGTTAAATTACTGATTGTAAAAATAACGTGAATTTATTTCTGCTCTAAGCACCCGTTTCAGGATACTAGCTAAATTTGAGATTTTGAGAGTTCAGTTGAAGTAGATATTTCAATTTAAAAAATCATATAGTCTATTTTAGCATGTATTAAAATAGAAATAATATGGTTTATTATATGTATTAAACTTTTAACCAATTTTTCCTCTCATACCAAATATAGTCAATAGAATAGAAACCATGTTACTCGGGTTAATAGATTCAGAATTAACTGACTGGACACAATGGAGGGAAGAAAGGAATGTCCAAGGTATGATACAAGACTGAATGTAGATTGCCTCTTCATTTAAATTTTGTAACTTGAAATAAAGTAGACAGTTCAATAAAAAGATATGATCTGTTACTAAATGTATTAAATTTTCATTCAACATTTTTTTCTTCTTGAAGTCAAGGTTTCGTTTTGTTTCTCCGTTTTATAACATATCAACCATATTGGGTATTGAATCCGAAAGCCATCCTTGGAGAAGAACAGCAGTGATACTTTCTAAATTATAGCCGGAGGGGAATAAGGAGGTTTACACTTTTCCAGAGGGTATTAGTCCGAAAATGAACGTAATAGCGTGACTGGAATACGAAGTTGCTTAACTTGAGGTCGCGGTTCAGCACTTTAGTCATTATGCCGTGGGGAAAACAACCTATGCTAACGCCAATGGTAGTCAATTAGATGAAAGCTGGCGTGTCGGTGGGGCTTAGAATACGCTGACTCTCTCAAATGCAGTGAGGTAAGGGATGTCTTGAGTATTACACGGAATTGAATCTGATTGTATTGCTACAGTTCTAGAGATCTGGAGGTGTAAATAACCTCTTTATTGCTATTACTCCCATATCTAGTCTGACCTACTAAACTCCCATCTATACGTAATATATATATATATATATATATATATATATATATATATATATATATATATATATATACTTTAAGAAAAACAACAAACCGGTAACATTGTGTTTATGAATTTATTTCCATCATGTTACGCGTTTTTGAAATTTTCTTAAAGAATTTATTGCTCTGTATTGTCTGTTACATTGAGTTCTTTACCAGGAAAATTTAAATGTTCACTCTTGAATAATTTTCTTGTCCTAGTGGAATTACTGCCAACTCCGGTTTAACTGGACCAAATAATAATAATAATAATAATAATAATGATATATATATATATATATATATATATATATATATATTGGACAAAATGATAAGACTACCCTAAAAAATGAAGTAAAAAGTAATGTTAAAAATTTTTGCATTATGAAAATCAGATAAATCAAATATAAGGTTAAGCGACATTTAAATTTAAAATAAGAAATTTTTATTCATTTTTTTAATATGTATATTAACAATTATGCTAAATTTTCAAAATTCTTTTTCATATAAATAGAAGACCACATATAAAACTAAAGAAAAAAAGGAATTAATTCAATTGAAAAATGGATTATATATAGTCTACGTTATATAAAAGCTGTTAAAAGAGTTATACTTATAATACTAAAAACATAAACGGGTAAAGGAACTAAATTAACTGAATTTGCGAAAGACAAGATTACAGCATTGAAAAGTCAGAAAATCTCAGAAAGATGTTTCGAATTTGTTAGAACGCAGTAAAACAGTTATCTGAAATTTCTTGAAAAGTCCAAATAAGTATGGAACAAGAAAACCGACTGGAAGGCCCTAAAAACTATATCCTCAATTCAAGAGAAGAATTGTTCACGAAGTAAAAAGAAAACTTTGTCAACATCAAAAATATTGAAATCTCTTGTGGATGCTCCTCGCAGTACTAGAACAATTAGAAGGCATTTAAACAACGAAAAAATTAAGCATAAGAAAATAATTCATCGTTCAAGTTTAACTATGGAGCACAAAGAGAAACGACTGAAATATACTCGTTAATATCAAACCATGCGTGCTAAAGAATGGCGGAAAGTTTTTTTCTCGGACAAAAAGAAACTGAAATTAGACGGTCCATATGGCTTTCAGAGTTACTGGCATCCAAAAAAAAAATTCAGTAAAGAATTACTCAACTAGGCAAGGAGGAGGATCTCTTATGATCGGGGGTCCTCATCTATGGGAAAACTTAAACTGCAGTTTGTCAGTGGTCGACAAAGAGCAGCAGATTTTATGAGGATGCTAAATGATTTATCTCTCGCACAAGTAGAGCGTCGTCTATGCGGAGAAAAATGGATTTTTCAGCAAGATGACGCTGCCATCTACAATGCATCAATGACAAAGAGGTACTTGCTTGAACAAAAAATTAGACTTCTTGACCACCTAGCGTGTTCTCCTAACTGCAATCCAGTAGAAAAAGTTTAGGGATTAATTGTTGCAAAAGCTTAGGAAGGAGATTGACGGTACTCAGCAATTTCTGAACTCAAAAACGCAATCTTAGACGCATGGAAAATATACCTTTGTTTCAACTTCATAAAGTTGTTGATAGTATGCCAAACCGAATTTTTGAGGTTATCAAAGCTAACAGTTCATCTACAAAATACTAAATAAAAAATGTGCTTTTGTATTATATAGTTCTGCTCATTGGTCTTATATCTATATCAAAACAACATTTTAAAATTAGGCATAAAGGCAAGTATGCGTATAAAAATGAATTGAAATTTCTTCATATTCTAAATGTAATTGTCTTTATGTCTTGTCTTTCATATATCTGATTTTCATGATTGAAAAATTATAGACAACATATTTTTGTTCGTTTTTGAGGGTGGTTTTATATTTTTCCAAGGGTATATATATATATATATATAGAGAGAGAGAGATAGAGAGAGAGAGAACGAAACAGATCTGTCTGTGGATGACAATATATATATATATATATATGTGTGTGTGTGTGTGTGTGTGTGTGTGTGTGTGTGTGTTTAGAAATTATTCGTATTTGATTGAAATACTTGGTGCCATATGAATGTAAACTTTTGGTATTACGAATAATTCCTTGTATATATATTTTTTCCTTACGATATTTTTAGTAAATTGGAATTATACAAGTACTTGTCAAAATGACTATTGTTAAACAGAAACAATTGCATGAAGCTATTTTCTGATTAATATTAGATACGTATCCGAGAATTTTGAAACTGTGTGCTAATCATGTGTATTAGATAGGAATATTTCATTTTAGAGGAAGGAGGCCCTATGTCATAATAGCGGAAATGCTGGACAGCGGTCTCAAAATAAGCGAGTTTAAACTCCACTCGTACTACTCCGTTTTCTTTCAGATTATTACTCTTGAGAAAGTTATGCAACCTCAGCTACTAGTTAAAAAGTATAAGTGCTGTTTTAGGGCATATCAGTTTTTGTGTACAGAATTTCAAATCATTATATATATTTATCTCTTAGCGAATACTTTTTAGGCAACGATTTTTAAAACTTGCCCAGTTAGCTGGGGCAGTAGAATACTCTGACTGCACCTCTGCAGAGGGGTAAGAGCCCCACCAATGAGTTCCTGGACATGACAATAAACAATCTGATGGTGTGGTTCCAATGTTGCTGGAGCTTTGGGGAATACGGCGTACCCCTTCATTGCTATCGCTCCCAGGTCCACTCTGGCCCGGAATGTTAGGACTTGATAGAGCCCTATACATGGGTCAAATAGAACTAAACTGCGAACTATTGCTTAATTGAATTGCTCGAAATAGAACTGTTTTGACATCTAAATTGCCTACTTATGCTAAAAAGAATTATCTGAAATAAAACTGTTTTTACATTTAAGTATGTGTATTGCCCAGCCGGCCGGAGGTGGTAGAATGCACCGACTGCACCTCTGCAGGTAAATGAAGTACCCCTTCATTGCCATCGCTCCCAGGTCCAGTCTGGCCCGTTGTGGTAGCACCTGATAAGGTCCTATGTATGGGTGAAATAGGACTAAACTGCGTAATTATGCTAAACTGAAATGTTTGAAATAGAACTATTTTTGACTTTGAAACTGTAATGCTAAACTAAGTTGTTCGAAATATAACTGTTTTGAGATTTAACTGTGTGTAAATAAAAACTAGACTTATATTAAACTAATTTTTTTCAATTAGAACTGTTTGACTAAACTGTAGCTTGAAATAGAAATGTTTTTGACTATAAAATTCCATTTTTATGTTAAACTCAATTGTTTGAAATAGAAAAATGGATTTAGCGTTAAATATCCTACAAAGGTTGATACGCCAAAAAACTCAAACAAACAAACAAACTATTTCTTAAATGGGTTAGCAATCATTTGTTTACATATAGTTAATTGATTAGGAGGATTTCTACTCTTCACAATTCGATCTAGTATCATTAATTTGCTTGAAAACAATTCAAATGGCTTCAAGAATTCTTATTTTACATAAGTAAATCTATTGAATCAAGAATTTCTATCAAATAAAAACAATTTAACGCAGCTGTATAATTCAAAATAACTACTACTTCATATATTAATAATTATTAGGGAATGATGGAATTCTTCTATTGGTTAATAGATTGGCTCCTAATAGGTATCACCACTTCGGCCCTAAGTGAACTTAAGAGTAATAGTACCTGCCTTCCCCGATTTCAAGGTCACGAGCCTCACAATCCAATGCAGTTGAGTGTCATACTAAGGACACACATAAGAAATATATATAAAAAAAAAATGGTCTACATAACACTTGTCATTAAATTCTGTTTGCAAATTCTACGCATATCTTTCAGCAGACCTGTTCATCATTTGTCTATAATATTGTAACCGGGAGATCCATTATCATCAACCTATCAATCTGGCCCGGATGTCAATGATTTGACATAACATTCAGTCAAAATCTAACAGTAAATAAAGATGTATCTGTTTATAACACAAATCTATACAGCCTAAATTTCAAGCTATGTAGTCATTTGTGTGTTGCTACGAAATTTGGCAAAAGAATGAAGTATCATCAATCACCCACTGGTTGTAGACGTGAGGTTTTATGGATTTTTCCGTCACCATACAACTACTTATCGTAAGGAAGTCAACGACTGATCGGCACCTCCGATAATCAAAATGATAAATGGCATTGGAAAAGAATCGAATTACAATGCGACCGAATACAAAAAGAACACAATGTCTATTCGACAATAAAAAAAAAAAATCTTTTACACAACAAATATTAATTTTTCAGCATAATCTGATTTTTGTTAGACTTCAGTTTTTATGTTCCGGTAACTATGTGTGCATTTATACCAACCTCTTCATCACAAGAGGCGTACAGCTTGTTCAAATTCAGTTTTGCTTTTTCAAGACTGGTTTTCTTACCATGTTAAAAAAAATCCCTGTCTCCCCTACTATTTAAACCGAGATGGATGTAGAAGTGGCAGTCTCCTCCACAATAGGGAAGCGAGTTAACGACTGATTCATGAGTAAGTGTCCCCATCCAAATGGGGGAGGTTTCATTCAAATCTCAAACTTCTCAACTTTCCTCCTGGCAGACGCAGGGTTGACATACTGTGCTACAAATATTGAATTGGATGACTTTTGAAAGTCCAACTCAACTAAATTTTCAATTTGTTACTAGCAACTTTTAGGGATACTTTTAAAATAATCTTGGCTAATTGGGCTATTAAGAAGAAATTCTACATGTAGCTATAAAGTATTTATAATGACTTTTTTTGTAAAAGACAAAAAATAGTAAGTTTGCTATGATTAAACTTTTCATTAAATATATATAGGGATATTATTGAAAAAGGTTTAGTTTATTGTATATATTGAAATGTCTTTTTTCTAAAATAACATGTCAATTGTTTCCATTATAGTTTCAATACAGATCAGCAGAAACAATTAAGCAAGCAATGGATCAATCTCATTGTTTACTAAGAACTCAGTTGATTTAACTGGCTACTTGCCAGTGAGTGTTGCGGATACATCAGAAGCTTGCGTATAGCGGTATATCATCTCAGAAACAAAGGTCAACCCTGGAAAAGTAGGAAGATGCTATAAGCAGATAGCAATAGATGATGGAAACGTTAAGAAGTATTTTCTATAGACCTTCCTCATAATCTTTAAGACATGCTGACCGCACAGTTTCTTTGACTCTCTTGCCATCTGTTTCGATCAGCCATTGCTATTGGTAAATCTTGTAGACTTGTTTCCGTTTTGGATAGCGGATGTATCAAATATAAGTTATAATTTACCGGTGGCTTTTCAGAAGTCTTCATTACTGAAGCAAAGAAAGGAAAACAGGTTGTTGTTGGTTCATAGACTTAAGACAGACATTAAGCTTTTAAGATTTATTAATTCTAATAATTCAAGACCAAAAATTAAAAATCAATGTCATAAAGTTTAAGTTATAAATAAACACAATTGGGAAAGAGGGAATTCTTTATAAATGAAAATGTTTCAACTTTTTAAAACATACACACACATATTTATAAGTGTAAAGTAGGTAAAGTTGGCCACTGTAGTCGAGGGTGACCCGAAGGCTTCTTTTTCAACAGCTACAACACCGATGTGATTGGGAGGGTTCTACTCTTTTCCTTCGGTTGGTACATTTTACTCTCGATATGCACCTTATAATGGTAAGTGTTAAGCAAAGTGATATCAAGTACCATTTTTGAGTTTTTGGTCTCCCATAGGCGAACACTCTACCCACCTGATCAACATATATATATATATATATATATATATATATATATATATATATATATATATGGAATATGGGAAATTATTCTCACAATTATTATGTGTGTATCAACTTTTTAAAATATACACACACACATATTTATAAGTGAAAAGTAGGTAAAGTTGGCCACTGTAGTCGAGGGCGACCAGAAGGCTTCATTTTCAATAGCTACAACACCGATGTGATTGGGAGGGTTCTACTCTTTTCTCTCGATTGGTCCATTTTACTCTTGATATGCACCTTATAATTGTAAGTGTTCAGCAAAGTGATATCAAGTACCATTTTTGAGTTTTTGGTCTCCCGGATCATAGGCAAACACTCTACCCACCTGATCAACATATATATATATATATATATATATATATATATATATATATATATATATATATATATGGAATATGGGAAATTATTCTCACAATTTTTATGTGTGTATAAACTTACCCTGCCTCTTCATTACAAGCAGGATAGGACACAAAACCCATTTTGAAGTGGAGTACTGAAGGTTTTACTGAAGAATAAGACTATTGTCTTGAAAAGGGTGCTTGGGGTAGCAATCTGTATCCGATTCTGAGTTTTCCCAGATTATGGAGTTTCCACTTCGTTTCTATTACCCACAGTTCAACTTTTAAAAAGGAAAACATACAGGAAATCGTGTTATTATTTTTAAATTATCAGTATTAGATTAGATTAATTAAAACCACATAACAATGTATAACTTATTTGTATTATGACAGTTACTTGAAGCTACTATCTTTTACAAATTATTAGTAGTTTGCAGTCACCCAACCATATGATAACGCTCAGGGAGCAACCCAAAATCGATTTGTTAAATGGAGTACAGCTGTTTTGAATTGAACGTCTATCTTTCCGAGTCTGATTACCGCACCAGCGCAAAAGAATTCAGTCAGCCCAACAATTTATTGATAGTTGAGGAGAGTCTTGTACAGCCTTAAACTTGGGTTGCCGTGTTCATTTTCAAATTGATAGACCCACTGGCCACCTTCTATTTGACTCATCAATGATGATTTAAAAACGGGTTTCCAATCCTTCCAAGTGATTCATAGTTCTATCGAACAATTTTTATTAAAATGATATGTGTTACCTCTAAAAATAGTGCACAAGCGAATATAGACAAATTTATACATTAAATTTTATCCGATATTTTAAAAATAAAAATAAATAAAAAGCCATTCCATTTTGATTATCCCAACTTGAAAATCTACTGGCAAAATCTTTGCATGAATATGTATAATTAATTTGTTGATTATAACGGTGTCAAGTTGTCTAAGTTCATTTTATGACTTGTGGCTAGGGAATCATGATCAATGTACATTTACATTAATATATTTATGTCGTTATTCCTAAGATTTTTGCTCATCGTCCAATCAAATGCGAATAATTTTCAAACAGATCCGTTTGACCCTTAGATAGGACCCTAACAGATACTCCTACTCTGGGAGTACTGGCAATAAAAAGGAACTCCATAATACCACGATCTCCAGAACTGGAGCCTAACAATTTAGTGAAATTTAGTATCATATCCATATTTGGGAGGAGTGAGTATACTCCTCAGAAGGTGATATATCAGCATATTTTAAGCGGTATGATTTCTATGAAAATCAGTTGATATGTGTACTTGTAAAATCTCTCTTACCTGATAATTTTTACTTTCCCTTTCTGTATATGTGTTTTTTTTTTAAACACTCGTATTTATGGATTAATCTCACGTCATGAATTGGTTCGGGAAAAATTACAGATATAACAAATTCTATCATTCATTTTTCAGAAGCAAATGTTATTTTGCAGATGTCACAATTGAAATCTTTCAAAATGTTAAGTGAACAAAGAAACCATATTTCTTTGAATTCATTGCCAACTGTTTCCGAACGTGCACCAGACAAAATGAATCATAATAAAAGTCAACAACATCGATTTTATTAATCTTCCACCTTAAAACGCAAATCTTTTCCATCGCAAAACTTCCATTTAAAAATTATCTTTAATCAGTTGAAATGTCAAAATGCTCACTGTTGTAGTCATGCAAAATAAAGCACAAACATCCGTGTGATGCACACATATGACAAGTATCTAAAAATCAGAAGCAAATCGACAAATGCGTACAGACAGACAGACACACACACACACACACACACACACACACATATATATATATATATATATATATATATATATATATATATATATATATATATATATATAAGCTACAGTTTGATAAAGAATTGTTTAACGTAAGCAAATAACCTTGAAAAAAAGGAAGCTTACAAAATCCTCAAATATATAAATCTATAATTATTACTAAAAGGATAAAAAATTCTAACCTAGTGATAACCCGAAAAGAAAAAGTACTGACATTTGACATTACTCTCTCAGAGCGATAACATTTATCAGATCTTAGTGAATAATTTCGGTATTACACCAAATGAAACGCTGGCCAAATCTATATATCTATATATCTGTGTGTGTGTGTGTGTGTGTGTGTGTGTGTGTGTGTGTGTGTGTGTGTGTGTGTGTGTGTGTGTGTGTGTGTGTGTGTGGAGGGGTGCAAAACTTATTCAAAGCAATAAAAAGACCGAAAATTTTCTCCATGATGATACTAAAACGTAAAAAGCAAAAAAAAAAAAAAAAAAAAAAAAGGGACATGCTAGCTGACCAATTTTGTTCCTCTCTAAACAGAGCTAAATCGAGGAAAATATCGTGTAAAATAATTTAAAAAAAACAACAAAATTTGGTTAATATTTGAGATGCAAGGGAAAATATTGTATTAGAGACAATATCGAAATGAAATATTAAACTTTTGAACGCCTAAAATATTTTAGATACTTAAAAGTCCGGTGCAATTCTAACCCAGTCTATTGATTTAATGTTTCTTTTTTAATTAAAAGCAAAATTAAAACAATAAAAGCCAAGATATCGTTTCAACACTCTTGCATAGATAATAAAGTTTGCCTCTCTTTTATTATAATTATTGGAATTAAAAGGGCATAATTACACCCTGGACCTACGATAGAGAAAGCATTTTTACATAACTATCAAACCAATCTTACTAATAGTCAAGCGAGTTTGAAAGGGAAAATATTTAAATTCATGGAATGAATCTCTCAGCACATCGTTTTTTTTTTTGGCAAAATACAATTTTGCCGTTACGTTGCACTTATTCATGAGAGTAACCTTACAATGCTTATTATAATAAGTTGTAACATTTAATTTGTAAAAAAATTGGTTGGTCTATTAATTCCAATATTTGCAAAATCTTCTCAGTCTTTCTTCGGCAAAGTTCACTAACCTAGAGCTAATTATTCAATTTCATGCTTTGGATTACCCGTATACCCACTCACATTACAACCTGGAGGGGATCTATTCTGAGTTTGAAGTTATTTTTGCCCATATAAAAAAAACTTCAACCTGTTTCTTCATCTCATGTTAGTTAGAATGACCCAGCTCATTCATATGCATATACTCAGGTTTCTTATTCCAAATTTAAATGACATAGGGAACAATTTCGCTGTATCACGTCACTTCGGAATAATAAAGCCTTCGTCATAACCAGGACTGATAAATGATCTACGGTCATTATTTTAGATTACCAAAACTATGATAGACAAAATGATGACCGTCTTAGAAGACACTGCTAAATTTAGGAGGTTCGGTCCAATCTACATACACGACCATACTGCATCCATTGAGACAAAATTTCCAAAAGAACATTGTCAAATGGGTCAGGAGTAGACTTCTTCTTTCCACCATTTCTGATTTGATTTGACCGGTTGGTTCTATTCGCCCCCATCTCTATCGATTGCCTAAAACTCATAAAGATGATGTCCTATTAAGACAATACTTCTCTGACAAGTTTGCTATGTGGCTTACTACCATTTTGCAAATAAGCCGGCAGTCAATTTCGGTCATGATGACGCTAGGTTTTGTATGAAAGTGGGTCGAACTTGTTCTTCACCTCCCTGAATAATATCCATTCAACTCTTAGATTTACACTAAATTGAAAAACTGATTATACGTAGCTCTTTTTAGAAGTTTTTGTTCGTAGGACTACTTTACGTTATATCACGTCGAAAAATAGAAAAAAAAAACTACATTTACAGGTCTATATACTCGGTGTGATTCTTTCAATCCAACCAAACAACCAACCAAACAACCAAACAAAAAAGTTAAACAAATTAAGACCCTAATGCATAGAGCCCTAATAATTTGCTCTAAATCTATACTTGATGCAGATTTCAAATTTATCTGTAGGGCTCGTTGCAACAACGGTTTTCCATTGGATGTTGTACAAATACATATAACAAATAAAGTAGCTGAAATTAAACGGGCAACTGTACAAAACTGTGCTGTTTATTTTCATCTCTCTGATCGGATGGAACCCGTGAAAAATTTGCCTAGAATATCTCACAAACTACACAGTGGTGTCATTTTTCAATCAACGTACGTATGGTCTTTAACATTAAACCCAATTTGACAACTATCCCTAAATATTTTCGTACTCCTCATCATAATAATTCTCTTATTTTCTTGTTTAGGGGTAGTTGCAGTTCGAGCTACTCAGGAAAAACTAACCAGAGGCTATATACTAGAATTAAACAACATTTCCCTAAGAAAATACGTCATTTTAATGGACGCCCGACTGATAATCTTAGGAATACATACATGTCTTCAATTTCAGAACACCTTATGAATAATCATGACTGGGCAGAGAATTTTAGTGTGGACTTCTCGATACTGAGGAATTCACAATTCATTTCCTCTAAAAGTATGGGAGACAATTCATGTTTGTCCAGCTGAGCACCTCTCTGTAAACGGAGTGAATGCTCGCTAGGAGTTGATATTACTTCAATATAGACCCCAAGAGAATATTTTCTCCTAAATCCAATATTACCCATATTCATTTTTTTATTTTTCACGCTATTTTCCTTGATTTAGATCCGTTCATGGAGAAACGAAACCGGTCACCCAACTTGACCTTTCTTTTTTACGTTTTTAGTTCCTGCATAATATAAAACTTTGGGTTATTTTATTGCTTTGTATATATATATATATATATATATATATATATATATATATATATATATATATATATATAATATTCTATTGCGTTTTATCAATTTAATTCTAATGTGGAGGGGTCTGACTGTACTTCCTATATAAAGATTATGGCTTTCTAATCCAGTTATACAAGATATACAACTGGTCCATTCGGGACCTTCACTGCGCCAATACCTAGCGAAGAAAAATAATACTGTCACATCATGCACTCGAGCCAACTGCTGAATAAGAGATCAAAATATATACAAAATTACTTACACTATTTATCGTTTAATTTACTTAGAAATAATAGCAGGTTAGTATTAAGAACTGAATGTATCATTTACATGCACATTTTAAATACATATTTAGGTTTATATCAAAATCAAAATCAAAATAAAATGAAATTGATGATGACAACTGAAGTCACGTCTAATCCATATGGCGTTTAAACACCCCACGTGACACCATGGTTACAACATCCAACATGGCGTTCTAACATACTACGTGACATCATGTTTACTAAGTCCAAAAATATTGAACATATAACACATTTTTAAAAAAAAATCTCTGACAAGGAAGTTTTACTTTGATGTTAATTAGACTCAAATAATTTTTATTTCACATTGCAAGAGTCCTCTAAATTAATGTAATACAATCAAATAAAAAAAAAAATTTGTACAATGCTTCAAGCTAATTACAAAATACTTATATATATATATATATATATATATATATCGAGTAGAGTGTTCGCATAATGGTCCGGTAGACTTGGGTTCAATCCCAGGTTGCGTTATATCAAAGACTTTAAAAATAGTACTAGATAACGTTTTGCTTAACACTCAGCAAAATAAGGTATGTATCAAGGGTAAAGTGGAGTAATCCAGGGAGAGGAGTAGCGCCCTCCCCTACACCTCGGTGTAGAAGCTATTGAAAAGGAAGCCTTCTGGTCTCCCTCGACTACGTTCGCCAACTTTACTTATTTTTATGTATGAGTATTTTACGATTTGCTTAAAATACAAGTGTGTATATGTATATATATATATATATATATATATATATATATATATATATATATATATATATATATATATATATATATATATGTCCATGATGCAACGGCTAAGGGACTGGACAGCTACTTCGAAGTAAATTATGTGATTTCGAATTACACACGCACTAATCTGTTTACTTTTGGGCTAATACCCTTAGAAAAGATTTGAACCCCCTTTATCCCCCACATTTTTGTGTTAAATAGTATTACTGCAGTTCTTCTACAAAGATGACTTTGGTATTGAATAACTTTTATTTTTACTACGGAAATTAACTCGCCATCAGCAACTCTCTCTCTCTCTCTCTCTCTCTCTCTATATATATATATATATATATATATATATATATATATATATATATATATATATATGCATATGCATATGCGCGTGTGTGTGTAAATTGAAAAGTACTTGTAATTTTGTTTGCAGTGCACAAGCAACGTCACCTCTTCACCCCTGTGTGTGTATATATATATATATATATATATATATATATATATATATATATATATATATATATATTCCCTTGGAATACACTTTATTTAATGTGCGTTTTTTGTTTAAACAACTATAATATATATATATATATATATATATAAATATATATATATATATATATATATATATATATATATATAACGCTTCGTTCTTATGTGTGTCTCAAAAGAAATTGATTTTCAATTACTGCTTTTAGAGGTGGAAAATAGTTATTGACGCAATTTTATTTTTTTTTAACAAATATTGTCTAAAGTTCAAATGACAGTAGACAAATCTATTTCTGTCGAAAGTGTTTTTTTTTTTTATATAAATCTCGATGTTTCTAAGTAATTTCAAAGATGGTATTTTCTCTATTGAATCT
This sequence comes from Sepioteuthis lessoniana, assembly GCA_963585895.1. Lineage (NCBI taxonomy): Eukaryota > Metazoa > Mollusca > Cephalopoda > Myopsida > Loliginidae > Sepioteuthis > Sepioteuthis lessoniana. Next base: position 102,726,662 of record OY757905.1, on the reverse strand, counting down.
CAGCCAATCTAAGTGGTCTGAACAAATCATTTACGGATGGATAGATGAAATCTTATATAAAATCTACGTCTTTATAATTTTCTTCCGTAGATTTTTAAAAGCAGTACCACAGAGAAGAAGCAATGGCGATTTAGATTTTATTTTATTTGCCCTTACCTTGTCTTTCGTTTGAATTAATGTATTTGTTAATAGGTTTTTTTGAAAAATAAATGCTGTTAGTCTTTGATTGGATTTTTGTGCAGCTGAGCGATTATTTGTTTATCTTTCATTCTAGCGTGCTTTTTACCGTTAAAATATTTTTTTGCATAAATATGAAAAAATTATACGAAAACGTTTGGAAATGTTACATGATAAAATGCATTTATTCTCGAGAGAATTTTACCAAGGTGATAACAATCTACATAGTTATTTCAATTCCTATGCGAACTGAGAAAATGTTTGTTACATCTGTCGTGCTCAGTTTTATTATTCTCTACCTCTATACCTCTCTCTCTCTCTCTCTCTCTCTCTCTGTATCTCTCTCTCTCTCTATGATATATGGTTGTATGTATATATGTCCGTTGTTCAATATTCTCCGCATATAAACATGCATATTCTCTCTCTCTCTCTCTCCATCTCTCTCTCTCTCTCACACACACACACACACACACACACACACACACACACACACATATATATATATATATATATATATATATATATATATATATATATATATATATATATAATACAAGCACATACAAATATACACGCACGTATACACCCGTCATTCATACGCTTATGCAGTTTGGAGGCGTGTGTAGTGAAATCATTATCCTCGAAGGAAATGGACACGGCAACACGTGTTCAAAACTTGGAAATGGCTGTTGGGATTTCATAATACGCTAATACTCTGAGGAAAGGTATTGCAGTTGCAGACGAGTATTACGGCTGACTGTGCTCTTTGACCTTGGTACGACAATCAGTCAAGGAGGAAAACAACTCAATTCAATCATATTAAATTCTGTCTAAAATAATTGACGTTGTGTTACCTCTAGTTCATGGTAGAGCAGTAAGAAACACACACACACACACACACACATATATATATATATATATATGTGTGTGTGTGTGTGTGTGTGTGTATTTTTGTCCTTATCATGTTACAAAATAGTCGGGAATCTCAAAATAGATACACTATACATGATTTAAGTAAATGCGAAATGCTATAACTTGATACACAACAGAAGGGAAATGCCTTTCTAGTGTGGCTGGTAACAAAGGAACATTTTTTCCTCCGAAGACTTCATCTCAGATTTTTTTTACTGAAAATGTAATTTTTAAAAATACTCTTTTCTTTTTTGTGTCCCTCCAAATACTGACACAGCATTTTTTCTTTAAGGTTGTCAATCGTTATTCAAAATCCCCTAATCAATCTTTGCCCAGTCGGCTGGGGCTGTAGAATCCACCGACTGCACCTCTGTAGAGAAGTAAAACTTCCCCAATGAGTGTCCAAGATATGACACTAAATAATCTGATGTTGAAGTTCTAGTGATGCAGCGGCTTTGGGGAATGCAGAGTACCCCTTCATTGCCATTGCTCCCAGGTCCCCCCTGACCCGACGTGGTAGCACCTGATATGGCCCTCTCTTTGGGTTAGATAGAACTAACTGCATACTTATGCCAAAAGGAATGTTTTGATTAAGCTGAGTAGTTTAGAATAGAAATGTTTTCGACAATTAAACCGTACTTACATTTAAACTGCACGCTTATTCTAAACTGAATTATTTGAAATGGAACTGTTTTTGACAATGAAACTGTATTTAAATTAAACTTATTTGTTTAATATAGAACTCTTTTGACAATTTACTGTGTGTAAACAAAATCTGTACTCATAATAAACTGAATTAGGTGAATTAGAACTACTTGACTAAACTGAATAGTTTGAAATAGAAATGTTTTCCACAATTAAACTGTACTTACATTTAAACTGCGTACTTATCCTAGACTGAGTTGTTTGAAATAGAACTAACTATTTGCATAAACATGCATTTGGCTTTAAATAACCAACTAAGTTTGATATGCCATAAACCTAAATAACCAACCTAATCAATGTTAATTCATAACCATTCTTTTTCAACAGCAATTGTAAAGCTTCATCGATTTTTCGTTAGTTTTGAAAGAAATGTTCAACGAGTCGCTTTTATTATACTCAGTTTCTTGGTCATTCAAAAATGCCTTTTAACTTAAAAAAAATTCTGCTCCCTAGCCTGTGTTAATTTGTTTAATATTGCTGGCGTAGCCACCAGAAAATTGAGACTAAATTTGCTCCTGCGTTTTCTTTTTCATGAAACACTTGACCAAACACACCTGTAATATTCTTAAGTTACTTTGCTGAACGTGAATTCTGAGAGGTAGACCTGTCTTAAGAGATTTCACACTCTTAGAATGTGGAGTTCAGTTGAATTGTTCTCGAATCAGTTGCTTTGCTACTTGAAGATATGACACTTTCGATTACCTCTTCGTGTAAACGATTTCATAAACCACTGAATCGGAAGATCAAGTTCCATAGTTATATCATGAAGTTTCCGCGGTCTATCATTTTGAATAGAAGTTTCAACGTGGGAACTGTTGTTATGTAATTATATACACTTACAGAGGAAAAAAAATGACAGAATATGATTTGGTAAAACTTGCAAAATGCTCGAGGAACAATAGTAAATGCGAAACAAATTGACAGATGAACGTTATGATAATAACTCTGATGAAATAATTTTAAAAACAATTTGATTGAATCACTTTCATATATGTATATATATATATATATATATATATATATATATATATATATATATATATATATACGAGGATCATTAAATAAGTTTCCAGACTTTCTTCGTATGGGCACTTTTATTGATAATACACTCATGAAACTCTAGTCCCCTTCGGAGTAATCTCCTCCGGCTGCAATGCACTTTTTGTAACGTTCCAACAACTTCTTGAAGGCCCCACAGAAGTCCTCTCTTGTGAGCGTGTCTATGACCTTCATCACAGCCTTTTTCATCTCCTCACTTGTCTCTTACCGACGGCCTCTGATCTTAAGGAATAAGCAAAAGTCACAGGGAACAAGGTCTGGACTATAGGGAGGGTGAGGAAGTGTCTTGATGCCCATCTTGGTTAAATAGTCTCTAACAACGATGGAGTTGTGGACTGGTGCATTGTCCTGGTGGAAAAACACTTTTTTCATATATATATATATATATATATATATATATATATATATATATATAGTACCATTTTAGGAGTCTCTCTCTCCTTCTCTCTCTCTATATATATATGTATATATACCACTGACCAAATGGGTGAGGTGTTTGTCGATGGTCTGGAAGATCTGACTTCAAACCCAGGTCGTGTCATTCTCCTAAAGTGGTACTTGATAATTCCTTGCTTAATAGAAAGCATTATAAGGAACAGATCAAAGGGAAATTGAACAATCCAGGGAATAGATTAGCGCTATCTCCTACTCCTCGGTGTGATAGGTATTGAAAAGAAATCATCGGGCCCCCCTCGACTACGGTCGCCAACTTTTTCTTGTATATATATATATATATATATATAAGACTACCAAGAAATAATATTACGTCCTAGAGGAAATTCCCTCTGCTTCAGACAGACGAACAAAATATGCATACTCTCTTATACTTTCAAATGAAATGAAGAGTGTGACTTACACAATACCGAGAAAAAGTACACACTAAAGTTCTTAGTCCAGTCACGATTATTTTTAAAGTATCCTGCAATAGATGACCATTATTTATTCCAAAGATTATCAGTCGAGCTTCAAATAAAATACGTATTTTTTGAGTGAAATGTTGTTTAATTCTAACCTTTAGCCTCTGGTTAGTTCTACCTCTGTAGCTCGAAGCCCAACTACACCTAAACGAGTAAATACGCAAACATTTATGATGAAGAGGAAGACAGGAAGGTGCCAGAATCGGTTTCGTGTGAAAGACATGTCGGTTTGCGATATGTCGACGTGACATAACTGAAAAGAGTCCAACCAACTAACACATCTAAAAACGCCAACGTATCAATTTAGCAATCCTGTGTAAATCTAAAGGCCGGATGGATATTATTATGGGAGGTAAAGATACAAATCCGACTCAGTCTCGTACAGACAAAATGTATCGTTAGCATAACGTGAATATATGGACTCGACAGTTATCCACTTTCATGAAACTCCACAAAAATGTTAAACTATTCAGGTCCCACTTGAGAGCTCATTGAGACCCCATCAATCAGTCGGTACATAATATTGACAAACTAAATTCTAAAGACATTGTAGCAACTTTTATTAGCTCAATAATTATGTTCTCAGGAATCTGAGCGGGGGCAATAGACTACGATATAGTGAATCTATACAAAGGTCTCAAGAAGAGGCGGGTAGATCAATAAACTACTGACATCAAAGGAACATGCACATTTATTCGTCAAATAATACCCTTTTATGAAACTGGAGCAATTAAAGGAGTCTTAAAACAGTTGATGATAAGTAAACCAACGGAGGTTGCAAAATGGTAGTAAGTCATTGCGAAATCTTGTACAGTGAGTAACCTGTCATAGAGAGAATAAGTCTCAATTTTCCACAACCCTTATGAGTTTTAGTCAAACCGAATATATATATATATATATATATATATATATATATACACATATATATATATATATATATATAAAGTTCGCAACCCTTGTCGAGGGTGATCCGAGGGCACCTTTTTCGAAAGCTACTACCACAAGTGGTTTGGGAGGGGATTACTCCTTTCTCTTGATCCTTGTGGTATGACTCGACCTGGGATTGAAGCCAGGTCTCCTGAGACATTAGCGAACACTCTAACCTTTATGCCACTATCAGGTATATATATATATATATATATGACTATAGATATATATTCCCCTACTCCCGTAGGGTTGAGTTCTCTAGCGAAGAAGTAATCGTGTTGCCATTAGCGCCTTTGCAAGTCTCTTCGTATTTGAATTGAGGTCTCGGCGGCCGTTGAACGGATGTATGTAAACAATAGTAATTGTGATTTATAATCGTTTAAAATGTACTTCGTAGCTAATATCTCCTCGTAGCTAAATGGTTAGAAGCTTTGGCTTGACGTTTGAGCCAACCGGGTTTTGATCCCAGCTACGGGGAGATACTGTCTAGCCACACTGTCTGTGGATGACTATATATATATTCCCGTTTTAAGACATCCCTAATCTTTTGGCGATTCGGTTTCTCTCTTTAAGTTCTCCCTATTGCCATGTCGATGTCATCTCATACGCAAAATTTAATTGTTTTTTTTTCTGCTGCTGTGTCCAAATACTAGTTGTTGTTATGGATGCTGTTGTTCTGTTTAGTCTTTTATGCCATTTCGAATTGATAGTTTTTTGTTTGTTTATTTGTTTCTTTTACTGAAGTTTCAGTGAAAGAAAGTGTCTTGAGATTCCCAGGACTTTCCTGACTATACTAGCTGATTGTAATTGTGCTTTGTAGGATCTTGATTTTTCCTTTTATCTTCAGTTCTCCCAGTTTTCTAAATAAGTGAACACATAAGCAAATTGATTGTATACAATGTATTAGTAATTATTTTCTGCCAGAAAAAGCTGGGAATTTTTGTATACACCTAATCTACTTCTGTGTGTGTGTGTGTGTGTGTGTGTGTGTGTGTGTGTGTGTGTGTGTGTGTGTGTGTGTGTGTGTACTTATGGTGTGAGAGAGCGAAATAGAGGGTGAGAGAGTAGATGTTTGATCGTATGTGTGTGTATATGACATGCAGATGGACAGGCACGAGATTTGAAAAAAATATTTTGAAAACCAACATATTTTGATTTTTAGATTAATATTATCGAAATTGATTATAACATCGGCACTTATTTTTCAAGCAACTGAATACTGGACATATACTGAAATTAAGTTTTGCGTTATCTTTGAATCCATATATATCTCTTGTGACTAACGGAAAAGAAAATAGCTCGTTCGGGTTTAACGATCGCAGAACAGAAAAAAAAAAAATATTCATTTCTGCTGATATTTTTTTCTGAATGGAGAAGTAATAATCCATTTAATAAAAGAAAACCATTATTATCACCGAGAAATCAGATAAGCCCTTAAACTGGAATTCAGATACGCACATTGTGTAAAACACTTTAAGAGAGTTAACACGTTTATATTGTTAATTTTCATTCTTCCTCATTTATTAACTATTCATGCTTCTATTTTTTTAATGTATATATATATATATATATATATATATATATATATATATATTATCGGATTACAATCCTTTTTTACTCTTCATATATATATATATATATATATATATATATATATATATATATATATATATATATATATATTGCTGAGGTATAAATATGAAAAAATCTGGCATTTTTCACTGACTCAGCGGGCGAAATCAATTATGTACATAATTTTGTTTCTGGCTTTCAGTATATATTTTACTGCAGGTGTAATGTTACCTGTTTGAAAGCCTAAATATATTGGCAATTTTGAAGAAAGAGAAACAGAAAGGCGGGTTTGGCACGAATAAAGTCAAAGGCATGTTTTAATATAAAATGAATTAGTTGAAATACCCTGTACTTCAGTTTAACACTGTCATCATAAATACAACTTTTTAAAAAAAATCAAATTCAAGTACATGTTATTTTTTCTTAATTTGGAACTGAATTGAATAACTGTTATTTTGTCACCGTTGGTTAATTTCTAATAAGAATACATAAGAAATTGAATATCGAACAAATACGCACAACCACGTATGTACGTACACACATACATACATGTCCACAAAGTTATCATCATCATGCCATGCTTCTAGCACGGATTTCCCTAACTATCTCTCTCTCTCTCTCTCTCTCTCTCTCTCTCTCTCTCTCTCTCTCTCTCAGCATCCGTCGCTATCATTTATCGCTTCCGGCAAGTTTTCCAGATTACATCCTGTGTCTGTACAGAGGTGTTGTAGATAAGTTCAGTTTTATTCTGTCGTCAGCCAGGACAGCAAAGTCTATAATTTAGCAAGTTCTCTTTTTTCTTCTTTTTGTAAATTGTTATAAGATCTAGTCTTCTGGCCGAGATTAGGTAATCCGTTTGAATGTCAAAGTTCCATAAGAGTTTCTGTGTTTCATTTTCCAGAACATTTGCTGGGTTGTGCATATACCATTTGACTGTATGGTCAAATCTAAATTTCTTACACAACTCCCATTGGATCACCTTGCCCACCCAATCGTGTCTAGTCTTATACTCCGGTGCTAATTTGCTACATTCACTTCTTTTGCGATCGATAGTTTTATCTCGATCACCACATAACCTATATTTGCTATTTTGTTGCGTCTTATCAATTCTCGCTTTGATATGATTGGTTCTTATGGCGTTGTTTTGTGCTGCTATTAGGAGAGTTTCTGTTTCTCCCTTAAGATTTCCTTTTCTTAGCCAATTCCAGGTTTTCTCGCGTGAGATGTTGCTTATAAGGCGTTTAGCACGCCCAGAGATTTATTTTTCTTCCCTTTTTTTCCCGAAAATTGTCCTTCTGTTGTCCTTTTTATTATTATTATTTTTACTCTTAGAGTCTTTCACATTAGCGTTAGCTGAGAGACTTTCACTGGAGTTTCAATGACTCCAAGTCTCCTCAAGTCCCCAGGACTCTTCTCAGTATTCTGTCCGTTCTCAATAATGCTGTAGATTGGATGGTCTCCACTCGTCTGCCAACATCCAAGTCGTCCACTCCCTTTAATAATCCTTAAGTTACTGTGACAAAAACACAATCACTATCAGTACAATCGTCACTTGCACGTTCCATAGGTTTTTTCAATTCTCTTGCAAAGTGAAGGTACTTATCCTTCTTTTCACATTCTTTCAGTTTTATTCTGTGGTCAACCGGGACACCAAAGTCGGCAATTTTGCAATTTATTTTCCTTTTTTTTTTTGTTGTTGTTAATTATTATAAGGTCTGGTCTTCTGGCTGAGATTAGGTGATATGTTTGTATGTCACAGTCCCATAGGAGTTTATGTGTGTCATTTTCTAGGACAGGTGCTGGGTTGTGCATATACCATTTGATCGTACGGTCAAATTTAAATCCCTTGCCCATTTCACAGCGGATCACCTTGCCGAACCAGTCGTGTCTAGTCTTGTACCCTTTCTGTGCTAATTTACTGCATTCGTTTATTATGTAGTTGATCGTTTCGTCTCTGTCACTACATAACCTACATTAGCTATTTTGTTGAGTCTTATCTATCATCGCATTCATATGGTTGGTTCGTCTTATTATTATCATTATTAAATTAATATAATAATTTCAAATCATATAATTGTGGATAATTATTTTTGTATTTGATTGACACACATTAAACCGTATAACTGTATGCTAATAATTTAGAAAAGAATATTAAAACCGTATATCTTTGCAAAAGCCAATTTTTTTTTTTTTAAGAATTGAAATTTAAAATCCGATTAGTAGTATTTGTGTTAAAATTATTAGTGTTTAACAGAAATACTTGAAACTATATAGCTGGATGAACAGTATTTGTATCTAAAATTCTTAGTTGAAATTATAATTGATTAAAAATAATAATTTGTGACCAATTACTTATTTAAAACATACAATTAAAATAATGTCACGAATTCAAACAAGCTGACCGTCAGAAACATTTTATATATTTATAAATGTAAGCAAGTAAGTAGGAAAAATATTGATATTTACTGATCAACCTGACAAAAGAGCATGAAATATAACGTTCTCATACGTCCATGTATCTTTTCAAGGTACAAATCAATTTCTATCAGGTAATAAGGTATGTTTATTTAGTACACGCATATAAAATTATTATGTATGGAAATTATTAGATGAACGATAATCTTGCTTTGATAACATGGAAGAGAAAAGATAGTTGACAGTATGTATGCACGTTGTACCGACTTTCTATTTTTGAAATAAATAAAGGAACATTAAAAAAAGATATTGAAGAAACAAACATCTAAAAGTAAAACGAAAGGAAATTAATAGATATTGCAGTGGTGGGAAAGAATATGTTTAATCGGTTGGCAAAAGCAACTATCAAGTCAGGACGAATTAATGACAGCAACACTTGAATATTGATGAGTTCAAGTAGAAGAAATAATCTGGTCACTTTCTGTGAATAAATTATATATATATATATATATATATATATATATATATATATATATATATATATATATATAAGTCAATTTTAAGACAAGTTCAGCAGGTTTCAATTCAGAATTCCCTTCGACTGCTTGCCATAACAAGGTTATTGACTTTGCCATAACAGTTATTTACTTAGCCATCGCAAGGTTATTTGCTGATAGCTGGAAGAATAATAGCTAGATTCATTCTATTTCCTAGGATTTAGTAGGTTTCATTTGTTTAATGGCATATCAACCTTTCTTGGTAATTTAATACCAAAGCCATCATCCTAGAAGAGCAGCAGTGTTACAATTTAACCCGTAACAGGGAGGATAAGGGGTTTCATACCTTTCCCAAGGTTATTTATCCGAAAGTGAACGTAATAGCGTGACTGGAGTTCGAACTCCCTTACTAAGACTCCTACGTTCATCTCTTACTATGACTTACTACGTTCATCTCTTAATAAGACTCCTACGTTCATCTCTTTAACGATAATATCACTACGACACTAACTTTTCCTAGGGCATTAACGCTAAGGGAAATACAGATAACCTGCTCCTGGATTTGAACTCAGGTCACCGTGTCAATTTTTACGACAGTAACCATTATACCACATGTGTCCCCAATTATATATAGATATATATATATATTTACTAAGTTATCCTTTGTATGACACTAAATTACATCTGATGGTAAAGTGAGTGTGGACTATATCTTCATTGCCATTACTCTCTGGACCATTTTAACGCGGGTCGGGGTAGAACATATTAGCGTTTTCTATAGGGATAGATTTGTTTATAAATTATTTAATACAAATAAAGATTAAAAAGAAAACTCTTAAGAATCAACAACACGTTCGTTTTTTTTTTTTTTTGTTTTTTTTGACCGTGTAAGGGAAACATGACGCTAACCTCTTGGAATAAAATACTCAAAATATTTTTGACATCAATTAATCCTGAGTGTATGTAGGTATGTATTTGTGCACTCACGTAAATTAGGCTCAGTCCTGCCTTGGTGTTCGAAGGTAACCGTCTGTGAAAGAATGAACGAACTTCTAAATCATTCATTTATAAAAGAAATGCAAATGATTAAGAAAAAAGTTCTGTGAATAAAAGAAAAATCCACAGCTGTTAATTAAGATTTCGATAGATGCTTTCTAAAAAATGTCTTTGTATGGGAAAAAAACTGCCCGTAAACGAACAAAAATCTTAGAATCATAACATGGTTTGCAAGGGTAATAATTTATCTGAATTTTGAAAATTAAGGTAATTACATTTTTCAGCGATGATAATTTAGATATATTTCACGTATACTTTTTTTTTTTAATTCTCTCGGTAAAGTGTAGGTACTGTATAAACAACGAGACACACACACATATACACACTAGCACGGGCGTGCAGACACATACATGAACTCACTTACATCCACACACACACACACACACACACACACACACACATACATACATACATACATACACACACACACATACATATATATATATATATATATATATTTTCATGATTTTTAGATATATCACAGTAATCACTGATGTTTTAAAATACACAAACTTCTACATAAATGGAATAGCAATATTTAAATACAATCTAGATACATATTTGTGGAATTCTAACCCTGAAAAGCAACGACAAAAGACAATCAATTACTAATGCACCACAATGAGGATTGTAGGTCGTTAAGGTTAATCGAGTTCATATTTTTAATATAATGTATAAAACGAATAATTTACATTATAAGAAGAATGTAGACATACACTCTATTCATTGATTCATTTTTTAAATACTACTCGTCAAATCTGTGCCTTCACAGGTTTGCACCGGTTAAACTTGACAAATGACCATTCTACAAAAAACAAATCGATATTTTCTATTCATCTGTCATTTTCTTTTTGAAAAGTAATGTCTTTGACCCAAGCTAAGCGCTTAAGTCGCCACTAAAATCTTTGATGTTAACCGCTTAATGTCTGGATCAAGAGAACAAATCACAGACCACATACGCATACAGACGGAAACACACATACACACTAGCACGAATATACAAATATGCATCGAAAAGCACACACACACACACACACTGACACCCATGAAGGTAAACACAAACATGCTCAGTTCTTAGACGAGGCTGGAATATTTTAGCTGTGATGTCGTATTATAAAGTCTACGTAGCAAGATATAATAAACAGAAAAACATTAATTGTTAAAATTATCAGCTAAATACAAGTAAGTAAAGTCGGCGACCGTAGTGGAGGGCGATCAGAAGGCTCCCTCTTCAATAGCTACAACACCAAGTTGTAAGGGAGGTCGCTACTCCTTTCCCTGGATTGCTCCACTTTACCCTTGATACCCACCTTATATTGCTGAGTGTTAACCAAGGAGGTATCAAGTGCCATTTTTTAAGTCTTTGGTATGACGCGACATGGGATTGAATCCAAGTCTTCTGGACCATTGATGAACGGCGAGTATAAAACAATTGAGATGACCGTGGTGCCC
>OY757905.1:102434973-102709973 GCA_963585895.1 Sepioteuthis lessoniana | reverse complement strand
AGTAACGATATTTTTTTCAAATAGATAATGCAATTATCAGTACTAACTATACTGCTTTCATATATTCCCTTTGAGATCAAGAATTACGTTTGGATTAATTACTATTAAAAAGATTTCACCTTCTAACTTATATATTCATATATAATGAAATATTAATTTAACTGCTTAAAATATGAACAGTTATATGAAATTAAAAATTGATAAATATCCCTTAAGAATAGAAAGAAATTAAAGATCAATAAATATTCCTTTAGAATACAGAGGAAAACCGGGGGAAATCATTAAATAAACACAAATACATGTGAAACAATTTTCGGTATTGTTGCCGAAATACGAGTCTGCTTACAACTGAGTCTTATACATACAACTTACTGTACATGGTAAATGGTGAAAAAAAATTGGTAAAATTTGATTTGGTTGTGCCAGATCTCCTTCAAATTTAAATTTTGATTATTTTCAAAATGCTTGAATTAAGATATGTACACAAGGTGGGTTAAAAACTTTTTAAGACCGAAACTGTGTTCAACAAAACACAAATGAACTATGAATGAAACGTTCATTTTATTTTTAAAAAAGCCTCTTCTTCATTTGATATACGTATTCCAGCGAGTTTTACTTTGGTCAAAATAAGTGCAGAAAATTTTCTGTCGAAATTGAATAAAGCTGGGTGGTGTATATTTTTATGTTTTCTAAGTCCATAAATCTGACTGAGATACGTGATGCATTCAGTAAGTTTACAGACTCTTTTGTTTAGAGGCATTAAAATTGTCGTAGACACTTGGACATTCACTATATTATTACTATTCATCTCATGAGATGACTGACCAATTTTCATGAATTCAGGTTCAAATGAACAGCTACAGCAGGAATTGGAATGCACCCTACTAACATCTGGTTGTCCCAGCTGGTGAATTTCAAAATGCAATGTTGATTTTGAAGAGCGATTTGCAACAAAATTCTGTTTTAAACTTGGAAAAAATGCCACAGCAGAAACGTATGGAAGGCTTCAAACTGCTTTTTGACTATCTTGCATGTTGAGTGGCATAAGAGATTCAAGGAAGGCAGGGGGGTCTGTGAGGGATGATGAAAGATGTGGGAGGAGTAAGGAAGTCAATACACCAGAGTTGATTGGCCAAAGAGTGAGGGTTAGGGTTAGGGTTACTATGTTGAGGTTTTAAGGGAGTTCAGGAAAAGATTCCGTCGGAAGAGGCCAGCACATTTCAAATCGGCTCAGTGGCATTTCCACCAGGACAATGCGCCAGTCGACAACTACATCCTTGTCACAGACTATTTGACCAAGATGGGCATCAAGACAGTTCTTTACCCCTCCCTATAGTCCAGACCTTGCTCCCTGTGACATTTAGTTATTCCCTAAGCTCAGAGGCTGTCATTATGAGACAATTGAGGAGATGAAAGAGGCTGTGACAAAGGTCATTGACACGCTCACACAAGAGGACGTCCATGTGGTCTTTCAGAGGTTGTTGGTATGATACAACAAGTGCATTGCAGCCGGAGGAGATTACTTCGCAGGGGACTAGAGTTCCATGTGTGTACTATCAATGAAACTGCCCACACGAACTGTCTGGAAACTTATCTAATGTTCCTCATATATATTTTTTTAGTTTAATAAACAAAAAAAATTCACATTTGCGATTGATCAAAAACAGCAGTTCACAAAGTACGGGAACGAGTTTATCCTTTTTTTTTTTTCAAATGTCACAGACTTGTCTACAGTACTTTTCGTCCTCGTAATAGTAGAGTTAAAGTTTACTAATAATTCGTATTCAATTTGTAAAATCTATTTTTTCAAAGCCACAACGAGTAAAATACACACACACACACTCACACACACACACACACAGACGAACACCCTTCGTGTTAATAGTAATAAATACCCAATGATACTTATATCCAACTTTGGTAAAAGAAAAAAATCGAAATCAAAGCAAACCTAAATGCAAAAATACTCAGCAAAAGCAAAAAGTTTAGCGAAAATATTGCATTAATTTATTAAAAGAGCTTTTCTTATGGAAAATATATTATCACATTTCAATTTTACAGTGTTTCTGGTTATGAGGTGAATTTGCTGAGTTCCAGTTTGACTTGGAATGTAAGATACACAGCTGCATGAGACAAAAATATGGAATTGATTAAGAAAATCGAAAGAAAACAGAGTTAGACAATCTATCAAACACATGAAGGAATGTGTCTGCTTAGATAGAAAAACGCACCGGCAAAACAGAAAGAAAATGAAAGCGTATATATATATATATATATATATATATATATATATATATATATATATATATATATATGTATGTATGTATGTATGTATATATATATATGTATATGTATATATATATATATATAAATGTATATATATATATACATATATATATATAAATTGTGTATATCTATCTATCTATATATATGTGTATATATATATATATATATATATATATATATATATAAATTGTATATAAGTATATATTTTTGTATAGAGGGAGAGAGAGATAGATTGAGGGAAAGAGAGAGATGCACTGAGAGAGAGGGGAAGAGAGGGAGGGAGATCCATTACATTTTGATATCTACATTCATATCCATCTATCTAACTATCTATCTATCTAATTATCTATCTATCTATATATCTATCAAACAATTAAATTCTTAACGTCAGTACACTATCATTTAAATATGTAATAAATTTTAACTTTTGCACAGACACCCCCCCCCACACACACACGCATATATATATATATATATATATATATATATATTATATATATATATATATATATATATATATATATATATATATATATATATTGTACAGTTACGATATATACCACATTCATGAAATGAGTTAGCAAAAGTTATTGAAAAAAAATTTTTACAGTATATTTTTCCATAATTACATTTTCTACTGCAAAATTATTTTTCATCTCATATTTTTGTGAGATGAAAATAATTTTGAAAATATCTTTTGAGTCTATTCAAAAATGACGGTAAATCAAGTAAAGAGCTTTAAAATTGAAAAGAGGTCTGTCATTAAATTTTTCGTCCCTGAGAAGTCTATAATAAATTTCCTGAAGAATGTTGCACGTGTACGGAGTGGCATGTTTTTGTATTAAGAATATTTTCTAATTAGTGAGTAAATTTTCTTGATAGATTAACTCGATATATATATATATATATATATATATATATATATATATATATATATATATATATATATATATATATATATATATATATATATATATACGTATGGGTGACTGTGTGTTTGTCTGTGTGTGTGAATGTGTGTATATGAGTGAGTATATGTGTGTGCATATGTATGTGTGAGTGTGTTTGTTGGTGTTTGTGTGTTATTGTTTTTCTAATTATTTTCATGAGTTATATTTTTTCTTTTTTTTTAAATCCCCTTATTCATTTGATGACCTTGGTATATATCATAAACGTAACACACACACACACACACACACACGCTCACGTGCACGTGTGTGGTGCACGTGTGTGTGTGTGTGTGTGTGTGTGTGTGTGTGTGTGTGTGTGTGTGTGTGTGTGTGTGTGCGCGCGCGCTAAGTGAGAAAGTGAGTTAGAGAAGGGGTGAGAAGAAGGAGGGTGATAGCTATATGTCGTGAGAGGAGCAGGCGTATTTCTTATATCAAATAAGAGCGATTCTATTTATACCTAAAACAACACCAACGATGTTGTAAAAAGACATTTTTTAACGTTTCTCTGAAGTTTCCGCTTCAAAGAAAGGCATTTCACGAAAAGCACAAATATCTCAAGTTGATTCAATTTATATTCTATCATAGTTATTCGCAACAAATTTAATTTATCGTGATTTTGTAGTATATTTTTTCTCAATTTAGGACATCTAAGCCTGGTTTCTTTTTCATATCGTTTTACACTGTCGTATGTCATTTATTCATATTTTTGCATGTGGTTTTGTGTCTTTTTCAAGTACAACTTCTTTTATTAAAGCAACTGTATATTCTTGCTTTTTCGGGACATTTTTTTCAAGATTCCTTCCTCAAAATCTACTGTCCTTCCTTGTGTTCAATTTTATTGAATTTTTTTTACTATTTCGCTTCATTAATAAGAGCCAATTAGTATGCTATCTTTTTTCTGCATCTTGTAGAAGATCTCTGCCTATTCTATATCGTATTCTTTTTTTTTTTTTTTTTGGTTCATATTATATTAGTCCTTTTTTATGATTCATCATTTTCCTTTTTCACCTCCAATACAATAAATGATAGAAAAACGAAAAAGATGTACCTTTGTTTTTACTACTTGGAATTTATTATTTTGTTTTTTCTCCTAGTTAAATTTATTTATTTTTTGATCTTTCTATCATATCTATGCATCATGTCCATCAAGTTTTTTTGTCTATATATGCATATTCAGTCTATTTAGGCTTTATGTATAAAAATATTCTTCTTTCTTGGATTTGAATTCTATTTAGATTTGTTTCTTTCTATTTTAAATCTGTGCTTTCTATTCCCTTTATATCTGTTCTTTCTGATAATTTTCTTTGATTCTTTAATCCTTGATTCCAACGAGGCTCCATGAAAGAAAAAAAAAAAGAAAAAGACAAACAAAAACAAAATAAAACTAACAAATGTACCCTTATTTTTTTGCTTTTGCACGTTTTCGTTTGCTTTCTTTCTACCTCTTCCTTTTTTTTCTTTTCTTTTTTTGAATCTTCCCATGCTTTTCGCTTAGCGATTCCAGTTTTCCCTATTTTCATTTTTCTTACATTTCTTCCCTCGTTTCGTGATTTCTTTATTTATTATTGTATTTTGCTACAGTTTTAGTTTGTCTCTTCCATTCTCTTTTTCTTTCAATAATAATTCCTGCTGTGTTTTCTTAATTTCTAAACATAGCAACTCTGAACGTTTTGTTATTTCATTTCTTTTTTATGCCTAATTTAGTTTCTTTCTTTCTTTCTTTCTTTCTTTCTTTCTTTCTTTCTTTCTTTCTGTCTTCATTTTTCTTTATTTTTCTTTATTTATTTTTCTTTCTTTCTTTCTTTTTTTCTTTCTTTCTTTCTTTTTTTATTTATTTATTTATTTATTTGTTATGTCTTTCTTTCTTTCTTTCTTTCTTTCTTTCTTTCTTTTGATTTCCTGAACTCTGAATTTACTAATTCATATGATTCTTCCTGTGTCCCGATATTCTCACTGTTGTTATCTCGATCTATTTTTTTCTTTCTTTCTTTCTTTCTTTCTTTCTTTCTTTCTTTATTTATTTGTTATGTCTTTCTTTCTTTCTTTCTTTCTTTCTTTCTTTCTTTCTTTCTTTTGATTTCCTGAACTCTGAATTTACTAATTCATATAATTCTTCCTGTGTCCCGATATTCTCACTGTTGTTATCTCGATCTATTTTTTTCTTTCTTCTTTTCTTTTCTTTTCTTTTTCTTTTCTTCTTTCAGAGTTCTTCTACTTTCAGTATATTTCTTTCTGTTCTGTTCTGTTCTGTTCTATTCTTCATCATTCATGTGTTTTCTTCCCCAAATCTCAGCTTCTTTAAACTTAATTCTTTTTTCTTTTCTTTTCTTTTCTTTTCTTTTCTTTTCCAAAGTCAGATTTTCCACCTCACCTCAATCATACGTTGTTTTATATGAAAAAAAAGCTTCAACCCTCTTCTAACATTTTTCCTAAATTGATGTGCCATTGAAAATAACGATGCAGTTGTTGATGGAGCGTGATCTCATTTAGAGATCACTTGAACAGAACGGCAAGTGATCAGTGTAAGTTAAAATCTTGAATCAAGAAAAGAATTACTCAAGCATTCACCAATCAGTCTAAGTGGCGGCTAATATTACTCCAAACGTTTCCTTTTGGAAAAAAGAAAAATGAAACTTACTTCCGAGAAACAATGAAAATCATTGAAGAGAAACAAACTTACTTATTTGATGGCCGGCAATAAGCACATTCAGATATTTTTAAATGCGTTTGACACGGAAAAATGTTTTCAGGATGGATGTATGAAACAGCAATCATTTGTTGTTGTTGTCTTTTTTGTCTATGATCTTAAGTGAATTTTTAAAAAATCTCTCGTTTAGAATTCCGAGATATTGTTTTCTTGTGGTATGGTAGCTAGACTATTGCAGAATATCTATATATAGTCTTAATCAAGAGAACTACTTAGTTAAAATAATGAGTCAGAAAAACTAGTGAGGGAGGATGTTTTAAATTAGCCCCGAGAAGTATCCAAGAATTATTAGGGTGCGAACTTGAAATTCATGTGAATTATACTTAGCAAGATGAGGCAATAACAGAAAGTCCAAGGCAACTGTGACAACTGTTAAACATTGAAAATGCAGGTCACGATATCTTTTAGGAAAACTTATGTCGCCCGGGCTAAAGAAGTCAACTATATGCATAAATATATGTTTTATGATACCTTATAAAACCCGTATATATCTTCATGTTTTTGAGTACGAATGACTCGGCCTTTGATTCAGGACTTCCTCTTAAGTAGAATGAGCTATTTAAATTGCACTTTAAGATGAAGCCAATGTAACGGTATTTTTGGTGTGATTGTAAAAATGCCCTTATATGTGAAAACTGTCAAGAATATAACGTAACTCCAGTAAAAAAACAAAAAACAAAAGAAATAAGAAGAAAACACTCCTGACAAAGACAAATTGAAGGAAGTTTTAGGTTTGTATTCTTCTAGAATCTATATAATTACAGAACATTGCCTTCAATATTTTCTAAAAAAGCGTTTAGACACCTTGATATAAAATTCCACAAATGCTACGCGAACCTCATAAAACGTAATGACAAAATGAAAGAGACTGTTGATTTACATTTTTATCATTTGCCACCTTTTTCTGATCTCTTAATCAGTTAACCTGATTTATATATGCGTATCATTCTGTAGTTTTAAGTGGGAAAACCTATAAAATACGAAGGGTTAAGCGGCATCAGCAGAATGAGGAGTATATTAGACTCGGTTCATCCCGCTTTTTTGGAGAGGGTTAAAAGATTAAACAGATTATTTCTTTGACTGAAGAAGAAAGCACACTTTACATTTAACCACTCATTCTTTCTACAGTTATCTTGTATTATGTTCTTTTCAATAAAGAAAAACTGCCGTCAATATCTGTATCCAAGTTGTTTCGAAATAGTCTTGGACACCCAGAAAATACATTGATGGGTAAATCTATTTTTATGTAAGGGTTCCTGTCGATAAGCCGCCTTTCAAAACCACACTGCTAACTGACTTTCCAAGCAAGGTGTTGACTATAGTGCCGACCAAATTTTCTACATAAAAACCTGGTAGGCAAAATTTAGAGTAATGACGAGCAACAATAATAACAACAGCATGGAGACCAGCTAAATCCACATTGACAAGAAGATAAGAAACCACTTTTTTTTATTCATAAAATGTGTGAATTATGTTCTACAGTTCAAAAGGCTGCTGAATGGAAGAATTCGAAAAAAAAAGGTAAACACTTGAAGCACATAAACACGCGTGTAAATATTCTTAATAAAAACGTAGTAAAAAAAAGCTGGAAAAAAAGAAAATCAATTTTCAGTAATACACAACAAAAGAGAAAATTTTGGAGGTTTTGTTGAATTGTCTCTTGTATTTAGGTTAAAAAGATTCACTCCATCGTAATGCCTCCAAAACAAGCCCTACTTTATTCTCGTGTCTGTTAGTAAATCATCCATTATCTTTTAGAAAACCAGTGCCACTTAAAACGGATATCCACCTTTCAATATCATTGTAGTTCTCATCAAGATCAGAAAAGGGGAATGGAAAAATTCGGGTTTGTCACATTATCAGAAATATAATATTAGAGAAGACTTTAACCTATATTTCATAAATACTGTGAGAACTTAAGATTACCCTATGATTGTTCTTATTTTTTGTCTTGTTTTTCCTTTGGCAAAAGCCAGGATCCATAATTTTCAAGTCAAACACCATTTAAAAAGATAAGGTTGAATTTTTATTTCTCTTGCCAAGTAAAAAATCAATTCATAGTGACTTTTTTGCCATGCGTAAATTTGCATAAATTAGTAGTAGGGAGCTGTGTTTATAGTTGCACCATTTTTCATGGAAATGAATTGTGATGGCTTCTTCAATGCCAGAGAAAACTCAGCATCACCTTTTTTTAAAGACCGCTGAGTCCAAAAATTATTCTTTACTATAGATTCAGTGTGTTCCCACTTCATGAATTACCTTTACAACTCTGGCTCAAAGTGACAAAAGCGTTTGTAAATATATTATTTTTTATTAATAACATGCTTCTTTGTACAGATGAAACATTCTTCAGTAAATTTCAGATGGTGTGCACTTCTCAACCACCGGAAACTTGATAACAAAAAACTGTTCCAGAAAGGAAGATTTTTATTTGTCACTCTACCTTGCTATGTACCCATAACTGGAGGAATGAATACATAGATGTATCCCTTCCAAAGTCATTAAGAAATGAAACGCCACAAGCTGTGTCTAGTATTTAAACTCAAATTGTCAATTTTATTTCCTAAGACCATAACTATTGCACTAAGAATGCCTCAAAATTTTCTTAATATGGGTTGTTTTTTGTTTTTATTTTTTTTTTAGATATATGAAAGTCTCTAACCTATAAACTCGGTGATATTTATCTAATGGATATTTTAATCTTATATGTGTGGTTTCATAGTTAATGAAAAACGTTGATATGTTGAGGAACAGCATAATACCTAAGAAAATATGAGACTCGAAAATTTTATTTTGTTAAGCACTTCCTCCTTTGTGAAAATGTACCATTTTAGAATTTTCGGTCTCATTCATTCACAAAGAATGTAAAAAGAATAAGTAAAATAGTTAATTATAGTTTAATTTAATCCAGGAACACTTTAATTATTTAGATTTATTTTTATTTTGTTTATCTTATATTTAAGTATTAATTTGAGATGAGAAAACTCAAACGAAGTATGATTAACATAAACAGACGAAAACCAAAGAAGCTTCTCCGGAGAAAGAGAATTATTAGATAAGATAATCTTTCAAGAAACAAGGAGCGCATTGCTCACCTAATAAAA
The DNA here is from genome assembly GCA_963585895.1 of Sepioteuthis lessoniana. Lineage (NCBI taxonomy): Eukaryota > Metazoa > Mollusca > Cephalopoda > Myopsida > Loliginidae > Sepioteuthis > Sepioteuthis lessoniana. Next base: position 102,700,926 of record OY757905.1, on the reverse strand, counting down.
TTGTTCCATACGAAATTTGAAAAATATTTTCATTTAGTTTATTGCATTATCTATAAATATTTACCAATTATAATCAAATTTGTTTCAAGTATTTTTCTTTTGAAAATTTATATCGCGAATACTAAAAATTCAATCTTCTTCAATATCCTGTCCCTATAAAATCATATAATAAAAAAAAAATCATGGAGTGAATTTTAGGAAAGAATTCAGTGAAAAAGAAATGAATAGCTTCAGAAAGCAGGAGATTAAGCGTCTTTCCAATGTATTTGCTCGAAGAAAGAATAAAACTGTGGAAACAGCACTTTGAAAACTTTAGAAAGAATAAAACTGTGAAAACTGTGGAAACAGCACTTCGAAAACTTACTAGGAAACCCACCGAAAATAACACATGAACCAATCACCAGAATAATTAGCAAACAATTAGACATTAAACTAGGACCGTTCACACAAGAAGAACTCGACTCGGTTCTCAGAAAAATTAAAAATAGGAAAGCTGCAGGGCTGGACGAAATTCCCCCGGAAGTATGGAAGACCAGACAATTCGATGACATACTGCTCCGACACTGCAACACAGTATACAATCAAAATCCGATCGATAGATGGATGAAAGGATGCATACTCCCCTTCCCTAAAAAGGGGGACCTTGGATTAGCCAAAAACTACCGAGGCATAACACTTACATCCATAGCAGCCAAAATCTACAATGCCCTACTGCGAAACCGCATAGAACCCAAAATCGACAACATACTTAGAAAAAAACAAAATGGCTTCCGAAGAAATAGATCCACGACCTCACAAATATTAAACATCCGTAGAATCCTTGAAGGTGTACGGGCAAAAAACCTACAAGCGACATTAATTTTTGTTGACTTTACCAAGGCTTTCGATTCCATTCACAGAGGAAAGATGGAACAAATCCTACTAGCGTAGGGCATACCTCAAGAAACCGTAGCAGCAATAACGATTCTCTATAGAAACACCAGATGGAGACACAGAATAATTTGACATTGTAGCAGGAGTACTACAAGGGGACACGCTGGCTCCGTACCTCTTTATCATTTGTCTAGACTACGTACTTAGAACATCGATTGATAAAATCAAAGAGAATGGCTTCGAACTGACGAAGAAAAAAAGCAGAAGGTACCCCGCAACAACAATTACCGACGACGACTACACCGATGACATAGCGATTCTGGCAAATACACCCAACCAAGCCAAAACACTACTGCATAGTTTGGAACGAGGAGCAGCAAACATAGGCCTCTATGTTAATGCACACAAAACGGAATATATGTGCTATAATCAAATGGGGGACATCTCCACTCTAGAAGGAACCCCTCTTAAACTAGTAGACAAATTCACTTACCTAGGAAGCAGCGTCGAATCAACCGAAAAGGACATCGAAACGAGGTTAGCGAAAGCATGGACAGCTATTAATAGGTTATCGATTATTTGGAAATCAGACCTAACCGATAAAATGAAACGCAGTTTCTTCCAGGCAGCGGTCACATCGATACTGCTATATGGCTGCACTACATGGACGCTAGCAAAACGGCTAGAGAAGAAGCTAGACGGCAATTACACAAGAATGCTACGTGCAATCTTAAACAAGTCCTGGCGACAACACCCCACAAAACACCAACTGTACTGCAACCTTCCCCCTATCACGAAAACTATTCAAGTTAGACGAGCCAGACATGCAGGACACTGCTGGAGAAGCAGGGACGAACTCATAAGAGATGTACTCTTATGGACCCCCACACATGGCCGTGCAAAAGCAGGACGACCAGCTCGAACATACATTCAGCAGCTATGTGAGGATACGGGATGTTGTCCTGAAGACCTACCTAGGGCTAATAACGATAGGGAGGAGTGGTGAGAGAGGGTCAGGGATATCCGTGCTACCAGCGCGATATGATGATGATGATATACAAGCAAGCCGTAATCTAAAAATATTAAAATTTTAAAAACATTTGCCTACGAAAATACTACTTTGCTAACCATATTAAAAATACATACGGGTCTTCTATTGCTGAACATCTGATAAATAACCGTGATTATGCCTCGTCCTACAGTGCGGACCTGTTTACTCTTCTAAGCAGGTCCGCACTCGGATTTCCATCTCAAAGTGTTTGAGACCATTCATATTTTGATCCATAAACAGTCCCTATGAAAACAGAGGAAATATTTTTTGGGTCTTAATTCGATTACCATTTTTAACATTCTCCTTCCTGACGTTTTTTTCCTAACATTACAGTGACTGTTTCCTCCTTCTGTGTCTTAATCGTTATACTAGTTCAAACTGGGATTTTTATTTTTTTATTTTTTAACCATGAATACATTTGTTTTTTTTTTTGCTTTTTTCACAATAATTAAATCATGTACCCGCCATAGAATATACATATAATGCCCTTCTACGAAACTGCATAGAACCCAAAATCGACAACATCCTTAGGAAAAACCAAAATGGTTTCCGAAGAAATAGATCCACGACCTCACAAATATTAACCATCCGTAGAATCCTTGAATGTGTACGGGCAAAAAACATACAAGCGACATTACTATTTGTCGACTTTACCAAGGCTTTCGATTCCATTCACAGAGGAAAGATGGAACAAATCCTACTAGCATACGGTCTACCTAAAGAAACCGTAGCAGCAATAACGATTCTCTATAGAAACACCAACGTGAAAGTACGATCACCAGATGGAGACACAGAATACTTCGACATTGTAGCAGGAGTACTACAAGAGAACACGCTAGCTCCATACCTCTTTATCATTTATCGAAACTACGTACTTAGAACATCGATTGATAAAATCAGAGAGAACATGGTTCGAGCTAACAAAGAAAAGAAGCAGAAGGTACCCCGCAAAAACAATTACCGACGCCGACTACGCCGATGACATAGCGATACTGGCAAATACACCCAACCAAACCGAAACAACTTACCTGTTTGGAACGAGCAGCCGCAGGCATAGGCCTCTATGTCAATGCACACAAAACGGAATATATGTGCTATAATCAAACAGGTGACATCTCCACTCGAGATGGAACCCCTCTTAAACTAGTAGACAAATTCACTTACCTAGGAAGCAGCGTCGAATCAACCGAAAAGAACATCGACACGAGGTTAACGAAGGCATGGACAGCTATCAATAGGCTATCGATTATATGGAGATCAGACCTAACCGATAAAATGAAACGCAGTTATTCCAGGCAGCGGTCGCATCGATACTGCTATATGGATGCACTACATGGACTCTAATAAAACGGCTGGAGAAAAAGCTAGACGGCAATTACACAAGAATGCTGCGAGCAATCTTGAACAAGTCCTGGCGGCAACACCCCACAAAGAAACCAAATGTACGGCCACCTGCCTCCTACCACGAAAACTATCCAAGTTAGACGAGCCAGACATGCAGCACACTGCTGGAGAAGCAGGGATGAACTCATAAGTGATGTACTCTTATGGACCCCCACATATGGCCGAACAAAAGCAGGATGACCAGCACGAACATACATTCAGCAACTATGTGAGGATACGGGATGTAGTCCAGAAGACCTGCCGGGGGCGATGAACGATAGGGATAAATGGAGAGAGAGGGTCAGGGATATCGGTGATACCAGCACGACATGATGATGATTATGATGATGATATATATATATATATATACATATATGTGTGTGTGTGTGTGCGTGTGTGATTCTTTATGTCGTTTGTTTAAAGCATATTAACCTTCGAGAATTATGCCAAAGTCTTCCTTGTATAATAACCTTAGTAATTTATCTTACATATACCTGTGGGGTAAAGGTGTTCATGCCCTTCAGACGTTGATTAGTCTGAATGTGAACATACTAGCTTACAACGTTGTCCGCAGTCCAGCACGTTAGACACTTTGCCTTGAAGAAATTTACATTTCTTTCTTTATTCTTTGTCTTCATCTCACTCTCTCTTTCTCTCTCTCTCTCTCTCTCTCTCTCTCTCTGATAATATATATATATATATAATGGAGTATGGTAAATTCATAAATAACAAGAGTTATCTGATGTATTGTTTAAATTTAATACGATCTCAAATAGTTGCTACATATTCACCACCTGCATATTTAATAATTATACTGCATTTGAATGTTTTTAAAATCCCTATACTATTAATATATGTATTTTCTCGGCCATGATCAAACTAATTGATAAGGAAAAATGTACTGAGTGATTCCAACGGCATGTCAACCCGTCGAGGGTTATTCTATATCTAAATGTTTGGTAAATGCATTCATTCTATATTCAGATTGACGTTTGCGTAGAGGTTTCTTAGGTGTTTCTGTTTGGGTTTTTTTTTTTTTTTTTGTTTATGGTTTTTTTTTGGCATACGATCATATCAAATACGAATGATTTTAAAGAAATTTATTTGACCCATAATTTGGATTCTTAGAAGTAAACTTCTCTGGGTCAGAGTAGACCTGGGAGTAATGTTATTGAAGGAGTACTTTGCTCTTCCCAGATCTCCAGAATTTTAGCTTCAGTTTAGTCTCAAATCAAAATCCTTTCTTTTAGAGTGGTCTTGCGAATTTTCAGCCCTTTTAGGGCTTGAAAAATATCTTCATTCATGCCAGCTTTGACGAACATCATTGGGGTAAGTCCACTCGGTGTTGTGGCTAACGTGCTTGACAGCGGCATTGTAATAAGTGTGTTCGAACTCCAGCAGGGTTATTACAATCACTTTCGGCCTTAAAACCTTTGGAGAGGTATGAGCCCCAAGGTATGAGTTAAATAGTTCCACTACATTTATTCTAAAAAGAAAACCTCGGTATTGAATAACCCACGCTGGTTAATAAGCCATAAAAACAAATAACAAAAAACACACACACACACAACTCACAGCAGATATTGTATACAGAGGAGTAGTAAATGTTAAAGAAGACTGTTTTTAGTTGTTTTTTTTAAAATCATGACAACCAATTTAACAATAATTTTGAACTTATTTTGTCTTCATATTTAATATCGTTTCTTGTTTTTGCTCATAAAAACTAAATAATAAATTGTTGATTGTTGAAAGGTTATGCCCAAATGAACCAAAGATAAAGTATCAGTCGTTATTAATATTTAAGGTTGGCCCTGGCAAACAATAAACGAAGTGAGCAGAAGAAAGAACACAGCCAAAGCAAAACTTAAAGCAGCAAACCAACAAGAAAGAATAAAACTGTGGAAACAGCACTTCGAAAACTTACTTGGAAACCCACCAAAAATAACGCATGAACCAATCACCAGAATAATTAGCAAACAATTAGACATTAAACTAGGACCGTTCACACAAGAAGAACGACCAGCACGAACGTACATTCAGCAGCTATGTGAGGATACAGGATGTTGTCCAGAAGACCTACCTAGGGCGATGAACGATAGGGAGGAGTGGTGAGAGAGGGTCAGGGATATCCGTGCTACCAGCGCGATATGATGATGATGATGATGATGAAGGTTTGCCACTACATAGTTTACCTTCATATTTTTAAAGGACTACAAACATTTCCCCTCCCAATAAAAATGCCAGCGTTATTTACATTAGGATAAATCATATAAATATACAGTTTTATGAAAATTTACATATGGCAAAATGTCACTATCAATTGATTTTTACTTGGCGAGAGAAACAAAATTCAAATTTATCTTTTTAAATGGTGTTTCATTCGAAAATTATGGATGCTGGCTTTTTCCAATGGATAAAAAAACAATCATTGGGTAATCTCAAATTCTCTAGGAACTTATGAAATATAGGTTAAAGTCAGAGAGTAATTGTGCCATTCGCAGATATGAGAAGAGCTGGAAGCTAATAGAATGAAGAATCTTACTTGCAGGTTGTGTAGGTTATTCTTTTCAACATACTTTAACAGCCTCAGAAACTGAATAGGGAGACGATAACATTAAGGGTTCTAACACTTGAGACGAATTGGGCTTTTGTATTCTCTTCCCCATCATACCATTTACCATCACCGACATTGCAGTCATCGGTAATTATGTTACAAAAAGAAGTGAATTCATGTCGACAAAAATGTAAAGTTACTCCAGATGGAGTGGACCAGAACTGGTACTCATTTTGTTGGACCTGTTAATAATTAAAAAAAGGCTTATTTCCGAGCGACAATTATGTGTAGAACTCAACAACAACAACAACAAAAAAAAAACGCTCAAAAATTAGAGCTAACACTACAATGGTTTGGTTGCTTAATGGTATATCAACCTTTTAGGTAATTTAATGCCAAAGCCATTCTCTTAGAAGAACAGTTGTGGTACTATTTAACCTATATCTGGGAGAATAAAGGGGCTCATACCTTTCCTAAAGTTATTTGCCCGAAAGTGGACGTAATAGCGCGACTGGAGTACGAATTCGCTTACTACGATTCCGAAGTCCATCGCTTTAACCATTACACCACGATGACACTCCCAACACTACAATGGAATTATTCGTTTAAAACATTAGAAAAATGGGAATGAGTGTAAAAAGAATTTCAATTTCAATTCCAACTCCTAACTTTTTTTTTTGCATGTGGCTTGTTTTATTCTATAATTTAAATTTAATCAATTACCTAATACGAATCTATTTAGATAGAATGCAAATGTTGTAATTAAATCTAATTATCAACTGGCAAAAAATCCACAGGGCTTTTTTTTTTTAAATTGAAATGAGCAACCAAACCACGCTTCCAACAAAGCTTTAGCACTGGTACATATAATTAATAATTCAATTTTTCTTTTTACGCGATATTCTTTTTAATATAATTAAAGACGCAATAAAAATAACGGCAAATCCATTTCCAGTCAAATAAGTGTCTGTTATAACTCTAAACTATGTAGTAAGGTTTTGGAGAAGTCTCAAAACACTTTATTTTTTAAGTGTTTATAAATTATTACTTTTAGTTAGAATACTTTAAAACGTACAACTCTTTGCAAATACATGTATTTGAGAGGAACAGTTGATATTATATAACTGTATATAAACAAATGATTATTAAACTTGTTTTTTCTCACCAGATTTATCCAGATTGTACTAAATTCTGAATGTTAGAAAGTCTCTGCAGGACCCTCTTAAGTAGTATGGCTTATCTAGTTAGTGTTATAGTCCGGTTAGTTTCAATTATTCTTCTGATAACTAATTTTCCTAGTTCGTCTAACAGGCTTTTATTACCGTTCCTAGGGAACCAACAATAACTGGAACCAATGTCACTTTTATGTTCCAAATAATCTTCAGCTCATCGGCAAAATCCAAGAATAATTTATCTTTTCTTTTTTTTTTAACATTCTGCTGGAATGACAAAATGCAAAGTTGACTAGGTATTTCTTCTCGTTAATCAACGCTAAGCCTGGTTTGTGGGAGGTGCCCGTGGTGTAATGGTTATCGTCGTGGGAATTGGACGCGGCGACACGAGTTCAAATCCTAGACCAGGCTGACTGCAATTCATATAGCACTAATACCCTTAGGAAAGGTATGAATCTAATTATTCTCCCTCTAGCTATGGATAAATAGTAGGGCAGACTAGGTTCTTCAGCCTTGGTGAGGCAACTAGTCTAGGAGAAGGAAAGCTCCGAATTCAAACCTATTAAACTCCGCTTAAAAATTGACCTAAAAAAGTGTCATATCCTGCCCGAGCGGAGGGGTTGGTAAATATGGCTAAGCCTTGGTTTGTGGTCGTGATTGGCTGATTCTGATAAAGATAAAGTGAGATAAAAACGTGATTTCAATGGAACAATGACAATATTGTTATGACTATTATCATACATTTACATATTTTTTTAAATGTCATTAAATATGTTGTATAGTCACAATCCAACTATACAAATATACAGATGCGGGGAAATACGAAACACTGGCGACTCTCCGTTGTTCAGGTGCGAATCTTTTATTAACTTCTTGACTTTAGTTTTTCGACACGAGGAGAGAGAGGAGGTGTCCTCGTGGTGTAATGGTTAAAGCGATGGACTGCGGAAACGTAATACGCGAGTTCGTTCTCCAGCCACGCTATTACGTTCACTTTCGGGGAAAGGTATGAACCACCTTATCCTCCCAGCTATGGGTTAAATAGTATCACTACTGCTCTTCTAGGAGATGGCTTTGGTATTAAATAACCTAAAAAGAGTTGATATGCCATTAGACAAAGAAATCAAACGAGGAGAGAGAGACACAATTATTACTATGCTGACTGTATATTATCTGACCCAACAAACGCGCTGCGCATCCTGTAGCCCCCAACATCTCCGTCGGTAGAGATCTGCAGGACTCCATGGTCAGATTTCAACTTCAACTGTCAGTCATTGAGGCAGACAAACTAACTGTCTCCTATATCGTCCACAGTCAACCCCCAGCTGGACTGACCCGGCCCAGAATCGGATCTCAACTAATGTCTTTTTCAAAATCACGAAATTCTTAGCCCATCGCTTCCGTGCATGATGTCATTCACAACCCAGTCCTATTTCCTATGTGGGTTTTTTATTATGACATTTGCGATTGTTATATCCTCTGCGCACGAGCGTGAACTGTACTCAATGTGTGTGCACCTGCACTAAGAGCCGAATAGTTCAAAGCCCAACCAAACCGAATGATAGAATATAATTAACGAAAAAAGATTAATATAAAAAATCATTCCGTAATTATATAACAAATAACCCATTGGGAATTGATATGCAGTTAAACCAAAGAAAAAAAATACACGCGTGTGTACGGTGTGCGTGTAGAATAATCGGCGTAGTTCATTCAATTCTTAATTAATTCTTGTTAATTGTAACAAATGCTCGTGGAAAAGGGCATGATTCCACCTTTTCCTTTGTCCAGTTATGTGAAAGATTTAGATTCAGGTTACGTGTTTTGGTCATTTATGTATCTCTGTATAAGAAAGTTGTAACACAAGGTCGTTTTTAAACGAAGAACAGCTGGTTTGAATAATGTTTTCCTTTTACTAAACTAGTTGATTTATCACGGAAAAAGAACCCTTTCTCTTTTACTGGAGTAGAAGCTATGGAGTCCTGCTCTTTCAAGAGGCATTACTGCCAAAATAATGTAAACAGTATTACCCAAGATTTGAACACAGATCACCGATTCCATTTCCTAGCACGATAGCAGGATTAATGAATGTCATAAAATAACGGTACTTATTCAAAGGGTCTCTCACAGAGGTTATCTTGAGTTTTATTCGAACTGCAAAACAGGTTGTAAGCTTTTTATTATCAGGACAGATCAATGTTCCAAATTATTCTTTAATAATAGCTTTCTCAGAATGTGAATTCAAGGAAAAGGGGAAACATTTTATCAATAATCGTAGCTGTGTGAATTGCTTCCAGGCCTTTTATTGCTTCTCTTTTTGGTTCTTAGCATTTCACTGAATATTGATCTTGATCAGAGCTTTGTCACCAAAACCTGTACACAGCGTGTGTTCTTCAATCTGCCTTCGGCCTGCACACACGCCTGAGGGACAAATCTCTCCTCTTATTTGTTCATTCTTATCATAATTCTTTAATATCTCAGCCGTGTCTCGCATTTTGAAATAATGTCGACCATTGCGAAGAATAGGAACCATTGCCAGACGGCATCAAGAGAGCTAGAAGAATGGACAATAGAGAAATCGTAAGAAGCGGGCCCACCTATTCCAAGATTACCATCTTTGTCAGTGTTCAATAAGTTTCACGCTAGGATGACTTGGAATAATTTTTCAGTGCTATTTATGAACAAATGGATCTTGGCCGAACAGGTCAAACGCTGATAATTATTCCACGGTATCGTGCTGAGAACGCAGCAATGCTCGAGGATTGATTTTTCAATGAGTTCCGCCCCTCGAGACTTTGCCCGAATGACTTCTTTTATCCAAGAAATAATCAGAAACCCTTTCCCGGCTTTAGCAGAACGAAATCCGTCATTTAAAATTGTGGCCATTGGGAATAAGGATTTCTGATTATAAAAGAGACAGATAAAGGAAGACATGGAGGTGAAAAGTTAGTATTAAGAGAGACAATGAATTGAAAAAAAGAGAAAGAAAAGAAAATGACTTTGTGTTGAAACTCGGACGAAAGAGAAAACTCAAAGCAAATATAAAATACGACTTTACTTTATCCTTTAAAATATTCAGAAAGTTATAACTCATTTATATCCATGCTAAGTCCGAGAGATTTACGGGTAACAATAACTGTATAATATAGAAGAGGAGTTCAGAGACAGAACAATATTTTAAAAAATCCTCGGCAACGTTAGTCACGCATTTTCTTCCGTGATAAGCAAGTGCTTTGATTCTGACCGGGTAAAAGTCTGCAACAATAATGATGACTGCGTCTTTGTAAGGAAAATGTTCGTTTTAGCACCATGCCTCGCGCAATACCTTGTCCCAGTGAGAGGTGACATCGGTCGACATCTTTCTTCTATGAATGACCCAGCTCCACCAATGATCTGTTCTTTAGATCTGGAGAAGCTTACCTAGTCGAAACGTCTTGGAATATTATTCCGGTACAACATCGTCATATGAACCAGGCTGTTCATAAAAATGTAATAGCGTTAACAACTATCCCAGTTGGTTTTTACTGTAGAATAAACCCACTGCATTTCTGCAGAGAAGTCAGACCCCCACCAAGGTGTGTACTGGATATGACATTAAACCATCCGATGGCAAGGATGCAACCTAGGAGGAATTGGGGAATGTGGCATACCCTTTCATTGCCATTGTTTCCAAGTACACTGCAATCTGGTGTGGTAGCACCTTTCAGTCTTATCTATGAGTCAAAGAGAACAAACTACGGGTGCAAACAAATGACTGATGTTAAATTGTATCAATAATTGAAACCCTTTGTGTGCAAAAAATATTGGACTCGTTTAAGAATTTTATCAAAAATGTGTTTAAAATCATATATATATATATATATATATGTGTGTGTGTGTGTGTGTGTGTGTGTGTGTGTGTGTGTGTGTGTGTGTATAAACAGGATTTGGTATCAAATAACCTTTAATGGTTGATATGCCATGAAACCAAACCAAACAATTAATGACATAAAGCCATAAGAATGTTTAAAAAATTCGAAAACCCCAAAAAGAATTTCAATAAGACTGACCATAAAAACAACAGCAAGCGCCCTTGTAAGCAGGAGAAATAACCGTACGAATAGCCATCAAGGCGACAGCACGATTTCCTTTTATTTCTCTGTCTCTGTCTCTCTCTTTCTCTCTCTCTCTCTCTCTCTCTCTCTCTCACACACACACACACACACACACACACACACACACACACACATACATACCATCCGTCCGTTATAGTTCTAAGCAATTCCGCTAGACAATAGCCAGTGTTCACAGAACTTATATTTGTAAGTTTTCGCTGTTCGGCCAACACTAGTGTGTCCATGTGAGGACATCGCTAATGAATTATTCCTTAATTCTCCGGCTTAAATAATATAAAACAGATAAAGAAAATAAGAGAGAATAAAAATGATTTTAATCAGGTGAAACTCATGCAAAAGATTTATTAATTGATTCTAACAGCATGTCAAATTGTTTGTAGTTATTCCATGCCCCCAATCTATGGAACCACATTCATTTTACATTTGCATATTTTTAATAGTTTTTGAGTGATTTTGCTCATAGTTAAGAATAATTTGCAAGCTGATATATTTGACACCTACATGGGGTCCTGACAGGTACTATCACTTCGTGTCAGTGTTGGCCTAAGGGTAAGATCAATGAAAGGACATTCCAAAGTCCCCAGAACTGGATCTAACAATTAGAAGCAGTTTAGGGTCATACTCAGGAGACCGATTATTGGGCGGGGCCTTACTCCTCGGTTAAAACCAATCAAGTAATCGCGTGACCTACGACACCAGAGCGATCATACATCTAAGAACATAACAGGTTATTAGCTTCTACTTTCTGTAAACTATCGAGAACATGTATTTTACGCATCATTGAGAATTTATTGAACCTTTTGTATTTTAATATGACATACAGGCCTCATATAAAATTTGGTAACTGGTTTCAAAATTGTCACCCATTTATGTGCAGAGTAGGCTTCTTGCTTCATATCATTTGGTATCTAGTGGGAATCAGGGTATTCAATGTGACCTGACATTAATTATCATATGTATTATTCGTCTCTAAGCTTAGTCATGCACAACACCTCACTCACGAGTAGGATACGACATAAGGCCAATTTTTAGTCGGTTGGTTAGTTGTTTTTTTTGGGGGGGGGGTTATGGAATATCAAACTTTGTAAGTTTTTTAACGTCAAATCCATTTTTATGAAAATTGTTCAATTTCAAACAATTCCGTTTAGGATAAGTTTCAATGTAAGTACATTTTAAATATGAAAAACATCTCTATTTCAAGCTATTCTGTTTAGTCAAGCAGCTCTAATTCAGGTAATTCAGTTTAGTATAAGTTCAGATTTTGTTTACACACAGTTAAATGTCAAAACAGTTCTATATTAAACAAATCAGTTTAGTGTAAGTAGAGTTTCAATATCAAAAACAATTTCATTTCAAATAATTTAGTGTATCATAAGCACGCAGTTTAAATATAAGTAAGTTTAATTGTCAAAAACATTTCTATTTCAAGGTTTTCAGTTTAGTCAAACAATTCAGTTTAGCATAAGTATGCCATTAGTTCTATTTAACCCATAGACAGGGTCCTATCAGGTGGTACCACGCCGGGTCAGAGTGGACCAGAGAGCAATGGCAATGAAGGGGTGCTCCGCATTCCCCAAAGCCGCAGCATCGCAGGAACCTCACCATCAGATTGTTTAGTGTCATATCCAGGATAGTCGTTGGGGGGGTCTTACCCCTGTGCAGAGGGGCAGTTGGTGTATTCTACAGCCCCAGCCGACTGGGCAAGCCAATATTTGAGCGGAGTACTGCTGGATTAAATCCAAACTATTCTTTCTCTTAGACTAATTGTCTTGTCCATGCTAAAAAAAAAAAAAACAGTCTACACTACTAAGTACCAGTAGCTGTGAGAGAATTGTTGAATTTATACTTTTACCAAGGATATAAGTGTTCAGTAAAAAGCAAACTGCTTCATCCAGGTATTAAGAAACGAGTCACTAAGTCATTTTCCAGCGATGATAACTGCTGCGCCACTAGTTTTCCACAAGGTTGCCAGATTTGGTCTCTGAAAGAGGATCGAACTCTCAACAGAGCAATGACTTGCAGACTGTTTTTGTTATCTAAAACTTCACGAAAAGCTATACGTCTTGGTTTTATTCCATTTGTATATATATTTTCGTTTGTAACTTTAAAAACAATCCAATTTAACTTCCATTAAACTGTCTTTCTATTTTGTCCTATACCATTTTCTTCTTTCGTTCTTTTTTTTTTTTTTAGTTAAATACAGGGAAGCCATCTTTATTTGATTTTTTTTTTCCTTCTACTACCCGTCGTCTTCCATTTTCGATAACCCCGAACTAAATCGACGTCGAAAATTTGTCTGCCTGTCACCAAAAATGTCAATCATTCTTTTTTTATTGATTAGCTGGTTCTTTTTATATGTTCGACCAAACTTTGGCGGCAAGACAGATTTTTTATTACATAAATATTAGCATAGCATAATGCACCGAATTTCACACAGAAATTGTTCTGAATTTTTGTATAAATATATCTAAAATAAAATTAAAATGTCCAAAATAAAATTAAATTACTGATCAGCCTATTCATAGTTTTACATTCACCAAAGATTAATAGATACATACATTCTTAAAGATGAATAGATATATACCGTCATTCTTAAAGATAGCGAGTAAACCTAACTCAAATCAGCATGATATGAATACAACTCAAAATTGAATAGGGATTGCATTGCCTAACTAAATAGTATATACATCAAGTTACCATTTCCAATTTTATTGCGACTAACGCACACAAACAATAAGGTTGCTTTTAATCACGATAGCTACATGGCTATGATTGCTCACTCGGTAGAGCGCTGATTTGAAACAAGGTACACATTCATAAGCACACGTGTGTATATATATATATATATATATATATATATATATATATATATATATATATATATATATATATATATATATATATGTTTGATTAAATAATAAAGACGCATTTTGTATATGTATTTTTATTAAGAACCTTTCAAGTTTCCTGATAAGTGTCTTGGTTTCAATTTTGAATTTATGGATGAACTTACCAAAATTGTCCTGAGCTATTTCAGACCTTTCATAGGCCATCATCAGGGTTTGTTTGCATGTGTAACGTATTTTTCAAGAGTTTGCTAAAGATTTTTTTTTTCATTACAGTTAAAAAGTACCTAAACGCAGAGTTAGATAAAACTGTGTCGCTGATGACATCGAACGAATTTGAAAAAAAAGAACAATATCAATGGAAAAAGAATATTATCAAGAAATATAGAATATATTTTTTAAAAATTGTTGCTATTTTCAAAATTAATTCTATTGATTCTAGTTTGTTTGTTTTATATGTTGGGCTTCTTGGATTTGTAGTCGTAGTTTAATTATTTCGTGAGCTATAATAGTGGTGTTTTCAAGAAGAATTTTTCGAAATTTGGATTTATGAATAGAGGTGGGGGTTAAGATGTAAGACTGTGGAAACGGAATTATTAAGGTGCATAGTAAGCCGTCTTTAAAGAGTTGAAGTGGTAAGAGCAACATACGTATTACTTTCGTTGGCGACACAATTTCCCAAGAGACATTTGAGCATATATACGAGGTTTGTCCTATTAAGAAGTTCAGTGGAGGAGGAAGAGTTGTTAAAATAATTAAGTTGGAGGTTTTAAATTTGTCTTGTTTTTAGAAGGATCAGTTGGGAGAATATTTTTTGGATAATATATGTGTTATAATTACTATGAAATTGTTTTTTGTAGAAAAGGATTATCGATTGTTTATAGATTCAGGTATTGTCTATATTATATTGTTAAGTTCGGAAACCCATAATTCAGATGTGTTTGTTTTATATTTCTAAGTTCGTTTAGGAAGATTGTTCGAAGGGAAGATCGTTGTTTAGCTCTGGAAATAAGTGTTTTTATGACTATTCTTTCATAACGGAATGGACATTCACTATGGAAATTGAGGGTGTAGGCATTATTGTTTTTTTTATTTAATATTCGAATTTTCTTGATAATATTCCATTTCCGTTGATAGTGTTCTGTTTTTTTAAATTCGTTCGATGTCATTAGTAACACAGATTTATCTAACTCTGCGTTTTCGTAATTCTGTAATGTTATATAAAACACTGAAAAAAAACTCTTAAAAACTCTTGATAAAACATTCTTTGCACTTGCAGACAGACTCTGATGATGGCCTATGAATGTTCCTAAAGAGATCGGGACATTTCTGGTAAATTCATCCACCAATTCAAACCTGAAACCAAGACATCGATCAGAAAACTAAAATTATATAGAAAAAATGCGTCTTTATTATTTAATCAAACACACAAACACACACACACACACACATTTAGGTATATATATATATATATATATATATATATATACATTGTCGTCCACAGACAGACTGTTTCGTTGTATCACAACTCTTAAGTGAGGCTAGACACGAAGGACGCTCGAAGTTGCGATCGGAACCCGCCCAACTTGACGTTAGACTTAATAACAAACTGATCAGCCAACAAGCCAACTACGCCAGCTCGGGAACGAAAAGGTATTAAGTAGTAGCGTTCGTTTGTTTACATTTTCATACCTTACCAGATACCAGAGTGTATAATTCGTTCGAAGAGCTTTGCATTAGGCAAGCGACAGCCGTAAATTCCTTCGGCAAAGTACTCAACCCCTATGGAGGAGCGTATATATTGTCATTGAAATACGTATTTTACTGGAGTATATATATATATATATATATATATATATATATATATATATATATATATATATATATATATATATAGGGAACTAACAATAGCCATACATTGAGCACTCTCATAGATTTATTTGATTACTCTCATATATTCTATGTAAAACAATAATCCACAAATACTGTCCTTGGTCACTAACTGGATAATATATATATATATATATATATATATATATATATATATATGGAAGAAAATAATGGAAATAAACCCGACAGTATGAATAAATAGAAAAAAATCAAAAAGTGAGGAATTTATTATGATTGAAATTCAATGTTAAAATGTTTCTGTTCTAATTGACATTCATCAGAACTTTAATGGGGAAAAATTACTTGAAAAGAGATGGATTTTCATTTTCTTCTCTCGTTATTTTAATAAAGATCTACTGGTGTTCAAGAAAGGTAATAAAAGATGGTTTTTATGTATTTTTAGGGTGGGTGATGACTCTGAAAATATTGGTCTTGTTGGGTGTTTGTGTATTTGTAGGTTTTCGTTTTTAAGAAGGATGTCTAAAAAATGGTAGTTCTTTAAAATTCTGTTTCATGGTGAATTTTATTATGGAGTGTAGGTTTTAGAGTATATTGTGTGTATCATTGATATTGCCCCAGGAGCATTTTCAAAATATGAAACAAACATCTGGTCATCTTTTTTATAAACTAAAAGATATTTTTATGATTTTGCCGTATTTCTCCTCATGATTTTATACAGATATTCTTCCAAACATACTAAGGTTAGAGTAGAATATGTTGTCATTATGTTCGTCAAGCGGTCCCTAAGAATTGGCTCTTTTCTTATTTCTATCTTTTTTTTTTTTATTTTCGTCGAATTAGAAAGAGTTTTGTATAGAATTAGCTCTGTCTCATCAGTAATAAATCATTATTTAAGTTGAGAGAGTGATTTTCTTGGGGATTTTCGATCGTAAACGAGAGAGTATGTTATGCTAATTCATGGTTGATATTATTGTATAAGTTGATAGCATTAAATATTGGCATGAATGTATTAAGATCAGTTTTCTGTGGAATGAACCTTGAAAGGTGGATATCATCTCTGATATAGTTTTTATTTTATTTTATTTCTTATAGAAATGTTTGTTGTAGAATGTCTAATGATTTGCCGAGTCTTTTTGTGGGGCATGTAGGCCTGCAACTGTATGTCTTAAGTTGAGGTCGCCTGGCTTTGGAATATCTATGTACTTTGGTTTTTGTGTTTCTAGGGCTTTTTTTTTTTTCATTTCTTCGTACTTATAGACTTTAGGTAATCCGGAAAATTTTGTAGATTTGGTAATTGATTTAATTAGAAAGACCTATTTATTTGGTTAATGTCTATTAGAAATCATGTAGGGTTTTTTAATTTTTGATAAGATATTTTCAATGTTTGTGGCCCAGCGGTTAGAGTGTTCGCCAATGGCCCGGGAGACCTGGGTTCAATCCCAGGTCGAGTCATACCAAAGACTTTAAAAATGGAACTTGATACCACCTTGCTTAACACTCAGCATTATAAGGTACGGTTCAAGGGTAAAGTGGAGCAATCCAGGGAATGGAGTAGCGCCCTCCCCTACACCTTGGTGTAGTAGCTATCGAAAAGGGAGCCTTCGGGTCACCCTCGACTATGGTCACTAACTTTACTTACTTACTTTTAATCCCGTAGTATTTCCTGGATATTTGTTCTGTGAAATGTTTTTTTTTAATGACTCTTGCGCTTCTTTAGTCAGCATTTTTTAAAAATAATTTTGTTATTGGTTTCTTTTAGATCTTAAGGCTTGTCATCGTATAGGTGAGAGGCCGTAATGTGTATTAGTTTTTTTCTTGTGGGTTATGCTTCAGAGATTTTGAAGAATACGTTTATCTCACTCTTATTAACTTTATCCAGGAAGAATTTGGATTTAATTTTTTACTGGGGAGTGGTCAGTATTTTTTACGTGGAAATAATCTTATCTACTGATTTTTTGTACGAAATCATTTAGGTCACTTTGAATTCTCGTTTATTATTGGGTGTTAGGTAAAATTTTAACTTGTTTTTTTTTTTAAATCAATTAAATTTTTGTTAAATTTTTTTATGTAGATTAAGAATTACGAGTTTTATATTGTTGGTTGTGTTCAGTATGTAGGGTAATTTATGTTGTTTGAAAAAAGTTTCTTACTGTGTGTATGTTATTCTTTGGGCAATTTGCGTAGTTGCATTTTCTTTTGTTGTGGGATATATTATAATACGCCCCACAAGGACGTTATTTCATCCATCCCGCATTCGTGGGTACGTATGTGCCACTTTTTGTACGTGTATTGGTATGAAAAGGGATTGATTCCATCTTTAAATGGAGTTGTTTGTGTGGGTGGGGTGTTACGGTTCATCTGAGTTTTGAGCATGATTTTCTGTATGTGATGCTGTTTGATTTAATTATTTCATCCGTTGTGTGTGTTTGTGTGAATTTCAGCTATTTTTTTTTTTTTTGTATGTTTCCCTTTGCATATGATGACGGTGTTTGCAGCTGTTGGGCGTTTGGGTTTGCCTTGTAATATGTAAGTTCTTTTTTGAGAGTTTCTTGCTTACTTCGTCTCAGTTTTTATTCCTTTTCTCTGTATTCTTTTTCTTTTTATTTCAGATTTCTCCGCTATATTGTTTTTTTTGACAACCAGAATCAACTGAAGCAATCACTCTATTCTAAAGATATTCAACCCAAAACCAACCATTCAATCGCCTGAAGAGGAGGAAATGTCCGAAACACGTGCCGCACGAATAAATACACATACGGAATAATAATAATAATAATAATAATAATAATAATAATAATAATAATAATAATAATAATAATAATAATAATGATAATAATAATAATAATAGACCATACGAACAAATAATATTTGTACAACCCAAAATCCGTCCAGTAAAATGAGACGCACAAAAGTCTTTGGGCTTTTGAGATACAAAGGGATCATCTAATCTCGACCCGACGACCACACCTAGTGATAGTCAACAAAAAAAATTGAATATGACAAATAATAGATTTTGTTGTTCCTGCAGATCACAGAATAAAACTGGAGGAAAACGATAGAGAAACGATGTTGTGTCGAAAGGGATACAATCAGACATGGTTGTATTTGAGTGGAAAAGGGCAGTCAACACGTTCATAGAATAAGGAAATGACTTTATTGTAAGAGAAATACAATAAGACAGACAAGAAATAGTGAGGTTGGCTACTAATCCTCGAAGCAAGGACAAGAATAATGCCGTGTTCACTGTATATATAATCACTCTACATGACAAACAGAAATGCCTAGACCTTGCAAGAGAATTATAAAAAAAATATGAAAAAAGAAAGTGACATTGGTACCAATTGTAAATGGCACGTTCGGTACAGTCACCAAAGAATTGATACTGGGATTGGAGGACTTTGAAATAAGGGGACCAGTGGAGACCGTCCTAACTACGTTATAGTTGAGATCGGTCTGAATACTAAGAAGAGTCCTGCAGAATTAAGCAGACATCCTGTAACACAAAATCCAGTTGATAAATATCTGATGAAGCTATAATAATAATAATCGACTAAATACAAAATTCTAAATCATTTGTAGAACTTTTGAATACTTAATTTTCGACACAAAACACTCATTATATATATATATATATATATATATATATATATATATATATATATATATAAAACGCAAACATCTTCCTAATGGATTTGAACATAGTTCGCCGATTCTATTTCCTGCGATGTGATACTAACACTTTGAAAAATCATATATGTGTATGAATTTAACCAGCCTAATTTATATTATATATATATATATATATATATATATATATATATATATATATGAATATATATATATATATATATACAGAGAGAGAGAGAGAGAGAGAGTCGTCATATTTAATTTGAATATAGAAATGTTAGATATAATTTAAACACAGAAAATATCAATAGAACCTTCGCATATCTATTAGTAGGCAAATATTTCAACTCAAATGTAAGCGAACGATAGACGCGATCGAAGAGAAATGACCGCTATTCATTGAAAAAAAAAAGATGCAAGAATTATGCAAAAATCTTATGTATCCTCTCATGACTAGCGAAGAAGTTTTACATGACAATCGGGAAGACGGGGTTGCAGTACAATTACGGAAACAGTAAGATTTCTCGGAGTTAAGAGCCATTTCTGTGGCCTAAGCCTTTCCTACAATTTCTTCAAAGGTGAACGCCTGTCAAGAGAACCGAAGAGAGGTCGATAGCAAGTCGGCAATGCATTATTATCAGTATCTTCATCACTATCATCTTTATAATGTACTAAATTCAAATAAGTTTTTTCTTCTTCTTTTCCTTTCAAAGAAGTTCTTAGCAAGAACCACTAGTAATGGCATTGGCTCTTTGTATAGCTCTTTGTTTTTTCTCATGTTTATTGACAATCCTCCATTTGCAAAACTTGCCAAAGAAATAAAATATCAGAAACTCTCGGACCCATATGACAACCCGGGAGACAAAATGTAACCTTTTCAAGTTTGTTATTAAGTGTGTCTATCTTCTTTCAGAATATCGCTCGTATTCATCTGCACATTTTTTTTAGATAGAAACTTAATTTTCTTTTAAACAAAAAATGTGGTTCGCTTGTTGACTGAACGGTATGATACTAAGTCTAACGTAAAGTTGGTCAGGTTTCGATACCAATTTCAAGCGTCCTACGTGTCTAGTCACACTAAGGAATTGTGATACCACGAAAGAGTCTGGACACACAGACATCACCCACTCATATCAAGAACAACCACCATTATATGTAGGAATGTCACACTTCATATTCAGTAAAACACCTATGGATAGATTGCATCGACCTTACACCAAAAAGACAATATTTCTACCTCTTTAAAAAATTTGAAAGAACTGTTTGAACATATCAAATTAGACAAAATACTAGCATTTCCAAAAGCAGTTGGTCTATATAAAAAAAATTAAAACTTTCAACATTCCATTTGTGTACATGATGCAAACACTAGACAACCAAACCAACAGAAATTGGCATTAGATAACCTGAAAAAGGGGTGATATCTCACAAAACAAAACAATCAATCAATCAATCTATCTATCATAAACTAAAAATAACAAAAAAAAAAAAAACTTCCTTGTGAACATTATAGAATCCTCACAGATATTTTTAGTATTATTCATGAGAAAAAAAATTTAACCCAAATATGATAAGTTTTTGGGGAGCTTAGAATATTCAGGTTGTAACCCCTCATAGGTATCCTGCATATGACCTTAAACTGCATCGTGTGATAAGGATATTTAGGGAGTATGGAGTACCCCTTCATTAACACTGCACACAGATCCACTTTGATCTTGAATATTAGGGTCCCATGTAAGTGCTAAATGAAAATTTCCAAGTTATTTGTATTAGATGAGGATACTTGATATCATATAGCCATATGCAAAAAAGAACACTCAAGAAAATACACAAAAAATGTAAATACGTGTGTAATTATGCAACCATTCCACACGAGCAGGACACGATACACGGTTAATTTTTACGCAGAGTTTAACAAGTTTGAATTCAGAGTTTTTCTTCCCTTACAGTGGTTGTCATTCTTGGTTTTAAAAAATCCTAGTCTTTCCTATTGATAGCTGGGGTGAAGATAATTGGATGCATACCTTTCACAAAGGTATGTATGCTATGCTAAATGCAAAAAGCATCTTCCAGGATTTAATCTCGTCACACTGTTTCCTTTTCTTGTCATGATAGCCATCACACCATAAACGACTCCATAAAAATATAGATATAAATGTACAATATAGATGTCTTTTCCTAAACACTAGGCATTAAATACTTCGAGACTCATTGACATGCCTTTAAAACCATCAATCAAGTTATTTACTGTAATTGATAGATCAGATATAACTCATTTTTGAAATGCAATAAAACCGTTTTGGTTTAAAAAAATATTTATCTGACTGAATATATAGATTCAAGAAAATGAATTTGTTTTCATTATATTTCATGTCTAGAGGGTGTCTCTGGAAGGGATACAATGAGGGTATTCAAAGTTTCGCCGTCAGGGAAGGGTCGTGAATTAGAATCGTGATTACTCCATATTGTTGGGTGTCTGGCAATGCTATCATTAATGACAACTGAACTGCAGTATAAAAAATGGAGACTGATGCAGTAGAAAAACACAGGCCCAGTATTTTTATATCGAAAAAAGAAGCCTTTCCCTGCTTATTTTGCATAAAAATGATTTATCTGTCTTTCAAACGTCTCTAAGAATTATACTTTAAAAGCAATTCTCGGAATTAACCCTTTCGTCGACTGAGAAAGAGAAAACAAATAAATGGGTGGTCAAATGAGGATTTCACCTGACACAATGATTTTACATGCGAAATTGCATTGTTTTTTTTGTGCGATGTATTGCCATGAAACTCATCTAGTAGAACAGAATTTAAAGTTGCATGAATTCTCCTCGTAAATTCTTCAACTAGAACCCCTCAGCAAACAATGCTTATAGACTTAAGTTACCTGTTATCTTCAATGGAAGATGCACGAAAGAAATATTTCGCCTAAAAAAGTAAGAATATTCGAAAATAATTTTTCATTTTGAGCTGAAAATTATTTCTAAGGATGATGGTAAGAAATTATATTACCGTTTATTTACGTTGTGTTCATATTTATGTTGATGAGGGAGAAGTTACGTAGATATTAATTATAAGAAAGTTTAATTGCTAAACATGATCAAAGCACTATAGTCATATTCTAAAAGTACATTGTTATCATTGGATTTTCCTAGCTTTAATAATCAAAACGTCTATAATATTCATTGTAATTTTATAGTTAGATCTGCGTCGTATACGTATATTATCAACCAGTATATATCTAAGAGAAGATAGTACACACACACTCACACACACACACACACACTATATATATATATATATATATATATATATATATATATATATATATATATATATATATATATATATATATATATATATATATGAAAATAGTTTTCATAGGGCCTATATTTTGTATGCTAATATTCTAACAATATCCCCGTAAAGATGGTTTAAACCAGATTCAAACCTTGCTATATTATCTCATATAAATAAACCCTCGGAATATTTATAGTTCAAGTTTTTATATTTACAAACTCGCATTAAATTTATTTACATGTTTCTCTAATATATACAACTTTTGCTGTATCAAATTTATCATTTGCTATGATAGCATTAACCAATTATTATACCCTATGAATTCTTCCACTGATTTACAATTCTTACCGTACCTCCTACAAACCTTTAGGGAATGTTTCAAGCGCACCAACTACAACTTAAATTTCCTTCTCACATATCTTTCCCAAGTTTTGCAAAAATTATCTTGAAAGGTCTAAGTATCTGTTTATCGTTTCACTTTCTTTTATGTCAGTCTATCGTCGGCTGAAACAGCAAAATCCGCTGGATGTCATTTTTTGTTAATACTACTGCTGACCTTCTGGTCCGAATGTAGGGATCAGTTTATATCTGAACCTATCAAAGAATCGTATGCGTTTCATTCTTTAGGACAGATACGGCTTTGTAAATGTACCGTTTATTTCTATGTGAAAAATTCAGTTTCATTAAAATTCACACTGGATATTTTTCCACCTATTCGCGTCTCGTCTTGAACTTCTTTCTGCACTTCTTTACTGTATTTACTTAAATTGTGATTAATCGTTTCATTTATTTTTTCCACATAATCTATACTTGCTATTCGGTTGTGTCTTATCAATTTTCGTTTTGATATAATTAGCCTTTACAGTGTTGATTTTTGCTGCTATTAGAAAAGAATCAGTTGTTTTTTTTTTTTGTTTTTTTTTTAGATTTCCTCTTTCATGATGTTTACGTTTTCTCCAGTGCAATCAATTTGTTGCTTGAAATATCCATACTGTTCTTAATTTACTTCTACTTGTATCCGAAACTGTTTTTACTTCTGTTATCTATATTATCATTGTTTACCTTAATTAGTTTTCCGTTGCTTTTTTTTAATGTTGCCTTCGAGATCTTTTATTGATGCATTTACGTAATCCTCAATGCTAGCGAGTCTTCTTGCTTCTTTGCTTGATACATTGTGTCTACCTATGATATTTATTGGAAATAATGCATTCCAAGTAGTCGTCCACTTTTTGTTCCGTGATCCATTTGTCTGAGTTTCTCCCTTGTCCACTTTAAGAATCATCCTGAGTATTTTATAGGGAGATGAATAAGTAAGTAAAGTTGGCGACCATAGTCGAGGGTGACCCGAAGGCTCCCTTATCGATAGCTTACTACACCAAGGTGTAGGGGAGGGCGCTATTCCTTTCCCTGGATTGCTCCACTTTACCCTTGATCCATACCTTATAATGCTGAGTGTTAAGCAAGGAGGCATCAAGTACCATTTTTTGAGTCTTTGGTATGATTCGACCTGGGAACGAACCCAGGTCTCCCGGGCGATTTGCGAACACTCTAACCGCTAGGCCAATGTCCGGTACTAGGGAGGTGAATACTCAGGTGTTAATCCCTTTGATGAAATTTCTCAAGTTTCTCATTCATCTGAGGTCCGCTTATTCGATGGTGTATGCTTTGAATATTTTTAAGTACAATTTCCTTTTTCTCAAAGTGTTCTAATATTTTCTTCATTTGGTTGTTTTATTCCTTCTGGTGTTATTCTATTATCACTTTTCATTATGAGCGTTGCACATTTTTTAACGCCAAATTTCATCTCAATATCCTGACTCTATATTATAATTTATGGTATCAGAATCAATATTTGTTTTTCATTTTGAGGAAGTACCTTAATATAATCTATTTACACGAAGTGATTAATCTTTTCTTGTATTTGGTAAATTTCTAGCCCCCTGTAACCGTCCTAATTTGGTAGAAGAGTGGCGTCATTGCTCTAACAAGTAATGGTGGTGAGAGTAAGTCTCTTACCAAGACGCCATTATGGATTTTGACCTCTGCAAGGTTTTTCCCTCCCGCTTTAAATTTTACCAAGCAGTTTTTATGGGATTTGTGATAAGGTTTATAACTTGGGTAGATATTTTGTCCATCACCTTTCAATATATAATCCAAACTTGTGGGACAATATCATTGGCCATGACCACATTTTCTGCCTCGTTTCGACTTCTTTAAGGATTTGTTGATCTATATACAGGTGGTCATTTTTTTCCTCTCGCTTCCAAGGACCATCAGTTTGGTTCTTCTGGAAAGACTTCGTGGCATACAAGAAAGTAATAGATGTTTCCCTTTATCAGTGCGGTCAATGATTTACACATCGTAGATAATGCCATAATTGATTTATAGCTGAAAGGGAATATTTCGTTTGGGGATCCTTCTAGATAACGGAATTTTCTCATTACGATATCCATTTGGGTATACTTGCTTATGTACGTATTTAACCAGTCACAGGGTCAATCTGTGGAGGATAGACGTATTTTTTAAACCAGCATCAATGAATGCAATCTTGTCATAAAGTTTTCCATTTTGGTAATTTCTCCAATGTAGCTCAGCAAATCCAGGTGTTTGCTGGCTGAGTGGTCAATTTCTAGTTCTTATACTTTTTCATGTTATTGACCCATGCAACATTTCTGATATGTTTTTTTCTTTTTCCGTATTTTATTCCAAAATTGTTTTGTTTCTAATGTATTCGGTTGTGGATTTGACTTTGTGCACTCTTCACTAACTTCTCGATAGAATATTCTTTCGTTATTTTGGAAGATTCTGTTTTGTTTGTATTTCTTGACTCTTTTCATGTACATTTTGAAGCTCCCTTCTTTCACCAATATATTTTAATTTATCTATTTCAGTTTTCTAGTCACACTTGCCTGTAATTATTTATGTTTCTCGTTGGGGATTCCGTTTGCTTCTTAAGTGTTTTTTACCTTCCGAAACGGCTTCGCTTGTTGTCACAATTTCTTTATTAGTTGTTCTTGCCTCATTTCCAATCCAGATTTTATATTTTTGTTCGGATTCCTTAGGCAGATACCTATTTTATCAATGATCAACGCGTTCAATTCAATGATGTTTTCGGTTGGGAAATGTTTCAATAGATTATCTAATTTTTTGGTATCTATCTTGATTCTCTCCTGTCTTAATAACTTAGTGATGGTAATGAAGCTTTCTTTCCATTCATGACTGTTATTCTATTATTTTATTAATTCTAATTTTTCTTTTTTTTTTTTTTTTGCGGGGGAAACATTGATTTTGTGGTGCTGGGTTCTGTGAAAATTGGTTGAATGTCAATATTTTCTATTTCAATTAGTTTAGGTGGCCCTTTTGTAATATATTGTTTATAACATACCTGTCCACATATTTCTAGTTTCTCTAGGACAGAAAACTAATCTTTTTTAAAACATCATCCACGCTTTTTCGGTAATTCTTAGACTTGTATTTAACTAATAGGAATCATCTCTTTAATCCTTTTCTTATATCCACTTTGTGTAGGATTCCTCTTAAAATAAAAGATTTAATTTTTGTCGTCTTCTCTAGTTAATTTTTTTCTTTTGGTGTCTCTCTGATGCATTGTTTTTTGGTCTTAGTGTACCAGAAATTTCATCGGCCAACATTTTAGGGATCCGACTGGGTCTCTCAGGTTGGCTATCAAAAGTGTACTTGTCGATCACGGCATCAAGATAGGACATATATTTGCAATGGGATTTTTCATTTTTAATGGGTAATATATTGTGACTACCAAACCCTGTAGTGGAATCTGAGCTCCTAATACAAGTGTGACCTGGTATTGTTTCAAAAAAGAGGACAGTCAAGTGAGCTACAAAAAACTAAAAGAAAATATTTGAAGATGACTACACCTTTGAAATTTCTGAGTTTCAATTAGAAAATGCCCGGCACTTATATTTCATATTTTCAAGTCGGACTTTGACGTAAGAAATAAATAGTAAAGTCTCCTTAATACACCAATAATTATAAATAAATATAAACATATACAGAGAGGGCCGAGGTAGTTTTGATTAGGCTAATAATGGCACACCCCCTTTAGAAATGTCTGCAATTTCTTTGTAAATTCTGAAATGTTAATAATTCTATGTTTTCACCAAATATCATCATTTTTTTTTAACTAAAGCATTTACACTGTGCATAAAAAACCTCTGGAAATAAAAAGCTATATTGCTCACAATTAACTCAAATTAAAACTCGAGATTAGAGCCAGGTGCCTGTTTTTCATTTATAAAATTGCATTTAATTAAACACAGATAGTATAGACAGATTGAGAACGCTTCATAACCCACAAGTAATTTATAAAAGATCTCAGTAAATTCTTAAATGATTTATTCAATAGATAGCCCGTTATAGTTGATTCGATTGCACTTGACATACTTTTATTCAAAAGTTTCATAAACTGGTATCGTTGTTCTTCCGGTGAAGGCGCTAACTTAAACTGATAGGAACATTCGTCATCAGATAAGATTAACAAGGGCTATCAGTTTTTGAAGCACCCATTTTCTTGGCCTATAAGAATCATGACACTTTTCTAATTTCAAGCTAGAAAATCAACGAATGAAAGGCTGCTTTAAGTCAGTTCGAATTTTTAACACTCCACCATTCTTACAGCTGTTTGCAGAGTAATATTTCATATGGGGTTCGAACTGAGTTGCGCGTCGATCAGAAATACGATATGTCTTGAATAGAAAGGTTTGATTTTATATGGAATAGTCACGAGATAATAAACAATTTAAAATTTTGAAGAAAGTTCCAATATAAGATATATTACTCATGTAGAAGGTATTTTTCGCATATCCTTTAACAGGACATCAATGAACATTTATGCATATTAACAGTATTTAAGATGGTAGTGTATACTGTATGGGGCATATTGTTTATTAGCAGGCAGCACCAGTTATTTCGAAACGATTTATGGACATAGAAAAAGTAATTTTAGATTAAAAGGGCCCATGATTTCACAAATCTCAAACCTACAGATAACTTATTTACACGAGCGGCATGACGATATTGTAGGTAAAAATGAGAAATTCTTTTCCAGGATCAGTTTGCTTTCATTTCACTAGAAGAAAGGCATGATGCCATTGTTCTTGGATAAGTGGTGGGACTGGATACTTTATGTTTCATTGGATAACTTTGTGATTGAAATCAATTATATATAATGACCTCAGTCTAAAGAGCTTCTTGTACATACCTTATATATATATATATATATATATATATATATATATATATATATATATATATATCATAGTTTGGTTTATAGGCATATTAATCTATGGGAGTCATTTCATGTCAAAGCAATCATTGTAAAAGAACATCAGCTATAAAATGTCAACCATAACTGGGGGAAAAGTGTGTTTTATTTTTACCAAGAGTATCAGTCCAAATGTGAACGTAATATACCGATTGAGATTCGATCTCTCTTTTTTCGAGGCTGCAGTTCAGCTCTTTAGTCATTATGTCATGAATTGTTCCATATATATATATATATATATATATATATATATATATATATATATATATATATATATATATACGGGGTGCATTCAATAAGTGTCCAGATTTTTTCGTACAGGCATTTAAAATTCAGTATGTTATTGCTATGCATCTTGTGAGATGACTGACCAATTTTTATGATTTCAGGTTCAAATGAACAGCTACAGCAGCAATTGGAATACACCATACTAAAGCCTGATTGTCACAACTGGTTAATTTCAAAAATGCAATCTGACACTTAAGAAGAACGATATGCAATAAAATTCTGTTTTAAACTTGGAAAAAATACCACAGAAACGTATGGAATGCTTCAGACTGCTTTTGGAGAATCTTGCTTGAATCGAGCATCAGTTTTTGAGTGGCATAAGAGATTCAAGGAAGGCAGGGAGTCTGTGAGGAATGATGAGACGTGCGGGAGGAGTATGAAGTCAATACACCAGAGTTGATTGGCCGAAGGGTTAGGGTTAGAGTTAGGGTTATTATGTTGAGGTTTTAATGGAGTTCAGGAAAAGATTCCGTTGGAAGAGGCCAGGACTCTTCAAATTGAGTCAGTGGCATTTCCACCAGGACAATACACCAGCCCACAACTCCACCCTTTTCACAGACTATTTGACCAAGATGGGCATCAAGACAGTTCCTCAGCCTCCCTATAGTCCAGACCTTGCTCCCTGTGACTTTTGGTTATTTCCTAAGCACAGAGGCTGTCTTTATGAGGCAACTGAGGAGATGAAAGAAGCTGTGACGAAGGTCATTGACACGCTCACACTAGAGGACTTCCATGGGGCCTTCCAGAAGTTGTTGGAATGGTACAAGTGCATAGCAGCTTATATATATATATATATATATATATATACACGTATGTGTGTGTGTGTGTGTGTGTGTGTGTGTGTGTGTGTGTGTGTGAAATAGAGAAAGCCAGAGTTGAAAATTGCTTTATAAATTAAGACGTTAGACAGCCCTGTCAGCTTGACCTATATACATTTGACTGCATCTCTGCTGATGAGTAAATACCCTATGCAATGAGTATCCTCGACATGAGACTAAACAATCTTATGGTGAGGAATTTTAGAGAATTTTGAATACCTCTTTATTGCCATTATCCGCAGTTTTACTCTGACCAGGAGTGGTAGCACCAATTAGGTAACGATGTATTCTTCAAATAGAACTGTTCAATCATTTTCCATACTGGAAACCTTTTAAATTTATGCAACGCAATGGTTAATATTACATTGAATAATAATAAAAAAATTGATTGCAATGCTTGAGTCGATTTAACAGTATGCAAGCAATAAATTGCTATACTTGAAACCATTCAATTGTAAGCAATTAAATGATTTGTTGATTGTTAAAAAAATTACCTACAAACTATTGCTTTACAAATTATGTCTATAACAGGATTTAGTATAAAATAATCTACATGGTTTGATCTGCCATAAATCATAAACAACTAACCATGACCTGGTGGTGAATCGCCCTGTCTGGAGATCTTTGGAATGTGGACTACACTTCCGCTAACATTAGTCCTTGGTACACAATGAGTAATAGATCCTATTAGGGTCGCATCTATGGGTCACATACATATATTAACAATCTAGGTTTGGTTTCTTTGTTTAACGGCATATCAACTCTTTTTAGGTTATTTAATGCTTAAGCCATTCTCCTAGAAAAACAATTGTGGGACTATTTAACCCATAGCTGGGATTAACAATCTATTTGTATTAGATTGGAATACTTGATATCATATAACCATTTACAAAATTTTAAAGTCAATGCATAAAATGTAAATATAAAATTACAATGTACACAATTTCTTAAACTTTAGGTATAAAATAACACCAGACAAGTTGACATGATGTTAAAATCAATCAATCAATCATGAGATTGGGGTGCTTAATTTTTTCTTCGTTACTTTATTCAAAATTGACAAGAATAAAGAATTGTTTGATTTGCGAATAAACCGAAATTAATGATCAATATTTACATGTGACTATTTTTCACAGACCTTTGATATGAGGGAATTTTATACTGTAAGAAGTGTCTATGTAGTGAACGCCATCACACATCGTCAATAATCGTGTACGATAAATCTTGAAGAAGATGACAATTTTATGGGTTTTCTTATACCATCTGCCTTTCCTTCAACTTGTTATAAAGCACACACACACACACACACACACACACACACGTGAGTGTGTTTATATATATATATATATATATATATATATATATATATATATATATATATATATATATATATATATTTATTGAGGTTTAAATTATATTCTGCACATAGCGAGACTTTTTTCTCTACATATGTCTTCTTTTAAATAACATAATAAATCACCATTCCATAGGAAAAAATTACAATTTCAACATAGATTCATAGACGCCAATTGCATTACGATGAATATGAACCTCCTGAGGCAGACTTGTCCTCAACTTTAATGATTTCAGCCCTTAGTGACTGCTCCACTGAATTGGCTCATATTCTTTAATCACTTGTGTACAGAATAACTCATTTATTTATTAATGTTTATTACTTTTTCTTCTAGTGAAAAAAAAACAATGATTGGTTTGGTTTGGTTTGGGTGGGTTCTATGACATGTCAACCATTGTAGGTTATTTAATCCAAGAATTATATATATATATATGATTCGTAAACACATGTCGTTGAGCTCTTTTTGGAACTCAGTTAAATGGTTTCAAGTATTGCTATATGTCAGTCACAATTTAACATCGGTCATTTGTTCGCACAAATTTAGTTATGTTTTTTATCCATAGACAGAACCCTATCAGGTAGTACCACACCGGCTCTGAGCAAACCTGGGAGCTATGGAAATGAAGGGGTACTCCAAATTCCCCAAATCTCCAAATCATGAGACTCACCATCAATTGATATATATATATATATATATATATATATATGTGTGTGTGTGTGTGTGTGTGTGTGTGTGTGTGTGTGTGTGTGTGTGTTGGTTGGTTGGTTGGTTGGTTGGTTTTAACACGTATCAACACTTTTCAAACCAATTAACGCAGATTTAAGTCATTCTAAAAAGTTTCAAACAAATTAAGTTTAGCGTAAGCACACAGTTTGTTTGTTTTTTTGTTTACACACAGTTATATGAAAAAACATTCTATTTCAAACGATTTAGTTTAGCATAATTACTGCTTAGTTCTATTTGACCCATAGATACGACCCAATAAGTTGCTACCCTTCCGTGCCAGAGTGGACCTGGGAGCAATGGTCATGAAGTGGTACTCCACATTCTCCAAATCTCCAGCATTACGGGAATATCACCATCAGATTATTTAGTATCATATACAGAATACCCGTCGGGGGAGTCTTATCATAATTCAGAGATGCAGTCAGTATATTCTGAAGCCCCAGCCAACTTGGCAAATATATGAGTGTGCGTGTGTGTGTGTGGGGGGGGCAAATGTGTGTATGTTTATTTTATGCTAAGACCACCCTTTTAGAAGAACAGTAGTAGTATTATTTAATCCTTTGCTAGGGAATAAAGGGGTTGATACCTTTCACAAGGGAATTAGCCCGAAAGTGAAAGTTTTAGCTCTCCAAAATATCGAAATACGTTACTATGATGTCACAATCAAGCACACTAACCACTCAGCAAGTATATGTATGGATTTGCATGTATATTTATTGGAACAATAATGGATGTCTTAAGGAATACAGAAATGTCTCTGACCGCATTGAATACTACTTTTTTTCATTAATATATAATTGCATGAACTGGATGTTGATGATATCGACCAATTGCAAATAATAGAATCCTTGGCCCTCTGTCACGTAAATCATTTGGGACAAAATATAGAACTACTTTTTTTTTTCTTTGTGAAAAACCAACCAACTAAAAATCTTCAATAACAAAATGTAAAGTGTAGCATTGCTAGCTTTTGTGAGACACTAAAAAGATACAATCCATATAAATCTTCTCTTATTGACACGGTAAGAAAAACCGAATTTCGGAATCTTCTGTTGTGTCAATTTAAACAGAAAAGTTCAATAAATATCAAAGAATAAACATCATGCAATTACTGAGGCCGTGTTTGTAAAAAATAGGGAAAAACCTGACTGAGATGCAATTCAATGATTCAAATCTCTTGGTTATTTATGTTAATAAAACGAGGAGGAGGATGTTATATAAAAAATGGTATTTATCCTTTGATGCCGAATTCTCAAGAGAAAATATATCACATTGATAAAGCCAATTCGGATACAAGACAAAAACTATAAGATTTATTTGTTGGAGATACTCATAAAAGTTTTCTAAACATCCTCTTTATCGTTTTTCATCTGATGTTCTTTCTTGGCAAACCTATCGTTGGACACTTTAAAGAACATGGGAACCAGTAAATGATCCTCATAATAAAAAATAGTATCGATAGTTTAATAAAAGATATTCCTACTCGTAGCTGTTTAGTTGATAAAACATAAATAACGTAAACTTATTTCTTCAAATGAATTATGAAAAATATAATAAAGAAAACACATTAATATTCATTCATTTTGTTCACACACACACACACACACACACACACACACACACACACACACACACAAATATATATATATATATATATATATATATATATATATATATATATATATATATATATTATTCGGCCCAGTTAAACCAGAGTTCGGAGTAATTCCTTCAGGGCAAGAAAATCATTTAAAAACTGAACATTTAAATTTTCCTGGTAGAGAGCTCAATGTGATTAATATTACAGAGCAATAATTTCTTTAAGAAAAAAACAAAGACCGGTTACTTAAGGATTATAAATTTATTTCCATCCTGTTTTGTGTTTCTGATGTAAACCAAAAACACGAAGAAAAATATTACAGGACTTCTTCAGATCTTATTGATAAAATAAATCAAAATAGACACGGGGGGAGGAATTGAAGAGAGATGAAGAGTTATCTCCTCGTTTTTTTTCACTTCCGTTTTTTTATTTGTTTATTATATTTAATTTATTTTTATTTATTTGATTTTACTCTCGGTTGGAATTATAGCAATGTAATTTTTTTATTTTTCTGCTATTTATTTTATTTATTTCCTTTTTTTAGCCAAGTTCGATAATTAATTTTTTATGTTTTTGGTTTACATCAGAAACACATAACAGGATGTAAATAAATTTATAATCCTAAAGTAACCGGTCTTTGGTTTTTTCTTAAAGAAAAAAAGAAATATATATATATATATATATATACCGTGTCTGAAAGCTTATTAGATACAACTTAATTTGGGTAGGCTTTTTTAGAAAATAAGCCGGTTTCAGTTATGGATGTCAGGTTTTCGCCTCATTTTAGGTGACTTGCTTCTTTTGGATTCCCCACTCAAATATTCAAACAACATTGCACAACATTTTGACCTCGTGCGGATCTAGATAAA
Source organism: Sepioteuthis lessoniana (assembly GCA_963585895.1). NCBI lineage: Eukaryota > Metazoa > Mollusca > Cephalopoda > Myopsida > Loliginidae > Sepioteuthis > Sepioteuthis lessoniana. The sequence goes on along the minus strand of OY757905.1, from coordinate 102,667,200 downwards.
CAATAACTCAGTTCTTTGTAGACCTGTAAGATACTCGGGTAGTTAACCACCTCACAGAACTGAGATGTAACAAAAAGTCCGATTAAGATGGGCTGCATCTCAGGAAGCCTGATTTTTGGAGGGTGGTTAAAAATTCATCAGTTATTTCGGCGTTCCTATGAAGGGGCACCTTAGTAGCCTAGAAAATCAATTGATCACGTACACCTTTTGAGTGAAGAGGGAGATATTATTAGGGGAAAAGATCACAAGTAACTAAGCTGTTAATTTCATTAACTCCTACGCTGATTGAGTGTCAGGCGGACATTCAATGAACTATTTAAGCTGGCACGCAATGGTAGCATCTGATTGGGTCCTAAGTATCTATCTATCTATCAAATAGAACTAAATTGTGTCCCGATGTTAAAATTAATTGCTTGAAATAGAACTGTTTTGGCATCTAAACTCTGTACTTGGGCTAAACTGAATTAAATGAATTGTTTGAAATTGAACTGTTTTTGTATTCTAAAGTGAAGTGTTTGAAATAGAACGATTTTTGACTTTGAAACTGTACTTATACTATACTAAATTATTTGAAATATATCTTTTGACATTTAACTGTGTAAACAAAAGAAAACTATACGTATACTAAACTGAATGTTATGAAATAAAACTGTTTGTTTGTATAGAAACGGATTTGGCATTAAATAAACTACAAAGGTTGATGTGCAATAAAACCCAAACAAACGAACTAACAAATATTTACACTATTGTTTGTGTAAGCATCTGTGATATCGTAGTAAGTGAGTTTGAACTACAATATTGTTACCTTGTTTGCTTTCAGAAAAGGTATGGACCCCCCTAATAACCCTAAGTATTAGTTAAACAATACGACGACTGTAATTTTATAAGTATTGTTTTGTCATTAAATAATCCACGAAGTTTGATTTACCGTTGAACATAGAATGATTCTCATTTTTTCATTAAAGCTGTATATATGAGCTTCTAAGATTTTTACTGAGTAATTAAGAGACATATTTTTCCCAGTTCATTTTTTGCAATGTCTTTTAGTCAAAAGGAAAATTAATAAATAAGTCATATTTTACTTTTATATTAATACTGATGTATTAAGAATAAAGTAAATGAGAGTAAACTTATTTTTTTATATGGAAAGATATTTCAAAAGTAAGATACTATTTAACCCATAGCTGGGAGGATAAGGGGGTTCATATCTTTCCCAAGGGTATTTATCCGAAAGTGAACGTAATAGCGTGACTGGAGTACGAAGTCGCATACTGCGATTCATTTTTTTTTTACACACTTAAATGTTTTAAAGTATTACTATAAAATACTAAGAGTAAAATTTGTACCCAACTAAATGGTTTTAAGTATCCCGGTTTAACACGTGTTTTCTCAGCGTTAAATGGTTTTAAATATCCTTAAGTTACACAATGAATTCTGTTTAACATTAATCATTTGCTTGCACTCGGTTAAATGTTCAGACTCTTCTACTTGATCAATAGATGAGACACTAACATGTATTACAACTCCAAGTCGGACTGGGCGAAGAAGAAATAGAAATAAAAGAGTACTCCAATTTCTCCAAATCATAAGGACTGAAGACTCACCATCAATTACTTTTGAGTCATATGCAGTCCTATCCACTCGTTGGTGGAGGTTTAATCCCTCTGCAGCATTGAAGTAAGCTTATTATTCTACATCCCAAGCCGACTGGTCTGAATCTTATATGGGTAAGTGCTTGTAATATTAAAAAGTAAAATAAAATTTCTCTTAGGAAATCGTATTAATTTTTAGTTTTTATTATCACTTGCAGTGACCGAAACTGATATTTTATATCTATTTTTGGATGACATAATCTATCATATTTAACTAGGCTGTCGGTGGTGCTTGGATTATGCTTACTCAATATTCCTCAGGGGTGAACGACCCCACCAACAAAAAAGAAGCTGCCTAAGCATAATAGAAAACTGCAACTAATACTATACCTTCAGTTCTTGATATCTGAAGAGTTTGAAGTTCCTCTTCGTTGCCATAACTCCGACCCAGAATGATAGCATATATTAGAGTTCAATTCATCGGACAAACAGATCTGTTAAAAACATTATTCGTATTCAATAGAATTGTGTACTAAGATTTAAAAAAAACTCATAAGAAATAACTACACAAAAAATGTAAATTTAAACGCGCAATAAATGAGATTCCCTAAGCTCTAGGTATAATATAACTCTAAACGTGTTGACATGCCATTCAAATCAACCTGTGAATCATATTTGATAGCTCAAAAAATCCTAAACATTTATTCAAAATATCTGTATATTTCTGAGATGAGGTACTATGTACATTATTTATATTTTCGGACTATTGTCCTCATCTTTGCCGCCATGTTTATCATAACGTTTCGGTCGTTGTATGCTCCGGTCTTCTTCAGGTCGTTGGAATGTCAAACTTAACCCTTTATTTCGCTTACCGGGTTAGACTGTTCTAGTTCCACGAGCTATGTTTAATGGATGTCAGTTACCAGTTATCTCCTGTTAATTTCCCCTCTGAAAGTTATCCACTGCCTTCACAGGATATTGAACTCATACTCTCTTTGGGTATTTCACTGGATCTAACCAACGCCTTTATCCACTGTGTCCTTGAGGAACTAGAACAGTCTACTCCAGTAAGTAAAATAAAGAGTTAAGTTCGATATTCCAAACACCTGAAGAAGGCCGAAGCGTACAACGGCCAAAACGTTGTGATAAACATGGCGACGAAGATGAGGACAATAGTCCGAAAAATGTAAATAATGTACCGAATACCTCATCTCAAAAATATAGACAGATGTTTATATTTACATATTTTGCATATTTTTTCTTGAGAGTTATTTTTCCATATTGTCCTATCAAATACGAGTAACTTTGAAACAGATTTATTTAACCCATAGGTGGTATCCTAAGGGTACCACTATTAAAAGCCAAATTGGACAAGAGACAAAAGATATATTTATCACTTGGATTAACTGTATTATCAAATGAAATTTATATCGTCCTTATAAAAATGTCTTTAAATTGATTGATTCCTTTTAACCGCATTTGAAACCATCTCGAATTACTTAATGTCTAATATTAGGGAATTGTGTTCATATATATTCATTTTGTGGTGTAGTTACTTCTTGAGTATTTTTTACATAACGTTGTGATAAACCTGGCAACAAAGATGAGGACAATAGTCAAAAAAATGTACATAATGTTCTTCAACATAGTCAAAAATATATTCCTTTTTATATGCTAAATCATATGTTACAGTTGTTATTACTCAATCGTTGTAGACTTCTAGTTCCTTTATATAACCTAACTTCATAACACTGCTATCTTAACATTAATAGAGAGAGGCGTATATGTCATCAAATTCTTTAGTTTCTAATAATATATACAAGGAAACACACCAAAGCAACTTACATTCAAAGGTCATTTCTTCAAATTATGTTTATTTTTAATTTTAAAACATCTAATAATATAATATATTTCTGAGCATGGAATATTCCAGACATCTCTCTTTTCTTTTCTTTTCTTTTTTCATTTTCATATTCAATAGTTGAATGCAGAATATTTTTGGCCAATTTGTAGCTGCTATTGACGTTCTGTTTGCAAGAAGCTTGGAGTCGGTACCATGACAAATTGATTGATTCAGATGGATTTTATCGATTTTTTTTCAACGGTTTGCTTGTTGTTGTTTTTTTAAATCAGCAGAAAAGACCGAGGTTAGCAAATGCATTTCTCAGTAACCTTATGTTTGCCGTAACAACAAAGAAATCTTTAACCATTGTATACTTACAGGTAGAAACATTATCCCGAAAAGTGACACACGCGTCTAAGCTAAAGCAAATGTAGAGAGACAAACAGAAGAGCTGCACATATGTCTACATAAGAGAACTTGTCTTGCGTATAGAACTACCGATTATTATTATTTGTTTTTGACGCTTCCTTGGGCACCTGTGCTTCTTACTATCTTTTCGCATGAACCTTTTAAAAATGTTTGAACAGAACTATACACTTTTAATACACTATCTACATACAGATTAAATTCTGTTAAGTATTTAATCCGATCGATACCAAAAGTGCGCTCTAAAAATCTTTTTTCTCGCCATTTTTTTCAGGAATTATCCAATTTAAGATTAAAAATCTTCTACAATATTTCTGTTTTTGATCAGATTTGACAACTTGTTCAGTGTTAGGCGTCCATGCACTTACACAATTAGTAAAATAATCTAGTCGGTAAGTACACATATTTTTTTTAATCTATTTTACCGTATGTTTCTAGTTTGAAGAGATATATTAAAAAAACTGTCTTCTATTGTTAGTTGGTTGGTGGATTGTTTGGGTTTTATAGCATATCAACATTTGTAGGTTATTTAAGGCCAAATCCATTTTTATACAAATAATAAGTTCTATTTCAAACAATTCAGTTTAGCATGAGTACACAGTTTACTTGTCAGATATATTTCTATTTCAAACAATTCAGTTAATTCAAACAGTTCTAATTCAGCTTATTCAGTTTAGAATTAGTATAGATTTGGTTTACACACAGGTAAATGTCAAAACATTCCTATATTAAACAATTCAGTTTAGTGTAAGTAGAGTTTCAATGTCAAAAACAGTTCCATTTCAAACAATCTGGTTTAGCATAAGCACGCAGTTTGAATGTAAGTATAGTTTAATTGCCAAAGACATTTCTTTTTTAAGCTATTCAGTTTAGTCAAACAGTTCTAATTCAAACAATTCAGTTTAGCATTAGTATGCTTTTTAGTTATTTTATACCCATAGATAAAGCCCTGCCAGGTGCTACCATTCTGGGCCAGAGTGGACCTTGGAGCAATGACAATGAACGGGTCCTCTGCATTCCCCAAGGCTCCAGCATTACTGGAGCCTCACCGTCAGATTGTAAAGTGTCATATCAGGGCATTCGTTGATGGGGGATCTTACTCCTCTACAAAGGTGCAGTCGGTGTATTCTACAGCCCCAGCCGACTGGGCAACTCCTATAGTTAGAAATTCTTTAAATCATTTTGAAAGTTTCAATTAGATTATCTCTCATTGTTCTTTCTAGTAAAGTGGTTAATCCTAATTTCTATAATCTCACCCTCTATACAAAAAAAAAAAAAAAAAAATTAAAAAGTTATTTTCGTCTCTCTTATTTTTAATACCCTCCAATCTCAATATTGCATTCCAATTCCGGTTTTTCGACACTATAGCATAGTTCTCAGTCCAATATTTTACAATATACTATATGTGGTCTTATAACTGTTTTTATAAATTTGAAATATTTGCCTCCCTTGAAATAGTTTTTACCACCCAACCAATATTTATTTTAATGACATTTACAAAAATGCGTACGTATTTACAATGTTTTCTCGAATTTTGGCACCAGGCTAATGAAAAGCTGATATCTCAAGTCGTCATCCTGTTGTTAGCTCTATATCAGTTACTCAGTGTTAGGCGTCCATGCACTACATTTCATAGTTATGTTTATATTAATATAAATTATCAGATTGCATCCAGTGGTGAGACTCGTTTTTAACCTTCTGGGAATGTTGGATTACTCCTCCATTCACCAATACACCCAAGACAACATAATACCTGGTTAATGTATCTTATCAGCGGATAAATCTAAGGGTCAAATACATCAGTCTGAATTAATGTTTAAACTGATTTTTAGCTACATGTCCAATGAAAACATAAAAATTGCAACTAATGTTGATGTGCTAACGTTTTTAAATTGAATGTAAATATGCATTTTCAATTACAATTCCTAAACTGGCAATGGTGTGAAATTACACAAGAGCTCAAATACTGTAAAACGGAAAAGCCACATAACTGCTTGTAGATTTTTAGTATTCGATAGGTGTTGTTAAACATTGGTTACATGAAGATATTTGTTTTCCAAATGATTATCAAATAATAATTTACAAGAGAGTAAATCATCATCTTAATCATCATCGATCTTGGTGATAACACAGTCTCTGCACATTCTATCTCCCCATCCATCCTGATCGTTTTTCGCTCCTTGCAGATTCTATTGATTGCATTCGGTGCCCGTACTGCGCATATGTATGTAAATTTTTGCTAATCGTTAATTACAGGTGCATCTATCTTGAAAGGTTCATGGGGAAAAAGTCACGGATGTGTTCGTCCTTATTCACCATCAATTACTTTGATGCTATATGATTGGTTGGTTTCTTTGTTTAATGGCATATCAACTTTTTAGGTTATTTAATGCCATCCAATTCTCCTAGAAGAACAGTAGTGGTACTATTTAACCCATAGCTGGGAGGATAAGGGTGTTCATAACTTTCCCAAGGGTATTTGCCCGAAAGTGAACGCAATAGCGCGACTGGAATTCGAACTCGCTTACTACGATTCCGCAGTCCATCGCTTTAACCATTACACCAAGAGGACACCCCTTTGATACTATATGAGATGTGAGGTAGACTGGCGTACAGATGCCACGTTTTGAATGCTACTTCCAGAATTTGTTCAAAACCGAACGTAGCATTTGTGCCTGCTCCCAAACTTTTTGTTTAGGTCTATGTGGTGCTTCCATACAGTAGTACTGATACGGCCACAGGTTGGAAGATATTCCGTTTTCTTTTACCAGAGAGATCAAGTTTCCATTTGCTTGACAACCTATTAATAGCAGTCTATGTCTTCCATGAGCGTTTGTTGAAATTGCTTTCAGTTGATGAGCTATAACTACCGAGGTATATATACGGGTTTTCTAATTTTAAACCGTTTGCTATTTATTCTTTGGATGACAGCATCTTACTTAAAAGACATGAAATCTGTTTTATCTCTATTGACGTTGGGGCCAATGCCTCTTGCCGCATGCTCTAGGGATAAACAATGTTTCAATCTTTAAATGAACCTAAAAGTTTTGACATGCTGTAAAATGAACAAACCAAACCTAAAAAAAAAAAAAAACAAACGTTTATAACGTAAGGGTTATGTACTCGCAGAGCCGAGTTCAAACCCTGGACGAGGCTATCAGCATTTTACTTCGCATTAATACCCTTGAAGAAGACATTAGTACATCTATTCTCCGGCCATCTATGAATCGATTGTAGTATTGGTTGGATATTTTAGTCTTGTAACGGCTTAAGAACAAGTAAACCCTGAATTAAAACCAGTCGTACTTCTGTTAAAGATTGATTTTCTATCGATTTCTGACCGGGAGAGAGGTTTTAGATAATTACCTACGTACATACGTACCTATATAAAATGTTGATTACTGATCAAATCCCCCAAAATAGTGGGTTTGAACCATATTTATTTCTCCATCACTAAAAGCCTGTAACGAAAGTTTTATAAGAATTTTTTTTTTTAAACTTATTATAAATATTTTACCTCTTTTCAATGAATTTATAAATTATAAGTTAGCCTACTTGACCAGTATATTTGCTTTGATCGCATCGATACTAATGACGTCTTTCATAACGGGCACACTGATTACCGATATTCATATGATGTGAGTAAGACAGAAAAATGGTCACAATTTTAGTATTTCTTAGTAGCGTAATGCAAATATTAACTTAATTAAACCTTTTTCAGTGTATAGGAGAATGCACTAGATAAAGTGTTTCTCCATGAACCAGACAGATTTAATTTTATTCTGTGGAAGATTCAGATTCAACGTTTTGTTAATAAAGTAAGATAGGTTTCATTAAGAGCCTATCTCGCGCGCACATACACACACACACACACACACACACACATACACGCGTGCGCGCATATATATATATATATATATATATATGTATATGTATATATATATCATCATCATGTCGCACTATCAGCACAGATATTTCAGACACTCTCTCGCCACACCTCCCTATTGTCCATTTCTCCCGGTAGGTCTTCAAGGCTACAGCCCGTATCAGCACAGAGCTGCTATAGGCAGGTTCAAGCTGGACGTCATGCCTTTGCTCGTCCATGCGAAGGGGTCCACAGGAGTACTTTGAGCTCGTCCCTACTTCTCCAGCAGTTACCCACATGTCTGGTTCATCTAATTTTGAAAGTTTTCGTGATGGGTGCTTGGTGGTCATATAGCCGCTGCTTTGTTGGGTGCTCTCTCTAGGACTTGTTCAATATTGCCCGTAGCATTCTTGTGTAAAAGCCGTTAAGCTTGTTCTCCATACGTTTAGTTAGCGTCCATATGGTGCATCCATATTGCAGTATCAAACAACCGCTGCTTGGAAGAAACTGTGCTTCATTTTATCGTTCAGGTCTGACTTCCATATGACCGATTGACTATTGAAAGCTGTCCATGCCTTTGCTAGTTGCGTGTCGATGTCTGTCCCACTTGATGAGACACGGCTCCTGAATTTGGTGAACTTATCAACTAGTTTCTGAGCGCTACCGTTTAGTGTGGAGATGTGGCCTGTTTGATCGAAGCACATATATTCCGTCTTGTGTGCATTGAAATGGAGGTCGTTGCCTGCAGCGGCTCCTTCCAAAATATGTAGCCGGGTTTCGGCTTGTGCGGTTGCATTTGCCAGAAGCGCTATAACATCGGTGCAGTTGGCGTGGGTAATAGTTTTTGCGGGGTACCTTCTTGTTAGCTTGAAACCGTTTTCTTTGATTTTATCGATAGATGTTCTGAGCTCGTAAACAAAAGGCAGGGTAATAACGAATCCACAAATGCTTCCGCCCCCGTCAAACAGAGTAACCAAATTTGTATATAATTGCACATAAAAGTAGAAAATTATACGTGAGAGACCATTTACAAATAATTTGAATAAGCACGACCATTCGACGAGAAGTCTAACAACTGGTTAGTAATATATTATCCTTGATTAAACTTTCATTTAAAATGCATGTATGATTTTATTTAATATTTTCATTGTAAAATCAGTGCTGTATACTATCTGTGTCGTAAATAGAAAAACAATTAACTATAAATCCAAAATTAAAATCTTTGAACTTAGCTAAAGAAGGTAACACGATTGGACTTATTAGAACGAAATTAAAACACTCTCTCTCACACACACACACACACACACACACATAGATAGACAGATAGTAAGAAGGATAGATATATGTATTAGGAGTTTTACAACAAAAACCTTTACATACACTCAGAAAGACACGCATACAAATGCACACACACACACACACACATACACACAGAGACTCACGTGCATACATATATGTGTGCGTGAGTGTGTGTTTTTTTGCGCGAAAGAGAGATCGAGATAGATGAAAATTTATATCACAAAGCAATTATCTTGCAAACTAAGATCTTACACAGTTTAGTTTTCAAACAGCTCTAAAGTACACCGACCGCATCTCTGCATATAATTGGTTGTGTTTAGTTTGGCTTGGTTTTATGGCACATCAACGATTATAGGTTATTTAATGCCAGACCCATTTTTACGCTGATAAAGAATTCCATTTTTTTAAAATTCAGCTCAGCACAAGTACACTATTTATTTCTATTTGACCCATTCATAGAACCCGATCAGCAGCTACCACTAGGGGCAGAATAGATAGTTAAGGGGGACTCCACATTCCTCAAAGCTTCAGTTTTACCGGAGCCTCACCATCAGATTGGTAGTGTCATATCCAGGGCAATCGTTGGGGGAGTCTTACCTCGCTGCATAGATGCAGATGGTGTATTCTACAACCCCGGCTGACTGGGCCACTATGCAAAGAAGTAAGACACACATCAGTGAGTATTCTAGACACATATGAAGGCACTGTTGGTGCAATGTTAACGTCGTAGGAAACATACACAGTGACCCGAATCTCAATACTGAAAGACGCTGTCTTCAGTTCACATATTGCTAATCTTCTTGGGAAAGAAATAAATCTATTTTATTTGCGCAGATATTTTGATGGGTATAAATATATGTTCCTTTTCGTGTTTGGTTGCAAACGCAAGCACTCATTTAACCAGCTTTTTAGCAGAGATACATCCGCATTAAGGATCCATGCTTGTGGTTGGTTTTCGTGTCTATGTGAAATAGGAGATCTAACTCTGATTTTGACTACCGGATCCTGAATACGCATAAAACCGAATTTTCACTCCATTAACCTTTTTCCAGACTCACCAATATGTCTCAATTTCTTTCGATCTGTCTATGCGTACTTGACTCTGGTGTTAGTTTGAATTGTGTCCTTCTTAAAACACGAAAGACTCAGCAGTTTCATAATACAGTAAAGCCATTTACATTCACTTGAATGGCATAAAACATCTGTGTTTGGTGATCAAACATATTTAATGTACTCTAGATCTTTTGATTAGTTCCAGAGCCCTAGCCTCAATCCCACAAAAAAGAAAAAAAACTCATGAAGAGATCATCAAGTAATCTGTGGTGATCTTACATCACTGTATATTGAACGCTTTAAAAACCTGAGAACTATACACACACCCTGATGATGGACCTAGAAGGGTCTGAAAGTACTTGGAAGTCAATTTATTACGAAGAATTTAATAACCAATTCCAGTCGGATATTAAAACATTGATACGGTTATTTGAAAGGATCAAAATAAAGATATGTAGACAAATGTTGTCAATTATGTATTTATATTTATATATATATATATGTGTGTGTGTGTGTGTACGATTGGCGTGTGTGTGTGTGTGTGTGTGTGTGTGTGTGTGTGTGTGTGTGTGTGTGTGTGTGTGTGTGCGATTAGCGTGTTTTGATACTAAGTAAGATAGACTAAAAGGCTAGTATTAGTGAGTTTCATTCTCAGTGGGTGCCTCGTACTTTTATCTTTGTTGCACAGCTAAACAAAGCTTGGTAAGTAAGTAAATGTTAGTGAGAATTTTTGTAATGTACGTACGGAGAATTTTATTAAAAGAGATGGAAATCGGATGTAGTACTTATAAAGCAGTCAGAAAGTGAATAAAATTCGGTCTCTGTGAGGGCGAAATATTGCTATTCATTTATTGCGCGAGATTTTGATGCTCAATTTGTTTATGGGCATTTGGTCAGATAGCTGCAAGAACTTACCAGATTAATGCCCGTTACAAGAAACTGTCTTATTTGAATTGACATTAGGTCCTAGGAAATGTTGCTTTGAACTCTAAAATCTTGTCATTTCTAAATATTTGAGTTGGGAATTTATTTCTGGATGACATAACGGTAAGCACTAATGTTTAGTATGATTACAAATATGTGCATACTCTGGTATGTGTCCTCAAAAGAGGGTCACCGTGATGCAGTGGATAATGTGCCATACTGTCACATAGTAGTAAATGAGTTCGAACACCAGTCGAACAATTATGATCACATTCTGTCAAATACTTTTTGTAAAGGCATGAACTCCTTTATCCCCTCAGGTATGGGTTAAATAGGATTACATATCTCCTTATGCAATAAGTCAATAATTCTAATATGCAAATAAACTAAAAAACTAAAGCAAACCTGTCCACACATAGTGGCACTCACAGACACGCAGACAGAAGCTCCCACACGGATACGCAAACACTATATGGGCATTTCATACTACTGTCATTGGTGGGTTTCAATGATTATAAGGTTTATATCAGGAATTATATATATATATATATATATATATATATTCTTCGGTCCAGTCAATACGGAGTCGGGAATATTTCAGTCAGGACAATCATCAATACTCATAGCAGGATGGAAATAAATTTTTAATCCAAAAGTGACTGGATTTTGTTTTTCTTATATATATATATATATATATATATATATATATATATATATTGGCTTATTTTGAATATATATTAATAATTAAAAAAAAAAAATTAGTATAGTACTGTTTGTAACGTGAAACCTACGGGAAAGTCAAAATGGAATATAATTTTCAGGTAAGGTTTAAAGCATTGCAAAACAAGTTATATCAACAGGTTCTAACATATATTGACAAAAAGGATATGCATAAACCACAAGGCTAGAAAGTTGATCGACGGGGAAATATGAAAGTGGATAAAATTTTACTGTACTGCCAAATGGTATATGCACAGATCAAAATCTGATCTAAAAATGAGAAACAAAATCATCCAAAATTTTCAAATGTAGATTCCCATTATGTATTATTGTGGAGTTCAAGAATTTTTCAAATATTAATGACTACAAATAATAATAATAATAATAATCGATACAATCCAAACTACAGCAATGTTGACATCGGGGAGAATACTGAGAAGAATCCTAAAAACCGGGTGAGACGTGCTATCACAGAGATTCTGTAAAAAAGCCATCAGATTACTCAGGTGTGATGAATTCGCAAAAAACAGGTAGAATATATAGTCAGTGATGGAATTTGGCATAGAAAATCAAAAAATGAAACCTACAAATACTTGGGCCTTTGGCAGGCTGACACCATTAAACAAGTGGAAATTGAAGGACAAAATTCAAAAAGAATATTGCAGGAGAACAAGAAAAATACCCGAGACAAAACTATCTAGCAGAAACCTTATCAAAGGAATAGATACTTGGGCTTTACCCTCATTAGATATTCGGGACCGTGTTTGAAGTGGACCAGAGAAGAACTTAAGTGGACCAAAGAACAAAACTAATGACCCTGCATAAGGTATTACATCCAAGAGATGACTTTGACAGACTATATGTATCAGGAAAGGAGGGAAAAAGAGGACTTAGGAGCAATGAAGACAGTGTTGACGCATAGATACAACGACTTACGAACAACGTAAAAAAGCATGAAGGAGGACTGATTACAGCCATCAGAAACGATACTGACAACACGAAGGCTAACAGAATTACAGTTACTAGGAAACAAAAATGGAAAGAAATATATATCTATAGGCGTTTTAAACGACAGTAAACATTTCACACGGGAAAACATGGACGTGTCTAAGAAAAGGAAACTTTAAGAGAAAAACAGAATCTCTCCTAATAGCAGCCCAAAACAACGGCACAACAACCAATCATATAAAATCGAGGGTAGATAAGACCCAACAAAATAGCAAATATAGGCTATGTGGTAACAGAGATGAAACTATCAATTACATAAACAAATGCAGCTAAATAATAAAACTGAAAGAATGTGAAAAGAATGATAAGTACCTCGAACTTTCTAGGGAAGAGAAAATATCATGGAACATGCAACTTACAATCATAATAATCGGGATTGATCCTATTGGTACAGTCACCGAAAGATTAGTAAAAGATCTTAGACGTAGGAGGACGAGTGGAGACTATCCAAACTACAGCATTGTTGAGAATGGCCAGAATACTGAAAAGAATCCTGGAGATTTCAGGAGACATGCTGTTACTAACACTCTAGTGAAAGAAAAATCAGCTAAAACTGATGTTAAAACCCTCAAGTAATAATAATAATAATAATAATATCAAACTAGAAAACACTAGGCAACGATGGAATACATGGTTTCTAGTTCAAGAAATTTACCTCCATTCACGACAGACTAGCATTAGAAATGAACAGATCCTCTCAAAGAAGGACAAATACCTGACCGGATGACCAAAGGAAAGACCACATTGATCCAAAAGGCCCCAAATAAAAGAATCGCTCAAAACAGTTACAGGCGAATAACTTGCCTAGAGTTGATGTGGAAAATTTTAATAGCACAAATAAGGGAAGAGATTTACTACTCGCTAACAAGCCGCGGATTGTTCCCTGACGAACAGAAAGGATTCCGCAAAGGATCCAGAGGCACAGCAGAGATACTTTACATAGATCAACACATCTTAAATGAGAGCAAGACCAGACATAAAAATCTAGCTATGGCCTGTATTGACTACAAAAAAGCATATGATATGGTTCCGCAAAGCTGGATAATAAACTGCCTCAAAATGTTCCAAAGGTCATATGAAGTCATATACTTTATCGAGAAAAGAAGGAAAAACTGGAGAGTAGAATTGACAGTTGGAGAAAGAAGCTTAGCTGAAGCAAAAATCTAAAGAAATATTTTTCAAGGAGATGCACTATAACCCTTATTAGTTATAAGTGCCATGATGTCAGATACTCAGAAAATGAACAGCCGGATACAAAGTTAGTAGATCATAAGCTAAATTCTACCACCTAATGTATGTGGTTGACATCAAACTATTTGCAAAAAATGAAAGAATAATGTAAACACAAATACACGCAGTTAGAATATGCAGTCAGGACATAGAAATGAAATTTGGCATAGAAAATGTAACACACTATTAATTAAAAGTGGCAAACAACATCTAACTGAGGGAATGGAACTACCAAATCAATACAAAATTAGAACGTTCGGAGAAAACGAAACCAAGAAATACTTTGGCATCGCAGGCTGACACCATGAAACAAGTGGAAATAAAGAACAACATTCAAAGAGTATATTACAGGATAACTAAAAAACTAATCGAGACAAAACTCTCTAGCAGAAACCTTATAAAAAGCATAAATACCTTGGCTGTACCCCTCGTTAGATATTTGGGACCCTCTCCAAAGTGGACCAGAGATGAGCTTAAACAAATCGACCAAAGACAAGAAAACTAATGACCATGCATAAGGCACTACATCCCAGGGACGACGTTGACAGACTATATGTATCACGAAAAGAGGGAGGAAGCGGACTTGCCAGCATCGAAGACAGCGTTGACACATCGATACAACGACTCGAAGACGGCATAAGAAAAACACGAAGGGGGACTGTTTACAGCCACCAGAAATGATACTAACAACACGATGGACAACAGAATGGCAATAACAAAGAAACAAAAATGGGAAGAAAAACAACATAATGGCGATTTAAACGACTTATAAACATCTCACACCAGAAAGCCTGGACCAGGCTAAGGAAAGGAAAATTTAAGCGAGAAACAGAATCTCTTCTGATAGCAGTATAAAACAAAGCCATCAGAACCAATCATATCAAAAGTAGAATTGATTAGACCCAACGAAATAGTAAATATAGGCTATGCGGTGTCAGAGATGAAGCCATCAATCACATAAGCGAATGCAGCAAATTAGCACAGAAGGAGTATAAGAGTAGACACGACTGGGTGGGCAAGGTAATCCAGTGGGAGATGTGCAAGAAATGTAAATTTGACAATATGATCAAATGGTATATGCACAACCCAGCACTTGTCCTAGAAAATGACATATAAACTCCTATGGGACTTTGACGTACGGACGAATTACCTAATATCGGCCTGACCTAATAATAATCAACAAAAAAAAAATTTGCAAAATTGTCGACTTTGCTGTCCCGGCTGACCATAGACTAAAACTGAAAGAATATGAAAAGAAAAAAAAATAACTTGACCTTGCTAAAGAATTGTAAGTAAAGGATTACTAAAGGGACTGGAGGACTTGGAAATTGGCGGCCGAGTGGCGACCATCCAAAACGATAACAATTTTGAGAACGGCTAGAATACAGAGAAGTGTCCTGGAGACTTGAGGAGACTTGCTGTCACTCGAACTCCAGTGAAAGACTATCAGCTAAAACTGATGAGAAAAAATTTAATGAGTAAATAATAATAATAATAATGATACGAACCAGAAGCAACGGAGAACGACTATATATATAGATCTGCGCAATCTCAATAAAAGTAGAAAGAAGATAGAAAAATGTACCCATGGCCTGGATTGACAGCAAAAAGGCTTTTGATATGGACCCCAAAGCTGGATATTACTCCCTCTCAAAATGTATAAAATATCCGATGAAGTTATAATGATTATGGAGAAAACCATAGAAACCGGGGAAGTGGAATTGACTTCAGGAGGAAAAAAATTCAGCGGACGTAAAAATCCAGAGAGGCATATTCCAGCGAGATGTACTCTCTCCCTTACTATTTATGATAATGATGATACCACTCAATCATATTCTCAGGAAATGCTCAGCTGGATACGAACTTTGTAAATTGCAAGAAAAGATCAGCTGCATAATTTAAATGGACGACATCAAACTGTTTGTCTAAAACGAAAAAGAATTGGAAACCCTAATACAGTCATCGAAAATATACCGTCATGATATAGGATAGGAATTTAACATCGAAAAAGGTGCCATGCTAGTATGAAAAGCGGGAAATGACACATGAACGAAAAAAAAAAATTAAAATGTATCTCAGGAAAACGAGTAAAGTACTTGAAACCAAACTATATAGCAGGAATCTCATCAAAAAGATAAACACCTTAGCTTTCCCTCTAGTACGATACTCGGGACCATTCTTGAAGTGAGCCTGAGAAAACTTTATAGAAATAAACCAGAGTACAAGAAAACAAATATCCATGCATAAGGCCTCGCACCACAGAGATTACATTGACAGATTATATGTCAAGAAAAGAGGGAGGAAAAGGACTCGCCAGCATTGAAGACAGGGTTGAAGCATCGATATAACGACTAGAAGACTACATAGAAAAGCTTGGAGGAATACTGCTCACAGCCACCAGAAGCTATACTGACGACACATGGATCAGCAGAACGGAAATAACCGGAAACAAAAATAGGAAGAAAAACAACTCTATGGAGATAAAAAAAAAAAGAGACATATTACACGAGAAAATGTAGATGTGGCTAAAAAAGTGAATCTTCAAAAGAGAAACTCTACCTCTTCCAACAGCAACAGAAAACAACGACATAGAGACCATCCATATCAACGCAAAAATAGATTATAAGCAATCAAACAGTAGACGTAGGTTATGCGGTGATAGAGACGAAACCATCAATCACATAATAAGCGAATGCAGCAAATTAGCACAGAAAAAGTATAAGACTAGACATGACTAGGTGGGGAAGGTTATCCAATGGGAACTGTGCAAGAGATTTAAATTTGACTATACGAAAAAATGGTAATGCACAACCCAACATCTGTCCTGGAGAACAAGCCGAACAAACTCATTTGGGATTTTGTGATAGAAACGGATCTCATAATCTCGGCAAAACAACCAGACCTATTCATAATCAACATTTAAAAAAGATTTTGCAGAATCGTGCAATTTCCTGTCCTAGCTGACCACCGAATAAAATTGAAAGAAACAGAAAAGAAGGACACGTATATGAACCTTCCAAGGGAATTAAAATAAAACTGTAGAACATAAAAGTAGCGGTGATATCTGTTGTAATTGGTGTTCTTAATAAAGTCACAAAAGGATTGGTAAAAGGAGTAGAGGACTCTGGAGTAAGAGGACCAGCGGAGACCATCCAAACTACTGCATTATAGAGATCGACTAGAATACTGAGAGAGTCCTGGACACTTGAGGAGATTTGCTGTCACTCAAACCCCATTGAAAGACTATCAGCCAACGCTGGTTTGAAAAACTCGTAAGGGACTAAAATAATAAGTAAATAGCAATCCTCTGAAATAAGTAGACCAGTTCATATACCTCGGTAGTAACATCTCATCAACTGAAAGTGACGTCAGCATATACATATGCAATGCATAGACTGCTATGGATAGGTTATCCCCCATATCGAAATATGATCTTATGATCAAATAAAACGGGAAATCTTCCAAATTGTAGCCATGCGACTACTAATGTATAGTTGCACCACTTAGACCCAAAGCAAACACTTGCTGAAAAAGCTAGATAATGACTACTATTCAAGAATAATGTATATTGCTTTGAAGAAGTACCACTCTACAAAAACAGCAGTTGTGCGGACATTTACCTCCCATCTCACAAATCCTTCAAGAAAGACGAATTCAGGAAAATCGAGCAAAGGACGAGAAAGTTGACGACAATGCGCAAGTTCTTACACGATATGTATCAACCGGTCCATCTGCATCGAGGCAAAAGTGTTCACCAATGGTCCAGGAGACCAGAGTTCAATCCCGGGTCGAGTCATACCAGACACTAAAAAAATATTACTTGATGCCTTCTGGTTTAACATTCATTATTATAAGGTACGGAACAAGGGTAAGTGGAACAATCTAGGTAAAGGAGTAACGCACTTACTTCACGTCGGTGTTGTAGATATCGAAAGGTCCCCTTCAACTACGTTCGGCCATTGTACTTGCTTATATGTGTCAACAAAAGAAGGAGGAAGAAGATTCAACAGCATTAAAGATAGCATGGATACATCAAAACGAGTACTCAAAGTCTACATTTAAAAGAACAAAAAAAAAAAAAACTAATTACAGCAGCATGTGAAAGTGTAATATAATGCCCGAAGGATTTCCTTTTATATATCTTGCTTTTGGGTTTAGTTAGGCTGATAACCTTTTGGCTCAGTGCATGGGTTAGTTAGGTGCAAACATGAGCGCAGGTGTTTACACGCGCGCGGAGCGGACGTGTTATTCAGAGATGTCACAATAAAAATCCCAGATAGAGGATGTGACCAGGGATGTGAGTTACGTCACGCACTGGAAGCGTGGGCTGAGATTTGAGAAAAGTCAGTTAGTTGAGTTCTTGCGACCAAAGAAGAAGGTTGACTTTCGGAACTCTCCTAGGCCTTGCGGCGGGTGTCGCACGTGGTTTGGGGCACATGGAAAAGTCGTCATAGAAAGATTGTGCCTCTCTCTTCCTCATGTCGAAAAACCTTTTAACTCAAAGGTAATAAAAAGTTTCGTACCTGAACTAAGAAATCGTAAGTGTTTCTGTGTTTCGGGATTCCTATGTTATCTATATATGAGTTATGAACATTCTATGTACGTTTCACCTTTCGCGTATTCATGTATGGGTATGTTACAAAAGCACTGAAAACAAAGACAAACAGAACAGCAATAACAAGGAAACTGACACAGGAAAAAAAAAAGCAAAAAAAAAAAATCACCTCCAGGATATTTCTTGAAACAAACTGACACAATCTTACATGAGAAGACCTGAATAAGACTACAAAAGTGAAATCTGAAGAGATAAATTATATCACTTCTAATAGCAGCGCAATGCAATGCTTCAATGGCTAATTACATTAAATCAAAATATAATTATACGCAACAGAATAGTAAGTGTAGGTTATGTAGTGGCAAAAACGAAATGATTTACCACATGATAAGTGAATGAAGCAAATGAGAAGAAGACTTGGCACGACAGGGCAGGAAAGGTGATCCACAGGAAAATGTGCCAAAAATTTTAATTTGATCATACTATCAAATACACACAGACCTGGATTAATGAAAGCGAATTAGATCGTTAAAGTTATCTGGGATTTCGAGATGCAAACAGGTCACCTAATCTCGGCCAGGGGTGCCTCGGGTAGCGGCATGGTTAGCAAGCTAGACTAGCAAACCTACACGAGTGAGTTCGAGTCTCATTGGGTGCCCCATTCATATGGCCTTGTACCACATCTAAGCAAGAAAAAGCTTAGTAAATTACCACCTAATCTCGGCCAGAAGACCAGACATGCTGATAATTACACCCCGCCAAAAAAAGGCGAACTTGCTATATAGTTTACTTCGATGTCCTGGCGGACCACGGAGTGAAAATCAAAGACAGTAAAAAGGGAGACAAGTACTGACACCTTGCTAAAGATATGAGAAAGCTGTGGAATATATGGGAGACAAGTACTGACATCTTGCTAAAGATATGAGAAAGCTGTGGAATATCGTACATAGTGCCCCAATTGTAATCGGGGCACTATGTACGATCTCCAAAGGCTTAAAAAGAGAGTTGGAATAGTTGGACATTAGTAGACGAATCGAGAGTGCCCAGATTACAGTATTATTCAGATCAGCCAGAATAGTGAGAAGAGTCTTACTGGCCTGAAAAGATTTGATGTCACCCGGACTCTAGTGAGAGATCATCAGCTTACAATGAAGTGAAAATATAGCAGTGAAAAACCATCAACTAACGCTAGTGTGAAAACTCTCAAAGGAGTAAAATAATAATAATAATAATAATAATAATAATAAGAAGAAGAAGAAGAAGAAGAAGAAGAAGAAATTTAATGGTATATGCACAACCCAGCACCTGGATTAGAAAATAACACACATAAACACCTATGGGACTTTGACATACATACGGATCACCTAATCTCGGCCAGAAGACCAGACCTTATAATAATCAACAACAAAAAAAAAAGAAAAGAAAATCTGCAAAATTGTCGACTTTGCTGTCCCGGATGACCACAGAATAAAACTGAAAGTATGTGAAAACAAGGATAAGTACATCGACTATGGAACATGAAGGTGACAATTATACCAATTGTAATTGGTGCATTTGGAACAGTAACTAAAGGATTATTAAAGGGACTGGAGGACTTGGAAGTTGGCGGACGAGTGGAGACTATCCTAACTACTACATTATTGAGAACGGCCAGAATAGTGAGAAGAATCCTGGAGACTTGAGCAGACTTTCTGTCATTCAGATTCCAGTGAAAAACCATTAGCTAAAACTGATTTGAAAAACTCTAATGAGTAAATAATAATAACAACAATAAAGTGACGGTGATACCAATTGTAATTGGTGCTCTTGGTACAATAACTATAGGATTGGTACAAGGACTGGAAGACTTGAAAAAAAAATGAAGTGGAGACCATCCAAATGACATCACAATGGAGATCAGCCTGAATGCTGAGAAGAGGCCTGGAGACTTGATGAAACTTGTCACACAAACTACAGTGATAAACCCTCGGCTAACACCGATATGAAAAATTGGAAAAGGACTGAAAAATATTAATGTTTCTTTGTTTTCCTCCTGAATTTTTAATCTTTTACAATTTTCATCTCTATGAGTTCGACCTTGTGGAAATTTGTCTCTATTTCAAATGGATTTTCATGAAAAAATAGTTATTCCTGATAAGTAAAACTAATCTCTAAATATATCTTTAGGCATTTCAAAAATTCTCTTATCATGCAGGCATGACAGTAATAAGGCTTTTATTACTCGCCTAAAGCCGAAATAATTGCTTCAAGACAAGAATATAATTACCAACATAAACTTGCAGGAAATCTGATTAGTTATCGCTTATAATCTTTAAATGCGATATATTTTTTCTATTGAAATATGCAGAAATCAATGAATAACAAACGTCTTTATTACGGGAGATATCTTCCTTTTTACGTTTATTTACTTCTGTGGGTTTTCTTGTGAATTAAATCTTTTATCTTTGTTTTGGTTACAGGTTAAAAAAAAAGGCGCCGGACAAACAAAATTTCTTGAAAATAGTTTAGATCTGAAATGCTTCACAGATCGTTTTATAAGCAGTTTAAATAGAAAAGAGATTTGTTTTATTTCAAATAATATTTTGCCTATTACTATTGTCAGAGCATGACCTGTTGTTTTTACATACTAGTTTTAAAATCCCAAATCTACTCGGCTCAGCGAAACAAATCTATTTTAATTATTCATTTTTCACTCCAGCATTTTGCTTTTTTCCTGAGTATAATTTTAGACTTGTAGCTTCTTTTACCGTTCGGTCTCAAATTACGTTGAGTTTGTGCTAAATGGGGACATCCTAACTGTGAACAAATCAGTGACAAACAATTACGTAAAGAAAAATGACGGTAAGAGAAATCAACCGAGTTCGGTGACTACCCGAAATTGATGATTGATCAAGGTGAAGTGGTGGGTATCGGAGAGATAGAATACAATTTCCAATATTTGTAGTGGAGCATTGCCCGAATACGACGGAGTTTCTGAAAATAAAACCAAACTTAAAATGCCAACGGCAATGCTTAGAATACACCAACTATATCCTCTGCAGAGGGCTAAAAATAAAATCCAATAAAATAAAAACCAGTGTCCTGGCTTTGGCAATAAACTGCATCATGTGGTGAGGCTCCTGCTTTGGAGCTCTGAAGAGAGAAAAGATATTTCCTCGTTTTTAATAAACCCAGGTCTGCTCTGACAGAGAATTATCGTGACTGTTCGGGTCATATCTCTGAGTCAAGTAAATATATTTGAAAATAATTAGTCTTAGATAACTATAATTAGTCTTAGATAACTATCTAAAAATTATTCGTATCAAAAATTATTATGTGAATCTATCATAGTTTACAATTATTATTATTATTATTTACTCCTTTATTATTTACTCCTTTATTTATTATTTACTTTATTTATTATTATTTATTATTTACTAATTTATTTATTTATTATTATTATTTATTTGTTTACTCCTTTATTATTTACTCATTTTCACATCAGCAAACGCTGATGGTCTTTCACTGGAGTTCGAGTGATAGTAAGTCTCCTCAAGTTTCCAGGAATCTTCTCAGCATTCTGGCCGTTTTCAATAATGCTGTCATTTGGATGATTTCCATTCGTCCGCCAAATTCCAAGCCCTCAAGGCCCTTTATTAATCATTTAGTTACTGTGACATAAGCACCAATCACAATTGGTAAAACCGTCACCCTCATGTTCTACAAATTTTTTAATTCTCTAGAAAGGTCAAGGTATTTATCCCTTTTTTCACATTCTTTCAGTTTTATTCTGTGGCCAGCCGGAACAGCAAAGTCAACAATTTTGCTAATTCTCTTTTCTGTTGATTATTATAAGGTCTGGCCTTCTGGCCGAGATTTGGTTACCCGTGTGTGTGTGTCAACGTTCCATAGGAGTTTATGCGCGTTATTTTTTAGGACAGGTGCTGGGTTGTGCATATACCATTTATTCGTATGGTCAAATTTAAATTTTTGCAATTCTCCCAGTGGATCATCATGCCGACCCAGTCATGTCTAGTCTTATATTCATACGGCGCAAATTTGCTGCATTCGCTTATCATGTGATTGATAGTTTCATCTCTGCCTACATTTGCTATTTTGAAGCGTCTTATCAATTCTCACTATGATATGATTGGTTCTTACGGCGTTGTTTTGTGTCGCTATTTGGAGGGATTCTGATATTATCATTATTATTATTATTTACACCTTCAGAGTTTTTCACGTCAGTGTTTGCTGATGGTTTTTCACTGGAGTTTGAGTGACAGCAAGTCCCCTCAAATATCCAGGAATCGTCTCAGCATTCTTGCCCTTCTCAGCAAGGCTGTCATTTGATAGTCTCTACCAGTTCGCCAAATTCCAAGTCCTCCAGGCCTTTTAATAATCCTTTAGTTATTGTGCCTAACGCACCAATCACAATTGGTACAATCGTCACTTTCATGTTCCACAGCTTTTTCAATTCTCTAGCAAGGTCGAAGTACTTATACTTTTTTTCACATTTCTTCAGATTTATTCTGTGGTCGGCCGGGGCAGCAAAATCGACAATTTTGCAAATTATATATTTTTTGGGGTGATTATTGTAAGGTCTGGTCTTCTGGCCAGGATAAGGTGATCCATTTGTATGTTAAAGTTCCATAGGAGTTTATGTGTGTCATTGTCTAGGACAGGTGCCGGGTTGTGCGTATACCATTTGTTAGTATGGTCAAATTTAAATTTCTTGCACATTTCCCAGTGGATCACCTTGCCCACCCAGTCGTGTCTCACTTTATACTCCTTCTGTGCTAATTTCCTGCATTTGCTTATTATGTGAATTATGGTTTCGTCTCTGTCACTACATAGACTACATTTACTGTTTTGTTGCATCTTATCAATTCTCGCTTTGATATGATTGGTCCTTAAGGCCTTGTTCTGTGCTGCTATTAGGAGGGATTCCGTTTCTCTCTTAAGGTTTCCTTCTCTTTGACAGGTCCAGGTTTTCTGGTGTGAGATGTGGTTTACTAGTCGTTTAAAGCGGCCATAGAGTTTTTTCTCCCATTTTTGTTTCCTAGTTGTTGTCATTCTATCGTCTATCATGTTGTCCGTATTGTTTCTGATGGCAAAAATCAGTCCTAGTTCTTGTTTTTCTATGTAGTCTTCGAGCCGTTGAATCGATGCGTCAATGCTGTCTTCGATGCTGGCAAGTCCTCCTTCTCCCTCTTTTCTTGATACCTAGAGTCTGTCACCGTCGTCTCTTGGATTTAATGCCTGATGCATGATCATTAGTTTTCTTGTTCTTTGATCCATTTGTTTAAGTCCATCTCTGGTAAACTTGAGAAAGGGTCCCAAAAATCTAACGAGGGGCACAGACCAAGTATTTATTCCTTTGATAAGTTTTCTGCCGGAGAGCTTTGTCTCGAGTAGTTTTCTCGTTCTCCTGAGATATTATTTTCGATTCTTGTCTTTCATTTCCATTTTTTAATGTGTCAGCCTCCAAGATCCCCAAGTATTTGTAGGTTTCATTTTCTTCGAGCGTTCTTTTTTTGTCGTGATTTGGTAGCTCCACTTTTAATGATGAGCATGGCACATTTTTCTATGCCAAATTCCATTCCTATGTCCTGACTGTATATTCTAACTGCGTGTATGAGAGTTTCTAATTCTTTTTCATTTTTCCAAATAGTTTAATGTCATCCATGTACATTAGGTGATGGATCTTCAGCCATCTTCTAAGTTTGTATCAGGCTGTACATTTTCTGAGTATGTGGTTCAGTGGCATCATGGCTACTATGAATTGTAAGAGTGATTGTGCATCTCCTTGGAAAATCCGTCTTTGGATCTTTATTTCAGCTAAGCTTCTTCCTCCTGCTGTCAGCTCCACTCTCCAGGTTTTCATGGTCTGTTCGATGAAGTTTATGACTTCATGTGATATTTTGTACATTTTGAGACAGTGTATTATCCAGCTTTGCAGAACCATATCATATGCCTTTTTGTGGTCAATCCAGGCCACAGCTAAATTTTTCCGACTTGTCTTGCTCTCATTTAGGATGTGTTGATCTATGTTGTGTAATTCTGCTGTGCCTCTGGATCCTTTGCAGTATACTTTCTTTTCGTCAGGGAACAATCCACGGCTTGTTAGCGAGTAGTAAATCTTTTCCTTTATTTGTACTGTTAATATTTTCCTTATCACTGGTAGGCAGGTTATCGGTCTGTAATTGTTTGGAGCAGTTCTATTGCTTGGGTCCTTTTGGATTAATGTAGTCTTTCCTTTGATGGTCCAGTTAGGTACTTGTGCGCCTTGTAGGCATCTGTTCATTTCTAGTGCTAATCTGCCGTGAATGGAGGTGAATATCTTGAACCAGCAGCCGTGTATTCCATCATGGCCTCCCATTTTCCAGTTTGATATTCTTTTTAGTGTCGTTTTGAGTAAGTCGATGTGTATTTCCGTTTTGGGGCCTTCTTCAAGTCCGTCTAGCTCTCTTGTAACATTGTTTATCCATTCACCATTTTCGTTATATTTTTCTGGTTGCCATATTTTCTTCCAAAATCATACGGTTTCTTTGACATCCGGTTGTTGATATGTTTTCCCAATTGTTGATAGAATTTTCTTTCGTTGTTTTGGAAAGGCCTGTTTTGTCTGTATTGTTTTACCCTTCGTCGATATCTCTTTAATCTTCCTTCTTTCGTCAGCTCTTTCTAGTTTATTTCCTCAAGTAGTACTGTTATTTTTTCTTGTGTTGCCTGTTCCTTTTTCGTCTCGCTTATTTCAGCGCCCCTCTTTTTTTATCATTCTGGTTTGTTTTCGTAGTTTTTTATTTGCGTTTCCAGTCGAATTTCCTATCCCGGTTTTAACTCTTTCTTCGTGCTTTTTGAGTGGAACCCAATTTTCGCACAAACTAATTTTGCACCTGCATAGATTAGTTCATTTAACTCGGTCATATTATTCGTCGGTATGTAAGGTAGTATGTGATTTATGTTATTCGGTTCTATCTTAATTGTTTTCCATTCTATATTTCTTAATGATGGTAGAGTATATTCATTTCACTACTCATAATTCTCTATACATTTTTTAGATTTATCTTTTGTTCTTGTGATAATGTTTCTTCATGGTTGCTTGGTAATGTATCGTTTGGCAGTGTGGTGTTTTCATTTTCCGACGTAGGCTGTTCTTTTTCGTTGGATTGTTTTTGTTTGACACCACTTGATGTATCTGGTACTGTATTATAGTTTTGTTAGTGTGTTTTGTGATAGATTTCTAGTATTTCAAATTCAGAAAACCAACCTTTCTTAATTATTGTTCTATCTTGATCGGCAAGCCTTTGGCTAGTTGTCTGAAATTTCGCACATTCTTGCCAAATCTCTATCATTCTTTTCCTGTGTCCTCTTTGTGAAGGGTTGCTCCTAAAATAGCATAGTAGTGCAAGTTGATTATCTTCCCTAGTCTACGTTTTGCTTTTAGCTCTTTGATCGTTGTGGTTTCTTACATCGTCGTTTATGTACCTGAAAAAAGAGCAGCCAACATTCGTAAGATGACGATCGGGTCTCCCATGTTGGCTATCAGGAGAGCACCTGCCGCTCATGACACCTAGCCTTGTTGCTTTGGTCCCACGTTGTGTAATATTGTGATTGGACATTTTGATCATGGGTGGTATATTGTGGCTATACCAGACCCAGGGGTTGTTTATGATCTGTTCGCCTGACAGAGATGTGACCAAGAACAGCTATGATGGCTGTACATAAACAGCAGGTCACAAAAAAAAAGATGGATTTATGAAACACTAAGTTTTACCTTAGTTAAAGTCTATTATCAGCCAATTTTTATTTTGCTTCCGGACCGGAAGTCCGGAGTTACGTTCGCATTCTCCTGTATCGCGATCATATTTTATATCTATAGACCTATTTTTGGATTATTTCGATATAGGCTGATCATTTTTATATATATAAATTCTGATGATACAGCAATGAAATTAAGGAGGGAAACTGTTTATCGAGTTGATAGATTGGTGAGTATTATTGATTTTACCGCGTTAGATTTAAACAAATCTTACATATTTCAGAATAGTTGACCTGGAAATAATTTAGCCGATTAGAAAGATTCTTCATTCAAAAAGGTTACAAATTGTACATTAAAATATTCAATGCTGTATTCTTTAAAAAAAAAAGACAGAACACACCAATCTTCCCCTGAAATAAGAGATCTAATATTCATGTCCCTTTCATCGTCCTAGCCCTCAAAATTACTAAGAGAACCTCTGTTTATTATTATTATTATTACTACTACTACTACTACTACTACTACTACTACTTAATTACTTAAAAATTATACTTGTGTAAACTATTTGAAATCTTATAAAGGTGTAAAGGATTTTAGCATTAGATGGGAATACTTGATAGAATATAAGTGTGCAGATCATTTTTACAAAAGAACTTTATTTGAAGATATGATTGCTTAAAAAGGATAATAATAATAATAATAATAATAATAATAATAATAATAATAATAATTATTATTATTATAATTATTATTATTATTATTATTATTATTGTTGTTGTTGTTGTTGTTGTTTTTGTTGTTTGTAGTAGTATTAGTAGTAGAACTTAATTGCAAATATGTAATTGCTTTAAATTATTGAAAGGAAACCATGTCATCTTGTTAAAATTACTCGTATTTGATACAAATATTTTAAATGAAGAATACTTGCTGATCCGTACCGATGATTAAAATGAGTATTTACTTGACTCTATATAATTTTGTTTAAGCAGTATTATTTTGGGGAAACACAATTTTACAAGTCAGTAAAAATGAAAGTCCCAGACTATGAAAGTGAAGGCTTTGTGAAGACATTGAAAACCAAAATATTTTCATCGAAAAGATTTCTGGTGATTTCAGGAAATGAAAACAGCGAAATATCAAATGTATCCAGAGATGATTATATTGATTGTTTACACCTTATCTGTTATTAGTTTATTTACAGCTAAATAAAGGAAAACTGGCCGAACAGTTTTGCGAAGTCAATAATTTTTGCCTGACGTCGTATTTCTGACATAGTAATTAGTCGAATTTGAATCATATACTTTGAGTGTAAAATGTTTTATCAATGTGATTGATATTTACAAATAAATGAAGTGTATTGATAAGTGAAGGGATTGAATCGAAATCAAATATGTATTGCATTGAGTAAATTATTTTGGAATCTTTCGGTAATAGAAGTATTCATGAACTTACCTTTGGGGACACAGGAAATTCTGAAGGAAGGAATAAACAAATTGTGAAAGTTATAATTAGGAATCGTCTTTATTTGAAGTCAAAGTACGTTGATATGTTTTCAGCGTCTATTTTTAAATCTTTATTGACCATTTAAGGGGTTTTCATTGACTAAATGTTATTTCGAGAAAACATTTTTTTACAAAAATAGAAGTCATTAATAAATTCATTCATAAAATGTTAATATTAAAAATTTTATTGAAATTAAATAATTGACAAAAATTTGGTTGATTTAAAAATATTTTCAAATTATCATACAGATTAATAAACCAAAGTGTATTATACAATATGTAGATAATTTTAAAAAGTATTAAAAAATAATCAAATAATATCTATTTCCATAAAATGGACATGATTAAATTTTATGTGGGAATATTTTTCAATATTTCTTTATAATAACCGTGTCCTTATAATTGGGCTTGGAATAAGTTGCTTTTGTCATCACAAAGAGGTAAGATTTCACCTCTCTCCCTAAAAATGAGTCATTGGTATAACACTAAACTGATTTTGGTAATGAGGATCCAGTTCTGGGAAGCGTAGAGTACTCTGTTATTTCCATTACTCCTTGATTCACCATGACCCGGATTGGTAGTGCCTGCTAGGGTCTCACCTGAGGATAAAATAGAAATGTTTAAAATTATTCGTCTGCGTATACGTGAGACCATATGACTGTGTTCAAACAAATGATAATTATCAAACATAATTATTAATCATAGGAAGACTTAAAACCCTAAGAATTATTATTCTTCATTAATTGAAACTATATAATTGCACATTTTTGGTATTAGAAAAGAATTGTTGATATATTTTGACGGAAAAAAAAACTCTTAAGAAATAACAAAACAAAAATCTTAATAGATACGTTAAATGAACGCAATTCCCTAATCTCAAGGTATAAAATAACATTTGATTGGTCAAAGTGCCATTAAAACAATCGATAAATCAATCAATGAATCAATCAATAAATTCATGATAACGGTACAAAGAATACGATCATAACAGTACATGTTTTGATCACATTTTTGGACAAATCTTCGTGACTGTACAAAAATGATTATATTTAGAACCTATGCATATAGTAAACAAACTATATGTTAACGGATTAGAAGTTTATATTTTTTTCGTAATCTAATA
This sequence comes from Sepioteuthis lessoniana, assembly GCA_963585895.1. Classification (NCBI taxonomy): domain Eukaryota; kingdom Metazoa; phylum Mollusca; class Cephalopoda; order Myopsida; family Loliginidae; genus Sepioteuthis; species Sepioteuthis lessoniana. The sequence continues at coordinate 102,638,319 of OY757905.1, read as the reverse complement.
ATTTGACAAAAAATCTATGAAATGATCACAATCTTTCACAGTATCAGTAGAAAAAACTAAATATTATATTTCATTTTTTGTTTAAACTTTTTTTCTTTTCAGATAGAGGAATAGTATTCACCGGGAAAAAAAGCGTTTAAACAGAACATTGTGTTGTTCTACACACGCTGTAAAATTTGTGATTATTTGAACGAAAATCTATCGAAATTTTAAATTTTTTTTCAGAAAATTCTTCTACATCATAACTTATGTTAAATTCCTGAAACAACTTGTATATAATTTTTTTGTTGAATATAGACGATTAATATATTCAAAGTATTTAATGTTGATGTTTTAGTAATTCTATTCAAATATACATAGTGATTTGATTTGTTCTATGTACAAGTTAAAATGTTATTGTGTAGCATTTAGTAGGACCACATAACCTCCTGCTTTTACCAGCACACAGACACTCACCAAACGTGCGTATCGAATATAAGTAACTATCTGACAAACTAGCCAGACAAGTGATATACTTTCTTTAATATGCTAATGCGAAAAAATAGATAATCACATAAGCAAGAAAATGCCAAGCACCATACACCGTTGACTTACAGTTTATGTTATTCCAATTTGATGCTCACGTGCTCTTTATCCATAATAATCGTAAACTATATATATATATATATATGTGCGTGTTTATGTGAATGTATGTTTACGATAGAATATCATTAGTATATTCTAATTAAATCAATGAAATTTTTTGGGTTCAGCTTCTTTAAAGATTTCACTGAAAGTATATATTTATGTCCCCTCAAGAATTACCATCAAACGAGGCTGATAAATTCGAACAACTGAGCAAAGTCGGCTGTGTCCATTTCCACATGTGTCCATGTTTACAAAACATAATTGCATAAAGCTGCAAGTAGCAATCATAGACGTCGTTTGTCGAGAAAACCTCGTCGTTGGTGAATTATTTTCTTTCAAAGAACAATAATTAAAAAAATTCAGCATTTCAAGAGATCTGACATTGTAATTTGCTTTACACTGATTGGTAGTGGACATGATTAATGCTTTTATGTTATTATCCAGAATTGTCTTCTCTTACTCATGTTTTAACATTAATTTGGATTCCGGTTTATGTGCTTTTTTTATTATCTCAATTTTGTTATTTCCAATTTTTTGTTTGCTTTCATCTTTGAATATTTGCTATGCTTTTATAATCTGTTTATCATTCTTTGTCATGAACATTATTTATTCCATTCAATTGTAGATTCTCCCTTCCAAACAATACAGAGATAATTCATATAGGAAAGATAACATATACACACACGGACTTGTTTTCAGTGACTAAACTTTTAAACAAATATCTCATCATTTCATTGTTCCTTCCCGTGACACACACACACATACACACACACACACACACACACACACACACACACACACACATATATATATATATATATATATATATATATATATATATAAACTGAGCCTCTTGTCTAAATATGGCCAACGATCAAGGAAAAGGAAAGTATATGTATTCAAAACTTACCAGAACTAGATATAAAAGTGATGAAGTTGTACTAATATGACAACATATTTTAGTCTCCTTGGCAACATTGATTCCTGGGGGCAAATCATAGATGGCATCTTTTAAGTCTGGTTGAATACCAAGATGTTGTATATGAAATCAAATATTGTCAGAAATTATTTGCGATTCTCGAAGATCACTTAAATATTCTGCTCCCGTAAGCATAATATTCTTCCCTGATACATTGCTTAATTCAGTAACATCCAATGAAAATTACAGTTCAATATTCCACTGATATTTACTTGTCAGTGGACTGATCTACTAACCAATTCTTACTAAGTTCTCATTCTGTTATTCGGCTGAGTATATTATTTTAAACAAAATTTAATTGATAGAATATCTAGATATTTTCCGTAGAAATTGAATCCACCAGTGAGTATTTGCAGCAGGATTACTCCACGATAAACCCTTATATGAAGTTTAATAGAATCATTTCCATTTACTTAAGAAAAAAACTTACCCAAATAAAGTAGCAAAAGTTTACGAACTTAAAAACTTATCTGACTCATTTTAAAAACTTTTCTGACTCATTTTTTTCACCTGATGTCTTGTTTATAATGTGAATAAGAAATGAACATGGGAAAATTATGCTTTAATTGTTAATTTAAATATTTTGAATATTTGGCTATCTTACATAACCATCGTTTAACTTTATATTTAAATAAAATTTCTATAAACCTTAAAAGTCTTAATTATTTAGCATCGTATGCCCTATTCTAAAATACAGGTTTCTTTTTTGTTACTTTCCAATAGATCTCTACCATAAAATCATGCGGAAGTCTTTCTATAGTAAAATCATCAAAGCATTTACAGGGACGGACTCAATAAAAGTAATTAAAAGTACAAAATTACATATTTTTCTTAGAAATAAATACATATTCTATCTTGTTTTAAAGGAAATGTTTCGTTCAATACCATCAAAACTTTCCTGAATAAAATATCATCTGCCTCTCGATCGAAATGCAAACAAATGAGAACAGCAATTTGGTGCAGCTTTTTATCTTAAGAATAATTGAATTAGGTTCAAACCTGAGATGCTTCATCTATTTTATAATTGCTGTTGTATATGCATATTTCCAATAGCACCTTTTGAAAAGGGCGCCTCTGGTGGTGTAATGGTTAGCAAGCACGACTAGCAAACCTACACGAGCGAGTTCGAGTTTCATTGGGTGCCCCTTTCATATGGTTTTGTGCCACATCTAAGTAAAATGCTTAGTAAATTACAACAGCACCTTTTGAAATCATGCCTGAAATCATATTTTCTGCTAATATATATATATAAAATATAAAAGAAAAATTTAAATTTAAATTTAACAAACCATGTAATCATTTATTTACGGTAAATTAAACGATGAAGGTTTTACCACGGAGGATTCTGCCCCCGCTCTTTGTATTTAATTGCTATTGTATTCAGATTATTATCATTAAAATGGGAAGCTCTTTTTTTAAATCTTTGAGAGGAAACAGTCTTTTAATTAATGTACCTAAATTATAGTTTTCACTATTATGTTATTTTTCAGTTTCTGAAATATCAATCTTGGTTTGGGAAATATCAGTCTGAATTTTTTTTTCATCTTAAATCGAATAGTCTTGGAGGACCAACTGATTTAAATTTAAGTCAACGGAAATGCAGGGCTAAAAATGACAACTTTGTGAATATAAGTCACGATACAAAATGTACGATGTAGCGTTATCCAGCGGCACCTAAAAATGAAAAGGAAATAATGTCAAAACTTTGGTTTCTGGGTCTGATCAAAGTGAGAGCCTGAAAAGATGTCACTAGATTTTTTAAAAGAGAATTATCATTTATTTAGTTAGAAGTTAAGGATAACATTTAATTTAAAGAAAGTACATTTTGATTCATGTAATTCATATAAATCAAATTATTTTTTAAGCTATGAATGAAAAAAAAGTTTTTATCTTTGTATTTGTAGATATTCTTAGATATCTTGTCTTTATTTACCAGCATATTTTTCTGTCTCATCTTGGATATGAAATGATAATTAGTAATATCAAATCGTTTAGTTATTGTATAGCTTTATGAAGAAATTCCAAGGAAATTATTAAATCATTAGATGAATATACTTAATATTTTAATCTATTCAATTTCATTTTTTTTAATCTTAAAAAAGAATAATTATTAAGTAAAAGTAAAGTTGGTGACCCCAGTCGAGGGCGGCCAGAAGGGTCCCTTTTTAATTGCTACTACACCGAGCTGTAGGAGAGGGCGCTACTCCTTTCCTTGGATTGCTCCACTTTAGCCTTGATACGTACCTTATATGGCAGAGTAAAAAGCAAGGAGGTATCAAGTACCATTTTTAAAGTCTTTGGTATGACGTGACCAGGGATTGAATCAAGGCCTCCCAGACCATTGACAAACACTCTACTCACTAGGCCATGTTACAAAAATTATGATTTATTCTATTCTTAAATGAAATATTGTTTTTTCTTCCCGTGCTTTTGTTTTTTTTTTGTTTGATTTTTTGTGTGTTTTTTTTTTTTACGTGACAGGAAATGAAGAATTTCCCAATTCTTATTTACATATAAAAATGTCACTGATAAACTTAATACTAGAATATAAGCAGAAGTATCTGTTTACTTTAATAGCTACTAAGTGAAAAGAGAGATTAGAAAATCTGAACATAGAATAAAATGTGGAAAAAAACTTATGTTAGCCATTAAAAAAAAATGAAAAGAAAATGCTGGAAAAATCAATTGTAGACAATTCGTTTCTGTCATTTTCAAAACGAACATAATCCGTGTTGAGATAGCTGGAGAGCCTTATTTTTATAGACATACTATTTCATTTGACAAAAGACAGCAGTTTTCAGTTCCCCCTTTTATAGGCTACGTTGTTCCTGTTTCACTCAAAATTCTTCCCGCCATTTCCCTTGTTTCTTTTTCCACTTCAATCATGATTTTTTTCTTTCGTTTTTTTTTTTTTAACTCTCATCCGTTTAGATTATGTTCTTTATGTAACTTCTATTTTAGGACAAAGATTGAAATTCCTACATTTTATGTGAATTTATTTTTTTACCTTGGGGTCGGTGATTATAGTGTTCGGTTGAAGTAAATCTAAAAAGCGTATTGATCGGTTGTTGGTGGAAGTGAATCATCTACGGTAACCGTTTCTTTAAACATAGAACACGTGTTGTAGATCGGCTTAAATTTCCAATAAATGTTGAATTTTGAGGGTCACAGGTTAATTGTTTGAAAGGCAGAGAATTTTGTTTTGCCTTTTCGATTTCGTCATCTCTCTGTTCTCTCCAGAATTGCCCTGTGTTCTACTTTGCTGGAACCTGAAGACGTCCTCTGCTTTGAAACTCGGACCTTCTTGTCTGCCTTCACGGCCAGCTAGCTTCTCTTTCATTGACTCCTACTATAGAAAAATTGTACCAGCAAGCACATACACACACACACACACACATATATATATATATATATATATATATATACTCCCCTAACCCCGTGGGGTTGAGTTCTCTAGCAAATGGAGTAATCGCGTTGCCATTAGCGTTTATTGCAAGGCTCTTCATATATGAATTGAGCTCTCGGTAGCCGTTAAGCGGATGTATGTAAACAATAGTAATTGTGATTCATAACCTTTTAAAATTTACTTCGCTGCAACTGGTTCCTCGTGGCTGAGGGGTAGAGGCTTGGATTGGCGTTTGAGTCAACCGGGTTTCGATCGCAGCTACGAGAAACTTGTATGTCTAGCCACACTGATGAGTTCTAAGAGAACGAAACAGATCTGTCTGTGGATGACGATATATATATATATATATAGAGAGAGAGAGAGAGAGAAAGATGACACTCTGAAAACTGTTCAATAGTGCAACATTTAAAAACTGGGTTTCGAAAAATTCTAACTGAAAATATAACAATATTAGAATACAAAAAAAAAAAAAAAAAAATCTCGAGGCACTCCCTATCAGAATGAAACAACCCAAACTCAAAAGAATCAATTCCGAATCCAGTACTAATGTACTTAAATGTTTTTTGCTACTACAGCTACTTATAGAAACGAATAAAACGCTACAACATCACACTAGAATGACCAATAAACACTTACAAAGTAGTATATGCAAAGATGACATTATTTTTGCAATACGAGTCTCATTGGGTGCCCCTTTCATATGGCCTTGTGCAACAACTAAGCAAAAAGCTTAGTAAATTTCCATTATTTTTGCAATACACACACCTCTGATGATGGCAAAAGATCAGGCAAAAAGTACTTGGGTAACAATTAGTTATGGGAGTTACATCAACCAATTCTCACCGGATACCAAGAAATCGATGTGGCAACTGGAAAGGTCGTATACAAAAATATGTAGACAAACGATATCTATCTCGTTCAAATATATATATATATATATATATATATATATATATATATTTCATTAAGAAAAAACAAAACCGGTCAAATTAGGATTATAAATTTATTTACATCCTGTTACGTGTTGGTCAATATTACTATATATATATATATATATATATATATATATATATATATATATGTATAATCGAATTGTTTTAAAATGCTCAAATGCTGGTCAGCCAGTAGAATAAAACCAAATATAAATACGAATCCCACCTCATTTTATGATGGCAAATATTTCTAAGAATCAGTTAGTTTGTTTATTTGTTTGTGTTTTATGGCATATCAACCTTTGAATGTTATCTAATGCCTAATTCATTTTTATACTAATAAATAGTTCTATTTCAAACAATTCAATTTATCATAAGTACACAGCATTATTATCAAAAACATTTCTATTTAGTTCTATTCAGTTTAGTCAAACTGTTCTAATTCAAACAATTCAGTTTTGTATAAGTATAGTTTTTGTTTACATAAAATTAAATGTAACAACAGTTCTATTTCAAACAATTCAGTTTGGCATGCAAAAATGGTTCCATTTCAAAGAATTCAGTTTAACATAAATACGTAGTTTAAATGTCAAAACGGTTCTATATCAAGTAATTCAATTTAGCACCAGTACACAGTTCTATTTGACCTTAGATAGAATCCTATTAGGTGTTATCGCTCTGGGCCGGAGTGGGTCTGGGAGTGATGGCAATGAAGAGGTAATCCACATTCCCCAAAGCTCCAGCATTACAGGAACTTCACCCTCAAAATGTTTACAGTAGTACCCAGGACACTCATTGGAGTGGCTTACCCCTTTGCAGAGAAGCAATCGGTATATTCTACAGCCCTAGCCGACTGGGCAAGAATCAATTTGGACAGATTTATCAGATGAAACGTCGAAGTAAATGGACAATGAAATCAATATTAATACTAAGTATTCCCGGTATGATGCAATGATGTATATATGTGTTTGTGTTTATATGTGTGTGTCTTTGTGAGTATATGTGAGTGGATGTCCGTGTATGTGCCTAACAGATTGTTTTTTAATCGATGTACAGCATGCTCAATTTCTAAGATGATTTACTCTTTACACTATTTATACTTCTTGAATTATAATCATCAACTTGGCTGTTATATTCACAAAGTTTCTACCACAGGAGATAAAATAGAACGAAATCTTTAATTCAAATTATGTGGCTACATCAGTCATTCCAGTGAAAAAGACATTTCTTTTGGAACTGTTCGCTTGATACAGTGCAGTGAATAGATTTGTTTGATATTTTACAATGAAAAATAATTGCTAAAACATCAGTTGGTTGGTTGTTTGAGTTTTATGGCATATCAACCTTTGTAGGTTATTTAACGCCAAATCCTTTTTTATACAAATAGTCAGTTCTATTTCAAACAATTCAGTTTAGCATGAGTACACAGTTTGTTAAAAACATTTTTATTTGAAGAGATTTAGTTTATTCAAACATGTCTAATTCAGCTAATTCAGTTTAGCATAAGTATAGATTTTGTTTACACAGTTAAACGTCAAAACGGTTCTACGTAAAACAATTCAGTTTAGTGCCAGTAGAGTTTCAATGTCAAAAACAGTTTCACTTCGAACAACTCAATGTAGCATAAGTACACAGTATAAATGAAAGAACAATTCAATTGTCAAAAAACATTTCTATTTCAAGCCACTCAGTTTAGTCAAGCAGTTATAATTTAAGCAATTCAGCCCAGCACAAGTATACAGCTAGTGCTATTTGACCCATAGATAGAACCCCATCAGGTGCTGCCACTCCGGGCCACAGCGGACCTGGGAGCAATGGCAACGAAGGGGCGCTCTGCACTCCCCAAAGCTCCAGCATCACTGGAACCTCATGATAAGACATTTCAGTGTCACATACAGAACACTCGCTGGAGGGTCCTACCCCTCTGCAGAGAGGCAGTTGGTGCATTTTACAGCCTCAGCCAATAAAATATCAGTAATAGAGTGTGGGCATATCTGATAAATTTATATATCTCATTATTAAAGTATATCTACATAAGTGAATATATAGCGATGAGCTAAAAATCAGGGATGAACGAAAATACAAGTCTAATCAAATATAGGCCAGACAAATAACGTCGTTATGGTTTACTGGAAGAAAATAATGTTAACTAATATCTTTGTTGTTGCATTTACTAATATCCTCTACTTTCAATAAATAGGAGAATAGCTATTGAACACAGTTTATCATATTATAAGTGAATGCTGCAAACTAGTACACTAGAATGGAGAAGGTTATTCACTGAGAATAGTGCAAGTGATAAGATTTTTACCATCCTAACAAACGATAATGCACAAAACAGAATATTTTCTTTAAAATGAAAAACATAAGATTCTCTGGAAATTTGGGATGCAAATGGGTAACCCAGCACCAAGAAAATAACTAGTTTGAAATAACAAAAAGAGAATAACTTGGGATATTGTAGATTTTTCCGTACCTATGGTCTACAAAGAAAAAGTTAGGACAGCAAATAGCTATGCAAATACGTGGACCTTGCCACAGAACTGAAAAATGTGAAATAAGATGTTGCCTGTGAAAACAATTGTTGCTGGAAACCTTGGAATATTCTACAAGAATTTTTAAAAAAATGTGTAGGGAACATAAGATCAGAAGATTAATGGAGAGCAACCAGATCCCTGAACAAATAAAATCGGCTTCGACACTTTGACGATTCTTGGAAATTAGACACATGCCCCCATTCAGGCTACATCGAAAGTCAACCAGTTGGAGATTTCGTGAAAAATTAGTAATAATAATAATAATAATAATAATAATAATAATAATAATAATAAAATCGATTGAGAGATACAAACGGATCACCTAATCTAGGCCAGACGACCAGACCTAGTGATAGTCAACAACAACAAAAAGAGAACCTGACAAATAGTGGGATATGCTATTCCAGCTGACCACAAGGTAAAACTAAAGGAAGGGGAAAATACCTGGAACTTGCTAGAGAACTGAAAAAAATGGACCACGATGGTGATACTAATTGTAATTGGTGAGCTAGGTTCAGTCAACAAAGGATTATTTCAGGAACTGCAGTATTTGGAAATAATACAGCCATCCAAAGTACAGCATTGGTGAGATCGGACAGAATATTATGAAGATTCCTAGAGACTTGAGTAGACGAGCTATCTCACACATTCTAGTGGAAAACCATCTGGTAACGCTGGTGTGAAAACCTCTCAAACGAGTAAAATAATTATTATAATGATAGAAAATTCTCTGGGATTTGGAACGGTCCCCCAAGGCGTGGAAAGAAGGCTTGAAGGGTTGAAAATCAGAGACCTACAATACTTGTGCATAATGGAAGCTGATACCATCAAACAAGTGTAGATGAAAGAAAAAAAGAATATCTCAGGAGAACAAGTAAACGACTCGAGACTAAACTATATAGCAGGAATCTCATCAAAATGATAAACACCTGATCTTTCTCCCCGTACAATACTCAGGACCATTTTTCAAGTGGACGGGTAAAGAATTTAAACTAACTGGCCAGTGAACAAGAAAACTATTGACTATGTATAAGACCTTACATCCCAGAGATGACATTGACAAACTGTACGTGTCAGGAAAATAAGGAGGAAGGGAACTTGCCAGCATTCAAGTTAGTGTTGATAGATCGATACAACAACTCGAAGATTCCATAAAAAAAGTGCAAAGGAAGATAGATTACAGCCTCAAGAAAAAAATACAGACAACAGTCATCAATAGAACAAAAATAAATAGACAACAAAAATGTGAAAAAAAAAAAAAATGAGTGGACATTTCATACGACAAACAAGTGGTAATTTACTAAGCTTTTTGCTTAGATGTGGCACAAGGCCATATGAATGGGGCACCCAATGTGACTCGAACTCACTTGTGTAGGCTTGCTTGTCCAGCTTGCTAACCATTACACCACCAGAGGCGCCCTCATACGACAAAAACGTGACATCTCGTATGAGAAGACATGGACATAGCAAAGAAAGGGACACCTTTAGAGAGAAGCTGGTTACTTCTGAAAGTAGCACAAAACAACGCCATAAGCAACAATTACATCAAAGCAAAAACTGACAAGACTCAACAAAATAGCAAATGTAATCTATGCGGTGATTGAAACGAAATCATTTATCACATAATAAGTGAATGCATCAAATAAGCACAAAAAGAGTATAAGACTAGACACGACTTGTTGGGGGAATAGTGCAAGAAATTCAGATCTGACCATGCGAATAAGAGGTACATTGTCTATCAAGAATCTGGACTGAAGAATGAGACGAAGGAACTTCTTTGGGATTTTGAGATACACATGGATCACCTAATCTCACCCAGATGACCAGACCTAGTGATAGCCAACAAAAAACAAGAGAACATGCCAAATTGTGGATTTTGCTGTTTCGCCAGACCAGAGTAAAATTAAAAGAAAGCGAAAAGAGATATAAGTACCTTGACATTGCTAGAGATCAGGAAAAAACAAAACATTGAACGTGATGTTGACTGTGGTATCAATTGCAATTAGAGTACTCGGTACAGTCACCAAAAGACAGGTAAGGAGACTAAAGAAGAAGAAGAAGAAGAAGAAGAAGAAGAAGAAGAAGAAGAAGAAGAAGAAGAAGAGTTGACTGTGTTCTATTTGAATATAGAAATATGTAATAGATGTTGTTGATGAAATTTACAATGAAATTAAAATAATTTCTCAAGTATGAAATTGTTAAGTGCTTCATTTTCTACGTAGTAAGATATCTCAAAAAGCACACATTATCAGTCGACAATAAATTTTAATGCACATTGAAGTTTTTAGAGTTTACGAAATTATTACATTATTAGCCATTTTCTGAACCAAGATAAATGACTCGAGAAAGTTGCAGAAGTAATTGTTCATGTCGATTTCTCAAATGTCAGCATTATTAAATTATATGAAATCGTTCATAATTATCAAAGAACTTTTGGAGGTGCAGGCTTGATAGTTCCTCAGATAGCTTTTCTAGGTAGAAAAATAAAGTCTTGTTTTATTATGTCCAATTGATTTTCGGTATAGAAAAGAAAAACCATTGGATTGAAAAAGAATAATGATTTTATCATACAGTGAATGTCATCGAATAAGTAAACGTTGAGAGTTTTAAACGAATTTCTATCTATGTTTATACATGAAGTTTTCTTTCCAGATCAGAGAATTTAATTATTTCTTCATTTTTTTCCTTTCTAATTCCATCTGACTTTGCTTCAGCTTGATCTTAATTCCTCGTTCGTATTTCAGTTCCGCTTGTTTTTGAATTCAGACTATTTTCTGACATTTCACTTACATACTTTTTAAATCAATTAACTGATGCATTCCTTTATTCGCTTTTTATTTTCTTAATTGTTGTTTTAATTATGACCTTTCATTATTTTGTTTGTTACTTCTAGTTTTCTTGTTTTCTGGGCGTTTTCCAATTTTTAATTAGTTTTCACGTTCTAAATGCGGTTTTCTTTTCTCCATTTAATTTCAACATTTTCGTTATTTTATTCTCTATTTGTTCTTATTTTACTTCCTATGTAAGGAATTGTATAATGTTCAAAGCATTGCATAATATACCTTTAAAAACATTTGATGAATACTATTTATATTTACATTTATTGTTTATATTTAACGTCTATTGAAGGTTGCGTTCTATGATGGGCTTAATTATGGATTCAGTAATCTGTAAATTATATGCATATATCTTTACTCTTACAAACTTAAATAATATATATATATATATATATATATATATATATATATATATATATATATATATATATATATATTAGCAGCATTTCTTCATTAATACATATTTGATTAAATATAATAGACATTTTTTGTCTATATATCTTTTGCTAATCCTTTCAAATTGCCGTATTGATCTTATAATATTCGGCGTGAATTGGTTAATAGATCTTCCATAATTAGTTAGTTCCCACGTACTTTCTGTCCAACTTTAGGCCATTATCAGGGGAGGATGTATTACAAAAGTGATGTAACTTTTGTATGTACATTAATACTTTGTAAGAAGAGCATCTGTACTGTTGTATTGTGTAGCGTTTATTTTCAAATTTAAAAAGCTCAGGAATTATAACCCATATGTATTAACTTTTGCTTGTTTATATTTTGTGCTATTAGATACGAGAGTGCTCAGTTCGTTAGAAAAGCTTATATTAAGCGGGTGACAGCCGTTAATTCTTTCGCCAGAATGCTCAACCCCCGGGACAGGAGCGTATATATTATCATTCACAGACTATATATATATATATATATATATATATATATATATATATATAGTGTATTATTCGGTCCAGTTAAACCAGAGTTGGGAGTAATTCCTTCAGCTAGATATAAAAAAAATAAATAAAAAGTTAATTTACCGTAATTATAACTGACGGAAGAATTTTGAAAATAATATAAATAGGTAAATAAAAAATGGAAATTCAATAAAACGAGGAGATAACTCTTTAAATCTCTTCCTCCCTTCCCCTCCCCCACCACGTGTCTATTCTGTTTTATTTATCCATTGGATCTGAAGAAGTCCTGTTATATTTTTCTTCATGTTTTTGGTTCACACCAGCAACGAAAAAACAGGATGGAAATAAATTTATAATCTTAAAATAACCGGTCTTTGTTTTTTCTTTAAAGATATATATATATATATATATTTCATTGGGAAAAGGAATGAAACAAATATGAAAAGAATTCAGTATACATTGAATAGAAAGAAGATATTTGTTTATTTGTTGCTAATTTGCCAAGCCTTCTCTGCATTTACTGCTTTTGATTTACTTTTTCTTACTTATAAACGTCTACTGTCCGACCTAAAACGAAGAAAAAACGAATCTCAACAACATGCAGCTCAGTTGTCTGGGGCTGTTGGATACACCTGTTGTATATTGGCCTACAACCCGGCCAAAAATGCCATTTAAAAGGTGATGCACCGGAAGGAGGTGACACATTCTAATTGCAGTTATGAGAGGAAATCGTCTGGGCGGAAATTGGCTGATGAAATGGGACGAGGTAAAGAAATTACCATAGTACACTCATAGACTGACGCACTGGAAAAGAGTGACCGGTAAACTGCATGACAGTTATTTCCGCTGGATGACGATCAAACATGCGATTTTAAAGATCGAGTCGGCGACTGAGTGGACGTTGAACTACTATATAACTCAGTCAAGACAGAAGTGAGACAGTTGCAGTTAGAGATCGTACGGAGTTATAGACGAGATGTGGAAGGGAAAGCCACACCCGGCCGAAGGGGCCCTCGGGAACCCCGATGGAGTTTGGGGACCAGAGAAGTTGCTGATAAGATGCAGTAAAGAAAGCCATCACCCAGCAGAGTGGGCTCCAGGGCCTCCGGTTGAGCAGTGCTGGAGAACGAGAAAGACACAACGCTGACGGCCATAAGAGTGGGGTCAAAATATTGCAGTTTCTGTTCGGTCTCCAGCTCCCTCTCACACGCAAACCTTGAATAACCTTTTCGAACCCTTACAATAAAGTGAGAGGTACAAATATTTTTCTAAAGAAGTCTTCTTGTATTTTTTTATTGTGTCGTTATGATGCTGTAGATTACAATATAACACACCAACTGTATCTCTATAGAGGTGAAAGACTCCCCATACCCAACGAGTGTCCAATATATGATATTAAATAATCTGATGGTGAGGCTCCAGTAATGATGGAACTTTGGGAAATCTGGAGTACCCCTTCATTGACATTGCTGGTAGGTCCACTGTGGCCCCGAGTGATAGCACCAGATAGGGTCCTATATATGTGTGTCAAGTAGAACTGGTTAATAATTAAACTGAGTGCCAGACTTAGCTAAATTGGATTGTTAGAAATATAACTGTTTGATCAGTGTGTGAAATCAAATTACTAATGTTTAATTTAATTGTAAGTGATACATCACAATACTTAGAATCATCTGTGTGCAAACGAACAAGTAATGAAGAATAGAATAGAGTTAAATAGCAATATCTGTAACGACTTCACTGAGTGTAAACAAATGATTAATATTGAATAGAATTATAAGTGTTAGATGTCGACAAACGGATCCCTTTAATTGTGTGGAGACAATAGCAAAACTAATATATAAACAAATGAATTTTAATTAATTTAAAAGTGAAAGTACTGACAAATTAATCTCTTGAATATCAAGCGTATCGATTTGAATATTTCCAAACAAATAACTGATATTGAATTGTTATAGTTACAGAGAAATACTTGATACCGTATAACTGTATGTAAAAGAAATTAGCCTAGACTTTTTGAAAAAATGTATCAACAAAATATGCTTAAACATCATACATTTAATATATATGTAAAAATAGAATTTGGTATTAAATAAACTACAATGATATATGTACCATCAAACCAAATCAAACGAATTAGCTACATCCGAAAAATCAGCAGAAACCTTATAAATATTTGAAAGGTCTGCTCGTGAAGGCTAATTGAATTTTTAATCGATTTTATGCTTAGTTAAATTTTTGGTTTAATAAAAAGTGAATTTTGCGACCTATTCGAGGGTGACCCAGAAGCTCCCTTTTCGATAGCTACTGCAACAAGGTGTAGGTGAAGGGGAGGGCGCTACTCCTTTCTCTGGATTGCTCCACTTTAACCTTGATCCTGACCTTATAATGCTGAGTGTTAAGCAAGGGGACATCAAGTACCATTTTTTAAGTTTTTGGTATGACTCGACCTGGGATTGGACCCAGATCTCCCGGCTATTAGCGAACACTCTAGCCATTATGCTAATGATTTAATACTGACTCATTAATTTCCTTATTTTTGAGCAGAAGCTTCTATAAGTTCAAAAACATATGTAATCTCGAGCTGAATTCACCATAACAGATAATAACAATGAATAAAACACTTATTTAGTTCAAATTCTTATCCTTTTGACTATTTTTCATTTTTGGAGAAATCTGGGATTCCTCTTTTGAAAAATAGTGAAGATGCAATGACTCATTTCTCCATATTAACAAATTTTACTTTGAAATGTACTTTTATGTTAGAAAACAAGAAAACTTCGCACAGAACTGAGTTTGGTAATTTTGGAAAATGTTGAATTAAGACATACTTGTCAGCGGCAGCCTGGAGATATATAATACAAAGAAGCCTCTTTCTCGGCTTCATCTTGGACTTAAATCTGATCAGCTTTCGAGAACAGGCTGGTTGATTCAAACACCCCCCCCCACACACACACACACAAATAGAGCTATAACTAAATTAACCATTTCTAATCCAAGTGTTACATTTACTCCTAAAAGGTTGAACAATATATATTAACTTTTTTTCTTTAATAAATAGTTGCATTATTGCAGATCAATCAGTTTTGCTATCATTTCTTGTCCATGTAACTGTTCGCCACATTTCTTTAAAACTCGATTCAATATAAAGATATTTCATGTAATTTAAAAGAAGAGGATCATAAAATTCCTCTATAAAACATTTTCGTACATTGGCCACCCACAACATTAGTTTAAGCAGAACACGAGCCCAATAATGTGCTCCGTCAAATATGGCTCATCAGCATGCATAGAGAATAGGCACTAACTCATCATGACTAAATTTAAACGTACAAATCATCATCATCATCATCATCATCAACATGTCGCGCCGCCAGCACAGATCTCCCTGACCCTCTCTCGTCACCTATCTCCATAATCCATTGTTCCCGGTATTTGTTCAAAACTTTATCCTGTATCGACACAGAGCTGTTGTATTTAGGTTCTTGCTGGTCGTCCTGTCTTTGTTTGTCCATATGAAGGGGCCCACTGGATTACATCGCTTATGAGTTCTTCTTTACTCTCCAGCAGTGTCTCGCATGTCTGGTTCTTCTAACTTGGATAGTTTTCGTGGTTGGTGGTAGGTGACGGTACAGCTGCTTCTTTGTTGGGTGCTGCCACCAGGACTTGTTCAATATTGCTTGCAGCATTCTTGTATAATTCCCGTCCAAAAACGTACAATTATAAATACTTTATTACCGTAAATTTCTACATACAGATCAACCTGATATATAAGACAACTTCAAGATTTTTGTTGAAAATCCTGGTTTTGACATACACTAACTGTATAGGTCAACCTTCACAAATATATAGAAGGCTCGTGATTAATCAAGGCTTTAATTATCAATGAAACAACCCTCAACAGACCTTTGTTTAAAATGTTGTGTCACATAATTACCCTAATAATTCCGACGTTTTTATACCTAATGAACTATCATTTTGTCTCATTAAACAGTCATTATTCCAGTAAGGTATATAGAAATCTTTCTCATTAGGGCATATAATCAAATGAATTATTGCGCAGATAAAAAAAAACATACTGTTGTTTTCTGAGTTTACTGGAGAGCTGTAACTTTCCGGTTAGATTTTACAGCAGTGCATCAGCTGTTGAAAACAAGATATGATTTATCGTTAACATAATTCTTAATTTTCATCACAGCTTTTTAAAAAAAAATATTTTAATCTTTGTTATTTTTTTAGTTTTGTTCACAAAACACGTTTTTTAAGTTGGAAATGTTTTCGGCAGTCTGTTTCAGTTTAGGAGAGTGGTGTATATCGGTTGTTTAGAGAACGGCTCCACTGATTTGCTAAGACTTGCATTTTAGCACTGTTGTATAAATCGACTACTCGTTTGGTAGAGAGGCTTAAAAAAACGATTGGGCCTCACCAATTTACGCTACACTTATAGGCTTCAATTTTAATGCAAAACTTTTAAAGGAATTTAAAGCCTTAGTCTTGATATTATTCATTCACACCCTGTATAACCTGTTTTCTATAAGACAGTTGAACCAAATAGGAACTATTATATAAAGGAAAATATAAATGAATGTATACATTCAAGGAAAAATATGATAAGAAAACTATACTCATGAAGATTAGTCTTTTGTTACGGATGTATGAATGTGAACAATATAAATAAATGGACAATAAAAAAAGAATTGATCAGCTGAGCACACAAAATATCGTTTACTCAATCGTTACATTGAACATTTAAAACATTTGTTAAAGGCGGTCACCATTTTCTATTGACCAGAAAAGGATTGGCTACTATAAGTGGTTTTATGAAATTCAATAACTCCTCATTCATTCATGCTACTATAAATAGCAAGTACTACCTTAATGTCTTCATTCATATTTTCTTTAATACTTTTATTGTTCCAAATTGCTTTTTATTGTGTCGATACTGCTAAATGGATGCACTACATGGATACTAACAAAAGGACTGGAGAAGAAGCTTGACGGCAACTACACAAGAATAGTGCGAGCAATATTGAACAAGTCCTGGGGGCAAGACTTCGCAAAGCAGCAGCTGTATGGTCACTTACCACCCATCACGAAAACTATTCAAGTTAGACGAACAGGACATGCAGGACACTGCTGGAGAAGTAGAGACGAGGTCATAAGTGATGTACTCCTATGGACCCCTTCACATGGCCGTGCAAAAGCAGGGCGACCAGCTCGAGCCTACATATAGCAGCTCTGTGAGGATACGGGGTGTAGCCCTGGGGACCTACTGGAAGCATTGAACGATAGGGAGGGTGGCGAGAGAGGGTCAGGAATATCCTTGCTGATAGCATGACAAGATGAGATGATATATATATATATATATATATATATATGTAAATATATATATATATACATATATATATATATATATATATGACAAGTGCGCAAGTGGGTTGGTCAGTATTTTTGTGATACAAATGTACTAACATCCTTATACGCACGCTCAAAAGTTTACAATTTTCAATCAGATGTGAGAGTGAGCGTGTGTAAACTTGAGTTTGTGCACGCGCGCGCGCGTGTGTGTGTGTGTATGTGTGCCTTTGTGTGTGTTCGTTTGTGAGTGTTTTTGTATACCACCTGGAACAGGAAAATATCTTTCGAACATGGTTAAATACTCTCCATAACGAAAAACAAAAGATATAAATTCAATAGAATTATGAAAACCTCAAGAGGACTCACTTTAAAAAGAAAGGAAAACAAAATAAAATGAAACAATTAAATATTGGTTCGAAATAACAAAGAGATGAAAACAAGTGAAATCAATTGAGAGTTTTACTTTTCTTCAAGACTTTTGCTTAATTTTCTCACATCTTCCGGTTAAAATTTAAATATATAATTTCTTTAATTTTGCCGATTTATTTCTCCTAAAATAAAGTGTTAAGAGACCTTCTGTTTTTAACAGTCAAAATTCATTAACTTAAACATATTTAAATAAGAGAATACGCCATATCAAATAAAAATTGAGGGAGAAACCCCAAAGAGGAACTCATCAAGTTAGAAAGCTGTAGAAGTAAAACTATCCGACATGTCCAGATCAGCCTCATATAAAATTAAACTCCCAGAAATTGGAAGCTCAATTTTTATGTGTAAACTAAGTTTAAACATTAACTAAACATTTATATTTGAAGGCTGCAGAATAAACCAACAGCCACTCGGCTGAGGGTTAAAGACTAACCCCAACGGATGTCCTGGATATGATATAAAACAATCTGATAGAGAGGATTCAGTCATGCTGAAGCTTTGGAAATGCGGAGTCGTCCTCAATTACTATCGCCCCCGGTCCACTTTCGCCCGGAGTGGTAGCACATGATAACTGTGTGTAAACAAAAAAAAACTGTACTTATGCTAAACTAAATTGTTTAAAATAGAACTGTATATATATATATATATATATATATATATATATATATATATATATATATATATATATATATATATATATATTCGGTATTCAATAACATACAATGGTTGATGAGCCATAAAACAAAACAAAACAAAACAAAACTTATTTGAAAGAAGTTCTCTGTTTGAAAGTGCTAGCAAAAAACTGAAAATATACTAAATGGCAAAAAAGAAAGATAGATAGATAGTAAAGTATATATATATATATATATATATATATATATATATATATATATATTATATATATATATAGAGAGAGAGAAAATGAAAGAGAAAAAAGAGAGAGAGAGACAGAGACAGAAAGAAAGAGAAAGATACTGTTCTGCAATAATTGCATAAATATTTCTTCATTTTTTTTCAAAACCAGTTTCTTCTTTACTTATTGTGTTCGGTAGCAGCTTGTTTATAACGTTACTTTTTAGATTTGCATAATATCTTCTACCACATGAATTTGAGAATGTTTTGAAAGGTATGTAAACACCATAGATGCAGTTGTTTTGACTCCCGTTTTTAATATGGCAACTCTATCATCTTCCCATCTAATGAAAGGGATACGCGAAACTCAGAGTTACGACACAAAAATGCAGAGTTTTAGTCATTCGAAGGTTTTTAATCCAGCTGTGCCATAATATTATGGAAGATATATTGCATTATTTTCAAAACAATATGTATATATACTGAAACATATATATATATATTCACATATATATATTCACACAAACACACACACACCCACACACAGAGGTAGATAGATCGATACATACGAGTGAAGTCATTATATACGTGTGTGTGTATGTGTGCTTAAATTCTCCAAGCTTATACTCACGTATACTCAACAGATTTAAAAAGAGAAGAAAGAAAAAAAGACAAAGACAATTCTCAAGAATAATAAAAGGAAAAAGTTGGAAAACTTCTATGAGGAAAAAATATTAAATTGAGTTTGCTCAATAGCAGATATTAATAATTTGAAATTGAAAATGAATTGTTATGAAAATACATGATTATGTCTTTTCCACTTGACGAAAATGACAACGAAAGACAAACACTTACAAAAGAAAAGTGTCTTGCAAAAGGGAAAAAATGACAAATTTGCGTGAAAGATAAAGAAAATGAATTCGTAAAAATGGCACTTAATTCATTCTTTTATGTATTCGTCAATGGTTTTTTGTTTGTTTGTTTGTTTGTTTGTTTTTTGTTTTTTTTTGGTTTTTTTTGTGTCTTTGTTTTTTTCTTTTTCTTTTTTTTTTTTTTGGCACATTCATTTCATTGGGATTATGTTTCTTTTGTTGTTTTTTATTCTCCACATTTTGCTGAATTTTGCAATGTCGATTCAAAAATAGTTTGTGCAAACTTTTTAATGGAAATGTCTTCCTATTCAGCATTCATAAAAATATACGAAATTAAAAAAAAGAAAATCACGAGGAAAATGACAAAATATTAAACTAAATACTTCAAATCAAAAACGGGAAGGAAAAGAAAAGGGTAAAAGTATGATGTGTGGTGGGAGTAGAAAACAATGAAATCAACATTTCTGTCATTTTTTTTTTTTTTTTGGTAATATGAATACAAAGAAGGGAAATAAATATCCGACGAAAAAATTGTGAAAAAACTCACCCAGAAGAAGAAAAAAAAGATATACTACAATGATGATATGAAAAATCTCCAAAAAGACGGATAAGAAAAATAGGAAGTAGATGTATACGAAGAAGTTAAAAGATCAAGAAATATACGAAGAACATGAAGAGATGCATGAAAAAAATAAGAAGATGTATACAAATAAGAATATGGATTATGAGGAAAAGAGGAGAATACGCAAAAAAAAAGATAGAATAAGATAAAATAAAAAAACAAGAACAACCGAGGGAGAATACGCTGGAAAATAAGAAAAAGTATTATGAAAGGAGAGAAATAGAATTCAGAATTATACGAAATAAAATATCAAGAAGAAGAAGAAGAAGAAGAAGAAGTGGTGGTGGTGGTGGTGGTGGAAGAATGAGATTAGCATATAAGAGAGGAAATAAGAATGCCAACATCTTTTTGAAATGCTGCTCAAAGTAATTCCTTTTTGTCTTTGTATAAATTACTTTAAATACTTTTATAAATGAGAATTTAATGTTTATGTCAAAAATAACGGTCAATCAATGCTTTCGTTGGACTGTTCACATGCGTCAATTCAGCAGCTTGACTATCTTCCTATCTATCTATCTATCTATCCCATTATCTTTGGATATATATATATATATATATATATGAATATCAAATAATTTTTTGGTATGTATTCAGCAGTTTCAGTATTCTCCTGTCTCTCTCTTTCGCTCTTTCATCTATCATCTCATCTCTCTCTCTCTCTCTCTCTATATATATATATATATATATATATATATATATATCACGATATAATATAATAATAAATAAATACATATCAGCTCTATAAATATTTTATAGCTTGGAAGCTTATCGGCGACACCTGGTTTTATATGACAATCATTGGGCAGAAATCAGTGGCCGCAGATAAGCACCCACGTTATTAGATATATACAAAAACTAATATATATATATATATATATATATATATATATATATATATATATATATATATATATATATATAGTCACCCACAGACATACAGTTTCGTTGTATCACAGCTCTTCAGTATGAAGATGGGATCAAAACCCGCCCAACTTTACGTTAGATTTAGTATCTTATTCCTCGGCCACTAGGCGACATACGCTGGCTCAGGAATTATTAGGCATCATGTAGTAGCTTTCGTTTGTTTACATTTTTGCCTTAGCGGATACCAGAGTGCTCAATTCATTAAAACAGCTTTGATATATATATATATATATATATATATATATATATATATATATATATATATCAGTAGGTAATTTTAAGTATATGCCCCGGTTAAATCATCTGGTTATTTAAATTAAATGATAACGCGTTCTTAAATTATCAAGACATTTAAATTAATTAATAATTCTTTTTTTTATGGAAAGTGTTTTTAAACAAGTTTCTCAAAAATAAAGATAACAGAATTATTTTTTTTCATTGTACAAGTCAAACATAGATCTCTATAATTTATGATAGCGAAATATCGTTGAAATGATTCAGAGTATGATGTTCAATCTATGGAAATGCCTCCCGTTCAGATCTTTGAAGGTGTCTGAATATTGTACAGAAAAATAAATATTTGTTGTGGAATATATATATATATATATATATATATATATATATATATATATATATATATATATATATATATATATATATATATGCTGCAGGCCTATTGAAGCACCTACGCAGGCAAATAGGTGATAAAATATTTGATTCGGCGTTAAAGCCTGCTTTCTTCTATTAAGTTAAAGTAAATGTAAGACGCAAAGCAAGTAAACGATTTCACTGCTTTTATTAAGAAAACAGGAAGCATATTTTTCTCTCTTTTAAGTTAGACTCGATTAAGTTATAGTATTTCCCTTTTAAGTAAAAGCTTGTAACAAACACGAGAAGCAAGCCTAAGAACAATATGAACACAAGAAAACTACAGCGAAGAATATAAGATAAATGTATAAAATTGATATACTGGATGTTTTCAATTTCTTTAAATAAGTCACGGGGATTTAAAAAATCTAAAACATTTGAAATCGATAATGTTAACCAGACCCAACAATGATTAAATATGAGCTCATCTATCTATCTATCTTATACATATACGCCTGATAGTTTTCGTTTTGGTTTCTTTGTTTTTAAATGGCATATCAAACTTCGTGTGTTATTTAATGTCAAAGCTATTCATGTACAAGAATTGTAGTGGTACTACTTAATAAGATACGAGGGTTCAAATCGGCCCATTGTTCTAAGGGGTAGAGTGTTCACTAATGGCCCGGGAGACCTGGATTCTATCACAGGTCGAATTATGCTAAAGACTCAAAAAATTGTACTTCATACCTCCTTGCTTAACGTTCAGCATTAAAAGGTTCGTATTAAGGGTAAAGTGTAGCAATCAGGTAAAGGAATAGAGCCCTCCCCAATAGTTTATATGTTATAGCTATTGAAAAGGGAGCCTTCGGGTCGTCCTCGACTACGTTCGCCAAATTTACTTATAAGAGTATTTGTCCCAAAATGACCGTAATCGAGCAAGGGGAGTTTAGACTCTTTTAATAAGATGTCACTGTCCAGCACATTTGGCTCTACGCCACGGAGTTTGCTCGACGTCTAATTGAAACCGAATTAGAGGGCAAGCGGGACATTTTTGCATACACTTTTCTTGGTGATCAAATTAAACTTAGTTTTGAATTGATTCAGCCACATAAAAGCCATGCAGTGACTTCTTTTTTAAGAATCCCACCTTGATTTTTATTTAATATTTCAGAAAATCTGACCAGTATCATAAAATAAAAAAATGCGTTAAAACTATTTTTTTATTATTATTTGAAAAGCTTTGTCTTTTTTAACTTTTATTTTGAAAAATGTACTTCAAGACTCTCTCCTTTTAATAGTTGTTTTATATCTTATGCCTAAGTTTTACCAACTGATGCCCCGCCTCTCTCCATTCTCTCTCTCTCTCTCTCTCTTTCTCTCTCTCTCTCTCTCACTTTATATATATGATTCCTGACATGACTCATACTTTCAATTGATGCCTCATCCTAGATAGTTGTTTTATGTTTGATGCTGCAGCACATATTTTGTATATAGGAATATGCATATAAAATACAAATCTCTCAAGAAAAGACGGACAAATAAAATGTAAATATGAATATAGTGAAAGTGATTTCCGAACCACTAGGCATCAGATAGAAGTCGACGAACTGACATGCCGTAAAAATTAATCAGTCATCATCCATATTAACTATATAATAGATATAGTGTTAATAAAAATCCTTCCCTTCTTAAATAGAATTACTCGTATCATCATGGACTAATTTTACAATGGGAACCAGGTGAGATTGCGGGACGTCAAGTTTCCGTTTACATCCATACACCGCGGGCAGTTTTTATAAAAGACGTACAGATATAGAATATCCTTTTCGTCCATATTAGCCAAATTTCAATGCTAATATCTTAGAGGTAAAAAAAGGATTTTCTATTATTCAGCTAGTTGAAAATAAATGTCATTTAAGATATTTTTTTCAGTATTCAAAAAAGCATTCACATATAAAATCTTTTCATCGATTATGAAGAAGAGTGATGCTTTAAAGTAGAAATATTATGCACAATTAATGCGTGACTCTTCCTTGGGATAAAATCTGCAGCAGTTCGATCAATTGTAGAAGTGTCACGATCTTCTGGATCTACTAGACATTCATACAAGTGAGGAAAAGTCGTAAATGCTGAAGAAGATTGAGAAAGTAACGTTAGTGGAACTATCAGTAGGTATAAAGGTATCAAGCACTATAGAAAAGGAATCTTTTGGCCTAGTTCCAAATTGGCCTTTGCTGGCCTTAACAGATTCTCATCACGCTTCATTATATTTCAATAGATTTCATTAATTTACTGTCTAAATTGCAAAGTTATTGCTCTGCGCAAGATTAAACATTATGTGTTATAGTCCTATTGCTTTTAATTAAATTTAGATTTCAGGTTCTTGATTGTAAGGCTGGATAGAGAAAATATTGTAAGCCAGAAAGAAAGATTATTTCGATGAAAGAATGAAAGAAAGAAAAAATTCAGAACGAATGACAGAAGAGAGAAAGGCTAGAAGTCAATAAAGTCAGAACAAACAATATAGAAAATAGATGTGATAACTTGAAAGAAAGAAAGAAAGAAAGAAAGAAAGAAAGAAAGAAAGAAAGAACAATTTAGACGGTAAGAAATTAACAGACTTGCTGAAAGAAAGAAAGAAAAAAAAGAAAGAAAGAAATTCATCCATTCATTTTTAGCATTCTTGAGAAAAAAAGAAATGAAACAAAAGGCTGTGACTTTTAAAAGGGGGAAGAAAAATATGTAATTTAAAAAGGAGAAAGAAGAAAATAATAAAAGAAAAAGTATCCTTCTGTCCAACAAATTAGTGAAAGTATTTGAAAGAAAAAAAGAAAGAAAAAAAGAAAGAAAGACGGTTGAGGATGAAAAGATGATGCGAAATACTATAAAACGGAAAGGGGACTATTTTTCAAAGGAATGATAGCATGATTCCAAAGAAAGAAAGAAAGAAAGAAAGAAAGAAATAAAGAAAGAACAATTTAGACAGTAAGAAATTAACAGATTGCAGAAAGAAAGAAAGAAAGAAAGAAAGAAAGAAAGAAAGAAAGAAAGAAAGATTATAATAGAAAGAAATAAAAAGAAAAATACAAGCAATAAAAACAGGCAGGCAGGCAGAAAAAAAGAAAGAAAGACAGAGAAAAATGAAAAAATCTTGATAATCGGAAATGGACGAATAAATGAAACTACAAATATGAATGAAGGAAAGGAGTAAAAGAAGGAAGAAAAAAGATAAAAACCAGAAAGACAGGAATCGCCGATGAAAGTAAAGGGAAATACAAATTGAAAGAAAATTAAATAAATTAATAGAAGACAGTAAAATAAACAAAAAATTCAAAATAAATGAAAAAAAAAAGAAGAACATAAAGAAAGAAATACAGATGGAAAAATCAGCGAGACTGACCTAGACTGACTGACCGAATAACAAAAAGAAAGAAAGAAAGAAAGAAAGACATAATGAATGATTAATAGAAAAATACAAAATAAAAGACACACAAAAACATATTTACACAGTAGAAGCAGTAAGATAGAAACTGAATAAACGAAAAAGCAACGAACGAACCGTTCAAAATTTAAAGACAGAGAGAAAGAAAGAAAGAAAAAGGAAAGAAAGAAAGAAATTCATCCATTCATTTTTAGTATTTTCGAGAAAAAAAGAAATGAAACAAAAGGCTGTAACTTAAAAAAGGGGGAAGAAAAATATGTTTTTTTAAAAAGGAGAAAAAGAAGATGATAAAAGAAAAAGTATTATTCTGTCCAATAAATTAGTGGAAGCATTTGAAAGAAAGAAAGAAAGAAAGAAAGAAAGAAAGACGGTTGAGGATGAAAAGATGATGCGAAATACTACAAAACGGAAAGGGGAGCTATTTTTCAAAGGAATGATTACATGATTCTCAAGAAAGAAAGAAAGAAAGAAAGAAAGAAAGAAAGAAAGAAAATCAACAGTTTTCATTGAAAGTAAAACACATTTATTTCATACAGATAACACTATTATAGTTGAGCAGTTTTATTTCCGCATGAAATCAAATTAGATTTTTTCTAATGTAAAACCAATAAGAACAGGATGACCTTTCACAAAACGTGCCATGGATCAGGTTAACAAATCGTTTCGAATAAGCATCCAATGAAGTGTAACATTAAAAAAGCTCTGATTATTTTATCATCTAATCGCGTATTTTTCTGCTCATAATTCCTATACACCACATATCTTTATATCTTGCTTAGAATTTTTTTTTTCTAATGATTCTAATAGTTATACTATGGTCTATTCTACCATTTCCTATGTTCCTTAGAAAATTTTGCAGAATTTTATCTCATATATAGCGCAACTCGTGATGGATAGCCAGTAACTCATTTATGTATGGAATCGTTATTTTAAGCAAATTATAGCCCACGGACATTTTCCACAAAGTTTCAATTTCATGTTTAAACGATTGTTACCCATATTTCAACGCTTTTTTTCTTACATAATTCATATTCTGCTCTTTTTAAAAGTTGTCTCCAGTTTATTACATATTTTACAAGACTTTTTGCCATTAGAGTAACATGTTATCTAAAAATTAATTTACTTAAGTAACATAATATTCGTCTAAAGAACAAATTCATTCGTTTTTCAGGGGTATAAATTCTTTGAAATATTCATTGAATTTATAAGAAAACTGTCAAATTCTTACTCGCGTAAGCGTCTTATTATTTTACTCCCTGTGAGTTATTTTACACCAGTGTTAGCGGGTAGTTCTTCAGTAGAGTCTGAGAGACCTGTTTCTTTCAGTTCTCCAGGACTCTTCTGAGTATTTTAGGCCGACTAAACAATGAAGCGGTCTGTATTGTCTTGAGCTTTCTTTTGATATCTAATTTCTCTAATATTTTCTAAAGTCTCTAGAAACTGTTCCTAGCTCACCAACTACAATTAGTATTACCGTCGCCCTCATGTTCCACATTTTTTTTCATCTCTCGGACACGATTAGGAGAGTTCACGTGGTGTAATATGTTAAAGCAGGATTGCGGCCTCGAAGTGAGCTAAAAATCTAGTCGCACTATTACGGTTATTTTCAGATGTATTAATCTGGAAAAGGTATAAAAACCTTCATCCTCTCAGCTTGGGTTTAAATAATGTCACGGCTGTTCTTCTATAAGGTTCGCTTTAGCATGAAATGACAGATAAATGTTGATATTTCATTAAACGAACAAAACAAACAATTCGGGCCGACCTAACTATTTGGTTATGCTTCTGTTTTTTTTTTAAATCTTGACTTCGTGCTCTGTTGGGACTGCAAACTCTACTGAATGGCTTGTTCTTTACTTCTTGTTAATTAACACTAGGTCTGGTGTTCTTATCGGGATTTTGTGATTCACTATTATTATTATTATTATTATTATTATTATTATTATTATTATTATTATTATACGGCAGGTTCTCTCTTTTGTAAATTATTACAAGATCTTATCTTCTACCTGGGATTATGTGATCCGTTTGTCTCTAAAAATCCAAATGAAATGTATGCGCTTTATTCTCCTGAACAGATTCTGGTTTGTGTGTACACTATTAGGTAGCTTGTTCAAATTTAAATTTCCTGCACGAGTCACTGTGGATCATCTTCCCCGCCGAGTCGAGGCTCACCTTAAACTATTTTTCTGCTAGTTTACTACATTCGTCAATTATGTGATTTAGCATTTCGTCTCTATCACCACATAACCTACACTTGCTATTCTGTTGTATATAATCAATAATCGTTTTAATATAATTGGTTTTTATGATGTTGATTTGCACAGCAATTACAGGAGATTCAGTTTCTCTCTAAAGGTTAATCTTTCGTAGCCATGTCCAGATTTTCCAGAGTGAGATTTCACCTGTTTATCGCTGGAAATATCCACGCAGTTGTTTTACCTGCTCCTTTTCTGTCTCCTGGTCCGTGTTTTGTTCCGTTCGTCCATGTGTAGTTAGTGTACTGTTATTGGTCGCTGTAATTCATATTTCTTTGTTATTTTTAATGTAGTCCTCCGGTCTTCGTATTGATGAATCCACGCAATCCTCATTGCTGGTAAATCTTCCCCCTCCTTCTTTTCTTAACACCTATAATCTATGTTAAATGTTAGGCTTCGTGCATCGTCAATTACTTTTTTGTCTTTTGGTGTATTAGTCTCTTTTGTCCATTTTATGAATGATTCCGAATATCTTTTTGGGGGAGACCTCCCAAGTGTCTCTTCCTTTAATGAGATTTCTGCTTCAGAGTTTGTTTTTTTCGTTTGTTGGAAGTAAACTTTTCTCATTTTTTCTTTCGTCTTCGCTTGTTTGATAATGTCCGCTGCCAGTATTTCCAAGGACTTCTGAATTTCCAATCCTCAAAACGTTCTGACTCTTTTTTGTTTTAGCTGTTCTAATCCTTGCATTCTTTGTTTTTTTTTAGGCTTTTTATTATTAGCCAGACATATTTTTCTATGCCAAAGTCCATTCTTTTATCCGGACTCTATACTTTTTAGTTGTCTGAATTTCTGAGACGAAGGTTGATGATTTTATCATTAAGGGTTTTGAGACTATTGTCTTCATCTTTATTGTTATTTCCACAACGTTTCGAGTGATATGTCCTCCGGCCTTCTTCAGGTGTTTGTCGAACTCGGGAACCTACACGAAACTTCGAACTACGTACTTTATGGAATCCACGGGGGTCGCCTTTTCTGATTCTGTTAACCATAACTGGGTACAAGTGTTAAGAATTCCTGCAGTCAGGATTGAACCTGCAACATCCACATGATTGTGTCCTTAGAAGCTTACGCTATGTCCAGCAGGACACATAGTGTAACGGTTATAAGCGTTGGTTCCCTAAGCTTCTAAGAGGACAATCATCTGGAGGTTGCAGGTTTAATCCTGACTGCAGGCGAGTAACAATACAGGAATTCTTAACATTTTTACCGTTATAGTAAATGGAATCAGAACAGGTGACTCCAGTTGATACAATAAAGGACGTAGTTCAAAGTTCCGTAAAGGTTCCCGAGTTCGACAAACATCTAAAGAAGGCCGGAGGATATATCTACCGAAACTTTGAGGAAATAAATATAAAGATGAAGACAATTGTCCAAACACCCCAACGTATATTTTTTGCTTGTATCAGTGTTTCCACTTATTTTTTGCTTGTATCAGTGTTCCTTTTATATATTTTTTTGAAAACAGCTTGATGTCGTCCATGGACTTTAGTTTATTAATCTTTTCTTGAGATTTTGTAGAATTGTCAACTCCGCTGCACTTTCTAAGTATCTCATTGAGTAGCATCATTGCTATAACAAATAACAAATATAAGCAAATAGGTCATCTCCCTGGAAGATTCCTCTTTGGATTTTCACCAATGCTAAAGTTTTTCCTCCTTTCGTTATTTTCGCCTTCCAGTTTTGTATGACTTCCGTAAGGAATCATATGACGTTTTCGGATATCTTCAGACATTCTACGATGTAAGTTTGCGGGACCTTATCGTAGGCTCTGTTGTTGACAATTAACGATATAGTTTCATTGTTCCACCTTGTGTTGCTCTGCTTGAGGAAGTGCAGATCAATCTTTGTTAAAGCAGCTTTTCCCTTTGTCCCCCTGTGGCTTCTTTTCTGTTCTTTCGGATACAAGTGATTAATATATCTCCTCCCTATTCTGTATGGTTCTGATTTTTCAAATCCTAGGTAGATACTGTCCTATATTTGCAGGGAGTCGTTCCTTTTTGGGGGTCTTTCTGGAACAGGTTAGTTTTTTCCTTCGTCATCCATTTGGGTATGCTTACTTATTTCAGTCCAAGAGCCAGTCAGACAGGGAGTGATATGATATGTTTTTTATTTTGTTTTTTTAACAAGAATCCATGTACACCCTCATGGGCTGGTGTTATCCAATTTGGTACTTTTTCTGTGTTGCTCAGAGCGATTCAGAGAACGTGTTTGCCTCAGGTCCATTTTCGAGTCTTTATAATTCTTTTTCCATCTTATTCATACATTTGGACTTTCTGTTATGTTATTTCCGTTCTCATATATTCTTTCAGAATTGTTTTGCTTACTTTCCTGTAGTTGCATTGTAATCGTGCATTTTCCATCTATTTCCTGGTAGAATTGCCTTTATTTTGTTTTGCTTGATTGCTGGACTCTGTATTTTTTTCGTCAATATCTTTTGATTTATCTCTTCAAATTATATTGTCAAACTTTTCTACTGTTTTGCTTTGGTCTAATTATCCCATCATCCTTCCTTAGCACTTTCGCTGATTTTACAGGTTTCTTTACCTGTCTTTCTAGCCTAATTACCAAGCAGGTTTTGAATTTTTTTTCGTGTTCCTGACTAGTTTCGCTCTGACATAAAATTTGCTCGTTTTGTTAGATGTTGCCTGATGGGATATTTATCAATAATCTTTTTGGCTTCTAAATTATTTTCAGTCTTGTTTCCTGAGGGGTCGTAATGTGGTCTTCTTTCCAGTAATGGTTTTCCTAATTAATTTTACATTTATTTTGTCTTGTTTGGTTAAAATTTCATTTTCTCTTCTCAGGGTTTGAGGTGTTTCGGTTTTAAATATTTGCTTTATCACTTCGGTAAGAAGGCTATTGTGCTTCACTATTTAGAGCTTCTTATAGGGTCTCGTTCATATTGTCCTCTACATACTTGCAGGTATGTTTTTAATATTACAAAAGTCCAGTCGATTGAAAGGGGTATGATACTTCCCAATAAGTGTCCTGGATTTGACTCTAAACAATCTGATGGTAAGGTTCCTGTAATACTGGTGCTTTGGGGAATACGACGTACCCGTTCATCACTCCCAGTTCCACTCTGAATTGGTGTGGTAGCACCAGATAGGGTCCTCTCTCTGGGTCAAATATAACTGTTTGACATTTAAACTGAATTGCAAACAAATGACTTATGCTAAACTGAATTGTTTAAAATAGAACTGTTTGATTGTCTAACTGTGTGCAAAAAATTACTTAAATTGTTGGTGATGCATAGCAATAGATGGAACAATGTAACTGAGGGAAAAAGGAATGAAGTTTCGAACAGAAAAATTATTCCAGCGAAACAATACTTGCTTCAAACCATTTAAATGTGTGCAAAAAATGAGCTCAGGTTCGTTTAAAAATTATAACTACACAATGTGTTTACAAATCATGTATATTTGTTATGTATGTATAAAGAGGATTTGGCCTTAAATAACCTGCAAGGATTGATATATTCTGGCATATGTTAATTCAAACTGGTCTGAACAGTCTCCTTTTCATAAATGCAATCAAGTCTTGAATGATTCAAGCCAAAAATCAATTAAAAAAAAAAGAAGTTAAATGAATAGCTAAACAAAATTAATGACCGGACGTTCAACGTCTCTGTTTAAATTTGCCTTATTCCTCGGAAAACATAAGGATGATAAATACAAGTTTTAACCAGATATTCTATGAAATAAATTTGTAATATTTTTCTTATTTGTGATGCACTTACGTTTATAAATAACCTGCAAGGATTGATATGCCAAAATACCTAACCAAACCAAACCAAGTCTCTTAAAGTCAGAAAAATCAATCTTCCTTTAATATTATTGAAACTTGACCAGCACGACTTTGATTTATTGTAGAAAATCTAGTGCATTCTACACAAATTTCTATTATATTTTTCTAAACATTCTTGGAATAGGATTACTCTTAACATGACAGTGAAGTACATTATTTCTGTTGGCGTCTCAGAGTTGAGTTGTTGCTTTAGTCGTTGTTTGCGTTCCTGAAACTAGAACAGTCAACATTCGAATGATGCCATCTGATCCCCCATATTAGCTTTTACTGGATTTCTTGAAGAACTGGGTTCACAGATATTTTATCAGAGTTCTACCTTGATTTTAATTTGAATTAGTCATTTTCCTGGGTAGTATAATGGGACCATATCAGACCGTAAGGTTGATTATAAACCTTGATTTTGATTTGAATTAGTTATTTTCCCGTGGTACGTAGTATAATGTGACCATATCAGATACATAGGTTGATTATAATCTGTGTCCCTGCTACAGATGTACCCGGCTACACTTACAAGAACGAGGAAACTTAGGTTGGCAAGGAATAAGTTTACACATGTTTTAAATTTTCTGAAACAGTCACTTTTTATTTCAATCTGTTGGGTTTAAATCTTCATTTGTTACACATTCTACTACTTTGTGTATGAACTGGCAAATTACTGATTCTACTGTTTAGTTGTTTAAAGTCAAGACATTTTGTGGTATTCAAACATGCCCGATCATTACTATTTAATTCATATTCCTAAGTAAATTAAGCGTCCCTATCTGTTGCTTTTTGCTTAAGAGCTTTTTATCTAAGGTTTCAGTTACGTTACATAAGTGCTTCTACTGAATATTCTTTATACTTCATGTTCTTTTACTACTTAATAAATTTGCCAGATTTGGGAGTATATATATATATATATATAAAGGAAAAGACTCCATCTTACTGTGAGAGTACGGAGAGTGTTTTTTAGAAATATTTCGAAACAAGCAAAATTATGTAGTCTTGTAAACTTTTTGCGCTAGTTTGCTGCATTCGCTTATGTGATTAATCCTTTCGTCTCTATCAGCACATAACCTATTATTGCTATTCTGTTTTGTCCTAACTATTTTTGCTTTAACATAACTTGTACCTTATGGCGTGTTTTGTGCTGCTATTACAAGATATTTTGTTTCTCTCCTAATGTGTCCTTTAC
This sequence comes from Sepioteuthis lessoniana, assembly GCA_963585895.1. Classification (NCBI taxonomy): domain Eukaryota; kingdom Metazoa; phylum Mollusca; class Cephalopoda; order Myopsida; family Loliginidae; genus Sepioteuthis; species Sepioteuthis lessoniana. The sequence continues at coordinate 102,605,764 of OY757905.1, read as the reverse complement.
TTAGCCATGTGGAGGTTTTCTCGTGTGAGATTTTGATAGTTAGTCTCCTAAAATATCCAAGGAGTTGCTTTTCTTTTTCTCAGGCATTTTTCTGTTGAACATAATGTTGTTTATGCTATTACAAGTCACTGTCATTAGTCTTTCTTTTCTCTTTCTCTTGTAGTCTTTGAGTCCTTCAATGGATGCATTCAGCTATGTACAACGTTGTCAAGTCCTCTTCTTTCATTTTTTTTTTCTTGATACAAATCGTATGTCTATGTTATATCAGGGAGTTAAGGCTTATGCATCGTCATTAGCTTTTTTTCCTCTGATCCATTTCTCTGAGTTCCATTGTCTATCTTAAAAAAAAGGTCCAGAGTATCTTACAAGACTTCTCTGCAGTTTTATTTTGGTCTAATTGTCCCGTCATCTTTCCTTAGCCCTTTTGCTTGTTTTCCAGGTTTCTTTACCGCTCTATCTATCCGAATTTCCCAACCAGGTTTTTGTATTTCACTTTGCGTTCCTGAGTGAAACTGATTATCTTTTTTATCACAGACAAGTTTTGCTCCTGCATGAAATTAGTTCGTTTAGTTCACTGATGTTGCCTATTGGGATATTTATCAATGATTTGTTCACCTTTTGGTTTCTACCCTAACTATTTTCCACTCTTCTTTCCTGCTTCATAGTTCTCGAAATTTTTAACGAAATCCCTGTTGTAGCACATAGTTTCTCGTTTTGGTGAGATATTCTTTTTTTTCTTCTCCTCTTGTTTAATAGTGTCTGCTTCTAATATTCTCAATCATTCGTACATTTCCCATTCTCCAAGAGTTCTAATTATTTCCTGATTGATTAATTCTATTCCTTTCGTTATCTGACTTTTTTCGCATCTCATAATTCGTGAGACTTTTTTTCTATCTCAAATTTCATTCATTCACCCCTATTGTATTTTTTAATTATTTTTATAAGAGTCTCCCATTATTTTTCGTTTTTTTTTGTTTTTTTTTGCAAACAGTTGGATGTGATACATTTGCATTTTGGGGGAATATTTTTTATTGCTATTTTTTCAAATCTGTAGGCCCCTGTGCATTTTCTAAATACATTGATTGAGTAGAATCGTTGTTTTTACAAATAGTAATTATGAAAGCGCATCTTCCAGGAAGATACCTCTCAGGATTTCTTCTTCAGCTAAACTTCTACCTTCTGCGGTTAATTCCACTTTCCAGTTTCTCAAGTCTTCCATGATAAATCAGATGACTTTGTTGGATATTATGTACATCTATTATCCAACCTTCCGAAACCACATAGCAGGATATTTTGTTGTCAATCCACCATATGGCTACATCTTTCAGCCTCTTTTAGGTCTTGTTTAGGATGCTTTCATCAATGTATAGTAGATCATCTGTTCCTCTTGTCTTCTTTCAGCACCATTTTTTTTCGTGAAAGTTATTCGCGCGAAAATATCTTCTGCCTAATCTGTGTTGTTAGTATTTCCCATATTATCCGTAGACACGTTATTGGTCTGTAGTTGCCAAGCGTATTTCCTTTTTTTTTACATCAAGGTCATCCTTTATTTTTTCATCTACTCTGTTGTATTTGTGTCTTTTAAGCATCTATTTAGTTCAATTACGGGTCTGTTGTGGATAGGCACGAATTATTATAATAATTATTTTAGTCCTTTGAATGTTTTTTTTTACACCAGCGTTAGTTGATAGTTTTTTTACAAGAGTTTCAGTGGCAGCATGTCTCTTCAAGTGTCCAGGACTTTTTTCAATACTCTGGTAAATCTTAATTATACTGTAGTCTGAATGTCCTCTTATTTTCAAGTGTTCCGGTCGCTTTACCAATCTTTTGGACATTGTTCCAAGTGCGCCAGTAACAAATGATGTCAACGTCACCTTCCCGTTCTAATGTTTTTAGTTCTTCATTAAGGTCTACATATTTAATTTTCTTTTCGCTTTCTTTTACTTTTACTGTGGTCAGCCAGAATGAAAAAGTCAACTATTCGGCAGATTCATTTTTTTTACTGTCATCTGGTCTGGTCGTCTAGCGGAGATTATGGGATGTGTTTGTATCTCAAAATCCCAGAAAGGTTTGTATGTCTCATTCTCCAGGAACGATTCTGTGTTGTGCATATACCACTTGTTCGTGTTACAATAAAATACAATTCCCAGTAGATCACCTTCCCCGCCGAATCGTCTTATTTTTTTTTTTTTTTCGCTAACTTTGTGCATTCTCTTATTATGTGATTATCAACTCATTTTTGTGAGGTTTTCATACCTATTTCAATTGGGAGATTTTCACTGTGACAACAAAACTTCTCCTGTGTTTTAGACTCTTAATGTATTCAACTGATCTGAAGAATTCTGCAATTTGGATGGACTCGATTTGTGCTATAATCTACAGTTTCTTCAATTTCCTTTCCAAACTTTTGTGACCGTTCCAAACCAAGCAGCGTACGAGAGTTATCACTCTTCATGCTCAATAGTTTTTTCAGCGCTATTGAATGATCCAATAATTTTTTAAATTTCATTATTTTTTCCCTGTATAGTCCGTTGTATAGCAAACTTGAAGATTAAGTTTCTTGCTTTTATTAATTGACACAAGATCAGGTCGTCTGACCGTAAATGGGTGATAATTTTGTATCTCGAAATCCTAGGAAACTTTATGCATACCATTTTCTTGGACAGCTTTTTGCTTGTTTGTATACTATTTTTCAATTATGTCAAATATTCATATATTACACTATTCCTTGTGTATAAGCTTTCATATTCTGTCACACCTAATTGTGTATTCCTTTCGTGTTAGTCAGCAGTAATTTTTATTTCGGATGCTATATCCGTACATTAAAATAGACTGTTTATCGAAAATTGATTTATGTGTTTTGATAGTGTAATATATATTCTTATATAACATTTTATTTACTTTTTAGGATTATTAATTTTTTTCCGATTTTTTTATTCTAAAACTTACAATATATTGTTTGACATTCTCTAAGGTTTGTAAAAATATCCTTGTTGACCAAATGTACTTTATCACCGCCAGGTTTCATTTTTCATGTTGCCAGGCATAAAAATCAATTAACACTTAATTAAAGTCACTGTTTCTAATTATCGAATCTTTTCGATGCGAATCGGAAATGCAGTGTAAATAATCAAGAAAGAAATGGAAAATAAAGTCGACTTTTTTCTTTTGTTTTTAATTTAATTACTAACTGAGCGAAATACAACGCCGCAAGAAGATTGGAAAAAAAAATTAACATTATACAAAATTTATTAGCTGCACCGAATCAATACTAACTTGAATCAAGATTACATATGTTCCCGCGACTACTTAGGTATAAGAATATAATTTACATTTAGGTAGATATGTATAGGTTTGCTCTCGTCTTTATTACTTTTGTACTGGCAAATATTTGTAAGTAAGTTTTAGTCAATATTGACACACAAGTGAACAATAAACAAAAAGATATACATCTGAACAACAATCTGTGTATGGTATATTATTGTAGAGCTTTCTCTAGAACTTTATGGGAGCGCACGTGCTTGCAGGCGGACATGTAGAGAATGCGATGTGACGAAAATCAGAACCAACTATACACTGAATAGTTTATCCTTACAACCAAATCACGTGTACAAATGAACTCAGGCGGATGAAGTACTTGTGACATAATAGGTAAATTTTAAGTGGACCCGTAGCATCGGAATGATTGTTTGGAGAACAAAGAAATATGCCTAATTTTTCTTTCTTTTTGGAAATCAGTCGCAAGAGTCTACTACTAATAAAGTTTGGTAAATGTGTTTCATGCCTTGTCATTTCTCATTAGTTATTTAATGCTGAATTCAGTCGTTTTATGTGCAAACAATTACCTGACTTCAATATCTAATAATAATCCTATTGAAAATGAAGTCAAGACGACGGATATTTCTATATTATATTTCAATTACAAATCTTGGCATTCAGTTAAAATGTCCGGTTGTGGATTGAAATATTGTAGAGTGATTATTCTTATATTCTACTTTAAGAACAAATATTCATTTCCAGAATTTTCTGTTCGCCCCTGAAAATACATCTGAATTAAGAATACTCAGACTATATTTTGAAAAAGTAAACAGCATAATAATATATTTAATTACAGTCAAAATCTTTTATATAAACAACATATTTACACGTAAATCAAAAAATGTATTCACAATTTCACTTGACGAATCTATTCATATTAATTCACTTCACATGATGTAAACGTTTGCGTGTTAAACTTGCTGATAATTTTGAGTAATAGAATCACTTATTACCAAACTACACTCATATCATTTTTCATCTGAAAACAATTTCATGGTTCCAATCGCCTATTTTAAATCAATTTGAAAGTAAAAAACCAAACTATTATAAATACAAACCATTTACATATAGTAATATGGTTTCAAGTATTTCTAGCAAACACAAATATTTTTGAAACAGGCCTACTTATCTCATAGATAGGACCGTAACAATTACTATTGTTCTGGATCTAAGTGGAACTGAGGGTAATAACACTGAATCAGGGACTCAACTCTCCACAAAGCTCGAAATCCACAAGAACCTGACTACCAGATGTATTTCAATCCTAATCTGGACTTTCAGGAATATGTAAATTGCAGACAAAAATTTGCTGACGTAAAAACTGAAATATGTTGAGAAATCCTTAGCAAGGCAATACACGGATTATGCTTTGTTTTGTTGATTTTACGCTTTATCGTCCAATTTTTGGTGATGAAACTTTTAAGAAATATTTTTTTTTAATTCGTGAACAATTACATGGCTTCTATTGTATAATGATAATCATTTATAAACAATTATCTCTTCAATTATTTCTTCGTAATAAAAGATAACTTGTGTATAGTTATATGTTTTCATGGATACCTAATAAAATATTTTTCAAATAAATCTATTTTCTCAATTGATAGGACATCAACTGAAACCATTCCTGACCTGGGTGTCAGGGAAATGAAAAATAGTTCCTCAAAATTTTCAGAGCTTTTGAAAGGGATCTTCACCACTAGATTCAGTTTTCTTTCATACTCTGGACACCCAGGAATGAGTGAATTCCTGACCTACATTAGCCGTATATGCTATCGCTTACATTGAAGAAAAGAAGCAACAATAACAAAAAAGAAAAGAAATTCATTAACGAAAGGGATTTAGACACAAAAACAAATCCTAATTCAAAGTGGGTTTTGTACAGCACGCCAGTTAACACAGTGTAGTGTATAAACAATATTTTTTTAGGGTTTTGTCATTTACCAGTAAGTGCCCTTGTAATGCACATCTGTATATTAACGGCACCTCACTTGGGTCAAATAGCATTACAATTGGAATATGAAAGTCTGGTGGTATGTTGTGTTGTATTTCAAATAACGTTGCCTGGTTTTCCATGAAGACCGACTAGTTTTTTGTGTAGAAAAGACTGATTAAAGCTGGGTACCTCATTTGCCAGGAGAATATACAGCTAATTGTTGGTTGCCTTTTCGGAGATTCCAGTGATCACTTAAAAAATTGGAATCCCATTTTTCGGGTGTGACATGCACAGATCTTCTTTCAGATCATTTGAACCATTAAGTGGTTACAATATTTGTTTGTTCAAGCAAAAAAAACAAAAAAAACAAAACAACCTTTCGCTATTCACGAAACCAGTTACATGAACACTCGGCTTAATCCTTGATGTTCCATTGACTCCAACATAATCACCAGTTTAAATTCAATTGAGAATTTAAGGGAAATCACTTGGAGCCACTCACAATAAACAATTATGTTTTGGAAGGGACTGTAACATATATGGATAAATATATCAAATCGCCTTCTGTAGTGTAATTGTCAAGAAGTACGACTGGCAGACCATTAATAGATACTTTAAGTCACTGATAGCCCTATATTTCCAGTCTTCAACTACATCTAAGCTAAATTTAGTAAAACCAAAGAAACTAACCAAGCACTTCTAAGATATTTACTGCATCTTTTAGCTTAAGCAATCTGGAAATACGATATTTGGGAGTTGTATTTGCATTTTTATATTCCCATTATATCATTTATGTAGGAAATACATTTTCCTTTTGCAATGGTATAATGATATAAATATATGTGTATTTTTACTCTCTTGTCATTTAAATTATTTTCTAAAAATGCTGGAATATCCCAAGTGGGGACCTTTTCGCTGAGGCCTAAAATACGTAGATTGCGTCTCCGGCAGAAGATTAGAACATCCACAAAAGGATAGATTTTGCTTGGTTCTTATCTTCATCCGGAGGTGAGACTCCTATTTTGAAGCTCCTTAGAGTGTGGAATCACTTTTTCGTTATTATTCACATGTCCACTCTGTCGAGTACAAGTTTTGGTCTTATCTATAGGCAAAATAGATCTGTTCGAAAATTAGTCTTAGATAGGGATACTTAAAACCATATAACAGACAGAAAATTTATTATTATATACTCATTAGTGTTTTTCACATCAGCGTTAGCTGATGGTCTTTCGCTGGAGTTTGAGTGACAGCAATCCCCTCAAGTCACTATGACTCTTCTCAGTATTCTGGCCATCCTCAATAATACTGTATTTTGAATGGTCTCCACTCGTCTGCCAAATTCCAAGTCCTCCAGTCCCTTTAATAATCCTTTAGTTACTGTACCAAATTGTCACCTTCATGTTCCGTAGGTTTTTTTTTCAGTTCTCTAGCAAGGTCGAGGTACTTATCCTTGTTTTCACATTCTTTCAGTTTTATTCTGTGGTCATCCGGAACCGCAACGTTGACAATTTTGCAAATTCTCTTTTTTTTTAGGTTCATTATTATTAGGCCTGGCCTTCTGGCCGAGGTTAGGTGACCCGTGTATATTTCAAAGTCCTGTTGGAGTTTATGTGTGTCATTTTCTAGGAGTCATACTGCGTTGTGCATATACCAATTGTTCATATGGTCAAATTTCAATTTCTTGCACATTTTTAAGTCATGTCAAGTCTTATACTCCTTCCGTGCTAATTTGCTGCATTCGCTTATTATGCGATTGATGGTTTCATCTCAGTCACCACATAGCCTACACTTACTATTTTGTTGCGTCTTATCTAATCTCGCTTTGGTATGATTGGTTCTTATGGAGTTGTTTTGTGCTGCTTTTAGGAGATATTCTATTTCTCTTTTAATGTTTCCAGGTTTTGTCGAGTGAGATGTTGTTTATTAGTCGTTTAAAACTGCTTGCACTCGTCCTTTTATTTCAAAGTCCTCCAGTCCCTGTAGCAACCCCATAGTGACTGTATAGAACGTAGTAGTTACAATTATTATCACTGTCACTTTCATGAACCATTGTTTTTTCAGTCACCTGGCAATGTCTTGGTACTTATCTCTCTTTTCGCTTTCTTTCAGTCTTACTCTGTGGTCAGCCGGAATGTCAACGTCCACTGTTCAACTGGTCGTCTGGCTGATATTATTATTATTATTATTATTATTATTATTATTATTATTATCTCCATTGGAGTTTTTCACATCAGCGTTAGGTGATGGTCTTTCGTTGGAGTTTAATTGATAGCATGTCTCCTCAAGTCTCTAGGACTCTTCTCAGTATTCTTTCCGTTCTCAATAATGTTGTCATTTGGATGGTCTCCACTCGTTTGCCTACTTCCAAGTCCTCCAGTCTCTTTTATAATCTTTTAGTTACTGTACCAAAAGCACCAATCACAATCTGTATAATTGTCACCTTCATGTTCCATAGTTTTTTTTTTCAATTCTCTAGCAAGGTCGAGGTACTTATCCTTGTTTTCACATTATTTCAGTTTTATTTGTGGTCAGCCGGAACAGCAAAGTCGATAATTTTACAAATTATCTTTTTTTGTGGATTGTTATATGGTCTGGTCATTATTATTATTATTATTATTATTATTATTATTATTATTATTATTATTATTATTATTATTATTATTATTATTATCCTTAGATATTTGTTGGCAAGGCCCATTGTTTGTTGAAATAAGACCCTTGTCTGAACTTCAATGATACTTATTTGAAAACATATAATTGCTTGCAAAAAATACTGACATGCTGGAAAATCAACCAAACCCACCAACGTTTCCAAGTGGTTTTAGCTACAATATTAAAGATATTTTTTCGCCGTTGCTTTTTCCTATATGGCATCTAAGCAAATAGCTAGAAGTGTTAATGCTTTCGAATAATGAACATCACCACAGAAATCTATAGTAAAGAGATTACCGAAAGCTTGGAGATTTTTATATGGTGACAACTCACATAAGTTTGCTGAACTTTGCTTCTGTCTTTTTTTTAGGTTCTGTAAAAACAAACACCAAAAGACATTCCTTTTTTTATTTCGCTTGTCATCTTCCAATGTACATGTCAACTCTTTGTTCCTTCATGTCATGAAACAAGCACTCCATCGTTGCTGATTTATTTTACAAGTCAGTCTAAAATGATGAGGGATTTTACTATACTTTCGTTGCATCGACTGCAAAGCTTCATATTCACTAAAAGTTTCGGTTCGTGGTCTGTTTTTTTTAATACTGCAATCCTCGGAATAATTTATTAAGTATCTATTTCCAGAAGATAGCCATGTTGTCCGGGATATATTCACATTAATAACATCAAAACTATAATATACAACTAAAAAAATTGCATAACAAGCTTAATTACAACAATCGAATTTTACATCATCATCATCATGTCACGATATCAACACGGTTATCCCTGACCCTCTCTTTCCACCCGTCTCTATCGTCCATTGCTTCCGGCAGGTCTTCAGGGCTACATCCTGTGTCGTCATAAAGCTGCTCTATATCGGTGCTAGCTGGTCGTCCTACCTTTGCTCGTCCATATGAAGGAGTCCACAGGAGTACGTCACTTATGTGTTCGTCCCTACTTCTCCAGCATTGTCCCGCATGTCTGGTTCGTCTAACTTGGATATTTTTCGTGATGGGTTGTAGGTGGCCGTACAGCTGCTGCTTTGTGGGATGCTGCCTCCAGTACTTGTCCAATATTGCTCGCAACTTTCTTGTGTAGTTGCCGTCAAGCTTTATTTCTAAACGTTTAGTTAGCATCCATGTAGTGCATCTGTACAGCCGTATCGACATGCCCGTTGTTTGGAAGAAATTGCGTTTCATTTTATCGGTCAGGTCTGACTTCCAGATGAACGATATCCTATCGATAGCTGACCATGCCTTTGCTTGTCACGTGTTGATGTTTGTGTGTGGCGAAACTCCTTGGAATAATGTTTAAAGGGGAGGAGTTTGGCTTCAAAATAACCCCCTTTTTTAATTCTAGTTGCTCTATTAATGTCACTTTCGGAATAATACCTTACAGAAAATTTTGAACTTTCTTATCCTCCCGGCTATGCGTTAAATAGTTTCTTTACTGTTCTTCGATAACCATGACTTTGGCATTAAATAACCGACGAAGGTTCATATGTTAAAAAAACAACTTGAACTAGCTTCACGTCGTGTAATTTTGAGTGAGGTAGAAAATATATTAGTGTGAGTTAGATTCTCACTGGTTGCCCAAATGAGCTGATCTTTCATTTCATTTGAAAATAAGTGTAGAGCTTCAAGGAACAAATGGTAATCATTTTTAAATATTTAGATTCTCAATGGATGCAGAACAAACCTTATCTTAGAACAAATTTATTCACCCAAACCCCTCCAAATGAACAGGATGCGATACAAGTTCAATTATTTAAGCTGGGTTTCATAGGCTTAAATTCAGAGTTTCCATTCACCAAGAAAAATTGGCACACTAAGGTTAAAAAGACCAGTCAGGCCAAATATTTACTCCACGCTGGAGAAGAAATAGTCAGATTCATAACATTCGACAGGGTATATATATATATATATATATATATATATATATATATATATATTCTATTATTCTGATGATGTGAAAAAGCAGATGATACAATTTATATATATAAAGGCACGTAGACTCACAGACTAGGACAGACAGACAGACAGGAAAACAAACAGTGTGCTATGTTCAATCCCATACGGAAGTTTGTTTTTTCTTTGCTGTAATGCTCTTGGTAAAAGCAATAATTATTTGATTCTACCAAGAAACTGTGGATAAGTAGTTGGTAGAAAATAACCTTCTGTAGAATTCATGTTTTACTGATTTTATATATATATATATATATATATATATATATATATATATATATATATATATATATATATATGATTGAATATTATAGATATCCATTGTCAACAAATTTTGTGGATTTTTTTTTATATCCGGCTAGAATTGGCAAACAATTTTTTCGCATTTAGTTTGTTCCCAAGTACCTTTGTCTACCTCTCGGGCAATCATCAAGATGGGCATATATTGCAAAAAGTACAATACAGCGATTTATTTAGACTGGTGTATCTTTTATTCTATAAATCACAACAGTAGCTAAAACATCCTTAGGAAAAACCAAAATGGCTTCCGAAGATATAGATCCACAACATCACAAATATTGACCATCCGTAGAATCCTTGAAGGCGTACAGGCAAAAAACCTACAGGCGACATTACTATTTGTTGACTTTATCAAGGCCTTCGATTCCATACACAGAGGGAAGATGGAACAAATCATTCTAGCATACGGCCTACCAAAAGAAGCCGTAGCAGCAATAATAATTCTCTACAGTAACACCAAAGTGAAAGTACGTTCACCGGATGGAAACACAGAATACTTCGACATTGTAGCAGGATTACAACAAGGGGACACGCTAGCCCCATACCTTTTTATCATCTGTCTAGACTACGTGCTTAGAACTTCGATCGACAAAATCAGTGAAAATGGCTTCGAGCTGACAAAGAAAAGAAGCAAAAGGTACCCTGCAAAAACAATTACCGCCGCCGACTACGCAGATGACATAGCGTTACTGGCGAATACACCTAACCAAGCCGAAACACAACTGCATCGTTTGGAACGAGCCGCAGCAGGCATTGGCCTCCATGTCAATGCACACAAAACTGAATATATGTGCTATAACCAAACAGGCGACATTTCCACACTAGACGGAACCTCTCTGAAACGAGTAGACAAATTCACCCACATAGGAAGCAGAGTCTCATCAACCGTAAAAGACATCGACACACGACTAACGAAAGCTTGAACAGCTATCGATAGGCCCTCGATCATATGGAAATCAGACCTGACCGATAAAATGAAACGCAGTTTCTTCCAGGCAGCGGTCGTATCGATACTGCTATATGGATGCACTACTTGGACGCTAACTAAACGGCTGAAGAAGAAACTAGACGGCAATTACACAAGAATGCTGAGAGCAATATTGAACAAGTCCTGGTGGCAACACCCACAATGCACCTACTATCCGGTCACCTGCTCCCCATCACGAAAACTATACAAGTTAGACGAATCAGACCCGCTAAAAACTGCTGGAGAAGCAAGGACGAACTCATCAGTGATGTACTCCAATAAACCCCCGCATATGGCCAAGCAAAAGCAGGACGACCAGCTCAAACATACATACAGCAGCTATGTGCGGATGCGAGATGTAGCCCTGAAGACCTGCCAGAAGTGATGAATGATAGGGAGAAGTGGCAAGAGAGGACCAGGGATATCCGTGCTAGTGGCACAACATGATGATGACGATGATAACAACTCATCCTATCTCCCTCTTAAAATTAATCCTGACATACTTCGTAAATTGCTCTTAACATACAGTGCTGAAGTTCCATTTAACAAGCTCTTGAGTAACATCTACATGGAAAAAGATAGTGTATCTATGGGATCGGTCTTCAGTCTGATTTCCAGTAATTTCTTCATGTCCGATCTCGAAAGTAAAATATTCAATAGCATTAAAATCCCTGAATCTACCCAAGAAATGTTGATGATATTCTTAATTTTGTCAACGAAACTAATGTAATAAACGACTGTAAGTCATTTTCCCAAAAATGTTCATTTCTTAATTTCACCCATGAAACAAGAAAATTACCTTTCTAGAAGTTTTGATTGATATTTCATAAAATAATAATAACTTTACTACCTCTACTTAAAAAAAACCACACAAAAAAACTCCTACCCTCAACATTAAAAGAGAATGTCCCTATCCATATAAAATTGTAATCATTAATAAGCTAATATCTTGGGCAACATTAATCTCCGTCCCCAAATTAATATTTTATAAAGAATTAAAAAACATACAGCAAGCACTCATCAATAATGGTTTCCCTAACTATATTACTGATGAACAAATTAAAAGTGTAATTAAAATTTGTAGCCACAATATAAACTCTGCAACAACCCACCTAATAAACACGCATTTATCAAACATTTTTACGACAACTAGTTGAAATACAATAATAAATTAGATGAAAATATCTTCAAAACGTTTATTCGAAGAAACATATTCCCCACTGTCGCTAATGAAAATAAAACTGGTCATATACTATAATATATTCAAAACTTCTTGTTGGTTATTAACAATAGTCACCCCGCCCCTGAGGTGGAGCTTTGCAAAGAACTAACGGTTTACACCAATTTAAATGTCCTTTGGGAGATAGCCCTAGAGTGGGCACAAAAGTTCTTGGTAATCAGTTAAACACGGAAAATCAATTACCCAATTCCAGCCGGATATAAAAAAAAACCTCTACCGCATTTTGAAAGGATCGAATCATAAATACGTAGACGAGGGATATCTATAATATTTCATCAAATATACCTCAACGAGGAAATACTACACACACACACACACACACACATATATATATATATATATATATATATATATCATCAGTCCTATTTCATTCTACTAATTAAGCTTTTCGGGAAGTATGTACGACGTTAAGTAATTTACCCTGTCATGAAGTCATATTATATGCTGGCAGTAAAACTGAACGCAAAGTAGTCATTCACTTTGAATGATTCCCGTACTCTGGCTGAATTGCTCATTCTATCAACAATTTTACTCATTTCTGAGAGTTGAAGAAGAGTTTGACATATGCTTTTTCAAGTGCATTAGTGCAATAAGTGCAAAACTTCAATAGAAAATGTTATTAACCTTCTAGATCCCATTTACCGGGATAATAACTGTTATAGTTGACGCATATCTTTACACACACACACACACACGCATATATATATATATATATATATATATGGCGGGGCAAAATATATTTTCGTAATTTAAACATTTTCCTTTCTAAGATGGTTTTCTTTTTCTTTTATTATTCTTCGAAACATATTTCAGGATAAATTGTTTTTACATTAGTCTCGAATTAGAAGTAAATTGATTAATTGAATGACAGATTAATTTTAACTTCATTTCAGCCCATCTAAGGTTTCTTTCTGATATTTTGGATTGCGTTCATTATGCGTTCATATTTACATCTTTTGTATTGCTGTTTGTTGAGAGATTCTTTTTTGCCCATCATCCTATCAAATTCGAATATTTAAACATATCTATTTCACCCTAAGATAGGACACTTACAGTTAATTCAACTCCGAGTCAGAGTGGAGCTTGGAGTCACATCAATAAAGGAGTTATCGACACTCACCAGATCTTCAGAACTGGAGCCTCATGATCAGATACAGTTAGGTGTCATATACAGGAGAGCCCAATTGGAAAGGTGCCCTTGCCCTACTCAAGGGATAAAACGTATTCGAAGCCTCACCGAAAAAGTAGAATTGGAATTAGTAATGCTATGGTCATAAAAATCTTACAGTCAGAGCTCCTTTTGAAAGGGTGACTTCTGTAAGTACACCTAACCAAACAAAGAACACCATTGCAAATGGAACGAGGTAATTTTTTTACCAATGTTTTTTTTTTTTATTTGGTAGAGGGAAGCTCATTGTTGCGTTGTGGCTAATGTGCTAGCTTGAGATATTGGAGTAAGCACGTTTGAAACCGAGTGATAGTATTACGTTTACTTTCGCACAAATGTGTCTGGGAAAGGTATGAACCCCGTTATCATCCCAGTTGTGTGCTAAGTAGTATCTGTACTGTTCAAGAAGAATGTTTTCGACAGATAACTTACGAAAGTTAAGATACAATACAAAAAGAAATAACAGATAAACAAAATAAAAACTTTGTTCAAAAAGTGTGTTTGACGTCATTGTTAATAAAACAATTAATTTAATTAATCGAAGAATCGTATATATATATATATATATATATATATATACTTCATTGTCTAACAATTGCACAACGAGTATATTCCTTCTAGTAAGTGTAGGTTTTAATCTGCTTGGCAGGATTTAGGTCTTTGCTCAATGTATCATGTATGAATGCACACTTCCTCGAAGGAAGTAGAGTCGGCAACGCAAGTTCAAATACTAGACTAGTCTGACTACATCTCACTCCAAGTTATTGTCCTTGGGACATGTATAAATCCAACTCTTTTTTCTACCCTTGCTGTTGGTAAATAATAGATATTTAACCTTGGTACGGCAACCAGTCTAGAAGAAGGACCACTAGATTCAAACCTGTAATAATCAGCTGAAAAATTTTCCATGTCCTCTGACGGATGGGTGGAGTAAATACAACCAACATCTCAAGGTGATTACTACATAACATTTCGTTTCAGTTGTAAGCACACGAAAAAAAATCTCCTTAGTGGTGTTTTTAATGTTCCGTTTCTTTTTGCTAAGCACTTTTTGCTTATTTTTTGAGTTCATATTTTCGGTTACTTTCTGCATTGATATAATCAGAAATAACATTTACGCCGTAACTTTTATGCAAAAAGCGGAAAGATAATGATATCTAGATTAGATGTTCCAACATAGTTCAATTGAATGATAATCTCGTTAAAAAACGAAGAGCGAGAAAAATTTTGATCACTGTCCAAGAAAAATTCCCCTTCGTTATACCACCATATTCCTACTGAATTATGAACAAGATGTTAGAAATACCATGATTATATGCTTTCTAAAAAGTAACACAATCAGAGAAAAAAACGTGGAATAGGCTCTTTGTATTTACTAAGCTCGCATCCAAAGTTTCAATATTACATAGCCATAACTTACTAAGCTTGCATTAGTTGTGGCACAAGAGCAGAAATATAGGGCACTCATTGAGAATCAAATTAACAAACAATTGCCTGATAATCTATCTTACTAACAATTACACTACATGAGATGCCATATCAAATAATTTTTGCCATAAGTATTTGTGTATAAGGCACCCGAGTTTTCCAGATTTTTCAGCACAAAATTTAGGTGTAACTCATATTCATGAAAAGTGGAAAATTATCTATAGTCCAAACTAATGTGTTTAATGCTGTAACAGAGAAATATTAACTTAAATGTGTACTTTCTAATAATTTTCTTTCTCTTAAGGCGAGCTCATTTTTTGTGCAAATATTTTTGCATTTATGTGTGCATATAAATGTGTCCTCAAAATACAGTGTAAATTTCCTGTTGCTACACATACGAGGTGCATACAATAAGTTTCCAGACTTTTTTCGTATGGGCACTTACCTTGGTAGTACACACATAAAACTCTAGTCCCCTTCGAAGTGGTCTCCTCCGGCTGCAATGCACTTGTACCGTTCCAACAACTTCTGCAAGGCCCCATGGAAGTCCTCTTGTGTGAGCGTGTCAATGACTTTCGTCACAGTCTCTTTCATCTCCTCAATTGTCTCATAACGACAGCCTGTGAGCTTAGGGAATAGCCAAAAGTCACAGCGAGCAAGGTCTGGACGATAGGGAGGCTGAGAAACTGTCTTGATACCCATCTTGGTCAAATAGTCTGTGACAAGGATGGAGTTGTGGACTGGTGCATTGTCCAGGTGGAAATGCCACTGACCCGATTTGAAGAGTGCAGGCCTCTTCCGACGGAATCTCTTCCTGCATTCCATTAAAACCTCAGCATAGTAACACTAACCCTAACCGTTTGGCCAATTAACTCTGGTCTATTGACTTCCTTACTCCTCCCACACCTCTTATCCTCCTTCACAGACTCTCTGCCTTCTTTGAATCTTTTATGCCACTCAAAAACTGATGTTCGATTCATGGAAGATGCTCCAAAAGCAGTCTGAAGCATTCCATACGTTTCTGTGGTATTTTTTCCGAGTTTAAAACAGAATCTTATTGCATATCGTTCTTCTAAACTGTCAGATTGCATTTTTGAAAGTCAGCAGCTGTGACAATCAGGCTTTAGTAGAATGTATTCCAATTGCTGCTGTAGCTGTTCATTTGAACCTGAAATCATAAAAATTGGTCAATCACCCCATAATATGTATAGTAATAACATCCTGAATTTTCAAAAGTCTACGACCATATTAAATGCCTGTACAAAAAAAGTCTAGAAGCTTATTGAATGCACTATGTACTTGGACTATTTAATGTGATCTCCTCTCTCTTTCTCCGTGTCTCTGTCTCTCTCTCACTCACGATCTATATATATATATATATATATATAATCTGAAAGGGAATAGTCAGTAAAATTCTCTTTAAACCAGCCAGAGATAATTTGTTTGCCCCCAATTCAATATTTATAAGTATTGCATTTGACACAAATAATTCTATTTTGATATTAATCATTTATTTGCACCTACTGAAATGGTTCTAAATATTTCCATCTAACTCTAATAATTCAATGTGCACGCAATAAAGTGAATTTAAGTATTTATTTTTAGGACTAATAATTCCATTTAACCAATAGATAAGATCGTAACCTGGGATTAATGGACATGAAGGTCTACTCCACATTTTCCAAAGCTCCAGGACTGGATCCTCATCATCAGATGCAGTTTCGTCTCATACCTACTTGACCCATAAACAGAACCCAAACAGATACTCCACTCTTGGTTAGAATCAAGCTGAAAGGCAATGAAGGGGAACCCCACATTCCCCTAACTAAAAACTGGAGCCTCACCATCAGAATATTTAGAGTCAATTCAGGACATTCGTTGAGTAGGGTGTCTTATCTCTCTGCAGAAATGTAGTCGGCTTATTCTATAGTCTCAGGTGATAGGGCCATGTTTGCATTCAGCTGTTACATATTCTAAAAGCTCAGTGTTTATTAAACACGATAAGACTTTTTACAGAATAAGTATAATTTTAAAAAAGAAGACATGTTCCTTTATTTTTAGGCGTATGATTCTTATTTCCAGTTTCTTAAGAGGACTGATTAATCTCAAGTTTAAGTGTTGCGCAGTCACTGAAGACTACTATGGATATTTGCTCGTTGAATGGAGATGGAAAAATATAAAATCACAAAAATATATATCGTTTTATCGTTAGGACCTTCGTTGCTGCAATTTCTCCGTTCATTTTCTGTGCCCATAGAACAGGAAAAAATAAATAACATACACGAGATGCTGGCTAAATTCATCATCTTTCAAGGAAAAGAACTCTTCTCGAATGATTGAGTCGTTCCTTATTTTTCATTCGTATAAACATTCGTCTTCTTATACCCCAGCCACCAAATGGAAAGAGAGACGATCACAAAATCCATGATATATATATATATATATATATATATATATATATATATATATATATAATGAACTACAATGAGAAACTATTTCGTTGTATCATAACTCCTTAGTAAGACCCGACACGTGAGTTTCTTAGGCTGGGATCGAAACTTTGCTGATTTTAGGTTAGTCGGATGTCTTAGCCAAATTTATCGTCTCTCTCAGCGTAACAGAATAATTATTTTTTTTGCGTATATATTTCTTGCAGAGGACACCACATTCTCACTTCCGTTTCGGTTGGGTGATATTGTCTGTCCGAGGATACAGCATCAAGACATGTTGAATTCTGTCAATTTGTCTTTTTGGATTTTTTAAAATAACTTCTCTATTTACTCTCCGATGGAGTTTGCTTACTATGCTTCATAAATTTGGATAATGAACCCACCCTCGTACGTTCCAGTAGTTCAAATAAATTATTCCATCTCGTAAGTATTTCTCTATTTGGGAGGCCAGGTGAATCCAGGATAAATTCTGTCCTTGCCTCTTTAAGTGTAACGAGTGTGCGCTGTTTGACATATGCATCTTTCTGTGACTAGAATTAGATCTGTTTTCTTGCCTCAGTCTCTAGAGATCAAGAAAGATGTTTTTGAACCACCCACCTAAAAACCTACACCTAATATATTAATGTTGGTTCAGTAACTCGTCTTGAACAGACTCATAATTTCATAGACAAAACACTATTTACAGCTTCAGAAATTATAACGCTATCTTTTACATATTTTCTTTCTATCAGATTAATTACATCTAATTATCGCTATAAGAATTAGAGTAAAATAGCATTGCAGAATTCGACGCTCGAAAAAAAAAAAAAAAAAAAGAACCGGGAAAAAGTTTTCACCTCTTCATTTTTCTAATTGATTATTAATTCATCTACTTTCACACTTCATATGTGTAACATCCACAAACGGTCTTTTATTAAAAATGAAAGGCCGTTAATTCAATCAGCAAATTAAATGTTTTCTTGTAGAATGAAGATTTTACAAATACAGCGATGACTGTTTCGTAATGGGGTTATAGAATCCAGTTTATCTTTGCTGAATGTAAATTATACATCTATTTTCAAACACCAAAATACTCTTCTAGCTGATATATTTGTCTACATCGGGTCTGATATTAAGGCTTTTGGTTATTATCATAGTGAAAGCTACCTTTCCTCTGATTGAGTAATAATTATTTTTTCCACCTCATTAATGTTTGAGGAGGTGCCCGTGGTGTAGTCGTTATCGTCGTAGGAAATGGACACGGCGACACGAGTTCAAATCCTGGACGAGACTGATTGCATTTCACATAGCACTAATACCCTTGGGAAAGGTATGAATCCAATTATTCTCCCTCCAGCTATGGGTAAATAGTAGGACAGACTAGGTTCTTCAGCCTTGATTAGGCAACTAGTCTAGGAGAAGGAAAACTCTGAATTCAAACCTGTTAAACTCCGCTTAAAAATTGACCTTGTGTCATATCCTGCCCGAGCGGAGTGGTTGGTAAATAGTACCTCATTAATGTTATGCAATATATATATATATATATATATATATATATATATATATATATATATATATACGAGGATCATTAAATAAGTTTCCAGACTTTTTTCGTACGAGCACTTGTATTGATACTACACCCAAGAAACTTTAGTCCCCTTCGAATTCATCTCCTCCGGCTGCAATACACTTGTTGTACCGTTCCAACAACTTTTGCAAGGCCTCATGTGAGTGTGTCAATGACCTTCATCACAGCCGCTTTCATCGCCTCAATTGTCTTATAACGACAGCCTGTGAGCTTAGGGAATATCCAAAAGTCACAAGGGGCAAGGTCTCGACAATAGGGAGGGTGAAAACTGTCTTGATGCCCATCTTGGTCAAATATTTTGGGACAAGGGTGGAGTTGTGGACTGGTGCATTGTCCAGCAGGAAATGCCACTGATCCGATTTGAAGAGGGCTGGCCTCTTCCGACAGAATCTCTTCAAAAGCAGTCTGAAGCATTCCATACGTTTCAGTGGCATTTTTTTCCAAGTTTAAAACAGAATTTTATAGCATATCGTTCTTCTAAAGTGTCCTCACTTCCAGATTGCATTTTTGAAATTCAGCAGCTGTGACAATCAGGCTTTAGTATAGTGTATTCCAATTGCTGCTCTAGCTGTTCATTTGAACCTAAAATCATAAAAATTGTCTAGTTATCTCGTAAGATGTATAGCAATAACAAGAGTCTACGAGAATTTTAAATGCCTGTACAAAAAAGTCTGGAAACTTATCGAATGCACCAAACACACACACACACACACACACATATATATATATATATATATATATATATATATATATGGTAACAAAAAGCGTTCATTATATGAAAATTACTTAAATGCGGATCAGCAGAGCAGTTTAGGAACTCAAAACAATTTAAATTAGCCGTTGTTATATTATTAATAGTTTTATGTGTTTTTTTTTCTTTTTTTTTATGAAATCGAAAACGCAATTGATAAAACTTTTTGGGGTGGGGAAAAAGTTCTATCTGATGACAGCTTACTATTTTATATAAAATGTACGATCTGAATAGTTTTTATATATATACATATTTACATACACACACACACACACATACACACACATAGATAGATAGATAGATAGAAAAGTAATGATAATTAATTTTCATAATCATCATCATCACTCAATAAGATTCACCAGAAAACATACATTTTATAATCACATCAAATAAACCTTTAGCTATAAGGATCTTAGGTAGGATCAAAAGAAAAAGAAATAATTTTGATTGTAGCAATTTTCCTACCCACTCCTCACTCACACTTTTCACACTCGCTCCTTCAGCCACAACCCGTTCGAACAACCGATAACGTAAATATGTGTATATTTATAAAGATGCATGTCACTATATGCACAAATATACGTTTATATGTATGCGCGAACGACAGCACATACACAAACCTATTAAAATTTAAAGGCACACAAACTTGGGCATACATACACATAAACAAAATCTACACTGAAACAAAAAAAAACAATCATATTAATCGGTCTTTTTTTGAAAACCTTTTACCCTGACGAATGTGTAAAGCATGAAATCCTGGGTCACTGACACTACTATGAATTGTAACTATATATATATATATATATATATATATATATATATATATATATATATATATATATATATATATATACAATTTCAACTGGGAACACTTAAAGGATTTATTACTTTCAATATTTTATCTTTTCCGAAAAGTTTGTCATGGCAAAATTCTGTTACTGTACATATTCAATCTAAAAGACAACCTATCAAACTAATTAAGATTTCTGTTTAATGTGAATAAATATTTAGCAAGCGAAATAATTATTTGTATTTTTTTTTTGCACATTAGATATTTAGATGAAGTAATTTGGTTCAAGTTAATTATTGTTTATTTTTAAAACTCTCTTCTCAATAAGATAACTTGATAAATTACAAAAATAGCTTTAGGAGAATCCCTTCCACTTTCTCTGCAATAAGTGTAATTTCTATCAAGATTAGCCTTTGCCCAACCACCTGGGGCCATAAAATACACCGACTACTTCTCTGCAGAGAGGTAAGACCCCTCCCCAACAGGTGTCCTGGATATGACATCAAACAATCAAATGGAGAGGTTCCTGTAATGCTGGAGTTTGGGGGAATGTGGAGTGCCCTTTCATTGCCATTGCTTCCTGGTCCACTCTGGACCAGCGTCGTAGCACCTGATAGGGTCCTATATATGGGTCAACTAGAAATAAACTATGTGCTTATGCTAAACTGAATAGTTTGAAAAACGACTGTTTTGACATTTTAACAGCGTACTTATGTTAAACTGGATTGTTTTGGACTGTATTTGTATGCTAAACTGAATTGTTTGAAATAGAATTGTTTTTGACATTGAAACTGTATTTATGCTAAACTCAATTATTTGAAATATAACTATTTTGACTTTTAACTGTGTGTAAACAAAAACTATACTTATACTAAACTTAATTGTTTGAAATAGAACTGTTCATAAGCATAAAAATGGGTTGATTTTAATAACCAACAATGGTTGTTGTGCTATCAAACCAGACTAAAACAAGCCAAAAATTAACTTTGTTTTGTAGAAGACCCTAAATCCAGGAAATTCAGTCACAAATAATAGGGTTACAGCCAAGCTCACCAACTACTGCACTTCACGAGTCAGACGAGTCTGATATGTACACAACTGGCTAAAATCATTTGGCCCTTGAAAATAAAGAAAAACTATAACTTTTACGTTGTTAGATTCAACCACTTACTTGATTAGAGCTTCAAAATTAAAAAAAAAAAAAAAAAAAAGAAAATTAAGGACTAAACTTTTTAGCATTTAATGGTAAATCTTGAACACTATGAAATTAGACAAAATACCCTCAAGTCAAGTCTCACACCATATTTAAATGATTCTTCATATAAGAAAATATTTAGATATATGTGTTTAAGAATTGGCGCAGTCAACATGTTCCACTTTTTTTTCTGCTTTACATTGAGTGAAAACATGATGAAAGCTAAAACGTTGAAGAAGGTTGCAAAATAGTTGAGTTACTAAGCTTGATCTCTCTCATTGCGGACGAGATTGAACGTTGTAAAACCGCGATTGAAAATTTCTTTAAAATCTTTTCATCGTACGAAACGAAAGTGTCA
Source organism: Sepioteuthis lessoniana (assembly GCA_963585895.1). Classification (NCBI taxonomy): domain Eukaryota; kingdom Metazoa; phylum Mollusca; class Cephalopoda; order Myopsida; family Loliginidae; genus Sepioteuthis; species Sepioteuthis lessoniana. The sequence continues at coordinate 102,583,680 of OY757905.1, read as the reverse complement.
TGTAATTAGCCCGAGAATATTTCGTCGAAGTTGAGCTGGAAGATTCGTCTATTTGGTAGCACACTAGTTTATTATCGAACCAAACTGAGGCCCATGTGCACGGAGAATACATAACATCAGGACGGCATTTCAGGGAGAAAGGCTTAAAAACGTAAAGTTCTCAAAGTCTTTTTACACCACAAAACAGCACTGTTAAATTTTGCCAAGAAGCACCAAATTATGGGGTATAAAAAGCGGAAGGACGTTTCAGTCTCTGACTAGAAAAAAAAAACAGATGGTATTCTATATTGCTGGTGAGAAAAGGAAAACAGACATTTTCTGCTCGACACAGTGGAGGAGTGTCCATAATAATCAGAGTTGCTTTCGCCTTAAAAGAAACAATGGACCTATACGTTATATAGACATCAAACCGAGATTGTTTTTAGTTGCATGTTTGAGAGACCATGCTTATTGATTGAAGGTCCTGGCTTGTCTGAAAATCACAATATCTTTCGGCAAGACAACGCTGCAATTCAATATACCTTTTAGGACAAACGACTTTTTTCATAGCGAATAACGTGATTCTTTTGAACCATATAGATTGTCTGTCCGACCTGAACGACATTGCAAATATTTGTGGATGAATGGCAAGAAAAATTTTTAATGGACGTCAATTGCAAACAGTACATGGTCTTCGTGAAACGATTTTCATCACTTGGTATAACATTCCAGCCAACCTTCTGCAGACACTTGTATTGATCTTGCCAAAGCGAATTTTTGAGGTTATTAAAATGACTGCCGTGCAACTCACTATTGAAATGTCTTGTTGGGAATTTTCTACTCTGTTTAGAATTTTTAAGTATGGTACTTTTGACTACCTAATATACAGATTATTTTCCCAATACTATATTTTTCTTAAATGCTAAAAAGTTTGTCAGTTTTATTCTTCCTTTTCTCATTTTGATTTTTGAAGCTCTTTTGTCCCTCCAAGAAAGTATATTTTTTCTTTATTTACATTTGCTGACTCCTCCAACGAGAGCAGGATGTGACACAAGGTTAATTTTTAAGGGGAGTAAAGCTGGTTTGAGTAAAAATTTTCCTTCTAGAACGGCTGCTATTGAAAGTTTAAAGAGCCTAGTATGCTCTATAATTCAAAAATATCTGGAAGAAAAATAATTTTATTCGTACTTTTCCCAAGGGTATAAGCGTTTTGTGAAGTGAAAACAGCCTCGTCCTGAATTTTAACTCTGGTCGTCATGTCAACCTCCTACAACGATTTACAATTCTTTAGAGAGATTTCAAATTCTGAATTGCATGCATTAGAAATTTGTTGGTTCTCCATAAATATTTTTGGTTCTCTTAATGGAAAAGATTTTGTATATTAATGGAAAACATTTTGTATATTCAAAGGTATTCGTGGTGTATGGATTATCGTCAATGACAATAAACATGGTGACTCGAGTTTAAACTTTCACGAAGCTGTTTACATTTCATACAGCACTAATGCCTTTGGCGAAATGTACGAATGTAACTATTCTCCTTGTAGCTATGGTTAAATAGTTGGGCAACTAAGGCTCTTTAAACTTGGTGTGGCTACCGGTGTGGAAGAAGAAAACCTTTCAATCCGTACCCAGAAACTCAGCTTAAAAAGTACTCCTTGTTTCGCATCCTGGTTATCAGGTCACAATGCGTGACCACTTAACCTAATGGGTCTTGATGGTACGTATCCGCTACAGAGGACACGGTCACCTCCGGTCCTACGTCTTCCCAAGTCGGTGTTATGAATCCACATAACGTTAACCTCATGGGCAGGAAATAGACTTATATTTTATATTTAAATGGAGGAATTAATGTTATATTCGAATTATCATGACTAGAATAGTATATATATATATATATATATATATATATATATATATATATATATATAAACAATTATGATTAATATCATTTCGTATTCTTGAATTTTATAAAAACCACTTTAAAATATGCAGATTTCAATGCGAAAATAGTACTTATAATGCCTAATCCTATTTCCTAATTTTAGTCATATTTGACCTCAGTGAGGGACTGTCTACTTTGTTAAAATAGCCATCATCCTCATGATAGAGAGGGGGTATTTTTAAATCGAACATTAATTAAATAAATGAACTGTAGTAATTTAATTAAACGCCATTTTAAAAGTAATGGGAATATGTTTGTTGTTCAAGTAACGGAAGGAAAAAGAAGGAAACATGAACTGTTTATTACTGGCATAGACGTTTCCTAAAATAGGTTTGATTTTTCCAGACAATCAAAATACACAGCTTGCATGAAGTTAATGAACAATCAGTTAATTACCTTCAGAAAGATCACTTACCCCACTATATATATATATATATATATATATATATATATATATATATATATATATATATATCACTCGGTGAGGCTTAGATTTCGAGCGTGGTATCCTCTGTTTTTGCTTAAAACCTCTCCACCACACCAATAGTGATGATTTCCATATGACATGCATCTGCATCTGATAGTCAGGCTCCACTGCTAAGAAATGCAGAATGCCTATTCATTGCCATTGATTTCAGGTTCACGGTGAAACTAAGTGGCTGTGCATATTACGGTCTGGTCTTTGGGTAAAATACATTTGATTATAAATTAATCGTATTTAATGAGAATACTTGATACCCTACAATGGTGCATTATTCTTATTAAGATTAATCACTTGATACTCTAATTGTTTACTAAGGATTATCGCTAGTTATTTGTAACCATATAACTGCGTGCAAACAAAAACGGGTATTAAAAAGAAATTATAACTAGAAACCATTTAATTAATAGTCTTTGATTTGAAAACTTGAAATCATTCAAATGTAGGCAAATTAACTAGATTAAATGGGAATACTTAATACTATGTACAAACGAAAAAGAAGAATCTTAAGAAAACCAACTACTCACCGTCACTTTCTCGTTCCAAAGTGTTTTTCAGTTCTCTAGCATGGTCTAAGTACTTATCTTTCTTTTCGCTTTCTTTCTGTTTTTATTATTATTATTTACACATTAGAGTTTTGCACATAAGCGTAAGCTGATCGTCTTTCACTGGAGATTGAATGACAGCAAGTCTCCTCAAGTCTCCAGTAATCTTCTCAGTATTTTGGCCGTTTTCAATAATGCTGTTGTTGGGATGGTCTCTACTCAGCCGCCAACTTCCAAATCCTCCAGGCCCTTTAATAGTCCTTTAGTTACCGTGCCAAAAGCACCAATCACAATTGGTATTATTGTCACCGTCATGTTCCACAGTTTTCTCAATTCACTAGCAAGGTCGAGGTACTTACCTCTCTTTTCACATACTTTCAGTTTTATTCTGTAATTATTATTATTATTATTATTATTATTGTTGTTGTTGTTGTTGTTGTTGTTGTTCATGCTTTTACATTTTAATTGTATAACATATTCCATATTATGCATTCCACACAAACTAAGATAAAGTGCATTCATACCGATAACATGAAGTCAAAATAGGTCAGAAAGATTTTATTTTCAGTTACAACAGATGATTTTTTTTCGAAATAAACTGGAACTTGTTCCGCAGTTTGTTTTTTTATAGTTTTTTTAATGACATTTTTTACTTTCCATGATTCTCTTTCACTTTCGTTTTACTTCTAAGAAAAGAGAGAAAAGGATCTTCAAGTGTATCCCTTTGTGGAACACGTCATTCTGCTCTCAAATTTCTATTTTTTCCGATTGGTATCCTTTTTTCAAAAAAGGAAATAAACGGTGGGTACAAATCCTTCAGATTAACCACAGAAAGTATGTGAATGTATAATGACCTAATTGCAAGGTTTGTGAAGGTGTCAAAATCTTTTGTCAAATTTTGTAGCCATCGAAATAATCTAAACGATTGAATGATGCCTGGGCAAGTTTTATATTTTGACAAGGCGTATCAATAATGGAGAGGTAGTTACTCCTGAAATATAAGATTAGATAAAAAGCGCAAGACAGATTATAGTTGTGTACATGGATGACATGATAATTGTCCTTGTAGGTCAGACAATAGCAACATTTTGTGATTCTAAAAATAATTTCTCTATTACGGAAAAATGGTTTTGTTATTCGCGGGTTTCACAACTGTTTAGTCACTGTTATTCGCGGGTTTCACAACAGGTTTAGTCACTGACAGCAAACCTACCCAGATTATTCCAGCTGATCTCGCGGGTTTCACAACAGGTTTAGTCACTGACAGCAAACCTACCCAGATTATTCCAGCTGATCTCGAACATAATTAAGTCATTTCCCTCGTTATTCAATTTTTTTTTTTCGCCTTTCCTGCTTCTTTGGGATTATTCTAAGTCTTCCAACTATTCCTGGCATCACTGTTGCTTCAACGGTCCATAGAATTTGGTTATCAGGCAAAATGTACGAATTTATTCATCTTTTTCTTTAGTTATGTGACCGGTCCAAAAAAATATTATTCTCAAGATAACTGCAACGCGGCAATAACTTAGATGGGTAAAAACTACAAACATATTATTACTAATCTAATAACAGTGTAACGTTACCTTTATGTCGATTAAGATATATTTTGTATATGTTTATATTATTAATCAAAAAGTATCGCCAATGGCCCGGGAGACCGGGTCCAGTCCCATGTCGCGTCATAGCAAAGACTTAAAAAATGGTATTTGATACCTTTTAGTTTAACACTCAGCATTATAAGGTACATATCAAAGGTAAAGTGGAGTAACCCGAAGGAAGGAGTAGCGCCCTCCCCTACACCTCGGTGTAGTAGCGATTGAAAAGGGAGCTTTCGGGTCACCCTCGACCACGGTCTCCAACTCTGATTTACTATATTAAGATGTGAAACAAAGCTATTGCGAAAATGAAGATTGTTTTATCTGTACTTCTTTGGAATTGGCAGTGAAGTAGTTAATTCTTTCCGCATATGAGTCAATCAAATATATGTATTCAACAGAGATTCATACAGAAAGATTTTCATTCATAGCTGAAAGAACTGCATTGTCTTTGTCAAAGAAAGCAGGCCTGAACACGAACAGTAGTCAAGAAGGAAAACCTGCATTCTTTTATTGATTTATTCCAGAACAAACAAGATACAATAAAGTACCACAATGAAAGGCCGATGTGTACTTTTATAATTTTACAGAATAAGAATAATTAAAATCAAAGTGGTTGACAGGTTTTAAAACCAAAGGAAACAATGATTAGTTTTATTTACAAATATATATTAGATTTTTATCGGACTTCTCAACGAGTGCCATTTGACATGAAGTCATTTTATTAGTGTGGGGACAGAAACAAACTCAAGCGCGGAAATCATAAAAATGCTTGATTCTGTTTTATTGTTGAGACGAATGATACATAGAGAAGAATAAGTGGTTAATATATTTATTCAGTACCAGGATCCGGTGCTAGGGGATACATACAAAAAACACAGTAACATAAGTTACAAACAATCAACAAAAGAACTTACAAGAAATTAAGGAGGGTAAAAATGCTGTATAACCAAACGAAATATGATCAGTCCGAATATCAATCAACTTAATATCAGTTTATTAATCAATGGTATTTGCAGGCCACACCAAACGGGCAAGTACGGTACAAGGGCTTTTTCAGGTGGGACCGGACGTAGGACTGTAGCGTAAACACGCATTCACAAAAATGGTGGAGCCCAAGCAATCCATTAAAAAGGGATGCCACTGGCACCAGGCGATAAACCTCCCCGGAGGGTTAGAGCTTAGTGGAGACGGTCTCCTGAGGCATGAGGTTGTAGTTAGTCTTGGCCGCGTGATGCGAATGCTAGGTCTCGCTGACACTTGCACCCGGCAACCTTGACTGACAACCGTATCCAGAGACATGACACACCCGATCAAGTCCGTGTCGTTGCGTCACAGCCAGCCGAAGTGAGCCTTATCTACTGGATTGGTACATTTTGGCAAAACCAAGTCTCATCTTTTTAATCAACCGATGAAGTCGTTAATTATAGGCTATTTTAAGGCTATTTTTGGGCAGCACAGGTACGAAGCAACAAACTCAGCTCTGGGACTAGGTGATCATTTTTATAACACCCTACAGGCGCAGACACCAGTTGTCCCCTGGAAAACCAGGATAGGTCGAGCCCGTGGTATAAATGCGTTTTCACAAATATTTACAGATACGTATTTGTCAGTGTATATAGTTTAAAAATCATAATTTTTGTGTAGTCAACATGTAATTGATGCTGATAAAATTTACAAGCTTTCTATTGGGTATATTTGTCTCTGCTCCTAACTAAACAGGACTTAACACAAGGTTAAATGACCCGAAGTTTGAATTATAGTGGGTTTAGGAGAGGGGAAGGTGGGACCTGAGCCGACGCTTGAGCCCTGCAGGTCTATGCTGGTCAACGGTTCATTTGGTGCATTATTAGCCAATGAGTCTAGCTGGACCTGGAACCAAACATGAATCCAGGAACAGATTTCAGATTATAGCTTAAACCGGACCACGGGGTCCAGAGCTATACAAAGGTGTCAATAATGCAGCTTACCCACCTGAAAGTGACCCATCTGAAGACAGGGGTCATCCGGCCTCGAGTCTGTCTTAGATGGATAATGCCCCGTCCAACACAAATACCACACGGTCTGGCTAAAAAGCTAGGGTGGGGGCAAATCCAACAGCAAATTAATGCAGTCGGCTTTATTCCTGGCGGAAGCTTTCTTTAAGGTGTTAATTTTTAATCAAGTTTTGGAGGAAAATCGGAATTCTTTCAAATTGCGGTTGACAGGATATTCGAAATTCAACGCATCATTGCTGGGTAGAAATAATTTGTATGCCCAAATAAAACAAGAATTGACCAGGACCGTGTTTTGAAATACGTGGCGGGAAAAGCCCAGATTAAAAAATAGTTCCTTTTCTACCTCTAATAGCATCCAACTCCATCTTTAGAGATTAGTAACGGGAATGATGTTGAAGGGGCAACAAGATCGTTGTCCCCGTGCAATGTAGCAATTCAACGAATCGAGCTATAAGACTACTGATAACATTCACACCTGACATAGAATCATGAAACGTGAGGCAACAATTTGTGTGAGAGATATGTACAGATGAATGAATTTATTTTAAAGAAGACGTAATCATTGTTATTGAAAAAGCAACCTAATGGAAGGCCATCGAGAGCAAGAAATATTTTTTCTCTAAAATGACAAACAGGTTTAATGGTAACCAAATGCATCATCGCCAGTAGAGATCTTTTTAGAGAGCATCGTCTTAAGTAATGTTATGCCTGTTTGGATTTGTGCATATCTCAAATTTAAAAAAAGGAGATATAACATGATGTGCTTTACTCTCAGGATAAGCAACGTGTATTACGAATATTCTGATTGCAAATGTCTGCCTTATATTTTTTTTTCTTTTAATCATGTTTGATAAAGAATCGTTCATCTAAACTTACAAGAAAAAAATGCTTACCTTCAGATAATTTTTGTATTAATAATAAATTTTTGGATTTCAATTTTCTTATATAATATTATATCCTCAGTGAACCCTTTGCGCTGCCGTTGTAAAAAATATCCAAGATGATACTCCTGTTTCTGTTTGGAAAAAAGTGAAATATTTTGATTAACATTTCGTAGTAATATGTTATAACGAGGCATGTAATGGTTCTGAAAGAACGTTGGATGAAAATACAGACCACACGTATAAACTTTTCAGTTGCTTACTGTACTGAAATTAACATTTCTCTCTAAATAAGAGCATTTTATATGTAGCTTTAATACGCCGTTTTGTTGTGATATATATATATATATATATATATATATATATTGTCAAGGATCGCTAAACCCTCCTCCTCGGTCATTGCAACAAACAACTTAAAAAGAGTAAACTAGTAGACAGAGCTCATATCAGAATGGAATAGAACAAAGTGTCTCGATGACATATCCTCCACAAATTTTCGTCTGCTGCACGAAAATATCGCTAGATACTACAGTTTAAAACTAAGTCACTGATTGGCTGAAAGATGGCACGCGTCGAAGACTGCCTTTCGCGCGCCAATACACATCTGATAAAAAAAACATTTGGCAAAAATGTTCGGAGAAGTACACACCCAGCGGCCAGCTAACTTAAAAGAAATTTGCAATGGCTACACAACATAAGACGAAGGTTCAGTTTCGGTTTCTTTGTTTAATGGCACATCAACCTTTGTAAGTTATTTAACACGAAAGTCATCCTTCTAGAAGAACAGTGGTGGTACTATTTAACCCATAGATAGGAAGATAAAGGGCTTCATACTCTTTTAAAGGGTATTTGTCCGAAAGTGAACGTAATAGTAAGAGTGGAATTCGAACTCAGTTATAACGATTCCGCAGTCTAGCGCTGTAATTATTACACAACGAGGACATCCTCATTAGCTGAAGAGGTCCTGTGAAAAGAAAAGATCCATCGTTGGGGCTACATGGGATCAGAGAGCAAGAGACATTTATGAAGGTTGAAAGTGAAAATATTGTCCCGCATTTCTGTGGATTACAAAAAGGAAAATGAAAAAAAAAGATAGACTTTGGCCGTAAACTATCCTGTTTCTCCAAGAGAAATAAAAAAATTGTATTAGCGAACGACTTGGTTGGGATAAGTAAAGACAGTTAAAATCCCACTCTTTTGTTTCCATTACTCTTTTCAGTTTTATTCACATATACCCTGATGTCGATGCATATAAATTCATACATCACTCCACTATCCAAACATGTGGTTGATTTGTTTTTGTATTATCTTATTCTCTTACGTTATTCAATGTTCATTCTATGTTGGTGGATAAATTTTGTTATACTGTTTTACAGGGTCATTTGGTCACTTCAGATATTACAGACCCATTCTTTTATTTTCTAATCGTTCAAGCAGATCTCGCAGGTGATGAACGGATATTCTATGTAAAAGATATATTTACACGTTCCGATATCCACCCGACTTGAAACCGTGTATATATTAGGTGGTGTATTGATTTGGGGAACGCTTAATGTTCATATTTTTGATAACACATTACAAATAATATAGTTTCGTAATAAATATCATCTTGCAGTATCTAATTGTTTCTATGATATTCTAATTGAAATATAAAGATACTAGTATCATTGAAAGAAAAAATAACTCAAAAGAAATCATACAGTAATTTTTAAATATGGGTGGTACTTAACGTTTTAATGGGGTGTTTTTTTGTCTTTATTTTTGTTGTGTTTTTCAATATGTTGTTATTTCAAACCATTGACAGTATTAAATTGTATGGACAGAAATAATTATTTTTTGAAAGAGACAGGTCTTTGATATACATTGCATATGGATGTACATCCTAATCTCACCTTTCTCTCTCTCTCTCTCTATATATATATATATATATAGCAAGCACATATTTCTATTGGTTTATCCAGGTCCAAGTTCTACATCATTGTGTCATCAAAATAACAACGTCTCCTCGCTTCTAAACTAACCGCTGAACTATTAGCCACTAAAACAATGTCCACTGAGGATGCTTTTTTTTATTTAGCAGTAAATAAACTAATTATAAATCAAACGCAAACTTTTTTTCTTTAGTCGCTGAACATTCTCGTTTCAAGGAGTATTCCTTCAACAAACTAGTTTAAGTTTTCTAAATTAATGGTATAATTGTTTTCCAATGCATAAGAAATCACAGAATCAAACAATAGTTTTGAAAACCTCTTCAAATTGAATGTATATTTCGTGAAGCCAGTATATTCAACAATTAAATAAAAAGAATTTAATCCGTAAAGGTTTTTAGTTTATTTATTTTTAAATAAAAAACATTGGGGAAACCCTCTGTTTGAGCTAGTTCAATATATTTTGCTAGCCTAGTATGTATTGAAAAACTTACTAATATATATATATATATATATATATATATATATATATATATATATATATATATATATATATATATATATATACATATATATTAGAAACTTATCTAATAAAGAAAGCAATTAAACAAGCGATACGAATTATTTATCCTCAAAGGCCTAGTTTATTTGAATATATATTCTGCTTTTATCCCTTCCTAATTGCAAAGTATCAACGAATAGAAGGTACGAGTCAATATTTCATGTCGTTAAGATTTCAAAACAATTCCTGATTGAGCTTAAACATTAGTTTTAATACTTCGGACAAGATTTACTTCAAGCAGTTAAAAGAAAATATCAATCAGAGAACGTTCTAAATCCATTAAACGAACAATATACCATAAAATAAGACAAATGAATAGTTTCAATGTGGTAATAGATCCATTCCAGCCTGCATATCACTTGTATTGTGGTATTATGTATAAACAGGACAACCAGTTATTGGTTTATGTATGGATTTTAGCAAAAAACTGTTTGCAATATACTTTACTAAATCAGCCGTTTATTGAATAAATAGTCTAAATGATGCTATCAATGCCCACCTGTTCGAAAACCAGTTTATCAAGACTAATTGGACTTCTTACAAAATGCAGTATATTTGTTCTCGGGTAAATTGTTTGCCATCTTTTATTACTAGTAAAGTGACAGTACCTATGGTTGCTCATAGGTATCTAGAAAAAATAATGTGGAGATGTTTCAGGAAAGGGTAAAGGAAATACTTGATTTCTTTCTTTCTTTGCTTTCTTTTTTCTTTCTCTCTCCCTCTCTTTTGCTGTTTGACTGTCTTTCTCTCTATGTCTCTCTGTCTCTTACTCTCTCTCTCTCTCTCTCTCTCTCTCTCTCTCTCACACACACACACACACACAGACACACACACACACACACACACACACAAATACATATGTCCGTGTCCTGGATGTTATATCCAGGACTCGGACTAAACAGCATCTGATAGTAAATCTCCGGCCCTGAATTTGAAAAAAAAATAAAAATAACCTTTCTTTCTCTCATATCCTGAAAGTTAGTGGTAGTAAATGTCCGAGCCCAATCTATGGGTCAAATAGAACTGTTCATTAATCAAGGATTCATATTATTGTTATTATTATTAGTAGTAGTAGATATTTGATTCCATACAACAGTTTGTATAATGCATGAAAATTTGAACGTTAACCATGTGAATAACCATACTTCAAACAATTTAAGTGTGTTATAAAAAATGATTAATATATAATAAGATTATTAGATTTAGATAGCAATGCATGAAACTATAAAATTATGTGGAAATTAATGAGCTCTCAGTCGTTACGTAGAAGCCATTCACTTACAAAACAAATGTAAAAAGGATTTGGCATCAAATAATCCACAAAAGCTGATATGTTCTAAAACACCAACATACAGCTAAAATATATACGGACAAACTATTCGTTTGTGATATATTTGGCAAAACATTATGGGACATTAGATAATCCACAAGAGCATATATACTATATATCAAATTACCCAACACACACACACTCACACACACACACACACACGCACACACGTATATATATATATATATATATGTATGTATTACACACGTACTGTGCGTTGTTGAGGGCGACCGAAGGTTCCCTTTTCAAGGTGTTGGGGAGGGCGCTAGTCCTTTCCAAGGATAACTCCACTTTACCCTTGATATGTACCTTATACTGCTGAGTGTTAAGCAAAGAGGTCTCAAGTACTGTTTTAAAAGTCTTTGGTATGATTCAACCTGGTATTGAATGCAGGTCTCCCGGACCATTGTCTAACACTCTATCCACTAGGTCAATGAGCCGGTTATAATATATATATATATATATATATATATATATATATATATATATATATATATATGTGTGTGTGTGTGTGTGTGTGTGTGTGTGTGTGCATATATATATATATATATATATATATATATATATATAATTTCGTTGAAAAACAACAAAATATAAGGCCACATGGAAAATAGAAACAGAAGAAAAAAGAGAGCTCAATACAAAAACTTCTGTTGCATTCGAAATTACAAAATATCCTGATGTACGTGTTTAGTTACTTGATAAACAAAAGATAGAAAATCAAAATTGAAATGGGGGAATAATAAAGATAAAATTAATAGTGATATAAGAAAATGCATGACGATGCATACGGCATTACATCCCAGAGATGATATAGACTGACTATATGGGTCAAGAAAAAATGAGGAATACCTGGACAAGACGTCTCAAAGACTATATAAAAAGAGCAAAGAAAGAACAGAAACACCATAAACTACACGAGGATCAACAGAACAACAATAACTAGAAAAGAATAATGCGACGAAAGACAACGTAGTTTGGTCTTATTTCATTGTTTTGTGTTACAATTAGAAGATGTTCAATTACTCTCAAAAGGTTTCCCCTTTTTGGTCATGTCCAAGTCTTCTCGTGTAAGATTTCGCTGCTTTGTCGCTTGAAATATCTATACAGTTATTTCTCTTCCGATTTCAGTTTCCTAGATATATCATTCAGTTAATCATTACGTTGTCTGAGCTTTTACCGGTCACTGTAATTAGACTTACTTGTCACTTTTTTGTGTTATCAATCTATTCAAGATATACCAATAGCGCCAAAATAGTGGATGCCAATACAGTTCCATGCCAAAATGACGATGCCAAATGACGGCGAAAAAAATCGGCGCCAAAATGTACCCAAACCATTTCAAACAGCCTTTTTTTTATGAAATCCAATTTTTCCCTTACCTGATACTCATCCACTTAGAATCTTAGAAATCTATTCACAAGACATTCGTCAGGAACACGTGCTTTTGAAATGGCTTTGGTTGAATCGAAAACAATAAGATGAAACTATATTTTTGTTCATATGTATATATATACAGAGAGAGCGAGAGAGAGAGAGAGAGAGAGAGAGAGAGGGAGAGAGAGAGGCAAAGAGAGATGCATTATTTCGCTTGGAAAATGGTTAGTAGTTATCTACTGTAGGCATTTATTTCCTTAAAACCACATCATACAAAATTTTGGCATTTTAATTTCATTTCATTAATAATCCAAAATCTTGATAATATTATCTTGAGAATTGTTAGTTAGCAGTCAGAAAGATATAGATCGAACCTTTGCTGAAAAAATATCAAAAATATACAGAACAATATCAATTATCTTTTCTCTACAGTCAAGACTATAATCTCTCTGTCACTGTCTCTTTAAGCAAAAGAAAAATAATCATACATACCAACCTACATACATACATTTACAAATACACAAACACACACATTCACACACACACACACATATATATATATATATATATATATATATATATATATATATATATATACAATTTGCTCTATTTTGACAGTTTTACACACCAGCATTAGCTGATGGTATCTCACTGGAGATACTCTTCCCAGTATTCTGCCCGATCTCAATAATGCAGTAGTTTTGATGGTCTCTATTCGTCCTGTTACTTCCAAGTCCCTCAATCCTTGTACTAATCTTTTGGTGACGAGTGTCAAGAGCACCAATCATTAAAACTTAGCTCCAAAATTAGCAAATTTTATGATTTCAGCACAAATAATTCCGAGAAATATCATATGCCATTTTTTAAAGACGTCTGAAAATACCTTTCCTGAACCAATATGTAAGAAAACATGCGTTTTACTTGTGTCTACGTAAAACTGGATTGAGAACTGAAGCATTACCCTCCCGCTTTGATGAACGATGTATAACAAGTCGACGTACTCCTCAGAGTAACTGACAACATTTATCATAAACAGCAGACATTTCGTGATTCATTCTTACCTCTTCATGTCAGCAGTAACTTAGCCCTGCTACTTCTCACCGAAATTTTCTTTTACCCACGATGGCGACAAGCGGCTGTTGGAAGAGGAAATTTATCTTAGACCCTGTAGGAAAACATTTGTAAAGAAGCAGAAAGCAAAATAGAAAATTGAATGTTTATATATATATATATATATATATATATATATATATATATATATATATATATATATATATACGGAGCCCTCCCTCACTCTCTCTCTCTCTCTCTCTATATATATATATATATATATATATATATATATATATATTCAAATGTATAATGCCCATAGCCCGGAAAGATACGTACAATTCATTATTCCCATCTAAGATGAAAGCACCTGACATGCATATATTTACTAATATTTATCTAACTCCATGAAAACTTTGAAAAATTGTCTCAAAATTATATATATATATATATATATATATAAATATATATATATATGTGTGTGTGTGTGTGTGTGTGTGTGTGTGTGTGTGTGTGTGTGTGTGTGTGCAAACAAACAAATCATTGGAAAATGTCTTTCTTTACTCAAGAAACTACAAAAATAATGGCCTGCAGATCAGGATACAGCCTAAAACATAAGTAAATGCCTAACCTCTTTATATTATATTCACGACTAAAATTTTCATGAATAAATATACAATCATTTTCATGTACATATAAATATAAATATATATATATATATTTATAGAGAGAGAGATAGAGAAAGTAAGAAAGAGAGAGAAAGAAAGAGAGAGAGCGAGAAACACACATAGGTACATACATCCTGAAGCCCACACACACACACACACACACACACACACATATATATATATATATATATATATATATATATATATATATATATATATATATATATATATATTCTACGGCAACATTACATTTCACTGTAAAGCATATCAAGTCAATTTTCTTTTCTAAAAAGCTTTTTTTTATAAAAAAAAACCTTATTCGCGAAACGATGAACTAATGGTTAAAATTGATTAGGCCATAAATTAACAAAAAAATATCATCAATAATCATATTTGTCTCATCACTCTGATAATATATGTATATATATATGTGTGTGTGTGTGTGTCTGAGTGCGCGGGCGGGCGCTTGCATGTGTCTGCCTGTACTTCTGTCTGTCTGGCGGTCTGTGAGTGCGCTTGTTTATTTTGTGCGTGCGTGTGAGCGCCTGTGTGTGTGTGTGTGTGTGTGTGTGTGTGTGTGTGTGTGTGTGTGTGTGTGTGTGTGTGTGTGTATTTTCGGAAAAATGCATACTCACATATTTCTACATATCTGCCAGTATATATACCGTCACAAGGGTGAGAGGTAGAGACGCAGAACTTGAGAATTAATTTTTATTTATTTATTTATTGCAGACTTTTCCCCCTCATCTTGGTAGTTTTTTGTGTTGTTTCTTCATTCACTACGTTTCGGCCAAATTCCATCTGGCCTTCTTCAGGTGATTTTACCGCGACCTCGGATAGGAATGCTGAGTCTTGTAACCGTATCCACAGTAATTACTGCCTTCCATAGTTGTTGTCTATCGCACCACGTTTTTGACCAAGTAGACCTCTGGCCGGCTTGGGTAGGATTTTAAACTGCTATTTTCTGACAATGCTCACCTGGAACCGGAGAGACTCAACGCCTCTATCCGCTGCGCCAGGGGCCCCGATACCTAAGGAGAATATTTTCGATGAGCAAATGTTTTTTTTTTACTTTTTTTCCTCCAGAAATGTATTCCTAGCACGGTTTGGAATTAGTTTCAACGATTATATATATATATATATATAGCCCTATATATATATATATATATATGTCTTGTATATATATATATATATATATATATATATATATATATATATATATATATATATATATACAAGACCTCTTAAATAACCACTTTGGGACTGTTCTGAATGCCGACAAAGGGTAAATGTTTTGTACACAAGTTTGTCAGCATTTTTTATAACTGATTTGTGTTGAACACATTTGAAAGATTGTTTGATGCGTACGCAGAAGTATTCTTTAATAGAAAAAAAATATCAAAAACTGGGTAGACATGATTTCGCCCTAACAAGCCTTATTAGAAAAATTGTCCATGAAGTAGTAACACAGTGGCACCGGAAAAGTAAAAGTTCTGAGCGTAGGTACCGGGGCAGTAAAGAAGGACATGCTGAAGAACTGCTGTACATTAAATTATCCATGACAATTGATTTTTATTAAAAGAAGTGCACTTCTAAATAGAACTTCCTGTTTCCAAGAATTTTGTTAAAATTAGACAAATTTCCCGTATCCCTCTTGCACACACACACACACGCACACACACACACATATATATATATATATATAATTAACTTAAATCGCGAGTCAGATTTGGAGTTAGGCTTCCTGATGATCCGATAAGGTGAAGCTTTAGTAGAAGATTTCCGACTCGCGATTTAATTTAATTTTATAATTGGCTCCACTTGTGTTGAGCACTTTTGTAATTGTAGCATTGCAGGATTCGATGAAGGTTTTAGTTTTCTTTTGACCAACTGACTGCGTATCCCTTGATTTTTTTCAAGGGGTCGGACGAGGTTTGCCTTTTCTTTTTTTTTACCTAATTTTTTTTTTTCCCCGGGCGGTGATTCGAGATACTTTTATCTCTTGTTCCTGGCGGGGGATTTTTCGTTGCTTTTTTTATCTGCTACCGTGAATGCTGGTAGATATTAGATTAGGAAATATATATATATATATATATATATATATATATATATATATTGGTATGTACTCCTTGGGTAATTCGACAGATAGTGAGAACCGATGAGATTGTGGATGAATTTCTCCGAAAGCCATTCTAATTTTCCTTAGAATTTTCCCAACTTCACGTGTGAGTTGATGGACAAACTGTGCATAATAAACCTTAGAGGCAATGGCAATTAGAATTATGCCTCTGAGGAGGTCGCCTTTCTTGTAGTAAGAAATGATGCAGCCTTTCGTCCATTTCTCCCGTTTTATGCAGTCATATTGACTTGTGTTCCATTCTTCAGGAGATATTTCCTCGAAGCTTGCCTTTCTGTTTTTAATTTTTTTTTTCCCGTTCTTCATCGTGAACTACCCAAATTTGAAGTCTGGTTGGCAGTTAATACTTACAGTAAATATATAAGTGATTTCAAGAAGTTCTTTAAGTAGATTGAGGAAATGTTCCTTCCACTTCTGAGGTATTTCTACTTGATTTGTTACTTTTTGTTTTGGTTTGCTCTGGATGTTCTCTTCTTTCTATTTAGTTCATTTACTCTGCAAATCATGACTGTCCATTTTCTATAGAATTTTTGATTTTATTGATCCGACCATGAATGTATTCTTGTAACTGGTTAATCATTGATATTTTACGTATATATCTTAAAACATAGTTTATTACGAAATTAAGATAAGTTCGGTCTTAACGTTTTTTAAACACTAAGTAAAACATTTTCTTTCATTTCTAAGCAAAAATAAATAAATAAATAAATAATGTCATTATTGACAAAATCTAATTTATCTTTTAAAAAATTCTCAATCGGTGGACACGAAAAATAAATAAAAAGGATATCCACCATTTTTAATGCCCTCAATAACCACCCTTCTTCGAAGTTTTTAGACAGTATTGAAAAATAGAAGGCATTACATTCGGAAAAGCTTTTTAAGGCGACGTACGAGGTGCTTTCAAAAAGTTTCCAGACTTATTTTGTAAAGGCATTTAAAATTGTTGTAGACTCTTGAAAATTCAGTATATTATTGCTATACATCTTCTGAGATGACTGACCAATTCAAGCTGTCATCAGATAAAACTTTTCACCCCACCAAAAAAATGTTATCAATTTCGTTTTCTATTTCATAAAAAAAACAACATATAAGACTATTATTAATCTAAGAACGACCAATATAAATTGTTTTGAGTTCCTAAACTTATCTGCTGATCCGCATTTAAGCAATTCTCGTGTAATGAACTCTTTTTGTTCCAATATATATATATATATATATATATATATATATATATATATATATATGTGTGTGTGTGTGTGTGTGTGTGGTGCATTCAATATGTTTCCTGACTTTTTTGTACAGGCTTTTAAAACTGTCATAGACTCTTGAAAATTCAGTATGTTATTGCTATACATCTTATGAGATGATTGACTAATTTTTACGATTTCAGGCTCAAATAAACAGCTACAGCAGCAATTTGAATTCACTCTACTAAAGCCTGATTGTCACAGCTGGTGAATTTCAAAAATTCAATCTGGACGTGAGGACACTTTAGAAGAACGATATGCAATAAAACTCTGTTTTAAACTTTGAAAAAATACCACTGAAACGTATTGAATGCTTCAGACTGCTTTTGGAGCAGTATGAATCGAGCATCAGTTGTTGAGTGGTATAAGAGATTCAAGGAAGACAGAGAGTCTGTGAGGGATGATGAGAGGTGTGGGAGGTGTAAAGAAGTCAGTAGATCAGAGTTGATTGGCCAAAGGGTGAGGGTTAGGGTTAGATGTACCATGTTGAGGTTTTAAGGGAGTTTACTGAAATCAAAGCTGATGGGGTTTGAACTTAGCAAGTGCAAAAACCAGTGATCCTGCTGGGTAACGTTTTGCACGAACAATACCTGCAAAAAAATGTCAAGCGTAAAAGGACGCTAAATCATCAATAAGAAAACCTGTGTCTATTGCACCAGTAAAACATTCCGGTTTATAATGTCCTAAAAATCCCGCCACGTGCTGGATACGAAACAAGGTTCATTTGTAATCCGAGTACCGTTGATTTAAATTCAGGTTTGAATTTGCCTTACTATTTTTCACTCTGTTATATATCCATGTTTTGGGAGAGAACAGATTTATTTACATACAGTGACAAGCATAAGTATTGAATACATATTATTTTCTCTCAGAACTCTAGTTTATGTTCGCCATTTTGCCTGATAATTGGTAAGTAATATCTCGTAGTTTTGTAGTTGTATGTCGAAGGAAAATTAAAAACTCATGGTTGAATTCATTTTTTAATGAGTTTTTAATTTTCCTTTCAACATACAACTAAAACAACTTCACGAGATATTACTTACCAAATATCAGGAAAAATGGCGAACGTAAAGTAGTGTTAGATATATTTGCCTACCCCTCCGCTCGGACAGGATATGACACAAGGTCCATTTTTAAGAGGAGTTTAACAGGTTTGAATTCAGGGTTTTCCTTCTTCTAGACTAGTTGCTTCACCAAATCTGAAGAACCCAGTCTGCCCTATTATTTACCCATAGCTGGAGGGAGAATAATAGGATTCATACCTTTCCCAAGGGTATTAGTGCTATGTGAAATGCAAGAAGTCTCGTACAGGTTTGGACTCGTGTCACCGTGTCCATTTCCTACGACGATAACCATTACACCACGGGCACCTAAAAAAAAGTAGTGTTATAACAAAAAATAACTTGCATCCAATACTTATGCGTGTCACTGTATTTCTTGTGGACATTAGCATGAAGTGAAAAATAAACAGCCTAATTCAGTATTTTAACGTGGCTCGCTAAGTGCCTGTTTCCAACGATAATAACCGTTGTGCCAATGTCATTACCTTAAAACAGTCCAGTTTCTCTCTTGGTTCTGGGAAACTCCAACAGAATACACCACATATAGTAGAAGTGGTGTCATCCAGCACAATACACTACTAACAAGGTTTGCTCCATACCATCATGCACACAACTACTCAGAAGAATTAAAAAGAAAAATAAACCAGACTAGTTAAAGTTTTCTTCAGCTACTTGAGTTTTCATTTCAAAGAAAAGTGGAACTGATAATGATAAGGGTAAGAGTGTTTTTAACATAGAGATACTGCTGTATAAATAAATATACACTTTATGTAAACGAACAGTTGTTTTTTTTAAACAAATCATATGATTCAGTACACAATGAAGTAAGGTGAAATAATCAAATAAAATGTTTATTAATATCAAGAACTCAGCCAACTGAAGAAGAATTATAAACCCTCTTATATTTAAGGGAAAGAAACACAAGGTAGAATGAGGTAGATTTCTTTTTTAAAAAAATTGAACATTTTTTCAGCAATTCATTTTAAAATATAGAGAAAGACGTGTTATTTTCGTGGAAAACGATACTAAGTTCAGTTCTATTTTTCTTTGAAAGAAGCAACTTCACTGTATGGCGAAGTTATATGGACAAAACAATACCAACACTTACAATTTTTACTTTCAGATGTGATATCCATACGTAGTTATAAAGAACTGGCAATACAAAAAACCATATGTTTTTAGCCAGTTGTTTTTTTTTAATTACTTTTTGGTTTTTGTTTTGTTTTGTTTTGTTTTGTTTTGTTTGTTTCTTTTATTGGTGGGATGTCTTGTTTTGTCAAAAATTAATTGAATCAACAGCATTTTCTAAGATACTATACTGAAACCTTGACATACACGTCGCCAAGCCTAGAAAGTATTATCATCCAAATTTTCGCGATACATACTTTTATCGTTTTTTAGACGAACCAGACATGCAGGTCACTGCTGGAGAAGCAGGGACGAGCTCATAAGTGATGTACTCCTATGGACCCCCACATATGGCAGGGCAAAAGCAGGACGACCAGCTCGAACATACATCCAGCAGCCAAGTGAGCATACGGGATGTGGCCCTGAAGACCTGCCAGAGGTGATGAACGAGAGGGAGAAGTGGCGAGCCAGGTTTAGGGATATCCGTGCCTGTGGCAAGACATGATGATGGTGATGATATCTAGGCAAGACAGTGGAATTTTTTGTGGACAATTTACAGACGTTTACAATTAAATCAATGTAAGGCATCACATTTTACTCAGCTGAAAACATGAAACAGTTCTACCACCATCCAATGATAATATTATCTAACCCAAAGTAGGAGCAATAAATAATGTCTTGGTGTCAATAATGCTTAATTAGATGACAGCTAAGCAATCCTATTGAATACTTTAAATTGTTCAGCAAGTTGAATGATCGGTTGAGAGACGTTAGTGTTGAACTGGGATGTTTTCTAAAGCATGTTCTCCTTCTGCGAATTATTACAATACTTATCTATCAATGGCGTCCCTTTTGGGCGCCTTCAGTTTTCTCGTTTCACAAACATCTCGCCTGATTTTATATATTTCTTTTATACACTTACCATTATTGACCGTGAGAGACCGAGAGCAATCGTAATTTACAAAGTTTTTTTCTTTTGGTTAGATGAGGCACAAGGCCATATGAATGGGGCATATATTGAGACTTGAAATCACTTGGAAACGTTTGCTAGTCTAGCATGCAAACCATTATACCATTATGTTTGTGGACGCCTCGCGCACAAAACTAGAGCAATTGTCGCTTGAGAGATAGAGTCAACCAAGTTACTGGCTCCAAATGCACAGGGTTCAAGCGTTGTTACATTTCTTGTACTTTCCATTGCTATTACAACTACAATATTGCAACAATACCAGGTCATTATTTATTACGCCATGCATAAATCAACCTGCAGAGTCTAATTGATATAAGAAGAAACAATCAATTATAAAGATCTCTAATTTGTCACTTGCGTTTATATAATATATTACACTCAGACTCAGCATTCTCAAGAACAATGCTCATATATAGACATTGCTAATATTTAAAAAATTATCGTATGCAAAATATTTTGAGTATGATATTGAAATCATTCGATTTGTTCATAATTGTGAAAAGTACTGTTTACGGGACTCAGTTTACTCCCACTGAAAGAGCTCCTTTTTTTCAAAAGGACAGCTGTCCTAGGAATAAGATTAAAATAAATCTGAAGGAGACACCCATGTTTTAGAGATCTAGGCGAAGAGACTAGAGTACCTTTCAATGTCATTACTCCCAGGACAACTCTGACCCATTGTGATAGTATATAGGCTCATTTTATGGGTTAAATAGATCTGTTTTGAAAGTAATAATTTACAAATCTTTTTGCTTAGATGTGGTATGAAGCCGTATAAATGGAGCACCCAATGGCACTCGAACTCATTTGTAAAGGGTTGCTCGTCTAACTTGCTAAAAATTTACCCACCTGAAGCACCCAAGAAATTTACTAAGCTTTTAGCTTAGATGTCACATAAGGCCGTGTGAGACTTGAACTCACTCATAAAGTGTTGCTAGTCTAGCTAGCATAATAATAATAATAATAATAATAATAGCATAATAATAATGACATTATTGACAAAAGGCGCCTAAGTATTTTTCTAAGCTTTTGCCTCAGATGTGGCACGAGGCCCAATGAAAGGGGCACCCAATGAGACGAACTCACTTGTGAAGGTTTGCTCGTCTAACTTGCTAACCATTACACCAACTGAGGCACTCAAGTTATTTATTTAAATTTTTGCTTGGATGTGGTATGAGACCATACGAATGGGGCACCCAATGAGACAAACTCAGTCCTGAAGGTTTACTAGTCTACCTTGCTGACCATTACACCGCTTGAGGTGTCCCAATCTATTTTGAAAGTAATTAGTTTTGAATATTACATAAAAAGTAATACTTAAATCCATATTACAGTAGTGGGTAGAGTGTTTACCAATGGCTGGGAGACCTGGGTTCAATCCCAGGTAACGTGTTACCAAAAACTTTAAAAATGGTACTTGATGCCTCCTTGCTTAACACCCAGCAATATAAGGTACGTATCAAGGGTAAAGTGGATCAATCCAGAGAGAGGAGTGGGAAACTCCCCTACACCTCGGTGTAGTAGCAATTGAAAAGGGAGCCTTCTGGTCGCCCTCGACTACGGTCGCCAACTTTACTTACTTTACTTACTTACAGTATGAAAGCAAATTATTTTTTCCAAAAACAGACATACTTAGAAAATATAATTGTGCAAAAATGCAATGGAACATTAAAAATATACTTATGAATATGATCAATATTTACAAATGGTTCAAATTTTGGCGTTTTTGTTTCATCCGATACATTTCCCATGCTCTTTCGTAGTTATTTTGTGGTTACCTTCTCAACAATCCAGAAGTGACATTCAGTTAATCCTTATCTTGTTCTGGATGCAAGAGTCATCTAAAGAGATATTTTCTTATTTAAATGTTTCTCTTATCAGTCACGATCTTTATTTACAAGGTTGCAATAGCAGATTGAGTGAACACAGTAACAGTTATCGTTATACGAACCGTACCCTAAATTTCAATTCAACATCCAGGAAGTGGTTGTTTGCGTTTCACTTTGTGCTAATGCCTTTGGGAAATACGTGAGTCCCACCTAACTCATTTCTGTTTCTTTTCTATGAAATCCTAACGACTATTTTGATTTGGTTTGGTTTCATAATTTAGTGGCACATCAACCTTTTCAAGTCATTTAATGCCAAAGCCATCGGTGAAAAAGAACATTAGTGGTACTATTTAACCCATAAATTACGGGAGAATTTGGTTCGTAACTTTCCGAAAATGAACACAAATGCGAGATTGAATTTCAAACTCGCTAACTACGAGATTAGATTCGAGCATATGAGCCACAAAACCATGAGGACTTCCCCAATGTTTATTATATTTTGAATTTTAAAAATGGAGCTGAGGACAACTGGCGAATAATTATTTTGTCTCAAACCTTTTAGGATTCATTTAACACGTTTACAATTCTTTCGACTTCTAGCGTCGAGTACCTTAAGTAAAGTAAATTTTGTGACTTCAGTCAAGGGTGACCCAAAGGCTTTCTTTTCAATTGCTACTAAACTGAGGTGGCGGGGAGGGCGCTACCCTTTTCCCTGGATTGCTCCACTTTATTCCCGATCCTTACCTTATAATGCTGAGTGCTAAACAAGGCAGCATCAAGTACCATTTTTTGAGTCTTTGGTATGAAACCCAGGACTGAAACCCTGTCTCCCAGACCATTAACGATTACTCTACTCTACGAGTACTTTACAGGATATATAATATCATCCGCCTTGTCATCAGTATAAAAATCCGATTATCACGGTAAAAGGACTTGGTGAACTAAGTTCGAATTCTGGAATTGGATGTTTGCATTTCAGTTTATGCTAACGTCCTTCAGACAGACATGAATCATCTTGATTTTGTTTTCTTTGTTTAAAGGCATATCAACCTTCGTGGGTTATTTAATGCCGAATCCATTTTTCTGACAGAACTGTCGTGGTACTATTTGACCCATAGCTGAGATAATTAGGGGTTTTATACCTTTCCCAATGGTATTGGTCCGAAAGTGAACGTAATAGCGAGAGTGGAGTTTGAACTCGGTTACAACGAATCCATAATCAAGCACTTTAACCATGACTCCACGAGGACACCCCTAAATCTATTTTATCTCTCTCCATCCATAGGTAAGTTGTAGTGTAGATTCGGATCTTATGCGATACTGAGACTATCAGTCTATTAGGAAAACTTTGAATTGAAACCAGTTTTGCTCTACTTAAAATATTACCTTGTCTTCCATTGTGTCCGTAGCAGAAAGTTTTGGGTATATACAAACATTATTTAGTTATTGAGAAACATGGAAATTGACTCTACAGATATAACCACACAACGAAACCAGGAACACTTACACTCCATAGTCGTATAGCCAGCGTTACGAGGGCGAATAGAAGAGGCGTCTGTTTGGTAGCCGTCTCTATTTTTGGCTCTTCAGTTAATAAAAAAATGCACTGTTTAATAAATTATTCTACTGCTAGTAGTCTCACTATTTAACTATCACACGAAAAAATTTAGGTTCTATTGTACAATGGTTCTTGAGAGGCCTTAGGTAACATTATAAGAGCTGATTTGGTGTGAAGTAGTTTAATTGTATTGAAAGGAAATTTTAATTACAAATCAAAATAAGCCGTTTTTTTTCTTTTGTTAAATAATTTGTGGCCACTTTTATTACTTTACACAGTGCTTAAACGTGCTTAATGATAATGTAGCCATACAAATCTACGTAACTGCTTGTCAATAACAAATATTTTAGAGACAATTTAGATGCATCGAACTTTTATTTGTTTTATGTTAGTTAATGATTTAAGGAGAAAAAAGCAATTATTATATAGTCTTATTCAAATTGGGTGTGCTGATTTGCTAAGTTTAGCTGAATTTGGAATACAGGCCTCAAATAGCTTACGGTAATTAATGTTCCAATATTTATTACCATGGTAGGCACAACGGAATCAGATTGCTGACAGTGCTGGCTATAGGTAAGCGGTCATTCACCTAAGTGACGAGAAGGTGCATCGCTGATTAACTTATGTAATCAAGCAGGAACTGTCGTTCACTTTGTTTGCTATTGTCACAACGCGTTGGCTGTTGTGAACCATGATCTTAGGTGTATTCAGTGTTCTGTTCAATTCTTGGAATAAGAACTATTTTTATACATGAATTTTAGATTGATCTATGTTGACGCATACATTTCCATTTTTTAAGAATGTTTTACAAGATTATAACTTTATGTATTTACTGTTAAAAAAGTTGATAACTAATATCATTTATATCAAGATTATTACTTTATATTTTTCTTTCTATGACGTCTTTCATGTCTCGTTCACAATCGATTAGATGTTGGCCAGTATATATAGATTTATATATGTATTTCGGTGTTCCTTTTCTACCTACGTAACATTCTTAGGTAGTCATATATCTTCAAATGTTTGGCAGAACAAACAATAATTTATAATAATAATAATAATTTGACAGCATCTGAGCAAATTCTGTTACGGTAGGGAATGTTCGTAAAGTAGAAACTAACGAGCTGAACTGTGAAATAGTAATTAGAGAGTGCTTCACGTGCAAAAAGTTCACTTTCGAATTAATACCCTTTGGAAAGGTATAAGCTGCTTTATCCTCCCTGAAAGAGGTTAAATAGTACCACTATTGCCCTTTTGCAAGGTTAGATTAGGAATTGGATAACCCATGAAGATTGATATGCTATCACTGAAACCTATTAATTTTCGTACAAGCTCAGGATCTCCCATGTTTAACATTTCTGCCATACATATAAAAATAGTGGTGTATGGGTATGAGGGAATTATATCTTTAAGAAGCAGTGGCCATTTTATCTGTCATCATGGCGAAAATGATATCAATGTACAAAGCTTTTTGCTTAGATGTGGCACAAGGTCAAATGAACGGAGCACCCAATGAGACTCAAACTCACTCTTGCAGGTTTGCTAATCAAGCTTATTAACCATTACACTACCCTATGCACCCTGGTGAGAACGGTAAACATTATGTGTTTGTACTTAGAATATTTTTAAAAAAATGAGAACCCTATCATTTTAACGCAGCGGCTATTTTGTAAGCATTTCTTAGTAGATTGGTACGGAAGGTTGAACAGAAACCCTCATTGTTGGGTTTAGGATATTTCAAAGTGACAGGTTCAGCTATAAAATTCTATGAAGGTCAGCCACAATAAAAAAAAAAAAACCTCACTAACTGAAACAATCCATTTATGGTGAAATTACAGTGATACAAGAAGCAATGACAAGACAAGACCTTCAAGTTAATATTTCTACTGTGGAATGATAAAACCCTTCCTCACTGACACAACGACCTAGTCTAAAAAGATTATATAAATACTGTACATATTTTGTTCAATACCAAAATAAAGTTGCTTTACAATATTGCTGCCCTCGAGTATTTGTATGATATCATATTGTGAACGTGTAAGGAGGTTCCCGTGGTGTAATGGTTATCGTCGTAGGAAATGGACACAGCGACACGAGTTCAAATCCTGGATCAGGTTACTTGCATTTCACATAGCACTAATACACTTGGGAAAGGTATCAATCCAATTATTCTCCCTCCAGCTATGGGTAAATAGTAGGACAGACTAGGTTCTTCAGCCTTGGTGAGGCAACTAGTCTAGGAGAAGGAAAACTCTGAATTCAGACATGTTAAACTGCGCTTAAAAATTGACCTCGTGTCATATCCTGTCCGCGCGGAGGGGTTGGTAAATATGGATATCATACTGTGGACAAAGTGATTACAATTATAAAACAAGGTTTCCTTTTAGATTTGAAAAGCACGATAACAAGTTATTTATTTCTATCACGATTCGAATAATGAAAGGTAAAAATAACATTGTTTTAAATCTTGATTCCAAATAATATAATTAGAATCTATCAACAAACTATTGTAAATATGATGACGTTTGCTTCCGCGTGTTACACTGATAGGAAAAAAATTCGTTAGTACTAAATTTAATATGTTTTGTATTGTTTCCATCATTGGGAAGTTAGGAGTAACTGCTCGATACAGTAACAAGATATATTGTTCCAAAGATTTGTAATAATCCATTGTTCGTAGCCACATTTATATGAGGATTAAGACTTCCTCCCAAAGAGGAAGTCTGTATTTAACACTAAACTGTATACGCTGGTGACGCTCAAGTTCTGGAGATTTTGGTAGTGTGGAGTACTATTGTAATAACATTACTCCCAAGTCTACTTTGTCCCGAAGGAGAAGTACCAGTTGGGATCTCATATATGGATCCCATTGACATTTTTTGAAAATATTATAGTTGTACACTTATTCGATAAACTATATCACCGTGTGCAATCAAATAATTATAATTCTAAATAATTTCAAATATTAGATGGAATATTTTAGGCAATATAACGGCATGGATATTATTTCATCTGGAATTGTTATTGGAAGCTAGAATTGATTATAAGGATTGCTATTATCAGTAATAGAAAACCATATATTTACTTGCAAATTATCAATATTAGGTAGGAATACTTAAAACTATATAATTGTGTTGAAACAAATGTTTATTAACGTCAAAAAAGTTTGTGATTTTTTTAAAAATTGCAATAGAAAGTTTATCTAATATAAATAGTTATGATGTTAATCAAACATTTACAAATGATTTAAATTTAGGCATTTAATAACCCAGAAGGAGTCAATATGATGTTAAACACATAAACTAAACAAAACCGTTATCAGAAGTATATACGTCTGTTAAAGTCACTATCTTGTTGTTATAAAGCCATGACAATGATTAACTATACAAACACATTATACATATACATCTACATGTGCATGTAGAATCATAACGACACAATAATAACGAGCGACATAATCTTTTAGGAAAATATACCTCTCCCTTTATTTGAAAGGTTTGCGTGTGAGAGGGAGTTGGAGACGGAACAGAACTGCAACATATTGACCCCCACACTTATAGCCATCAGCGTTGTGTCTTTCCCGTTCTCCAGGGTTGCTCAACCGGAGGCCTGGGGGCCCAGCTTTCTGCTGGAGGCTGGCTTTCTCTACCACATCTTGTCTCCAAACTCTGCGATCTTCAAACTGCTCAATCGGGGGTCCCGAGGACCCCTTCTGCCGGATGCTGGCTTTCTCTACCGCATCTAGTCCCTAACTAACTGACTTCCGAGTTATATATTCGTTCAATCGCCCACTCAATATCTCCCCATAACTGGCCATCGGAATGTGTCACTTCCGCCGTCTTTGGAATGGCAAGTTTGATCGTCATCGAGCGGAAATAACTGTCATGCAGTTCACAGGTCACTCTCTTCCGGTGCATCAGTCTGCGACTTACCGTGGGATTTTAACCCTGTCCTCTATTGTCAGCCAAGCTCACCCACGACAATGGAATATGCACTTCCGCCGTCTTTGGAATGGTATGTTTGGCGGGATCGGAGGTCAATAAACAACATTCTTAGTTTAGTTTGGCTTTATGGCATATGAAACATTATATACATGTATATTAAATATATATAATTTGTAAACATATTTAGTGGATAACTTTTTTCGACGAGTCAGAGCTTTTTTTGTACACATCTAGATGGTTTCAAGTATTGCTATCAAATACGAATAATTGTTTGCTATTAATCATTTTTACACTTAGACAAATGTCTCTAAGTAATGCGATGTATCATTAACAATTCAATTAAACATGAGTCATTTTTTTCGCACGGTTAAACGTAAAAACAGTTCTATTTCAAAAAATTCAATTTAGCATGTCATTTGTTTGCACTCGGTTAAAATATCAACCAGTTCTATTTGACCCATAGGTACTAACACACCTGGTCAGAGTTAACCTTGAACAATGATGATAAAGGGGTAGTCCACATTCCTCAAAAGTCCAGTATTACCGGAACCTCACCATCAGATGGTTTTGTGTCATAAACAGGACACGCATTGGTGGGGTCACCCCTCTGCAGAGATGAAGTCGTTGTGTTCTACAACCTCAGTTGACTAGGCTACAATATCATCATGGAATAGTATTCTACCGAGACTAACATTTTAAAAAAATGAGTTTTTTCTTCTTGCAGAAAGGAATTAACGTTTAAAAATCAAAAAGATTAATTTACAAAGAACAAGTCAACGTCCATTCTTATATGGAATGGGAAACATTCCAAAAAGTCGTTTGGTTGTTTTGTCATGTTTTATGGTATATTATAGAGAGGAGAAAAGTTTGACGGCAACTACACGAGAATGCTGCGAGCAATATTGAACAAATCCAGGCAGCAGCATCCCATAAAACAGTAGCTGTACTTCCACTTACTAACCATCACAAAAACTATCCAAGTTAGAAGAACTAGGCTTGCGGGAGACTGCTGGAGAAATAGGGACGAGCTCATAAGTGATGAACTCCTGTGGACCCCCTCACATGAACGATTAAAGGCAAGATGTCCAGCAAGGACCTACATACAACAGCTCAGTGCCGATACGGGAAGTAGCCTTGAAGACATACCGGAAGCGATGGACGATAGAGAAGGGTGGCGGGAGAGGGTCAGGGAGATTTGTGCTGATGGCTTGACATGATGATAATGATGATAAATCCTTGACGGTTATTTTATGCCAACATTTCTTTATGCATGTATATTAAACCTATATGATTTGGAAATAGATTTTTTTTTTACAATTTTAAAACAGAGTTCATTTGTTAGCACAAAGTTCCAAGCATTGTTATGTAAAACTGATAATTCAAATTAACATTAACCAATTGTTTGCACAAAATTAAATGGTTCCATAAATAGTAAATGTTTAAATAGTTCTATTTTACATATACATAGACCCCTAAGAGTTAGTACCGCTCCGGGTCAGGGTGCACTTGGATGTAATAACCTTTAAAGGTACTGAACATTTCCCGTGGCTCAAGGACTGGATTCTCACTATCATATGTGTTACGTGATGGCTCACGGAGACGAGGAGGTGGGAAAGATACCCCCCCCCCGTTGAACTAACATTATCTAGCAGTCAAAAAGTGACCGTTAGGAAAGAATGTGGGTCACGCAGATGTTCGCACTTAAGTGACCTTGGGTCGCCGGACATCGGAAGGGGAAAGAAAAAAGAAGCCAAATGATTGGCGGGGGGGGCAAACGGAAGTGGGGTTCCCTTCCCCTCAGCGGAAGTAAGGCACAAAAAAGGCAGTTTTTGAGCAAGTCTCGTGGCAGAGGGACGATAGCCATTTTACTCCGGGCTAAAGACAAAAGACTAACTGAGACATGAAGGACTCCAAAATCCGTCAAGCCAGTACTAAAAACAGAACAAAGTCTATTAGCCCGTGAAAAAAGAAAAATTCTCCAGTGGAACCCCGTCAAAAAAATAAGATAAGTAACTTTGGGACATTTTTCCTTTTCACCCAAATTTTGTTTACCACTCTCTCTCTCTCAATTTGAAAAAGGATAAAAGCCAAGAAAAGACATTTATATTCATGGACTATCCTATTATATATCTTTGACATTTTGAACGTATATATATATATATATATAACCGTAGTAAAGAACCTATGTATTTTCATTTTACCATGTGGTCTATGTTATTATTTCATGCTTTCCTTTCAGCTTCTATTCGCCTTACATTATCTTGCTTAGAACTGTCCTATTAATTCCTAAAGTATCACACGGGAAACCGGAGTTGCCGACTACTACAACAACATTAATATTATTACAACTAAGACCTATAGGCCCGTATTCTTCTATTATCTAAGGGAAAGAAGTTTAGCGGCCTGGTGGGTGTGTGATAGTGTGAAATTTTGGACCCCTTTGCCAGCGGTGGTCAGTCTGGCCCTAAATTATTCCCTCACGTAATATGCCAGTTCTTATCTGCCTGAGAAAAGAACTCTAAACAGGACTTATTTCTGTAGGGGATCAAGTGCCAACCTGCCCCGTCTTCACACGTGCGAAAATAAAGTCCCGTTTAGGGATTTTAGTCAATTTGCCGTCACATATGCAATTTAATGTCATATTCTGGACACAATAATTGTGGGGTTCATACCAATCTATGTATGACATGAAATCGGTGTATTCAAGAGCCACAGCCGACTGGGTTTACCAAAAAGAAAAAAAAAGAAAATGAAAACAACTATGCAGTTCTCATTTGCTCTATTTATTTAATATTGTCACATGACAATAGAATAACACGTGTAGTGGGCGGCAATAGCTGAGAGCAGAACCGAGCTGAAAATTATTCAGTTATTTATTTTTACAGTGTAGAAATGAAACCGGCGGGAATTAGAAGAGTTAGCTGCGAAGCCATCTCCATGCAAGGACAGACTTGCATATTCAGTTGCAACGAGGTGGAACGCAACGGAATAAAAAAAAAAAAAAACATTTGAAGGAAAGTAACTGCAGGCGATTGTTTCAATGGCTGCTGACTGACTGCGCATGCGTCCGCCCGCTAACTCCTACCTGATTGATATCACAACAATGGCCGTGCTCCTCTTTGCCGTAATCAAATACAGATTTTTCCACTATTTTCAATTCATATTTCTGCTATTTCCAGTGCTATTGAGAACGGCGTTAGTTGCGTTTTGTTTTAATGAAATAATGATCAACTTGTAATTTGATTAAAACTGCGCAGCTAATCACATCCTGTCTCGGGAAAAGAAAAGAGAAGCGAAGACAAAGGAGAAGAAACATTTCTTCTTGTTCGTTTTGATTGTTGTTATTTTTTTCCTTTTTTCTTTTTTCTTTTGCGAACGTTCTGCTGATTTTTCTCGCGGGCTTTTTGTTCACTTTTTCGAAAAAAAATCTTTAGTTATTTTTTTCAGCTGTTACATTTATTGTCTGTTTGTGTCATTTTAAAATCACCATTATCATTCTCGTCATCATCTTCATCCAAAACAAGAGGCCCATTATATAGTTTCTAAAACTATTTGCAATTAATTCATTTTCTGCAAAGTTTTATCGTTCTTTTCCAATTCTCATCCTTCTGTTTAGTTGTTGTTATTATTGTTATTATTATTGTCGTTGTTGATCCGTTTCTTTTTCTTTGACCTCTTTCATTCTCTCTTTTGGAATATATAGCACTCTTACACTCATTTTTCTAACACACACACACACACACATACACACACACACACACACACACACACATATATATATATATACACATATATATATATATATATATATATATATAAAGAGATAGATAGAGAGAGAGAGAGAGAGAGAGAGAGAAAGAGAGAAAAGAAAGCGAGAGAAACATACTGACGGACAGATATTTTACGATGATGTTTTTTTTTTTTTTAGATATATCCTAATTAGTACTAAACATTAGTTTTTAAACTTTTCGAAATTATTTCTATATAAAGCTTCTAATTCAACTTCTTCCCGTCGCTCATGCTCACTCTCTCTCTCTCTCTCTCTCTCTCTCTCTCTCTCTCTCTCTCTCTCTCTCTCTCTCTCTCATTTTTCTTTCTTTTTAAATCTGCCCCGTTATCTACTTTTTCTTCCTACTTTCTATTTCTTTAACTTTAATATATATTTGTATATTAATATATATTTAATATATATATATATATTGATAGATATATCTAGCAAGATATATATATCATTCAATGGATATATATATATATATATATATATATAGAGAGAGAGAGAGAGGGGGGGAGAGAGAGGTGTATGTGTGTGTGCGCGAACGCGCTTAGCAAGCATCAAACATGTCGATTCTGACTCATCTGAAGATCGGCAGTGTCGTTAATATTTCTTTGATGTAAATATTGTATCATCGTGCTGCATTTTTGTGCAATAAATACTTTAATTTACTGATTAAAAAACCTTTTAGCATGAAATTGTTAACATATATATACATATATATATATATATATACATATATATATGAATGTTGTTATATATATATATATATATATATATACATATATGAATGTCGTTAAATATATATATATATATATATATATAATAAGAGGAATCTTCATATGAGAATGAGTGATATCAGATTCAGCTTTTAGGTTAATCTTATGAAGGTATATGATAGGTAAGCAGGTCTTTGCTTCCATAAAAATTGAAGCTGTTGATATTTCTTACAAATCACTTGCATTCACTGCACTTGAAGTAAAGAATGCTGATCTGCTTACAATAACAACACGGTTCGTTTTGAATGAAAACGCCTTAAGAGTCATAAAAAAAAGTTTAAAAAAGGGATTCATTCAAATTCCAGAGCACGGTCTGCTTCAAGTCATAGGAAATATGTCCAATGTGGCTTAGTGTGCAAGTTAGAGTAAGGACTAATGCCTCATACGAGACATGCAGAATGTCAAAAAAGAATTGAAATGATATTAAATTCCATCACACTATCACGCAAACTCTCATATACGTATGTATATATATAAGTGTTTATGGATGAAGTTTTTTTTGCGTGAGTATATGTACGTATGTATATATGTATGAGAAGACAGTTTTCTTCCATCATATTCTATTCAACTTATGATTTCTCTACTTGTATCTTTCTTTCTAACTTGGGTATTTCGATTGAAATATCCACTCGGAATAAATTCCCGTAGCAGAGTGGCTATCGTGTTCGATTGCGAGATCTTAGTTAACCAGTTCGAACTCCAATCGTTCAACTAGTTGGTAGAGTGTTCGTTAATGGTCTTGGAGACCTGGGTTCAATCTCAGGCCGAGTCATACCAAATAGTTTAAAAATGGTACTTGATACCTCGTTGCTTAACACTCAACAATATAAAATACGTATCAAGGGTAAAGTGGTGCAAATTCAAGGAATAGAGTAACGTTCTCGTTGTAGTAGCTATTGAAAAGGGAGCCTTCTAGTCGCCCTTGACTACAGTCGCCAACTTTACTTTTTACTTTTAATATAAACCCTCTTATCCCCTTCACCTATGAGCAATATAGTAGCACTACTATTCTGCAACTCACGAAGGTTGAAATGCCATTAAACAAAGAAATGAAACCGAAAGAAACCAAGCCAAATATCTACTTCATTGATTCATTCTTCTTCTTCTTCTTCTTCTTCTTCTTCTTCTTCTTCTTCTTCTTCTTCTTCTTCTATTAGTTCGATAATTGTTATTCTGGGTTAATCTTATAAATTGTAATAATAATCAATACTGAATAAGTCAAAATCACAGACGAGAAAATTTGTTGTATATAGTTTGCTTTCCGCTTATCCCTGCGGTTTGATTTGGATGGCTATCTCAATGACAATGGATACATATTGGTTTTACGTACCAAGAATTGTTCATTGAGTTTGCGTCGGCCAAAATTTACCAGCAGCCCATTATTAATTTTTTACCCTAGAGCACTTAGATCTTACACCTTGCATATTTCTTTACATATAAACTTTTACGTTCTTATAGATTCTATTCGTGTATTGAGTAATACAGATTAACTATTATACCTCTAACCTATTATCTTGAGCAGTCAGCTGTGGTTGTAGAATACAGTGACTGCATCTCTGCAGAGGGTTAAGACCCCCACCAAATGGTGTCCAAGATATGACACAATACAATCTGATAGTATGCTGGAGCATTGGGGAATACGGAGCCCCCTTCATTGCCATTGCTTCCAGGTCCGGAGTGGTCGCATCGAATAGGGCACTATCTATGGGTCAAATAGGACAAAACTGTGATCTTATGCTAAAGTGAATTGTTCGAAACAGAACTGTTTTTGACATTTAACTGTGTATGGACAAAAACTATACTTATACTAAACTGAATTGTTTGCATTAGAACTGTTCGACGAAACTGAATAGTTTGAAGTAGAAAAGTTTATGACAATTAATCTGTGTACTCATTCTAAACTAAATTGTTTGAAGTATAATTGGTTATTTGTATAAAAATGTATTTTAGCATTAAATATCCTACAAAGGTTGATATATCATAAAACCCAAACAACCGAACAATCTTACCTATTATTGTTTGCTTTTTACCTGGCATCATTTACTAAGTATCTGATATATTTTATCTGGTATCTAATACCTTTTGCATAACATTCTTTTTCCTTTATCTTTTTACATCTTTTATTCATCGATTCACAGTAAATGACAGAGCGATTAAAAAGGAATAATGAAATTTCCATTTTAAATATAGATACATTTTATATATATAATTATATATATATCATATATATAATTTATATATTATAATTCGGATTGTCATTCGTTCATTCATTAACACATTATGATCATCCACAGCCAAATGGAATATTCTTCCTCTCTCCCACCCACCCAAGAGAGATATTCTTCTTCATAGACTTTGCTTCTTCAGATCAAACACTGTGTCCAACTTGAATGGAATTGCCCGGTGCTAACTTCGTCTATCCCTACTAAGTAGCGTACTAAACATAAATTATTGAAGGCTGGTTTTCTGAAGATCTAGTGAGCTATGAATATCCGAGTAGCTCTAATCTTCTGACAGCTTGTCCTGATGTTCCAACAACATTTGCCGAAGATGGAAAATAAAAAAAAAATTGAAAGAAGCCATGAATGTTCCTTGGTACCAACAATATCATTATCCACAAAACAGAATATTGCAAATATATATTGATCTAGTCGCTTCGGTAGATTTAAATTCTGGGAAATGATATATGTCTTTGATATGATATATATTGTCATTGTTTATTATTGTAAAAACAACAGGATTTATATGCTAGATTATATCATTCGCCGATCCGCTTAATAATCTTATTTTACCTCATTATTATATTGTAAACCATGATTATGTACGTCAATATTCCTGATTGTCAAAAGACTAGAATTTAGAATGGTATTTTATCTCAATTTCGAACTTGTGATAACCAGTTTTTTTTGGGTTTTTTTGTCATTTTGCTATGAGTTACATATATTGAATTTAATCTATCATTTCGGCTTATATATTTATTTACCAACCATTCTGTACGAAATGGTCAGTATTTTCAGCGGGGTTTAACAGAATTAAAATCAGAGCTGTCATTCCTCTATATGGGTTGCCATACCAGGGTTAAAGGGCCCAGTCTGTTGTATTATTTATCTATAATTTGAGTGAGAATATTTGGATACCTTTTACCAGATATGAATCTAAACTCTAAGTGAAATTCAAATATCCTCATTTAATATATGTATAACTTTATAGCTTTAGTTTAATTATTGGTAAGTTTTATTTATTCTTATTTCTGTTATAAGTTTAATGACAAAGAAGTCCTTAATCCTATGGTTTTTAGAATTGGCAGTGTGGATCCAAATTTGAGTCCAATTCATTCATTCAGAGCCATTAACTTCTTAAGTGTGTTAGATTTTAACTTTGAAATAATAAGCACAAATTAAAATATATATACTATGTTTTAATAAATGATTAAAATGCAAGCCGAAGAACTATTCAGTCAAAATGTGCTTAAAATTACGAGGATTATTCATTTGAATGTATGCTGAATATTTTTTCGGCTACCAGATTTTGATTTGACATTTTCGTTATTGAATAATTTTTGAGTGTCATATTTCTGATATTTTAAAATCCTCCCACGCACTTACTGAAGAATCAGCACAGAGGACATTTTCACTATCTGTATCACGTAACCCTGTAACACAGCTGATTACGAGAATATATAATTTTATTAATACTCTATAGCTTGTGTTACTATAAGTTTCAATCAATACAATTATCGATTTGATAAGTTCGATTTACAAACAATACTCACATATAAATGAACATTTCTTTCAAAGTACACTGTTCAGAACGCTAGTTTGAGTTCAAACCATTATCGGATTTCCATAAATCGATTAATTCTCTTCATCAGTAAGATTTTAAGGGAAGAAATTAGAATTATCAATAATTCTGAGTAGAGTCTTCGTTGGAGATTATTCGGAGATCCTTATTGCCTCGAGCCTTCCAGTACCCTCTCGTTCAAGTGTATCAGTTGATCTTCTATATATGAGATCCGTTGTCTATGGTTATGACGTCATTATTCTATCGTTTTTTGATTAGTTTATCGAATGGTTTTAACGGCCTGCCAACCCATATTGTTTTATTTCATACTTAGATGTTAGGGAATTGAGCAAAAATACCTTTATATTTACATTTAAATTTACATTGCATTATGTACTTTAATATTTACATTACGATTTTATACTACCACATATTCATGTCGAATACAAATTAGTACAGACATATCTATTTAACCCTAACAGTTACAACAACTTTGGCTTAAAGCGGATCTGGGAGTAATTCCAAAGAATTGGTACTTCTCGCTATTTAGATATGCAGAATTAAAGCTTCACTCACAGATTCAATTTTGTATCCTAATCAAAAGCCACCCTGCTTGGAGATGAGTCTTAACGAGCTGAACAATATATATTAAAACCTCACTGACAGGGTCGTCTACAGAATTAAGCATTCAAAATATGTGCCATCGCAAGTCTTTATTATAGCATCACAAAAATTACCAACTCCATTTACTGGATATATTTCTAATTTATCAGATGTTCTGGTCTTTGAATATAAGAGGTGTTCACTCAACCACTTCACCATGAGTAGGATATGACTCTTGGACAATTTTCAAACGGAGCACTGTAGGATTGAATTCGAAGTCTTGTAACCGAGGGATTTCGGTTCATTCCTTTGGGTTTAGTTAGGCTGAGAACCTTTCGGCTCAGCACATTGGCTAGTTTGGTGCAACCTTGATGCAGGTGTTAACGCGGGTGCGCGCAGACGGATGGAAGTGTCACTCAGATGTCACAATAGTCCGAGACGAAACGGGTGACGGAGTGCGAGTGACGTCACGCACCGGAAGCGCGCGGAGGTTTGTGGGAGAGTTGAAGGCAGTTGTTAAAACGGGTGCGTTAAAGGTTCTGGAAGCCGACCCGTCATAGCCCAGTCTGCTGCGGCCGGTCTGCTGTGACAAACGTGTGTCAAACAACCAGCTCTCACACACACCCCATCACCACTAAGGGGAAGGGAGAGGAAGGACGCGACAAAAGTGAACTTTTTGAATTGCAGCGATCATAGCTAAATAAAAACGACTGCTATATTTTTCCCCTTACCTTCGAGTTTGAGTATTTCTTTTTCTGTGGACTTCTTTCTTTACAGCACAAAACGCTGGTCCTATGATACAGTCTTCTTTGTCTAGAATTCTGTCTTACCAATAGCTAAAGAAGCCGGTTTTCCCTATGTAACCAAAGCTAGAAGGAGAAAAGCTGGATTAATCTTTATCCAAGAGCATTAGCCCGAAGTGCAATACAAACAGTCATAGAATACACCGACTACATCTCTGCAGAGGAGAAAGACAATCTTAAAGTGTGTCTTGGATATGCCACTAAACAACCTGATGATGAGGATCCAGTAATGCTGGAGCTTTGGGAAACCCAGAGTACCTCTTCATTGACATCACTCTCAGGTCCACTTTGGCCTGGTGTGGTAGCAGACTGATAGGGTTCTATTAATGGGTCAAACAGAACTGTTTGACATTTTTAACCGGGAACTGCTTGATCATTTAACTGTGGAAAGAAATGATTGATCGTTAATTGAATTCATAGTTATGCATAGCAATACGTAGAACTTTTTGACTTTGCTTATTTATATTTACAGATAATATATATCTAATATATGCATGAACCGGATTTGCCATTAAATAATCTATAATAGTTGATATGCCATAACAAACCCAAACCAAACAATAAAGTGTCTTATTAAGGATTTTAATACAAGCTGCAGATACTCTTACCTACGAGAATAACCGTCTGGAATCGTCTTTTCCTATGGTAAGTGTACGTATGGTCAAAATGCAGGTATTTACACAGTTCCCAGTGTAACATCTTTTTAACAAAATCAATTTGATATAATTATCATTTTATGTAGTTGTGTGTCCATAACTTTCATTCTCCTCATAGAAAAAAAAAATGTTATTTTTCTCTTTCGGAATTTTGCTTCTGTCATTACTCTTTACAAGTTTTTCCCATCAGCTCTAGTTAGTGGCCTTTCATGGAAGTCTACGTGAAAGCAATATCTCCATATCTCCAGGACTCTTCTAAGTATCCTCGCCTATTTTCTGTGTTCGGATCTGAGTGGCTTCAACTCTTCCTCTAATCTCTAGTTCACACATTCTTTTTTCTAGGTTCTCTCAGCTTTATTCAGCACAGATTTTCCAGATCTCTAGCAATATCCGCATATTTTTTAATGCTTATTTTCGTTTTATGGTCTGGAGGAACGGCAAAATATTTTGATAACACGTTCCTTTTTTTACTTGCTAATTCACAATAAGCCTTATTTTCTTGCAGAGATTTGAATGCCCATTTATACCTTAAAAACCCCTGTGAATTTTGTATTTACCCTTCACGTGAATAAATTCTGGTTTATGTAAAGACCATTTGGCAGCATGGCCAAATTTTAATCTTTTAAAATTTTAATCTTTTTTCAAAATTGCCAGTGGATCTCCTTTCCCACAAAATCGTGCCCACTTATATATTATAATCATTATTTACACATTGAGAGTTTTTCACATTAGTTTTAACTAATGTTTTTTTTACTGGAGTCTGAGTGACAGCAAGTCTTCTCAAGTCCCCAGGACTCTCCCCAGTTTCTGACCGTTCACAATAATGCTGTAGTTTAGATGGTCTCCACTAGTCCTCCAACCTCCAGTTCCTCCAGTCCGTTTAATAATCCTTTAGTTACTGTACCTAAAGCACCCATCAAGATTGTTATAATTGTCACCTTCATGTTCCATTTTTTTTTTCAATTCCCTAGCAAGGTCGAGGTACTTATCTTTGTTTTCACATTCT
The DNA here is from genome assembly GCA_963585895.1 of Sepioteuthis lessoniana. NCBI lineage: Eukaryota > Metazoa > Mollusca > Cephalopoda > Myopsida > Loliginidae > Sepioteuthis > Sepioteuthis lessoniana. The sequence continues at coordinate 102,544,067 of OY757905.1, read as the reverse complement.
TTCATTTTTACTGTGATCAGCCGGGACCGCAAAGTTCATAATTTTGCAAATTCTTTATTAGTAGTAGTAGTAGTCGTAGTAGTATTGTTGTTGTTTTTTGTTATAGAAGTACCTGCAGTAGTAGTAATAGTAATTTCGTCCCGCGTAAGTTCATTAGAGTTGCGCAAACGCTTAAAATTCAAGAGCCTTCCCAACTTAAACATTGACTTTTAATATCCTTACTTGCAAAGATATTGAAAGTAAGAGAATAAACCTTATCTCAGCGGAATATTCACTACAAACTTGAAGCCGACTTTACTTTGTAATTTTTGTTTATTCTTGCAGAAGTGCAGTTACGAAACACCCAGCTCAATACGTGTAGGAAATAGTCTGCTAGACAAAAGTGATAGCCACAGAATGGAGGACGATACACTTTTGAATAAAAAAACATAATGTAATCTGTCATAAGATAATTGTGGCGGGACAATTGAGTTGAGACCAAATTCACTTGGTTGTCAAATTAGTCAATGATTATTCGCGCTTCTCCTTTATCTATTGATTGTTGATGGGAAATCTACGTGGGTGCAAAATTCAATTTGCAGGTTGACACCTTGTTATCAGTTCAGAGTTTTGCCATATAAATCTTAGTTTTGGCACAAAGACGAAAGTACATCGTACTTTCTGGGGAATGAAGACATCACCATTAATAATGTTCGATTTCTAGATTAATACTGATTAAAATTCACTGTTGATACGAATACATATCTTCTCAATTTTTTTTTTTGTTATTAGCTACAATGATTGATTCATCCCCCTATATAAACGAGGGTCATTAAATAAGTTTCTAGACTTTTTTCGTATGGACAATTTCATTGATAGTACACACAAGAAACTCTAGTCTACTTTAAAGTAATCTCCTCTGGTTGGAATGCACTTGTTGTACCGTTCTAAAAACTTCTAGAAGGCTCAATGAAAGTCCTTCCAGGGACTTGTGAGCGCATCAATGACCTTCGTCCCAACGTCTTTCATCTCTTCAATTGTCTCATAACGAGAGCATCTGAGCTTAGGGAATGACCAAAAGTCATAGAGAGCAAGGTCTGGACTATAGGGAGGGTGAGGAACTCTCTTGATCCCCATCTTGGCCAAATAGTCTGTGGAAAGATGGAGTTGTAGACTGGTGCATTGTCCTGGTGGAAATACCACTGACCTGATTTAAAGAGTGCTGGCCTCTTCCGACAGAATCTCCTCCTGAACTCCTTTAAAACCTCAACATAGTAACCATAATCCTAACCCTCACCCTTTGGCCAATCAACTCTGGTGTATCGACTTCCTTACTTCTCCCACACCTCTCATCATCCCACACAGACTCTCTGCCTTCTTTGGATCTCTTATGCCACTCCAAAACTGATGTTCCATTCATGCAAGATGGTCGAAAAACAGTCTGAAGCATTCCATACGTTTTTATGGCATTTTTCCATGTTTAAAACATGATTTCATTACATATCGTTCTTCTAAAGCGTCCTCACGTCCAGATTGCATTTTTGAAATTCAGCAGCTGTGACAATCAGGCTTTAGTAGGGTATATTCCTATTGCTGTTGTAGCTGTTCATTTGAACCGGAAATCATAAAGGTTGGTCAGTCATCTCATAAGATAGATAGCAATAAGATACTGAATTTTCAAGAGTCTACCACAGTTTTGAATATCTGTACAAAAAAAAGTCTGGAAACTTATTGAATGCACTACGGAGTTAGTTTGTTCATTAGTTAGTTGGTTTTTTGATTGGTGTAGAATTCTATTGCCAATCCTTTATTCAGTAGATTGCTATGAATTTGATGGTAAAAAAGATTGTAATTGGTATCGAAACATTGCTATGAAAGAAAATATTTACTTTGTTTTTTGGTGCCAGATTAAACCATGTAATTTACTAAGTATACTATGTAGCAGTCCTGTGACTTACATATTCATTTGTTAAAAAAAAACATTAATTCAGTTGAACTGCCTGGACATCAGATGTGTCAACAGAAATTCACAAGAAGATAGACCATGATAAGCTGAAGTTTTTATACTGTTTATTATATTATAGTTGATAAAATCATATATATATATATATATATATATATATATATATATAGAGAGAGAGAGAGAGAGAGATAGATAGATAGATAGATAGATAGATAGATAGATAGATAGATATAGATATAGATATATATTGAATCACGTGATTTATTTTGCGAACTCTTTCAGTCAACGTTATGGGAATTATCTCTTCCGAGCATTGGCGATAATTTTTTGATTATTTATCTGTTGTATCCCATAAATTATATATATATATATATATATATATATATATATATATATATATATATATATATATATATATAATGTCAGTAAAGTATTGCATTGAGATCAGATAATTATTAGGTTGAATTTAACAAACATTAGACGCGTCGATAGACGCTCCCAAGAGGAACGATTTACTGGAACTTTTCATTCATGGAAAAGGAAAAATTTAGTAATAATCATATATATATATATATATATATATATATATATATATATATATGAAGTTTGCTCGAAATTAATTCTTCACTAAATAACTAACAATATTTAGATGCATGACATCCAGATTTCTGTACCTAAAAGAACATAAATGAATCCAATAAAGGAACCAAACAATTCTTAATGAAAAAACCAATATAATATCTAATTTTATACAACAAACGTTCATAAAAGACGCTGAAAAGAACATATCAAACTTCAACTGTAAACGCTTGCAACTTTCATGGTTTTGTTTGGTTCGGTTTCTTTGTTTAATGGCATATCAACCTTTGTAGGTTATTTAATGCCTAAGCTATTCTCCTAGAATAACCGTAGTGGTACTATTTAGCCCATAGCTGGGAGGATAAGTGGGTTCATACCCTTCCCAAGGGTATTGTATTTGCCCAAAAGTGAACGTAATAGCGCGACGCAACATTACAAAAATCATATATATATATATATATATATATATGTGTGTGTGTGTGTGTGTGTGTGTGTGTGTTACCGCTTTAACTGATGCACACGGCGTAAGTGCACCCAACAATTCAGTTAATGAATTAAATAACCACACTTCTTACACAGCTGACCTATTTGAAGTTAGTCAGTCTTGTGTCAGACAAGTAACACATTTGGATGAGCTGATAACAGAAGAACAGTTCAACTGCGTACCACTGATCACTGAATTCAAGTTTTGAATTAAGATCCCTTCTGTCTCCGAGACTGATTTCATCGCCAAGGCTAGAGTCCAGTCTGTCTATAATTGGTGAACTATACACTGATAAAGGACATTTCATTACTTGATCAAGATAATAAATACGCAAAGCTCTTTTCCTCCTTTCTCTCTCTCTCTCTCTTTCTCTCTCACACACACATACACACACACAAACACACACTCACACAGAAACAATATATATATATATATATATATATATATATATATATATATATATATATATAATTGTATGTTTTTTAACGCATACATAACGATTATCGTCGTAGGAAATGAAATCGGTGACCAGAGTTCAAGTCCTGGGGGAGGATATTTCCATTTCACTTCGAGCAATTTTTTAAAGAAAGACACGCAACTATATGTTTTCTCCACATGTATGGGTAAATAGTTGCACTGCCTGATTGCTTTAGCCTTTGTCGGCAGAATTCAGTTTACAAGAGGGAATATTCTGAATTCAAACTACCTATTCTTCGCTTACAAATTTACCTTGTGTCGCATCCTTCTTCTCACGGAGAGGGTATATATATATATATATATATATATATATATATATATATATATATACAAGATCCTTTCCCTGGGGTTGAGTACTCTCGTGAAGGAATTACTCTGGTGAGTACTCTGGTGAGTAATCTAGTGAAGGAGTTAACGGCTGCCAACTGCGTAATGCATAGTTTTTTTTTAATGAATTGAGCACAACCGTATCCGGGAACGCAAAATATGTAAAGTTAATACAAAATGCATCATAATTCCTGAGCTGACATAGATAACTGAATGACCTGAGTGGTAATATTCTATCTGTTGCGTAAAGATAGGTAGAATTCAATCCCGGCTTGGAGCATCCTGCGTGTCTAGCCACACTGAAATGTTGTTATACAACGAAACACTCTGTAGGATGATGACCATAGATATGCCCCCTCTCAGGGGTTGAGCGTGCTATCGAAGGAAGGAAAGGCTGCCAACCCCGTAATGCAAAGCTCTTCTAACGAACCAAGCACTCCGGTATCTGATTGCGTAAAATTTAAACAAATGAAAGCTAATACGAAATACGTTATAGTTCCCGAGCGATCGTCGGTGAACGAAATAGCTGGGCGCTAAGATGATAGTTTTAACGTAAAGTTAGGTTGATTTTGATCACAACTTGACGCATCCTGCATGTCTAGCCATGTTGAAGTGTTGTTATACAACGAAAGAGTTTGTCCGTGGTTGATTGTTTTTTTTTTTTTTTTTTTTTTTTTGGTAAATGGCATATCAACCTTTGTAAGTTATCTAATGCCAAAAGCCATTCTCCTAGAAGAATAATAGTGGTACTATTTAACCCATAGCTGGGGGGGGATATGGGGTTTCATACCTTTCTTAAGGGTATTTGCCCGAAAGTGAACGTAATAGCGCGACTGGAGTACGAACTGGAAGTTCATCGCTTTTACCATTACACCACAAGGACACTCCCGCCTGTAGTTGAATATACACACACACACACACACACATATATATATATATATATATACGTCTGTGTGTGTGTGTGTGTGTGTGTGTGTGTGTGTGTGTGTGTGTGTGTGTGTGTGTGTGTTAAATGACAGATATACATAATATAACATTATCCATGAGAACGTGTTGACATGAAATAATAAATTATCCAATATGAAACATTTAACTTGCTTAAGATGAAAGATTACTTTCATGGCTGGGGTAATATGACATTGAAATAGTTTTTCACATTTCTATTAATCCATATAGAAAATTGTTATAATTACTAATCTTAACATTGATTTTCTGTTTCAAAAAACAGATTTATGGCTGAAAATACACAAGCATTATACACTACGTTCAGTTCAGTTCTGCATTTCCAAACCTTTAAACTTTTAAATTGTACCTCATACCAAAGACTCAAAAGATGGTACTTGATGCCGCCTTGCCTAACACTCAGCATTATAAGGTAAGTATCAATATTAAAGTGGAGGAGCCTGTGGTGTAATGGTTATCGTCGCAGGATATGGACACGGCGACACGAGTTCAAATCCTGGACCTGACTGATTGCATTTCACATAGCACTAATACCCTTGGGAAAGGTATGAATCCAAATATTCTCCCTTCAGCTATGGGTAAATAGTTGGGCAGACTAGGTTCTTCAGCCTTGGTGAGGCAACTAGTATAGGAGAAGGAAAACTCCAAATTCAAACCTCTTAAACTCCGCTTAAAATTAATCTTGTGTCATATCCTGCCTGAGCGGAGGGGTTGGTAAATATGATCAATATTAAAGTGGAGATATCCAGGAAATCCTCCCCAACACTTTGGTGTATTAGCTATTGAAAAGTGGGTGTTTGGGTCACCCTTGTCTTAGGTCACGAACTTACTTTACTCATACAAGCAACCGATCTGTAGGCTTTTGATACTTGCGCATTTCCCACGGATATTGACAATTGTCTTAGGTAAATCTCGGAAATTTGATTTCCAGATAAGATACTTAGATTATCACTTCAACACAATACTATTACACTTTTTCCTTCCATCTGACCTTGTGAAACACTAAGCTAAGCTTTATATTTGCACTGCTGTTCAACGAATCCAATCTTTAACATTTGTTTGAATTACAATGAAATCAATTTATAAAACCCTGCTTGTTTCATGCTCAAAAATTTCCGATTAATAAGCAAAACATTCAAAAAGTGGAACCGGAATTTTTGTCGTTTTATTTTATTTTCGATTGTGTTGTTTGCTTACATGTTATATTTTCATTTATCATTATCTAAATCACTTTCTCAGTCGGCTGGGGCTGTAGAATACACCGACTGCTTCTCTGCAGAGGGGTAGGCCCCCCCCCCAACTAACGAGTGTCCCAGATATGACACTAAACAATCTGATGGTGAGGTTCCAGCAATGCTGGAACTTTGGGGAATGCAGAATACCCCTTCATTGCCATCGCTCCAAGGTTCGCTCTGGCCCGGAGTGGTAGCACCTTATACGGCCCTATCTATGGGTTAAATAGAACTAACAGCATACTTATGCTGAAATGAATTGTTTGACTAAACTGAATAGCTTGAAATAGGAAGGTTTTTGACAATTAAGCCGTACTTACATTTAAACTGCGTGCTTGTGCTTAACTGAATTATTTGAAATAGAACTGTTTTTCGACATTAAAACTCTATTTACACTTAACTGAATTGTTACATATAACTGCTTGAATAGTTTGAAATAGAAATGTTTTTGACCATTAAACTGTGTACTTATGCTAAACTGAATTGTTTTAAAAAGAACGGATTATTTACATAAAAATTGATTTGGCGTTAAATAACCTACAAAGGTTGATATGCCATAAAACCCAATAAACCTAAACCAAACCTATCTAAATCACATATTTATTGCTATTACTCACAAGCTCACTTATTTCTCTATTAATTTTTCACTAGCACAAGTATTTCTCTATTTATCCTTAAATGACATAAGTATTTCTCTCTTTACTACATATTAGCACAACAATTTCTCTATTTACATTTCACTTATTCAATTATTGCTCAATTTAAAATTCATTCACTTGGGTATTTCTCTCTAGTATTTACTTGTCCAAGTATTCCTTTTTATTTCTCCCAGCCCAGTCTGCTTTAACTGTTGATTACATCGACTGAATCACTGCTCAACGAGTGTCCTGGATATGATATTCAAAATATTTGAAAGCTAGAATTCAGCATTGAAGTTTTGGAAAATTTGGAGAACATTTTTGCCATTGCTCCCCGGTCCAATCTGTCCGGGAGTGGTAGTACCTATCTATGTATCAAATAGAACTGACATTTAAACTGTGTCTAAACAAATGACATGCTAAATTGAATTGTTAGAAATTGAACTTTCTGATCATTTAAATGTGAGTAAACAAATATCTGTCAAATCGACTTGCTTGTGATAAATAGTGATTCTTAGAACAACTTAACTGTGTATGGAAATTTACTAAGCTTTTTTGCTTAGATGTGGCACAAGGCCATATGAAAGGGGCACCCAATGAGACTCGAACTCAACTTAACTGTGTATGAACGAATAATTAATGTTGAAGAACTTGAAACTGTTTGACTGTGAGCAAAAATGAATTAGCTCAGGCTCGTTTAAAATGTTATCAATAAAATGTGTTCACAAGTCAGAAAGGAAGTTACTTAACAAGTAACAGAAACTCACCAGAAAGTGAGCGAATAGAAAATGCTCTTTTAGCCATTCTCATTTCCACCGAGCAGTTTAACTCCATGCTTATCATCAGGAGAGAATGTGCACCGTTTCAGGGCCTTCCTCTCTACGGTTTTATATACACATCACCCCACCCTCATTGACATGAGGCCCCTTTCATAGCATCGTATCAATTTAACGTCTAACGGCGAAATGTACATTTTCAAATCTGCACATGTTATTGAAATATTGTTTCGCACTCGCGAGTAGGTGATACTATGAAGTGTTTATTTTGAAATGTTCCACGGGACGTTTCTTTTATTCCATATCCATATAGAACAATTTTCTTTTATTTCTGTGAGGCGTTTCATACTTTTGCTTCTATTACGCTGATCGATTCCAATTTGTCCCAGAAATAGGTACAGGGTTCCTGCAACGAAACCTCTTGCTCCAATCTCAAAAGCTTTGACGATAACGCTATACGCTTCCTTTTCCCAGTTCCTTTTGAAATCTCCATATTTACTTGTTTTGTAATCGTGGCTTTGTTCTAGTCGGCTCTCAAATGGTATTGTTAGTTCTACCAGGATAACCTTTGCGTTCGCTTTCGAAATTAAAACAATGCCTGGTCATATATCTATGTTAGGTGATGATTTAACATTAAATAACCTGCGATAGTTGATATACCATAAAATCAAACCAACCAACCAAACTCTATTCCTTACAAAAATATCCAGAAACTCTTCCCACTTATCTCCTATCTTTCTTATCTTTCTTAACAATACTACGATGACGATCTTTCTTCCAAATCAAAAATTCATATCAAAGACTTAAAAGAAGTAACAGCTACTATAAAAGATAAATTCTCTTTAAATAGGGATTTATTTATTAATAGTTGTTTCATATTATCTTTACAAACTATATGTATACGAAGAAAAATATCACAAGATTTTATACTTGATTTTATTCAGATATTTCTTTTCAATTTCAGTGTGTAAGATTAATCAATTTTTAGGCAAAATCAATTTTTCTTCATTTTTGGGGGGTGGGGCGTTGGGTTGAAGCCAAATTAAACTTTCATGCTGTGCATTTTGAAATCTCAATCTTGAAAAGAAAACTATTAACTTAATTAGCAATATCTATTTATACGTTGAAAAAAGTTATTAAGGATAGTAAGTATATTTCAATGGAAATATAGAACTATATATATTGTAGCAACATAGTTTCTCACATATTATTACGTAATATCACACTTAAATAAAAGGAATACTTTAATCCGGACAAAACAACTTTTAGATGTAAAACTCCTGATCCACAAGTTAAAATTTTCGAAATTGGTTGATCTACATCGAACCGTTTGGTTGTCTATTGAAAATAGACATTTTTCACAATTATTAATAATTATTCGTAATATGAGACTTAAATTTAATTGAAACAATACTGACGAAATTAAGACGAATAAGAATACGTCGATATTTTTTCTAAATCCTAATTTTCAAAATAATGCTTTGTTTATTCTTTAAGCAATAAATACGTATATGGAAATTAATGAAAAGGAATATGTTTTTGTATTATTGGTTATGAGGTGATTCTAGAGATAATAAGGTTAATTCATTGTATTTCACTTTGTCTCTTTAAGTTCATGATGATCAGGGATGATTTCTCTTGAACTAATAAATATCGTTTGTCGGGGTTTCCGTTGTTTTTCGGTAAGATGTAAAAATATTTTTAAGCTGGTATTGACACATTTTTGCAAATGTGCGCATTTGGAAGAAAATTAGCAGATGTTGGAAATCAAAAGTTTGTGAACGGAAACACAATGACAACAGCACAAAAAAGGGAAAAGAAAAGAGACAGTTCTCTTATTGATCTTTTGTCAGTGTTATTTTATATGCAGATAGTCATGCAATTTTTTCGAGCAATATGTCGGATGGAGCTCCACCTTAGTTTGATATCGATCCCAAGATCTTTAACTTGAAGACGTTCGTCGGTGGTGTCTCAGTTGGTTGATAGTCTCCTTGAAATCATTTCAATGCAGTTGAGTTTGATAATTTGTGTGGAAATATAAGATCGCATTTTGAATTAAGTATATTGTCGAAACATTGCTTTGATTTATAAAAAAGGTGTTTCCGAACTAAAGATACCAGAATATTATCACGTTTAATAAAACCTTTACATTTAAAATGGATATTAATAAGTATTTTCTTTTGGATTAAGTTTACGGCAATTAAGCCCTATAATCCCCCAACTATTATACACGAAAATAGAATTGCACATACACACACAAACACACACACACACACACACATACATACATACATGCATATAAGACAGACATATATATATATATGTATATATATATATATATATATATATATATATATATATATACGATATCCGACTGATGTTAAGTAAGCTGGGTTTCAATCTCAATCACACGGAATAGTTGTGATACAACGAAACACTCTGTCAAAGGACGACAATAGATATGACCTCCCTCCCTTCGACTTGAGCCCTCTTATAGGAATTTGCCGGTTATAACCCAATGGCTCTTCTCAAGAACTGAGCACTCTCGGTAGTCGATAAAGTATGTGCAAATATACGTAAAAATTCCTTTTTGAGCGTAGAGAATGATGATTGTTCTGGGACAAGATATCCAACTAACGTAGAGTTAGCCGGGTTTCGATCCAAGCTTGAAGCATCTCGTGTGTCTAGCCAAACGGAAGCGTTATGAAACAATGAAACAGTCTGTCTATGGACGACAATATATGTGTATTTTATTATTTGGGAAAAACAAAATTATTGAAAATTTGTTTCTGCTAACTTGGAATTTCTTATGTTTCTCAATATAGACGTAATGACGAGTAAAGTAGTTAGGCAACTATAATTTAAGTTAAAACAATTGTCATGTGACTTGACGTGTATACACGTGACAAAAATCATCGAAAAATAATCTTTTTTCTTTTTTTTTTTTGTTACATTATTTTACAAGCATTAAAATAAATACTGTTAAAATGAACAATGTTCCCTTTTTTTCAAAAGTTGTTGATTTTTGAAACATGTTAGTGACTTATCCATTCCTTCTTAAATACATTCATTCATTTATAATGTAAAAAAGTTTTAACTGCTACATTTTAATTTTTTTTGGATTAGAGGTTATTAGTATTGAAGTGGTTTCTTTTACTTTTTTATTTAATGGTATATCTACTTTCATGAGTTATTTAATACATCCTCGTAGAAAGACAATAGTGTTATTATCTAACTCATACCTGGGGTGTAAGAAGGTTCACCCCATCAGTCCGAAAATGCACCAAAGAGGTTGACTGACGTTCAAACTCAATTACAACGCTCTCTTTGTACAACACGTTAGCCAAGATAACACTGAGGCGTTCCCTCAATATTGTATTGCCCAGTCGGCTGGGGCTGCAGAGGGGTAAGACCTCCACCAACGAGTGACCTACATATGACACTAAACAATCTGATGGTGAGTTTCCAGTCATGCAGGAGCCTGAAGAATGCAGAGTAATCGTTTACTGTCATCGCTCTCAGGTCCACTCGGGCCCTAAGTTGTAGCACCCAATAGGGTCCTATTCAAGCGTCAAATAGAACTGAACTGCTAAACTGAATTAATTGAAATAGAACTGTTTTGATATTTAAACTGCGTACTTATGGTAAACTGAATTCTTTGAAATAGAACTGGCTTTGTATGCTAAACTGAATTGTTTCAACTATAACTGTTTCTGACATTGAAACTGCAATTACGCTAAACTGAATTATTTGAAAAAGAACAGTTTTGCCATTTAACTGTGTTTAAATAAAAACCATATCATACTAAACTGAATTGTTTGAATTAGAACTGTTAGACTAAACTGAATAGATTGAAATGGAAATGCTTTTGAAATTAAATGGTGTACTTATGCTAAACTGAATTGTTTGAAAGAGAACTCTTTATTTATATAAAAACAGATTTGGCATTAAATAACCAACTTCGAACTACGTCCTTTATTGAATCCACGGGGGTCGTCTGTTCTGATTCCTTTAGCCATAACCGGGCACAAGAGTTAAGTATTCCTGTATTGTTACTCGCCTGCAGTCCGGATTAAAACTGCAACTTTCGGATTAAAACTGCAACTTCCAACCTAGAAGCTCACGGAACCAACGCCTATAACCGTTACACCATGTGTCCTGCTGGACAATTCAGAGTGATTTTTTTACTTATAAACTTAATGTTCTTAACTTGACAAGAATTACTACTATTATGTATGATTTTTTACCTGTGCTCATATTCATTTTTTTTTTTTAGAAAATGCTCAAATTTTAGCCGAGGATATGTGCTTTTAATTCAGAATTTTCCTTTTTCTAGATTTATTACCTAACCAAGGTTAAATAAATTTCTTAATTCTACTACTTACTTATAGCTGGCAATGTTGGGAGAACAGAATATATTCATATCTTTCCCAAGAGTGTTAGAGTGAAATGAAAAGCAAACAGCCTTCTTCACATAGATATGAAGACGGTTCACAGATTACATTTCCCCGGGCCATAATCATTTCTCTAAATGCGATTCCTTATTAACACAAAGCATTCGCCAAGACCAAGATACAACTTAAGGTCAATTTTAAGCTATGTTCAAATGGTGTTGATATAGATTTTTTTCTGAATTCATTAAAATTACCTTTTGATTCTATAATATTCATCTCGAGAGAAAAACTTGATTTATTAACAATTTATTTTATTTATTTATAAATTTTTTTTTTTAAATTAGCAGAGGTGTAATTATTTTGGGGTAATACTGTATATATTTGGAATGTAATATTAAAAGTACTTCGGATTTTTTACCCGCTGGCCTTCTTCAAATGTCTGTCTTACTTGGTGGTTTAGTGCATAAAACAGAGGTCAACATGACATTATCGTTGCGGTAAATAAAATCGGTGAACGGACTTGAAATTCCGGCCGAGACTGCATGCTTTCACTCCAATATAATGTCCTTAGGAAAGGTATCATTCTATTTCTCCTTTCAGATACGGATAAGAAAAGGAAAGCAGATGGTATAACAAGCCTTGACGGTCGGCATTTAGTCTTGAAGAATGAAAATTCTGAATTCAAAACGGTGGAGAATACAACGGGAAGCCACTCCACTATCTCTACAAGAAACTGTCATGGTTTAATGATAAAATAAATTTGGGGAACCCTGGTCATCCAAGAACCATCATGAAACTTTTTGCTATGGGAGCATTAATAATGTATATATAGGTAAGTGGCAATCGTGAGTTTAATTTCCGAAACGCTGTTTATTCTGATTCAGTGTAAAAAAAACACGAAAAAACAAGATTGATTTGAACTAAATTTCAACCAATGTAAGTTTTTATTATACCAAGAATTTACGGAATGACATTCATTAAAAATTTTTATTCACTCAAGCGTTTTTTGGGGTTTTTTTTTTCGTAGAGTTATGGTATCAAGATTTCTGATATAATACAAACAATTTTTACTCACTTGTGTGGTTCCAGTCATTCTTATCTAATTCTAATTATTTTATAGTTTCAAGTAATTATTTCTATTCAATGATAATAGTTTATTTGCACGCGCTTACATAAATTAAAGAAATAGCTGTACAAGACAACACCATACGGACTAAATATGTCAGGTTGGTATTAGGTTGCTTTGTTTAATTGCATATCAACTTCTGCTGACTAATGCCAAAGCCATCCTTCTACAAGAACAGTCGTGGTACTATTGAACCCATAGCTGGGAAGATAAGGGGATTCATACTTTTTCCAACGTTATTTGTCCGAGAGTGAAAGTAATAGCGCAAACTGGTGTTCAAACACGCTTATTACGGTTCTGCAGTTCATCGATTTAACCATAACCCTAGGAGGACACCTGCGAAATTTGTCAAAGCAAGAATAGACAAGACGCAACAAAATAGGAGCTGGAGATTATGTGGTAATAAAGAAAAAAAAACATGAATCATTTAATAAGCAAATTCAGTAAATTAGCACAAAGAGTTTATAAAACTAGACACGGTGGGTGGGGAAGGTGATCCCCAGGAATTTATGCTAGAAATTCAAATTTGACCTTTGACCATACGAACAAATGGTATATACGCAACTGAGAATCAGTCCTAACAAATAAGACGTATAATCTTCTCTGAGATTTTTAGATTCAATCGGATCCCTTAGTTTCGGCCAAACATCAAGACCGTGTGATAGTAATTTACAAAGCTCTTTGCTTCGATGTGGCACAAGGCCGAATTAATGGGGCGCCCAATGAGACTCGAACTCACTCGTGTAGGTTTGCTAGTCTCGCTTGCTAACCGTTACACTACCAGAGATGCCCTTCAAGATCGTGTGATAGTAAACAAAAAAGAATACCTGCCAAATAGTGGACTTTGCCGTTCAGGTGAACACAGGGTAAAACTGAAGGAAAGAGACCATGCTAGGGAACTTTTAAAAATATGGAACGTGAAAGTGATAATGATACCAAGTGTAATTGCCTCGCTCGATAGAGTCACTGAAGAATTGGTACAGGAACTGGAGGATTTGGGAATAAGGAGACATGTGGAGACCATACAAAGTACAACATTGTTGAGATCGGCCAGAATAAAAGAAGAGTCCTGGAGACTTGATGAAACTTGCTAGTCACTCAGACTCCAATGGAAATTTGTCTACTGAAGCTGGTGTGAACAACTCTCAGATGATTAAATGCTGTCCCGGAAGACCACAGGATAAAACAGAAAGAAAGTGAAAAGAAGGATAAATACCCCGGCCTTGCTAGGGAACTGAAAAAAAAATGTGGAACATACAGGTGACAATTATACCAATTGTAATAGGTGCGTTTGGAACAGTAACTAAGGGATTACTAAAGGGATTAGAGGACTTGGAGGTTGGCGGACGAGTGGAGACCATCCAAACGACAGCATTGTTGAGAACTGCCAGAATACTAAGAAGAGTCCTGGAGACTTGAGGAGACTTGCTGTCACTCAGACTTCAGTGGAATATCCATCGGCTATTGCTGATGTGAAAAGCTCTAATGAGTGAACAATAATAATTATAATAAACAACTCTATGGGCGTTTTAAGCGACTAATAAGCAACATCTCACAAGATAAAACCTTGACATGGCTAAGAAAAGGAAACTTTAAGAGAGAAATAGAAGCTCTCCTAATAGCAGCACAAAACAACGCCGTAAACACCAATCATATCAAAGAGAGAATAGATAATACGCAATTAAATAGCAAATGTTGGCTATGCACTGACAGAGATGAAACTATCAATCTCATAATAAGCAAATGCTGTAAATCAGCGCAGAAGTAGTATAAGACTTGATACGACTGGGTTAGCAAGGTTATCCACTGAAAGATGTGCCAGAAATTTAAATTTGACCATACGAACAAATAGTATAAGCTCAACCCAGCACCTCTCCTAGAAAATGACACACAAACTACTCTGGAACTTTGACATATACACGGATCACATAATATCAGCCTGAAGACCAGACATAATAATAATAATCAACAAAAAAGAGAACTTGCTAAATTGTCGATTTTACTGTCCCGGCTGGCCACATAATAAAACTGAAAGAATGTAAAAAGAAGGATAAGTACCTTGACCTTGCTAGGGAATGGGAAAAACTATGGAACATGAAGGTGGCAATTATTCCAACTGTAATTAGAGCGTTTGGAACAGTAACTAAAGTATTACTAAAGGGAATGGAGGACTTGGAAGTTGGATGACGAGTGGACACCAGCCAAACTACTACATTCCTGAGAACGACCAGAATACTGAGAAGAGACTTGGATACTTGAGGAGACTTGCTATCACTCAAACTCCAATAAAAGACCATCAGCTAACGCTGATGTGACAAACTCTAATGAATCAATAATAATAATCCTAATTAAACAATTATAGTTTGAAGTATCTATACTTAATACAAATAGTTTACAGTTATATGGCATCAAGTACTCCTAACGAATACGAATAATTTTTAACAGATCAATTTGATCTCCAGATGAGACCCTAACAGGTAATACAACTCAGGTTCACAGAGTTCCAGCGAGTAATGGAAATAAAGACGTTGTCCATACTCCCCAGATCTAAAGAACTGGATTGTTGGCATCAATTGGAATAAAGTGTCATATGAAGGACACCGCTCTGCAGGAGATACTGAGTATCTTAAGCCCCACCGACAATAATATTTAAGATGCATAACGTAGTTCGTCACCATACAAAAATATAGGGCGACCAGTGAGAATCGAACTTACCAAGCAACTCTAATATGTTGACCATTACACAAACAAGGTGCCTGAGGGAAATAGAAAAAATAAATAAATAAAATTAGATGAAATAGGATAAAATTTAAGAAAATGAAGGTATTCCCAGAAGCCCCTGATAGGAAGTGTAAGCAACACACTTGTAAAAACCAAAGGAACCGTCGCGGAGAATTCTTTACTTTTTTCAGCAGAGGACGACAGAGAGTAAACACCTCAGTCTCCTTTGCTAGTAGATGGCTTAGTGACCGTTTTGAAACGGCACGTTGGTTAATCGTTCACTAGTAGCAGCTGCCTCGGTTAGCAGCGGCCAAAATGTAAGAAGTATCAAATGGACTTATTGAACTGTGAATTTAGTCATATCTCCCCACAAAGCGCCTAGCGCATTGTTAAAACCTCCAACCCCAAATTTGGACATATATACCCAAAGATGACTAACACATTTTTAATATCTTGTCTGGGAGACGTAACCTATTCATCTGGATTCAGGAATAATTTCTTCACCCACTGAATTGTTGTTGAATCTCGAAATAAAGTCAAAATATAAAAGATATCTTGGCACCCTATCTTCTCTTCCTGTCTTTTTTCAGTACAATTTATTTACAGCCTTCATAGACGAAGAAGCCAAACCAGCAAAATTACAAGGCAAAAAAGAGAAAAGTAAAATGGAGTCAGATTAAACAACCACCAAAATATCTAAAACCCATATATGCCCTTAAACTTAGGGTCATGTCAACTTGTAAAAGATCACAATTATGCGATAACTTATTAGGATCGAACTAGCTTTTCATTGGTCTAGATTGTCGAAGACAGACGCATTTTTAAAAAATCTATCTACTTATTCTTTTATTTATGTATCTATCTATCACTCTGTAGGTGATACTTTCGGAATATTCTTAGGCCACCTGACTCGATAACAAACAAAAGAGGAACGTCAAAGATGAATTAACACGAGATAGTTATCAGATTGAATATATCCCGAGTATAGACACCTTAATGTTTTCATCTATCAAGTGTCAGTTGAATCCCTTCTTTTGATTTCTCATCTTCTATAAAACCATACTGATAGATCTGGTGTTAATTGTACATCATCTTCATTAAGTTGAGATGAAAATATAGATTTCCCTGACTCTCTATCACCATCCGGCTTTATCGTCCCTCGTTCCTGGTTGATCCTCTAAACTACATCCTATGTCTGCACAGGGATCATGTAAGCCCTTGCCAGTCAGCCAACCCTGCAACATCCATGCTTAAGAGTACTTAGGAGAACGTCGCTTATGAGTTCGTCCTTGATTCCAGAACAGTGCCCTGCATGTCTTTTTCGACTAACTAAGGTGTGTTTTAAGATGGGCAGTAAGTGGCAGTATAGTTTGTGTTTTTGTTGCAGCATATAGAAGAAATATAATGAATAGAACATATAGTATATAAATGGGATATCAAAAGAACGGGTTAGAGTGAAATCTGTATTTGGTTGGAATGTGTTCAATTGTTTTATGATCCGTGAATATATTCCAGTGTCAAAGTACAAAAGGTAATGATGTATAAATGCTCTAGCAATCTGAAAGTAATGGCAGTAATCCTATAAAGTGGTTTTAAAAAATGAGCTCAAGGTCTGAAAACTATAAGTAACAAGAATTCAAATATGTGCTTTTCGTTTTATGTAAAAGCTCATGGAGAGATTTCAGGCAAAGGGAAAACGATTTGTTAAATTACCTTCCTTTTACATTGCGCTAACCGTAAACATGATGCGCTTGATCTATTACTCCGTGACTGGTCTTGCAGAGATACCATTTAACGTATCTCCTAAGTGAGGTGGAAGTGGGGTTTGCGAGGTTCAGTAAACTCCACCATATGTATTTACCAAACCCTACCTTAGGGGGTGTCCTCGTGGTGTAATGGTTAAAGCGATGAACTGCGGAATCGTAGTACGCGAGTTCGTACTCCAGTCGCGCTATTATGTTCACTTTCGGGCAAATACCATTGGGAAAGGTATGAACCCCCTTATTCTCCCTCCAGCTATGGGTAAATAGTAGGACGGACTAGGTTCTTCAGCCTTGTTGAGGCAACTAGTCTAGGAGAAGGAAAACTCTGAATTCAAACCTGTTAAACTCGGCTTAAAAAAATTGACCTTGTGTCATATCCTGCCCGAGCGGAGGGGTTGGTAAATAGTACCAAACCCTACCTTACGGTTACACGCCAAAATTAACGATCAAGACTGACCTATTATTTAACGCAGAGAAATAATAGCTTTTCCAAAGGTATTTTTGCAATGTGAAATACAAAGAACCTCGTCCAGGATTTGAAATCAGTTTGCCTTGCCCATTTCTAACGAATATATATATAATAATATAAATATATATGTGTGTGTGTGTGTGTGTGTGTAATCACGCATTTCTTTCGATAAGTGAGGTGCGAGGAAACGTTAATTGATGTGAGCAGAGAGCAGGGAGCAAAGAGGCAAAAGAGGTCTGTTACTTAAATAACAAAGAAAATATCACGTGATTCCGTTTTCTATTTCGTCCGAATTGGACAGTATCAGAGACTGAACGGGTTGAAAATAAACAACCGAAGATCCTAAATATAAAAGTCGAGTCAGGTTTTTACATTCACCACTTCAGCAAACAAATAGCTTCACCGACAAAGCAGTCTGCAGCTTACTACTCCACTAACACTCATTCGGGTGATTGCCGTACAAAAAATGATTCGGGGCACAAAAAATGATTCGGGGCCAGTGACAACGATACAAGAAAAACCTATTTCTTTCAAAAACAAAATAATGATCCAATCTCAGTATATGTTTAACGGGGTATGTTTGCGCATGAAAAAAAAAAAAAATGACGGTCGATGAGCTCTACCGAAACAGGCGTTCGTAACAAACATAGTTACGGCACATCTTCTAGGCGAGGTTTTGAAAGACTATTCTAACCTATGTGTAAATATTGAATTCGAAGAGCATTTTCGAAAATAAATCTTCGTCTGTAAATAACAGCTGTTAAAGTCATGTATCGATTAAGTTGCAATTGATTATATTGAAATCGACAAATAGGGAAGTCAATTTGAACGCAAACTGATGATATAGACACAAAAGTATATATATATATATATATATATATATATATATATATATATATATATAAGTGTGTGTGTATATATGTGTGTGTAGTCGTGTTTGTGAGTGCGTTGTGTGTGCGTTTTGTTGCATATATATATATATATATATATATGAATACATGTATACCTCTATATTCGTATATATATATATAAATATACATATATATATATATATATATATATATATATATATATATATATATATGCATGTATAAATATGGGTCTCATCATATACTTTTTAGATATCCGGTATAATAGAAAAGCAGATATTAATAAGGAAATCGAGGCAGAATAGATTCTACTGATATTTGCATATATTTTTCAACGGACTCGAGTGTACCTCTGCTTTTATATATAAATATTCTTATGTGAATACACATTAACACACTCATATGCATAAATGGACTCAAGCAATGAGTGTATTTGATATTTGAATTGTGCTTTGAAGAACCACATATGCAGTGATATACGATAGGTGTGCGTATGTACATGGATATATTCATGATGAATTATTTCAACTGATATATATATATATATATATATATATATATATATATATATATATATATATATATATAAAGATTTTTATATATGTATGGACATATATACATCAATATACATATGCGTGAATATATATATATATCTGGCATCATTTATTACGCACACATACACATACACAATACATATATATATATATATATATATATATACATATATATATATATATATATATATATATATATATATATATATATATATATATATATATATGTTAACTATGTATGTTTGTATGTATACATATGCTTGTGCCGTTCATTTAATACATGCAATATATATATATATATATATATATATATATATATATATATATATATATATAATATATTGTATGTATATATGTATGCACGCGTGCCTGAAAGACGAGCTACTCGTTATTGAAGTATAAAAAGAAACAATAATTGAAAGAGTTTTTTTTCTGTGATCGATAACAAATTGATAAGCCAACGAGCGGAAATTTTTCTAAAATGGAAATAATTTTCAAATTTTATTAAAGACAGAACAGAAATAAACTCAAAATACATTTAAAAAAATAAATAAAAAGAAAAGAAAAGAAAGAAATAAGCTGAAGAGAAGTTTCATTTGCTTTTATTACGCTTCAGAATAATTTAAAGGTAACTGAATTTCCTACTTTAATAACAGATTTGATTTGCATCGGAATTGCACGAAAAAAGTTCCACATCTGTTCGTTCACGTCATCCACTTGAGCAGCTGCGAATTCAGTAATAGAATGTCTACCTGTCTATAAATAAGATAACAGATCGAGGATCTCTGCTGGCAAATTTATCGGACGACTTCCGCTGTAACCGACCATCATAACAGATTCTTTAGTATTCTTCTTTCTAAAACCTAAAAAAGAGCATACTTTTATTTCACTTCAGGTTAACAATTAAAGATACACAGGGAGCTACACGATCATATTTGTTTTATTTTTTTTTTTTTTGTCTTTTTTCTTTTGTTTCTTTTTTTTTTTTCTTTCGATTGTCTAATTTATATTGGAAGGATCCAAAATGTGTATATAATTACTGTAATAGAGTAAAAGATTTTAGACCGATTGATACAATGAAATCCCTTAATTTAATATTATAGAAATATTTTATCCAATGTTCAGCGTAATGAAACAATTAAAAATACCCATTGAGCTTCATGACCATGGTCCTCTGGTTATGTTTGTCTTTTTTCTTTCGTTTCTTTATTTTAATTCTCTAATTATCCTTGTAAGGATCAAAGATTTGTATATAAGTTACTGTATTACAGCAACATTTGTAGACCGCTTAATCCAGTAAAATCACTTAATATTATAGAAATATTTAATCCAATGTTCAACATAATGAAACAATTATGTGGAGGTGTCGTGCTGGACTTAACTGACAATACAAGTTTAATTGATTACTCAATAGATATAACAGCTGGAGCTACATTCATAGTGATCATAATTTATCAAAGGTTAACAACTAAATCCTTTAATAAGATATCCCGTCGGCATTGTCGACTGCCATTAAACCATGCAAAGTCTGATGAAATTATTGCGCTGTTGTTTACAGTGATTGATTGATTTTAACGTCTCAGCAACTCGTCTGGAATTATTTCTTGCTGCAAGGTTTGGGAATTATATACATTATACATTTGTATTCACATATTTTCTACAGTTGTCACTTATTTTCATAGGATTATATGGTATCACGTATTCCGGTCTAATACAAGGGGATGTCCTCGTGGTGTAATGGTTAAATCGATGAACACCGGAACCGTAGTAACCCAGTTCGAACTTCAGTGGTTCTATTGCATTCACTTTCGGAAATTTGCACCTACGAAAAGTATGAACCCTCTTATTTTCCAAGATATAGGTTAAATATCATCTTGGCTGTTCTTCTAGAATGGTTGCTTTGGTATAAAATAACTCACAAAGATTGATATGCCATTAAGCAAAGAAACTAAAGCAAAACCTATAATACAAATGATTTGGCAAGAGATACTTTTAACCCATGAATGGGATCCTAACTGGTACTACCCCTTCCAGTCAGATTGGAGTTGGAGAAATGTCAATGAGAGAATAAATAACCCTCTTTGGAGTATCAGAACTGGAACCTTAATATGATATGATATTTTGAATCAAATTAAGGACGCCCCTTTTTGGCTAGTGTGGGGTCTTATCTCTCAGCAGAAGGTACTGCGTATACGTCGATTATTTATTGTGGTCATGACTTTTGCATAGCCGGATACACATTTTCTCTGGGTTGATAATGAATGAACGGTGGACAGTGTGATACTGTTCTCCGAATAACATACATTAAGTTCTGAATTTAGAGATATTTTTTTTTTACTGCGTGGTTGCATTACCGCGGCTAGATTTCCCTGTCTCGTCCTCTATTTTCCCTATGGCAGAGGGAAATATACAGGTTCATGCCTTTTCCAAGAGTATTAGTGCCGAGGGAAGCATAAAATCCTTTAACTAAAATTTCATGCAACAGTTTGTTTGTTTTTTAATTATAAAGTTTAATGTCTTTCAAAGTCTTTATTTTAGCCATTTTCATAACAATTAACTAAATAATTTAGCCACTCATTACTTTTAAGTTGAGGAAATTAGTAAATTTTATTATTCTTTAAACATATTTTAGCCGATTTAATCTTCAATCCTTAAATTAAACTGCAGAAGATCCAAAGCAACGACAGAACTTTTTACGGGAAATGTGGGGCGGAAATTCGAATAATTTTTGCTCACATGTAATGATACTAAGGGTTCTGATTACGATATAAAAGTGAACAAACGTGGAAAACCTTTGTTAGGGAGTTTGATTCTCATTGCTTGACCCATAGTTCTGCCTTTGTGCTAAAAAAAGTAAATTAAGTAAATGATAATCAACGCTACTACAGCTGTTACGATGAGGAATTACTTTTATTACTCTTTTTTTTAGACTGATTTTAGTTTAGACTGAATTGTTGTTTGCATGAATATGCAGTGTGCTAAAGTTGCTTTATAGGTCCTCAGAGGAAGCATACATGATACATAGGAAAACTACCTCGTTGGCTGAAGCTCTAGAATATACAACAGCACCCGTGCACAAGGTTAAGGACCCCTAACGAGTATTCTGCATATGACATTAAACTAATTCTAGAGCCTTGGGAAATGTAAAATACCTCTTCATGGCCATTACTGCCAGGTTCTCCTTGTCCGGGAGCTGTAAAATAGGGCTATTTAATCATTTACAATACTTTAAACCATTTGACTGTGAACAAACAACTGAGCCTTGGCACTTTTAATAATAATGACATCGAAAAACTGTTCGTTGACAAATACACACACACATATATATATATATATATATATATATATTATATATATAAAGGATTTGTCATTAAATATATATATCACTGGGTGATATTCTAATAAACTAAATAACCGAACCTTACCTGAGATTGAAAAAAATTAAGATTTTTTTTCTTTCTTAAATATTCAATCTATTTCTTCGCAATAACTCTTCAAGCCATTTCTTTCAGTAGTTTTTTTTTTTATCTTTACTCTGTTACATGTAAAATATTTCACGGCGTCACTTTTGAGTTAAGTTTCTCTTTTAAAATAGAAATCGTTCTTGCATAATTGAATCTTTTAAAAATTATATTTCAAACATAATTCGATATGAATATACAATAAGTATATCAATAAATCCGTAATGAATGTTTAATTAATTTAAAAAAACAAACAAACAATGAAACCTCTGAAAAGCTCCAACAGCAAATTGCGTCGCATAAATTAAGCCCGGAAAATTTCAAGAAATTTCGGATCAACTCATATGGCAGGGCTAAAATGAAAATCTTAACCTAGGAGAGATCAGCCAGTGGTAAAATTTGGGATTTTAGCCCTGTCGTATCAGTCGACTCCTAGTTCCGTAGAGATTCTCCGGCTTAAAAGGTAGACTAATTTACAGTATATGCATGATTCAAAGCTTTTTCTTCTCCCAGATTGGTTGCCAACCAAGGCTAAAAAGACATTCTGCCTAACTATTTACCGATAGCTAGTGTACAAATGAATAACTACCTTTATGTTGGGTATTTGAGTGAACTGAAACCCAATCAGCTTTGTCCAGAATTTGAACTCGCGTTGTCGGTACCATTTTTAACAAATAACGGTATCCCAGAGAACTAAATGTTTTTTTTAGGAAATGAAAATGACTCAAAAAATCTGTTGAAATAATCCTTTTGACGGATGAGAATACGTATTTTGATCGGTCTTTTAAGAGTACACGTTGCAGGTTATTTAATAAAATTCTCCCTTTGTAAGACGTGGGCAACAAATGTTTTTCGTTCAGCGAAAGGAAAGTTGTTCAAATCCGAAATGAGTCTGTTTACGTTTCAGTACGCATTAATAGGCATGCAAAAGGCAATAACCCATCTCATCTCTCTTTTCTAAAGCGGAACAGTAAAAGAGACCTGAATATTAAGGGTCTATGAGAAAGAAAGCTCTGAATCCCAACAATTCTTCCAACATGGCAAGGTAGATTAAAGCGGTGGAGTGGTAAAATAAGGAACCGTAGTTCTTTTAGCTAATCCGAAATTGTGTCAGTCTCCATTCTGACAACTCCTGGTGACACTATTGTCAAGTTGTATGTGTTTACTCAACTCATCCTCCACGATCAGGATGTGACATACTATCGATTTAAAGCGGAGTACAGCTAGTATTATTTAAGAGTTTTCTTTCTTCTAGATTGGTTCCCTTACTAAGAAACATATAACGCATTCTACTCTAATATTTATGTAGAGCTAGAAGAACATATGGATTTGTGTTTCTTTTTAATGATATTTGAGGGAAATGAAATGCAATCAGCTTTGTCCAGGATTTGAACACAGCTTACTGATTCCATTCCATTCTTCTAGAGGATAACTAAGGCTAAGTTATATAGCACCTTATCATTTCTTTGGATAGCGTCTGTGTTACGAACTGGGGAGACTGACAGGATGGGCAACTATTAGTCATCGATAGAATCTTGCACAGGCCTGTGTCGATATCCTGGCACTGATTCATTGTCTCGCGTGACCGACGGATATAAATGTAACGTCACTTTGATCTTGATTTCGATTTGGTTTTGCTGTTGCTTATAAGTTGTATCCGTTCAGAGTGATGTTTTTTTATGTATTTTTCTTTGAATTTGATTATACGATGAATCATTTGGACTTCATCTTCACCTTTGGCCTTCATATTGTTCAAAGTTATTCTGACATTCAGACTTGATTGAAGTTTGTTCTGTCCCAGAAAAACAATACAATGTGGGCGGACCCTCACGCCATGTTTATGAAAAAGCGTAATTTTTCAATTATCTTTTCCTGTATCGTATTGGATCGCTGTTTGTTGGACAACTGTTATCCAAGATTCGCGTTTGACAAATTATCATCGTTCAATGAATAATTCTGGTCCGTATTCTAACCTTTGAAAATCTGGGATACTAGACAGAATATTGAATCAAATATCTGCAATAATTCATTTGGTGTGACGTTTCTTCAAAAAGTATCGAGATTGAAGTGGCATTCACCAATACAGAAATTAAAAATGAAGGATGCTTTACATCATTCCCAAAAAGTCTTCCTGATATTCAGTAGACTTATGCCATCGAGTTCAATTTGTTGACGCAAACACAGGAACTCTTCTATTGATATATATCTAAGTTTTGCCAACGTATTTGTTTTAATTCCTTTTGGTACCCAAATCATACCAAAGAGACTTATTTTCAGTTTAGTAATAATGAAAAATATAAAGGGTCTAACAGAGCTTGATTTGGTTTAGTTTTTTTTTGTTTAATGGCATATCAACCTTTGTGGATTTATTCAATGTCAAAGCCTTCCTTGTAGAAAAACAGGTAATGACTAATTAAACCATAGCTAGAAGGATAAGGGACTTCAATACCTTCACCAAGATTACTAGTCCAAACGTGTACGTAATAGCTCTACTGGAATTCTAACTTAATAACTTCGGGGCTGCATTTCAATAGTTTAGCCATTACGCCAAGAGGACTCCTCACAGAGATAGAACTATTTGTCATGCTGAGTGCGTCACTTGCACAACCTACTGTTACACCAAAAATAATTCAGAAAGATTTGAGATTGGTAAAATACTTTCATGTAAATCATTACTGACATGCCCTTGACTTTATATAAATATTTCGAAGTCTGCACATTACATTTTAAATAATAACTTGTTCAGCTCTGTACACATATTCGTTTGAATCTAAAATTAAAAATACCTGTTCGTAGGGGTGCTATTAATTTAGCCGTGAATTGGGCAATAATAACCTGGTTATTCCAATAACTCTTCAGGTCTTCAACAATTTTGAATTCAGAGTTTCCTTCTTCAAGACCAGTTGCCACACCTAGATTAAAGAGTCAGTTATCCCCTACTGTTTATTCATAGCTGGAGGGAGAATAGTCGGATATTAATGTTTCCTAAATATATTTTGTCCAATGTGAAATGCAAAAAAAACTCGTTCCGGATTTGAATGAGTTTATTTCCTACAACAATAAACGTAATGTTACAAGCAACTCCAACTCTTCAAAGAATACTTAGTTTATTTATAGCCCCAAGCTGGCTCATTGGTCTAGTGGGTAGAGAGTTCACCAATGGTCATGGAGACTTGGGTTCAATCCCAGGTCGTGTCATACCAAAGACTTTAAAAATGGTACTTGACACCTACTTGCTTAAAACTTAGCAATATAACGTACGTATCAAGGGTAACGTGGGCCAATCCAGGGAAAAGAGTAGCGCCCTCCCCTACACCTCAGTGTAGTGACTTTTGAAAAGGGAACCTTCTGGTCGCCTTCGATTGTGGTAGCCAACTTTACTTTTTTCTTACTTATTTGTAGCCCACGTTAAATTTAAACAAACATAGATTTGTTTTCTTTCACGAATTTAATACATGGAAATAACTGGAAACACTTTTTATCTTATTTTAATGTATCAATTTATACTCTGCCCGTAATTTACTACCTTTAATTTAGCAGAGATACAAAGATACAATTGTAAGGTAACAAAGGGGGATTGGAACTCACAATTCTCGATTGAAAAGGTATAATGTGAAATGCTTGACTATATATTATATCCTATTTACCAACCCCTTCCGCTCGGGCAGGATATGACACAAGGTCAATCTTTAAGCGGAGTTTGACAGGTTTGAATTCAGAGTTTTCCTCCTCCTAGACCAGTTGCCTCACTAAGGCCGAAGAAACCAGTCTGTCATACTATTTACCCATAGCTGGAGGGAGAATAATTGGATTCATACCTTTCCCAAGGGTATTAGTGCTATGTGAAATGTAATCAGTCTCGTCCAGGATTTGAACTCGAGTCGCCGTGTTCATTTCCTACGACGATAACAATTACACCACGGGCACCTCCAAACTATATATTATATGACTATTTAATATTTCTTCTAGTCACAAGTTTTATAATCTATTACCTCTAAATAAGTACGCACAAAACATTTCTTGGATAAAACATTAATCTTGTTCTCAATCAATAATGCTGTGAATTATGGTAGAACGTCGTACAACTGAATAGTTAATATTAGTCATTAGTTTCTACCAAATTCTACAACGGTTAATCTGGACAATCAAGAATAAAACTGATTAAAGGAAGGGTGTACTTATTTTTTAACAGCTACATTTTGATACATTTGGTGTCAACATTCTAATGATTTAGAGTTTGGAACTAAGTAATGCAAAATAATATCCGTTTTAACTGCATTATGTTTAAATTGAAACAGTATCTAAATAAAGTATCTCTTATTCTAATCAAAAGCCTCAACTGAAATTCTAAAAGAGCTAGATTAAAACTTTGCTATCCGGCAAAAAGAAAAAAAAATCGCAGACGAGAAATTATGCACATGTTTACGCAGAGGATACCTGAAAAGGTAAATGTTTTTTTTTTCCAAAATCTAACACAGAAAAACTGAAAAAAAATTTCATTGTAAGCTGCTAGAATTTAATGGTGTTAATTCCATCTTCGAATATTTCTACCCTTGGCAACACATCGTGGTATAATGGCTAAACAGCTAATGTCGTAATTGAATGAGTAGCGATTTCAATTCTCATTAGATGCCCCATACTTCCTGTTAATGTACCTGATAAAAGTAAAGTCCTTTCTAGTGTCTACCGTGTGTACTACAGTAAACCAGGTGAGCAGACCATTTAGATTTCACCTTGCTAACCTAGGAGAAAATTGTTAGTCAAAATCCGCACAATTAAAAATTATTTTCTAATTTCCATTATTGTAATTTGATTCAATTCATTTCTGTGCCCCTAAAATATATATAAAAGGATTGCATTTTTGATACATATCAATGCAGTATGTTAAATTATTTAGTAGGATGTATAATACATAGGTAATTTTGTGAATCATCTTCTCATAGATCATCAGGATTTTTTTTCTGAAATGAAAGTGTTCTTTATAAAAAAAAAAAGATAACAATACCCAAACGCACGCACACACACACACACACACACACATCTCTCTCTCTCTCTCTATATATATATATATATATATATATATAACTTCTACAACTTTTCAAACAGGAAATTTCAACTCAGTTTCGTATATAGAAACATGTTTTCCATTAGGCATCATTTATTGTCAAGCTACAGGATAGGAATATTTACAGAAATACTATGAAGAGAATATGTATGAAGATACTATCGCATTAGTTTGTGTTAAATAGCTTTGCGTTTAATTAAAAAAGAAAAAGTTGTTTTTATTTTGTAATCATCATTTTCAAAATAATTGATTATATATCAATTGATGCTACTGTAGAAATGGGAAAAGAACTTAAACAAACAAATATATTGAAAATATTCAGTGAAATAACACAGTTTCAGAAAGATCAAACTGAATATATATATATATATATATATATATATATATATATATATATATATACATATATATATATATATATATATATATATATATATATATATATATATATCTGACTCTCTGTCTCTCTGTCTGTGTATTGTTTCGGAAGGCGTTAGACAACCAGTATGTCAATCCCCGCATACTGAGCTCGATTCTTGGTGAGGGTTTACAGTTCGAGAATTTATCAGTCAACAATTGGAGCATCTTCACTCTTGTATTCTTAGTTGATTGCCTGAAATTTTACTTTCTATATTTCCAAATGAAGTCCATTTTTCAATACGGTCTGTGTTACAAATTCTTCAAATAGGGAAAGTCAACAGTTTCGCAAATAGAAGCACAAAAAGCAGGAATATTTATTCCTACTGCGAAATGATTTTGATAAGAAACTCACTGAAAATAATCATAAATTCAGACAATGTAATACAATTCATTTAACGTAAATATACAGTCTACTGCATGCATGAAAAAAGAAAATATTTAATTCTATGTGAACACGTCTACCAATAAAATGATGTGTTTGTTGAAACAGCGATAGAGTCAAAGCACTTGTCTACACGAAGACAAGCTTATAGAAACAAAGAAACGGGCCATATCTATCTATATATAGATTTTGATTTTGTTTTAATATCTGCCAATATGATAACTTATTAGAGACAAGTCTCGTGTATGAAAGGAGGAGTTTCCGTTGCGTTGTGGTCAACACACTTGACCGGAAATTTGTAGTAAGCGAGTTCGAACTCCATTTGCGCTATTACGCTCACTTTGGAACTAATAAGTAAAGTGGGTGACCTTAGTCAACGGTGACCCGAAGGCTCCCTTTACAATAGCTACCAAGCCATGGTGTAGGGGAGGGTGCTACTCCTATCCCAGGATTGTTCCTCTTTATCCTTGATCCTTACCTTATAATGCTGAGTGTTAAGCAAGGTTTCATCAAGTACCATTTTTTGAGTTTTTGGCATGTCTCAACGTGGGATTGAACCCAGCCGCCCGGACCATTGGCGAACACTCTAATCCCCTTATCTTACAAACTATGAGTTAAAGTATATCACAAATTTCTTTAGATAGCGATAGCTTTGGCATTAAACAAAAGAAAGAAAACCAAAATCATCGTACGTACACGTATCTGAACGCCTATTTATGTAAACACGTTACTATATATCAGCCGCTTATATATATATATATATGAGTGTGTATATATATATATATATATATATATATATATATATATATAATATATATATATATATATATATATATATATATATGCCTGCGCGCAATTGTTTAAGAATAAGAGCGCACGCACAATTCGTTGACAAAATAAGTTGACAGAAAATCTGTTTTTTTTCCCTATCTCTCAAGAGTTAACCGTTTTCTGTGTCAGTAACAACCAAC
The DNA here is from genome assembly GCA_963585895.1 of Sepioteuthis lessoniana. Lineage (NCBI taxonomy): Eukaryota > Metazoa > Mollusca > Cephalopoda > Myopsida > Loliginidae > Sepioteuthis > Sepioteuthis lessoniana. The sequence goes on along the minus strand of OY757905.1, from coordinate 102,514,454 downwards.
CATTTAAAACACAAGTCAAAACGCAAGAGTTAAAGAAAAAAAAATAACTAAAGAAAAAAAAAACTCTATCGCGAAAATGCGGTTATCAGGATCTCGAATCTCGTCGACATAAAAGACTTTCTCTCTTTCACATGTTTCTTCTTCTCAGGTAAAACGAAATAGAAATCTACCGAAATTATTCAGACGAAAAATTCCATAGATTGTAATCTAACCATTTTATACAAAGGATGAACGTGCGTTTTCGTCTAACTTGAGCGTCGTAAATTAAATGAATATATTTAAAATAGCATTTTATGTTATGATTGATATTAAATACTAGACTTTAAAAATACACGCTCATTCAAAAATATTTACAGTATCGTTGCTGTTCATTAATTGTTGAATATTGAAAAAAAAATTAACTGAAAAGAGAATTTAGAACCGGAAAATGATGAAGTGACATTTCCAAATTCATTGATATATAAATCGAATTTTCAATTTCTGAACGCGCAGTTTTTAGATTAAATGTTATATTTTTTTATTTTTAGGTGAAACATAGCCAGACATTACTATAAATAATTTTGACTAGCATTACACTTCATCTTATATCTAGGAGATTTTTTCGCTGTTCATTCTAATTGCAACTACTAACTCAGCGAGGTACAGCGCACATCAGTCATAAGGTTAAAGAATAAACTGAGGGATTTGGGCTGAACAAATTAGATATAGAAAACTGGAGAGTAGAAATAAATAATAACGATTAAGGGATCTTCATTATATATATATATATATATATATATATATATATATATATATATATATATATATATATATATATATATATATATATATATATATATAAGTATTATTCGATCCAGTTAAACCGGAGTTGGGAGGAATTCCATCCGGACAAAAAAAAACAGACATTACAGAGCAATAATTTCTTTAAGAAAAATAAAACTTGTCACATTAGGATTATAAATTTATTTCCATCATGTTATGTGTTTTTGATAAAATCAAAAAACACAAAAAAATTAACAGGACTTCTTCAGATCTTATGGATAAGATAAATCAGAATAGACACAAGAAAGAAGGGTGGGAAGGGGATTGAAGACGGGGTGAAGAGTTATCTCCTCATTTAGCCAACTTCCGTTTTTTTGTAAACTTTTATTGCCGGTTGGAATTATAATAAATTAATTTTAAAACATTTTCATTGTTTAAAATTCTAATTACATTTCGACTTAAAATTCCAGATTTGATATTAATTTAGATAAGATAACTTTATTTAATAACTTTTTGTAATGATACAGTAATAATTACATGAAATTAAATTCAAGATTTAGAAGAATTAATAGGCTCGAAAATAAATTTGAATTTTAAAAAATTAAATTTTATTAAATCTTGAATTCAATTTAATATCATTATAACTGTATCATTACGTAAAGTTACTGAATAAAGTTATTTTATCTAAATTAGTATCAAATCTGGAATTTTAAGTCGAAATGTAATTAGAATTTTAAAAAATGAAAATTTTAGATATTAATTTACTATAATTCCAACCGGCAATAAAAGTTTTTAAAAAACCGAAGTGGGCTAAATGGGGAGATAACTCTTCCCCCTCTTCTATCCCCTTCCCACCCTTCCTTCCTGTGTTTATTCTGATTTATTTTATCCATAAGATCTGAAGAAGTCCTGTTAATTGTTTTCGGGTTTTTTGATTTAACCAAAACGCATAACAGGATGGAAATAAATTCATAATTCTTATATATATATATATATATATATATATATATATATATATATATATATATAGCAGTACCATTCAATAAATTAGATGAATATTGCATTGATTGTTGGCAATTAGAAAAACATTTACAGCTGCTACTTTCCTTTATGAAATCAACCGGGATGCGTCCTTTCATGTTCCGACTTTTAGGGGCAGAATTTTTACTGACCGCAGGATCCAAATTTTTTCTTTGTCAAACAGTCTGTGAGTTACCCTTTCATGGACGATATTTTTGATTCTACCTCGTTGTTGCAAACCCATGTTTAGCCCGTATGAAAACATTTCTTTATGAGAATATAACAGGAATCTTCGTATACATCAAACATTCTTATGTAAATTACACACTATTAGCAGTTCTCAACCGAAAAAGATTTGTTGACAGACCTCAGATCAAGCCAGGATCGCTGTTTGAATTAACGCCATTTTGACTTGCTTCAAAACAATTATTTTTAACCATTTAAAAAAATTGCAGTTTTTATATTCGTATAAAAAATCTAAAGAGAAAAGAAATTCTTTTAAAAAAATAACTTTATTCATTTAAGGAACCCCGTGTACGTATGTGTGTGTGTGTGTGTGTGTGTGTGGGTGGGTGTTCATATATATATATATATATATATATATATATATATATATATAAACTCAAGAACTAGAAGATCGACAGCCGCGTAGTGTAAAGATAACCTATAACAACACAATAAGCCAGTCTCCAAATGGGTAGCACCATATTGTTATTGCGTTTCTAGTAGTGTTAGGAAATATATATATATATATATATATATATATATATATATATATATATATATATATATATATATATATATATTTCCTAACACTACTACATTTGGAGACTGGCTTATTGTGTTGTTATAGGTTATCTTTACACTACGCGGCTGTCGATCTTCTAGTTCTTGAGTTTTTAAAGCAGTTGTTGTGTACAGCCACGCTTCATTGAGTCGTCCGGAGTTTTAAGTTCAGATCCACGAGAGTTGCAATAAAGAAAAATCCATTGGTATTAGAATGAGAAAGGATAATACTAGTTAGAATTGCCCGATTAATTTATAAGGAAATGTGCAGAAAATATATTTTCTTAAACCTGAGAAAAATATTAATTCCAGCTTTTTTTTATATGAAGTTGTAAAAAAAAACGTATATTAAAATCATTCTACTGTTGTGCAACTCAGTAATAAATACACACGGTAGTAATAATTTTGTTAGCACCAAATTATATTCAACACAAAAGTTTTATATAGAAAATTAAAATTAGAGCACAATGATTTGTTCGAGACTTCGCTTACCTCTATGACGACCTATTTCCGCTTGCTTGAAATTGTGACTCAGAAAGATAAATCCGAGTGTAATTTTCTTTTCAGATTATTTTGAAAATTTAAGAATTATCCTAATTAAAAGATTAAGAATTTAAATGTATCTGTATAATGCGTTACCTAATAAAACTTAGGGGCCATTAAAATCTGCAAAGAAAACCATTTCAACATTGACTGAGTAAAATGAATGAAATTAATAAAAGTTCCTTTCGAATATTACCATACTTTTTCATCTGTACCTCTGTTTGATACCTATCATCTTATTTCAATTTACCTTTTCCACAGAGACTGAAATGAGAAAACAAAATGCTATTTTTTGCTTACTTTTAAAACTTCTTGGTCACACCAAAAAACAGTGGCGTAATTTCCATATCGAAAAATAACTACAACTTATAAATCTGTAAATTCCTGTCTACAAAAATCAAATCTTTACTCTAGTTGCATGACCTGTTATAGTCAGTTGATGAGTGGGTAACCAAAAACTGAAAACGAAAGGAAACATTTAAATATTTGCATAAAAAGGATGAAAAACTCCCGAGGAAATACACAAAGTCATAGTTAAAAAAACTGATGAGAGTTTCCTATGCAATTCAACCGTAAAGAAGTCAGTGATTCGATTTCAAAGGAGGCGGAGAGAGCAAATCAGCGGCTATTGATTATCCAGTAGATGTTATTCACCGCATGGATTTGAGTGATAGGCGTGTGACTACATAACAGATAATGGAAATGACGGACATCAGTCTTGACTCAGTTCATACTTCTTTGACTGAACTATTTGGAACGATCATAATAAGTTGGGTGTCCTGAATGCTGATATCAGATCAAATGCTGAACAGACTGAACATTTTGAGAACATACATTTTGGGCTCGTTTTCAAGCTGACCCAGCAAACTTTTTTCTGGAGATTTGTGACACAAGATTAGATATGGATTCACAATTTGATTCTGAAACTAAAAATCAAAGCAAACAATGGAAACACTCTGGTTCTCCTCTTATTGGAAAGTACAAGCAAAGGTAATGTATTTATCCAACCCCTCAGCCAAGTGTAGGATGCACAAGGTACATTTTTAAGTGGATTGCAACTAGTTAGAATTCATAGTTTTCCTTCCTCTATAATGGTTGTCTTACTAAAGCTAAAGAAAGATGTATACGCTATAATTTAATCATAGCTGTGGGTTAAATAGTCGTGGACATTAACATAAGGTGAAATCTGAACAGCTTCATCTAGGATTTGAACATGTGTCGTTGATTCTATTCATTACGATGATAATTGTTACGTCAAGAACACCAATAAATTTGTATTGGTAAGGTTATGACATCTGAGCTTTTTTATTGATAAGGTTATTATTTCTGAGCTTTATATCGATAAGGTTATGACTTCTGGGCTTTATATCGATAAGGTTATAACTTTTGAGCTTCTTATCTAAAGGTTATGACCTCTGAGCTTTGTATCGATAAGGTTATGGCTTCTGAGCTTTGTATCTATCAGGCTCTGACTTCTGAGCTTTATATCGATAAGGTTATGACTTCTGAGCTTTGTATCTATAAGGCTCTGACTTCTGAGCTTTGTATCGATAAGGTTATGGCTTCTGAGCTTTGTATCCATAAGGTTATAATTTCTGAGCTTCTTATCTAAAGGTTATGACCTCTGAGCTTTGTATCGATGAGGTTATGGCTTCTGAGTTTTGTATCCATAAGGTTATAATTTCTGAGCTTCTTATCTAAAGGTTATGACCTCTGAGCTTTGTATCGATAAGGTTATGGCTTCTGAGCTTTGTATCTATCAGGCTCTGACTTCTGAGCTTTATATCGATAAGGTTATGACTTCTGAGCTTTGTATCTATAAGGCTCTGACTTCTGAGCTTTGTATCGATAAGGTTATGGCTTCTGAGCTTTGTATCCATAAGGTTATAATTTCTGAGCTTCTTATCTAAAGGTTATGACCTCTGAGCTTTGTATCGATGAGGTTATGGCTTCTGAGTTTTGTATCAATAAGGTTATAATTTCTGAGCTTCTTATCTAAAGGTTATGACCTCTGAGCTTTGTATCGATAAGGTTATGGCTTCTGAGCTTTGTATCTATCAGGCTCTGACTTCTGAGCTTTATATCGATAAGGTTATGACCTCTGAGCTTTGTATCTATAAGGCTCTGACTTCTGAGCTTTATATCGATAAGGTTATGACTTCTGAGCTTTGTATCGATAAGGCTCTGACTTCTGAGCTTTGTATCAATAAGGTTATGGCTTCTGAGCTTTGTATCTATAACGCAATGACTTCTGAGTTTTGTATCGATAAGGCTATGTCTTCAGAGCTTTGTATCGAAAAGTTTATGACTTATGAACTTTGAACAATTAGTGTGCACATGATTTGATTTTTACAGGAGGATTAAAAATGAACTGTGCCAGCTGTTCCTCAGAATTACGACTATTGAAAAAAGAAAAAAGAAGAAAGCTTAGAGAAGACAATTCACGCCTACGACTCGACTTCATCTGATTTGTATGTTTCTCAAACTTTGATGTGTGGTCTCCATTTTACAGCTGATGGTAAAGTCATCCATGTAGTTAAGGAACATGAATTTTCTCAAACTATCCACTATAGGGCAGAATATGACACAAGGTCAATTTTAACTGAAATAAAGCTGGTTTGAATTCAGAATTCATTTTCTTCACTATTTCACTTACCAAGGCTATAAAATATAATCTGCCCAACTATTTATTCATAGTTTGTGTAGAAAAAATAGTGTTATGCCCTAACCAAAGATATTAGCACGAATATGAACATAAAAAGCCGCAACAAAGACTTGAAATATGATTTTCGATTCATTTTCCTACGACTGTATCCATTACGCTAGGTTAAACTGCATACTGGTAAGAATATATTAAGGATCAAGAAGTGCAGTTATTTTCTTGAAAGTTTAGTGAAACTTGAACATCAGCAAACCAGTTGCATTGAAGTTTCCAAAGACTACGTTGAAAGAGTCTATACAATTTTTGGGCGAGTCTGAGAACATTTGGAAATTCCCTTATACTTAAAGGTTAAACTTCAAAGTTACACACACACACACACACACACACACACACACACACACACACATATATGTATATGTATATATATATATATATATATATATACAGAACTATCCTAACACATCGACATTGATCCTTATCATTGAAAACGAATGTTACTTTGTTTCCGCTTGCTCTTTTTTCCTTCAGTTCTTGTCATTGTTCAAAGTTAAATCGGGACTTTTTTACAGACATTTTAGTACAAAGATATTATCACCAGTTGTTGTAACTCTTCACACAACGGAAAATATACACCTATTCTTTTATTGCCAAGATAAAAATCTTTGTATTTCTTCAGTCACACTCAACTATTTGCTGAGTACTCAATGGAATGTTAACCATTTCGAAGAAAATGAAAAAAAAACTTATACACTTGCACCACGCCTTCCATAATGTATTGTTTTATCAGAATTACCTGTATATACCAAGTTCACACACGCACACACACACACACACACACATATATATATATATATATATATCATCATTCATCATATCACGCTGGTAGCACGGATATCCCTGAGCCTCTCTCGCCACTCCTTCCCATCGTTCCTCGCCCTAGGTAGGTCTTCAGGACAACATCACGTATCCTCACATAGCTGCTGAATGTATGTTCGTGCTGGTCGTCCTGCTTTTGCACGGCCCTGTGTGGGGGTCCATACGAGTACATCTCTTATGAGTTCGTCCCTGCTTCTCCAGCAGTGTCCTGCATGTCTGGTTCGTCTAACTTGAATAGTTTTCGTGATAGGGGGCAGGTGGCCGTACAGTTGGTGTCTTGTGGGTTGTTGCCGCCAGGACTTGTTTAAGATTGCACGTAGCATTCTTGTGTAATTGCCGTCTAGCTTCTTCTCCAGCCGTTTTGTTAGCGTCCATGTAGTGCAGCCATATAGCAGTATCGATGTGACCGCTGCCTGGAAGAAACTGCGTTTCATTTTATCGGTTAGGTCTGATTTCCTAATAATCGATAGCCTATTGATAGCAGTCCATGCTTTCGCTAACCTCGTTCTGATGTCCTTTTCGGTTGATTCGACGCTGCTTCCTAGGTACGTGAATTTGTCAACTAGTTTAAGAGGGGTTCCTTTTAGAGTGGAGATGTCCCCTGTTTGATTATAGCACATATATTCCGTTTTGTGTGTATTAACATAGAGGCCTATGCTGCTGCTCGTTCCAAACTATGCTGTAGTGTTTCGGCTTGGTCAGGTGTATTTGCCAGTATCGCTATGTCATCGGCGTAGTCGGCGTCGGTAATTGTTGTTGCGGGGTAACTTCTGCTTCTTTTCTTCGTCAATTCGAAGCCATTCTCTCTGATTTTGTCAATCGATGTTCTAAGTACGTAGTCTAGACTAATGATAAAGAGGTACGGAGCCAGCGTGTCCCCTTGTAGTACTCCTGCTACAATGTCGAAGTATTCTGTGTCTCCATCTGGTGATTGTACTTTTACTTTGTTGTTTCTATAGAGAATCGTTATTGCCGCTACGGTTTTTTTAGGTATGCCGTACGCTAGTAGGATTTTTTCCATCTTTCCTCTGTGAATGGAATCGAAGGCCTTGGTAAAGTCAACAAATATTAATGTCGCTTGTAGGTTTTTTGCCCGTACACCTTCAAGGATTCTGCGGATGGTTAATATTTGTGAGGTCGTGGATCTATTTCTTCGGAAGCCATTTTGGTTTTTCCTAAGTATGTTGTCGACTTTGGGTTCTATGCGGTTTCGTAGTAGGGCATTGTAGATTTTGGCTGCTATGGATGTAAGTGTTATGCCTCGGTAGTTTTTGGCTAATCCGAGGTCCCCCTTTTTAGGGAAGGGGAGTATGCATCCCTTCATCCATCTATCTATCTATCGGATTTTGATTGTATACTGCGTTGCAGTGTCGGAGCAGTATGTCGTCGAATTGTCTGGTCTTCCATACTTCTGCGGGAATTTCGGCCAGCCCTGCAGCTTTCCTATTTTTAATTTTTCTGAGAACCGAGTCGAGTTCTTCTTGTGTGAACGGTCCTAGTTTAATGTCTAATTGTTTGCTAATTATTCTGGTGATTGGTTCATGTGTTATTTTCGGTGGGTTTCCTAGTAAGTTTTCGAAGTGCTGTTTCCACAGTTTTATTCTTTCTTGTTGGTTTGCTGCTTTCAGCTTTGCTTTGGCTGTGTTCTTTCTTCTACTCACTTCGTTTATTGTTTGCCAGGCTATCCTAGATTGTCTATCTTCCACCGAGTCTCTAATCTTATCTATCTGATTTTGAATGTATTCCTTCTGTTCCTTTATATATATGCCATATATATATATATATATATATATATATATATATATATATATATATATATATATATATATATATAACTCTATGGGTATCAGAGACCGTTCAGAAGATGTTTATTACCCAGAGGGAATAGACATTCTTGTGGATTTTAAAAGAACAAAGAAATACATTACGAATGTGTAATAGCGTAATGGATTTTGGAAGTGTAGTGTAGAAAAGGAATTATCTTTTATTTTATTTTATCGAAATTTAAAATTTATTTTGATGAGGGGGCCAGTTGTCATAACGGCTGAATAATTTCGATAACAAAGGGAATTATGAAAACAAAGTGTGATATCTCAAAGTTATTGTAATGATAACGGCAACGCCGATTAGCGTTTGATTCGCTGTCCAAATCTTTGGCGAATTGCAGATCATTTCGTGTAATCCCAAGATATCACCAAGTAGCTGAACTTTCAGCAGATTGAAATCGGAATCAACACGGCGTGTTGCAAAAAGTGAAGCCCTGTTTTATATATATATATATATATATATATATATATATATATATAGTTGTTTTATATTTATTTCGTGTCTCATGTTGGATTCTCAAATTTAAATACCACACCCTGACCTCTATTTTTATTCATATCGACGTCTTTGCCGTTGCAAATGATACTAAACAATATTTACCAAGCTACCCCATAAGACAAGCGAAAAAAAGTCAGCCTTTCAAGATAGAAACACATGAATGAATATGGAACGCTTAAAAAGGAATTTTAATAGATAGATAGATAGATAGATAGATAGATAGATCATCTTGGTTTTTTGGATTTTTTATGTGCGTTATGTACTTAGAGAATGATCTATAAGAATGGTGAGCATCGACCCAAATACTATATTAACAGGTACTCATAAAAAGAGACATATATTGACTGCACACAACAGCAAAATTGGAAAAAAAAACTGTCATACATAATAGCAACTATCGCTGTCACTAAACTCCTTTTTTCTCCTTTTTATTATTATATATATATATATATATATATATATATATTGCAGGATTTTTTTTCCATAAATGTAATAGCGGAGTCTATATGGTGTTGTGGCAAATTTGCTTGACTGTGACATCGTAGTAAGCGAGATCGAATTTAAGAGGTGCTTTTATATTTTAAGAAATACCCTTTATAAATACCCTTTATAAATACCCTTTATAAAGTTTTGAAATCAATTCTCTGTCAGGCTCTGGACAAAACTTTACCAATACCGCCATTCTACAAGAATTGCTTCGGTATAAAACACCCTATATAATTTGATCTGTCATTAAATAAGAAACCGAACCAAAATAAATGTAAACACTCGATTGTTTGTAATGGTTTCTTGCAAGAATTTTTTTTTCCAATCTGGCCAATTTTTTTTTTTTTAGGGGGGCGGGAATTCAACATGTTGCGTATTGACTTTTGACAGACCCATCAACCAGAGATTTCTGAGACAAGATTTTCCAGTTGTGTTAACAGGAAGATAACTCACGTGGGTTGACAAGCGGACGCAGATCACCCGAATCCCAACCGGAATGCATAGGCCTTATGAAATTATATTTACACAAGTACCCAAAGACAGAGAAGTCGGTCGGGCAGTCAGGAAGTTTGGAGAGTGGCCTGCGAATAGTCGGCGGTCGCTCGGAGAGGAATGTTCAGTCCCCGTTTGAGAACTTATCAAGAAAGCAAAGACATTAAGCCCCGAATATGGGATCAAAACCAGGGTTAAGAAAGGGCCAAGCCTCAGCTAGTTTGTTTCTACATCATTCGTCTCCCTGTCTCTGTCTCACTCTCACATTTATAGAATGTTAGGCCTTTCGAGAAAAGGAGAGAAACATTGCTACAAATAAAATAGATTACACCAGGCTTGAACAAAGTTCTCCCATTGAATTTCTGGTGGCCGAGAAATTCAAACCATATATGATTTATATGAAGAATATTTGATGCGTTCAGAGAAGTACGTTTAATCAAAGAATATTTATAAATAGGTAACTTATGGGTTTGCAACAACGAACTTAAGTCGATAACACAGCTCCTTAAGATGAAACACACTGACTCTCCGGTAAAGAAAAAGTTTCGTGCGTAAAGATCAGAAAAGAAGGTCATATTATCTCTCTTCAGGGACAAGAAATGACTCATCATTATTGATTTCCGAGAAAAAAGCGAAGCTCTAAATATTGTTCATTCTGCCAACTCCTCTTGCAAAATCAAGCTTTTTATTGAATGACCAACGTATATTTGTGTGTGTGTGTGTGTGTGTGTGTGTGAATCCGTATGGATTCAATACTGGGTGATGATTTCACGTGAGATCGCTGACATTTTATGAATAGAAAATAATTAATTTGTTTAGTTTATTAGTTGACAAAATATCACAATTGATGTCCAACAGAAAAAAAAAATTACTTCAATCGTAGTTTTTAGCTAAAAATATGCACCACTTTGCATTCTTCAAGAATATTGTTACTTCTGCTAATTTTCATTCTTTATAATATTCCCTTGCCTTATTTGTTCAGATTTTTTCTGTTTTTTGTTGATTTTTTTTTTGTTTTTGTTTTTGTTGCTCGTTTTTTTTTTGTTTTTTTTTTTGCGTGTTTTTATCATTTTTATATCGGATGCTTTGTAATATCTCCAAACGAGCAGCAAAAGAAAAAATAGATAATCTCATGAGAGAACATCTGTTCTCTGAGTAATTATTAATCATGTATTAAAAAAAAAACAATGTTATCTGAAGATAAAGAAGATCATAGCAATTATGCTTTGTTCTGTTGAAAATGAAAAGGTCCGGTTATATAAACAAGATTACATCTGTTTTCGAATAGCTAAAAAAATAAGATCTACTTGGACAGGAAAGGTAAGGATAAAACTTCTCGAGTCATTTGGCTTTCACAACTTGTTCTGAAGTTAACCGTTTATGTGACATTTATATAGCTGCTAAGAAGGAAAAACGAGAAGAATGGCGTTCATCCTCATGAGTACATATACCATAAGACATCGGATTCTTCTAAACTAGAACAGGGCTGGCAAATACATCACTCGGGAAAATAGTGTATGTAGATTACAAGCCATTACCCACCAAAAGTTTCTTTTTTACATATTAGCCTCTCCTATATCCTCAATATCTATCCTATCATATACCATCCTTTTCTTTTTTGAAAGTCAGTTCAGCAATCAAAATTGTGTTCAATGTGAGACAAGGTTTGATGAAAACGTAAATCTTAAATAATTTGATCTAAAAGGCTTATGAAGATACAAATTAGAAAATATGGAGGGAGTTGCACTTGAACGATCTTCAGTTTCGTCAAAAAGATTTCGTTTAAGATTTATCAAGGTTACTTTATTAATCGTTTTTGCTTACTGACATTGATTTGTCGAAACGTCTGTCTAGACATCTTCATTGTATCACAGAAATCGCTCTGCTTTAAAACAGATCTTCATTTAGATATCCTGAAAAAAATGTCTTGATATTGATTGAGTGATTAATTCTAATTGTATATCAACCTGCCCAGGGTTATTTCATCTTTAGAGGTTAGGATATCACATTCATTGTGTGCGTCAGTCTTCTCTTCTTGGAAGATTGTTAAATCTACGTACGCATTTACAAACCCTCCAAACGAGCTGGATGCGACACAAGGTCAATTTTTTAAGAGTTTAACATGTTTGAATTTTCTTCTACTTGACCGGTAGTCATATCAAGGTTGAAGAGTCGAGTCTACCCTACACTCCATCCTTGCCGGGAGAAAGAATAATTGGATTCATATCTTACCCAAGGATAATTGCGCAATGTCAAATGCAAACAGCTTTATATAGGATTTTTTTTACTAAGGTTACCGTGCCCATTTTCTTCAACGATTGCTATTACTCAACAAGCACATATTTTTTTATGTCCAATTACTGTTCAACCAAAACTAATATTCATTTGAAGACCTGCTTGGTGCTGGCTATTAGTTGTTACTCTCTAGACTATACAACCTCAATGCAAGTCATTAGAGTAAAATAGTGACCATAAATGTATTCAATCGCAATGATCCGTAATGTTTCATGCAGTGATACAAAGATAGTGAACATATATTACATATGTAAAGTTTACTCAAAACATATAGGAACAAATATATTAAGTATCTTTTAGTACAGAGAGGTTATTTTGACCTGATCACTTTAACAGTAACAGGCAAAAAATTTAAAAAATGGTGGACACCCCTGAACCAAATGGGTTGCAAAAGAAATCAGTGATAATAGTTGTACCTATAGCTGCTTTTTCCATCATGCTATACACAAGCAAAATCCCCGGCTCCTGTAATATTTTCTTTCATAATTTACGACCTCTTCATAAGATCTCCATTTAGCATTATTCATTTTGCACTATGAAAAACTAAATATTTCCTTCAGTTTCTCTTGAATATATCCTCTATATATCCAATAACAAATTTTGTTACCGCTGACCATTGATTACCAAGTTTCGACATTCAACCTATATTTCTTGGCAGTTTAAAAAAACATCAAACTTAATTCCATGTAACCCATTATCAGAATGATAAAGGAGTTCATATTTTTCTTAAGGGTGTCAATTCTAAAAGTGAATATAATACCCTGACTGGAGTTTGAACTCGCTTTCTTCGAGGACGCAGTTCAGCACCTCAGCTATTACGATATGGAAAATCTCTCCACATCTTTTTTATTATTCATGAATTGTTACAGACTGTATTATTAGCTTAATGTATAAATTAGTTAAATCAAAAACACTCAGAATTAGTTCATATAACAGATATCCACAAAACAATGAGTTATGTACTTCATATAAAATGGAATATTCATTTATCAGGATTTTTGCGTTGTTTTGTTTTTACATTGTTTTTATTATTTCTAGCTTGTTTTGATTTTTACGTTGATTTGTGTAAAAAATAATGTTTCAGCATTTATTCTTTTTTTTTTATTATAAAGAATGACATTTATCTAATATTATCTCAAAGATTTATCGGTATATCGAACCACATTGATTAATCTTTAATATATAAATATATGCTCATATTTTTACGTTGAAAATTATGGAATTGTGGTGGAAGAAGACTTCCGATTATACTTTTACATTGGTTGTGTTTCCAGCAGTGAAAGATTGGTTACTTCATTGCAGACAAGTTAACTGAAATCACGCGCACACACACACACACACACACACACACACACACACACACACACACACACACACACACACACATATATATATATATATATATATATATTTATATATATATATATATCAGTAGGATGGTGCTGTAAAATACAGCACCCCTTCCCCAACCAGTGTCCTGGATACGATATTTAACAATCTGATGGTGAAGTTCCAGTGATGATAGAGCTTTGGGGAACACGGAGCACCCCTTCATTGCCATCGCTCCCTGGTACTCTTTGGCCTGGAGTGATAGCACCTGATAGGACCCTATCTATGGGTCAAATAAAACTAAAGTGCGTACTCATGCTAAACTGAATTGTTCGAAAATAACTGTTTTGACATTTTACTATATGTAAACAAAAACTATACTCATACTAAAATAAGTTGTTTGAATGATAACCCTTTGACCAAACTGAATAACTTGCACTAAAACTGTTTTTAACAATTAAACTGCGTATTTATGCTAAACTGAATTGTTTGAAATAGAACTGTTTTGTATAAAATGAATTTGACGTTAAATAACCATAAAAAAGTTTATATGTCATAAAACCAACAAACAAACAAATCTACTTCGATAATTTTCCAAAAATTTCTATGTTTTCAATTTTTCATATCTAATCTTTAAGAATTTCAAGCAGGTCTATTTGACTGACAAATAGGAATCTAACATAAACTCTCAATTTGAGTCAGAGAGAAGCTGTAATTAATGGTAATATAGGCGTTAGCTACGCTAGTCAAAGCTTCAGAACTGCAACCAATCATGCACCGTTCAAACAAGACGGCCTTTTTGAAAGGTCTTATTCGCCAGCAAGTTTCAGTGTTCCATAAACCTCGACGACAGGATGAAACACACAGACATTCACGTCCTATATATATATATATATATATATATATATATATATATATATATATATATATATATATTGAAGAGCGTATTTTTAGACAGCAAGTTATCCATGCAAATTTTATTAAAGACGATGAAACAGTATTTATTATTTTAATTTTTTTTTCAAGATTGGTGGTTATTTTTTAGTGTCGGGATTGTCATAAAACTTCTCCGAATGGTTCACTGTTGGTGAACATGACAAACTTTTAGTCTCGGCCCTTTTACCTTCGCCTATCGCCCGGACAACGCCAAGCGTATTGCTGGTATTAGGTAGGACAATATGTTATTTCGGGAAGTCATTCAATCACAAGAGAACATGGAAAACTGACATTTTCAAACAAGCCAAAAATGAAGACAACAAGAAATGCACATTTTAAAATACAAGTTATTTTATTAGCAACCCAAAAAATAAAGGCATATACACAAGGTAAAATTGCCTTAGCGACAAAAATAGAAATGTTTTTATTCTGAAAATTGGTAAAATTCACCTAGAAATTTTCTTGCTATGATGTGTGAAAAATGTAATTTTTTTTAATGTGTTTTATGTGCGGTAGAGACGGGGTAAGCAAAAAGTAAAACAACATTAAAATGAAAGCTTATCTTACCTCTCTGTCTGTCTGTCTGTCTCCTCTTCTTTTATATTTTCTTTATACATATTTGTCTCTCTTTTTTTTTTCTTCTAGCACCACATTTCAACGACCGTTAATTTTTCTTTCTTTTTTAGTTCTGGTGTCACGTTTCCCCAACCGTTAATTTTTCTTTCTTTTTTTCTAGTGTCGCCTTTCCCTAACTTTCTTTCTTTCTTTCTTTCTTTGTACATCTTCAAATCATTTCTTCTTCGCTGGTTTTTCTCGCTCTCAGTCGACGAACAAAATAGTCATGCGGTTCTTATCCTTTTTTCTGGCAGCCTTTCAATCTCCCCATATGAGCTGGTCTGGGAAAGACAGTTTACTCTTTTCATCACAAGCGCGTCTGCCGGTTTTGGTATATCTTGGCAAACTGACTTGTTTGATTTTCCTCTTTTCAGATTCGACCCTCCCGCTGCCTCGCATCACGTGAACTTGGCCAATCGGCATTCAGCCTTCTAATAGGTCGCTTGTTGCTAGGGGCTGTTTCATATACCTATATTAAAGACATTTGACTCTCAATCGGTCAGTACGCACCTTTGACTCAAATTCAACATTTCAGACTTCTGTTATATATTGAACTTTGACCCGGTCAAACATGCCTTTCCAAAGTGATGCACCGGAAGGAAGTGACACATTTCGATGGCAGTCATGGGAAGAAATCGCATAGGCGGGTTTGGCTGACAATATGCGACAAGGTAAAATCCCATAGTACAGTAATAGACTGATGTACCGGAAGAGAATGACCTGTGGACTGCATGACAGTTATTTCTGCTTGATGACGATCAAAAATGCCATTCCAAGGACAGCAGAATTGACACATCCCGATGGCCAGTTATGGGGAGATATTGACTGGGCGATTGAACTATTATATAACTCGGTGAAGACAGGAAGTCAGTGAGTTTGGAGACCAGACCCGATGTTGACAAGATGCGGTAGAGGAAGCCTGCACCAAGCAGAGTGGGCCCCGGGCCTCCAGTTGAGCAGCCCTGGAGAACGAGAAAGACACAACGCTGATGGCCATAAGAGTGGGGGTCAATATATTGCAGCTCTGTTCGGTCTCCAACTCCCTCTCATAGTAAAACCTTGTGTAACCCTTTCGAACCCTTTCAAATAAAGTGAGAGGTATATTTTTCTAAGAACTGTGTCGCTCGTTTTCATTGCGTCAATATGTATTCTGCATGTATATGTGTATATATGCATATTTATTATGTGGCTATACAACACTTCTCGTCTACTTCTGTTGAGTTTTTACTGGTTTAATAATTTGTAGACTTTTGTTTTGAAGTTGTTGGTTAGAACATTTTCAGCGTTTTGGATTAAAATTTCGGTTAGAAAAAAATTTATTAATAGAGTTTGTGATTTTTAGCTATTGTTTACTATTTTATTTATTTAAAAAATTTTTTTATACATATTGCTTTTAGGATTTGTAGTTGTTTTTATTGTTTATATATATAATTTTTGTCAATCGATGTTCTAAGTACGTAGGCAAATACACCCGACCAAGCCGAAACACTTCTGCATAGTTTGGAACGAGCAGCAGCAAGCATAGGCCTCTATGTTAATGCACACAAAACGGAATATATGTGCTATAACCAAACGGGGGACATCTCCACTCTAGAAGGAACCCCACTTAAACTAGTAGACAAATTCACGTACCTAGGAAGCAGCGTCGAATCAACCGAAAAGGACATCGAAACAAGGTTAACGAAAGCATGGACAGCTATCAATAGGCTATCGATTATATGGAAATCAGACCTAACCGATAAAATGAAACGCAGTTTCTTCCAGGCAGCGGTCACATCGATACTGCTATATGGCTGCACTACATGGACGCTAATAAAACGACTGGAGAAGAAGCTAGACGGCAATTACACAAGAATGCTGCGTGCAATCTTAAACAAGTCCAAGCAGCAACACCCCACAAGACACCAACTGTACGGCCACCTGCCCCCTATCACGAAAACTATTCAAGTTAGACGAACCAGACATGCAGGACACTGCTGGAGAAGCAGGGACGAACTCATAAGAGATGTACTCTTATGGATCCCCACACATGGCCGCGCAAAAGCAGGACGATCAGCTCGAACATACATTCAGCAGCTATGTGAGGATACAGGATGTTGTCCTGAAGACCTACCTAGGGCGATGAACGATAGGGAGGAGTGGCGAGAGAGGGTCAGGGATATCCGTGCTACCAGCGCAATATGATGATGATGATGATGATGATATATGTAATTATTGTATTATCTGTGATATAAAATACTACAATATGTATAACCAACTTACATCTTCCGAAGTAAAGAAGAATCTCAGAAGATATGGGACAATTGCTTTACTGTTTAGATCCTGAGAGTAGAAAAATAACATGAATTCTTGAAAAAATAAAATTGAAAATACTAAACAGCGTTACATCGTCTTTAACAGAACTTGCTTGAATATATATATATATATATATATATATAACTCTCCTCCTAATGATTTCTTTACTTTAAAGAAGTCACCTTCTCACTTTAGGAATTTTTTACCGACGGCAACATATTCTATTTATGAACATTTTAAGTTTTATTCAGGCCGTTTTTCGCTTTCGGAGTCACAAGCGCTTTTTGCAAAAATCCTAGTTAGATTGACTTGACTTAACATTGTATTTTGTATAGGAAGGTGTCAGTGTGTGTCTAGATGCGTGAGTATGTGTGCAAACTAATTAGAATAAAATATAAAAACCATACTACATGTTATGAAAACCATACGCAACCATTTCACTACGACGTAACACCATTTTTAACATAGTACTGCTGTTTTAAATTCGGATTTTTCTTTCTCTTAAATCTAAGCAAGGCTGAAGAGCTCTCCATGCTCTACTATGAAATCATATATTTCTGAGAGAAGAAATTCTTTTATACATTTTCCTAGTGACGTTAGTACGAAGTGAACAGAAAAGAACATTGTCCAGAATTTGATCTCGGCTAAATGTGTCTTTTTTCTTATGACGTGCGCTTTATAAAAAGTAGTAACGATAATGTATAAGATGTTTTTGTATTCAGCTTTTGTTTTTAATAAAATATGTTAGAAAATCGATATGTTAAGTTTCGTTAATTCGCCACTTCTTAAACTGAATACTTTAATGTTCTATAAAATCAAAATAAAGATATATAGCCATTAATCAGCCAATAACCATGTAAATTTACGATTGAATTTTTCTATAATTGATGTCAAGTAGAATTCCCAAGATTTAATCACGTCAACAGCTGTTTTTTTCGTATGGGAAACAAGCTGAGTTGAAGGTGAAGTTTTAAAAAGTCCATTCCAGTTGTCAAATATATTTCAGCCCAGCAGCAAGTTCTGGAAAGAAAGCTTAATACATAACAACGCCTCAGCTTAGCATAAGGTTTTGTAAGAACATGTTATTAAGAAAAAAGTTACAATTTCTTCCCACATACACACATACACTTAGACATAAAAACACACACACTTTTATGTTCAGATGTGTCTGTTAGAAATTATGTGTGTGCAAATAGCAAGCTCTTCTCGTAAAAATAGTTCAAGTGTATTTTTTGATACTTGTAGCCTTCTAAAATCACCAAAATGTTATATATATATATATATATATATATATATATATATATATATATATACACACGCCAATAGCGTAAAGCAAAGCTCTTCGAAAGAATTGAGCACTCTGGTAGCCGATAGGGTATGAAAAAACTGTAAACAAAGGCTGCTGCTGCTGTTTCTAAAAATAAAAATACCTTAAAATTCCCGTAGCCAACGTGGTCCGCTTGGGAATAAAGTTGAACGTAATGTTGGACGGGTTTCGATCCCGGCTTCGAGCGTCCTGCGTGTTTAGCCACACTGAAGAGTTCTGATAGAACGAAACAGTCTGTCTGTGGATGATTATATATATATATATATATATATATATATATATATATATATATATATATATATATATATATGTGTGTGTGTGTGTGTGTGTGTGTGTGTGTGTGTGTGTGTGTGTGTGTGTGTGTGTAAGAAAGTAATTAAAGCTGGCGACTGTAGTTGAGGGCGACCCCAAATTTCCGTTTTCAATAGCTACTACACCGAGGTTTAGGGAAAGGCTCTACTTAATTCCTTGTATATATATATATATATATATATATATATATATATATATATATATATATAATGTTAACATTTCTTTAGTTAATAACATTTTTGTTATCAAATTAAATATCTTCACTTAACAGAAGCATATGATATCAAAATATAAGTACAAATATTTTTCGTCCTTATTTCTTCCGAGTAAGTCAGTGTGTTCAAGCGTCCGTATTATATGTGTGTCTGTATATTTATTCATATATACTCAGAGATATCTATATTTTCATATCCGTTTGTATCTATTTATTTTGCCAAACCAAAAGCTGAAGAATTCTATATTCCCTATTACGACCACATAGGATTTATATCTTTACCAACGTTTATTAGCATGAAGTGAAATAAGGTTTGATACCGTTTCTTCCAGTTAGTTTCTCTAAGATTATTGGGGGGGGGCAAATAATTCGTTATTTGTTTTAATTTGGTCTGGTTTGGTTTAGTTTTATGGCATATCAAGCAGGTTATTTAGTGCCAAATCCATTTTTATACAAATAAACAGTTCCATTTCAAACATTTCAGTTGAATATAAGTATAGATTTTGTTTAAACAGAGTTAAATGTCAAAACACTTCGATTTCAAACATTTCAATTTAGCATAGATACAGAGTTTCAATGTCAAAAAGTTTCATTTAAAACAATTCAGTTTATAATATTTACACAGTTTCAATGTCAAAAACAGTTCTATTTCAAGCAATTTTGTTTAGCATAAGTATAGTTTAGTTCTATTTGACCCAAAGATAGAAACATAGCAGGTACTACCACTACAGGCTAGATAGGACCAGGGAGCGATCGCAATAAAGGGCCACTTTTCATTCCCAAAATTTCCAGCATTACGGCAACGTCACCATCAGATTGTTCAGTGTTATATCTAGCAAACCACTCCACAGAGAACCGGCCGATTGAGCAATATTTGGTTGACCTAACCTTGTAAAGTCTTCATTATACGAATGTATGACAATGTCTAGATGAGTATCGTAGTGAATAAATTTTGGTAAAACATACCCAACCATTTCACCAAAATTTCCAACAATATCATTCTTTGACATATATATATATATATATATATATATATATATATATATATATATATTTATATATATATATATATATATATATATATCATCACTCTTAGATGATTAAATTCTTACTACTTTTCATGAAAATTTTCTTCTATACAAAATATAACAGAATTATATTATTTGTTGTGGGAAAGGAAAGTAGGGAATTTATTCAGATATCCTCCTGTTTGCCGGAACCAAAGCTCTCTACGCAAAAATAGGAATATGCACTTGTCAAAAAACAAAAAGACCCCTATATATATATATATATATATATATATATATATATATATATATATATAATAAATTTTCTTTCTCACACTCTACCTCTCTCCCCCTCACTTGTTCTTTCTCTTTGTCACGGTATATATATATATATATATATATATAATATATGCAATCTTAAACAATTCCTGGCAGCAACACCCCACAAGACACCAACTGTACGGCCACCTGCCCCCTATCACGAAAACTATTCAAGTTAGACGAACCAGACATGCAGGACACTGCTGGAGAAGCAGGGACGAACTCATAAGAGATGTACTCTTATGGACCCCCACACATGGCGGTGGAAAAGCAGGACGACCAGCTCGAACATACATTCAGCAGCTATGTGAGGATACGGGATATTGTCCTGAAGACCTACCTAGGGCGATGAACGATAAGGAGGAGTGGCGAGAGAGGGTCAGGGATATCCGTGCTACCAGCGTGACATGATGATGACGATGATATATATATATATATATATATATGTGTGTGTGTGTGTGTGTGTGTGTGTGTGTGTGTGTGTGTGTGTGTGTGTGTGTGTGTGTGTGCGAACTCTGATCCAGTATTTACAATATTGTTATCTTCAATTGAGAGGGCGTCTATTCATATGTTTGTAAATTTATAAAGTTTTGACACTTGCATGTACACATATACGTAAGTAAGTCTGGGTGTGTATGTGTATATATGTAAACCAATTTTAATTATACATGATAATAATACGCAGTGTTTTTCTGTAATACTAAACTTCATTGGTTCTATATATATCATTTGATGTCCGTCCCTGAACCTTTTCTAAGTAGTTTAATTATTCTTTATTTCTTCTTTTTCACTTTCCTTTTCTAAAGAAGGCAGTTCGCCCTAAATGCCATTATTCTATCCTGAAGATGTTATGAATCGCAGTTATGATTATTTTATAATTGACAAGACTATAAACACAATTGCGGCCTTTGAACACTTCAAATTTTGTCCAAAGAAAAGTTTTCATAATTGAAATATAGGAACATCGAGATTTTTTTATTATGTTTCCTTCAGAAACCCTAAGAAAAATAGTTGTATTTGCTGTTGATTAACATTCTACTTTCATTTCGATTCTAGAGAAAACTTTTTCGTTTTACGCTCTCTTCTGTCTACGGCACAGTGAAATAAACAATTATAAAATGAATAATGATTAATATAATTCAAAAACTTTACTTTGAAGTTTCAGAAGAACGGTGATTTATTGGGTTGCCGGATAGTCTATTTCACGAATTTTCTGTGGGCCTTTGTTCGTATGTAATTGTGTTTTTATCATTGTGTACATGTACGCTGTCTTGAATGCGAGCTTAATGTAAAAGTGTATTAGAAAATAGAAATTAATACAAGGAACCTGTTTTAAAGATTTCCTTATTAACTACAAGAGTTAGATTTGCCTAAACATCAGTCAAAAATAACGAAAAATTTTTGTCCGCTGATTGACATAGATGCTCTCCCTCTCTCTCTCTCTCTCTCTCCGTCTGAGTGTGTTTAAGTGGGTGTATTCTTATTCATGGGTATACAGACACACACACACACGATCACTTCTTCCGTCCTGACGTTGTTTCATGAGCAATCGCTTTTAACTCACGTATAAACACACTGACAGACACACATGTATAAGTCTATGTCAGTGTAGTGATATATATATATATATATATATATATATATATATATATATATATATATATATATATATATATATAATTCTCTATGTATATATGTAAGTAATTATGTATGAATGTATGGATGGATGGATGCTGGAAATATATTCGATCAAGAAGATTTAAACATTATTCATGGGTATACATACACACACATAAACATGATCACTTCTCTCGCCATGACGTTTTTTTTATGAGCAAACACTTTTAACCCAGGTATACACATAGACACGCACACGTGTGTAAGTCTGTGTCAGTGTACATATATATATATATATATATATATATATATATATATATATATATATATATATATATATTGGAATGGTCAGGTGTGTATGTATTTATGTATTTTTGTGTCTATCATTCTATGAATGTATGTTTATATGTAAGTATTTATGTATGTGTGTATGTATGTATGTAAGTATGGGTGGATGGATGCTGGAAATATATTCGATCAAGAAGATTTAGCTTGAATAAAAGCAGATTGAAGACGTATTCATCATGTATTTTATCAATATGTCTCTTATAGTCTTCCATTATTTCCCACATCCTTAATTGACTTTGAGATAATATTTCTATTATTTTTAGACCATATTGTCAATCAAAATATTCGTGACCTGTTATTTTGAGATCGAATTTATAGAGTACCAATATAGACTAGAGGCTGTCCAAAAATAAGGCATACTATTTGTTTACACGGCACTTTAAGAGTTACAGAGCGCTAAATAATGCGCTTCGTCGAATTTAGAACTGTAGGACGTTATATCTCCAACTTAGTCACTATCGTTTGTTATGTAATTTTACAAGCGATGAACAAGAATCAGTTTATTGCGGTTCTCAGAGAATCTGAAGTAGTTTTAATTCTGAAACTTTATTTGAGAAATTCCACCAAACTTGTATATCTCGATCAAACGCTAAATATATTCAGTTGTTTTTTACCCAGCTGTTTAGGCTAAATATTTGCTGACTATGTCTCTTGAAGAAGGGTAAGATTTTCTATCATAAAGTTGGGTGCTGCGAGTATGACACAGAACTGTATTTGATAGTGAGGCTCCGGAGATGTAGGGAGTGTGAAGTACCTTTTCATTGCTATTACTTCAAGCTTCTCTCTGACCTGGAGATAGAGAACTTGTTTCTGCCCCATCGTTCGGGTAAAGAGATGTCTGAAAAATACACGTATTCGATAGGACAGAATGTAAACAAAGAGAAACCTCTAAAGAAAAATATAAATATGAACGTATAATGAACGTTATTCCCTAACTTCTTAGCTTAAAATAACCCTCGTCACTTTGACATGTTAAAATCAATCGATCAATCTGCCTATTACTTTCGTATCTTAATGCATTTAAAATGTGTACTGGGTAAATTGTATTAGGAATTATGATAAACGCATTCATATATATTAGAAACGAAAATCTCAGAGTTTTCTGCAACCTTCGTGAGTATTCTGAGTCACCAATATACGTGCATATGTCAACTCATTATATTATAATATTAATGAAGAGAATTAGATTTGATGCTTATCTTGAAAGCTGGACCACTGCAAACCTTATGCTACTTGATTAAAATACTTTGTAAATAAGATTCTTCTGTTGCTCAATTCTTGCAACTTAAACTGAACCACCTGCTCATTACAGCACGCTGTTTCGTTTGAATGATCGATGGCAGTGCTGACGGCTTGATTGCAGAAACGCACACTGATTCATTCATAGATTAGAAAAGGTGGTCAGTATGATATATTATCTGTCAATATAGAGACGCATAAACCTCATACACTCGCACCATCGAATGCACTCGGGCTTGCACACACGTTTTTAATGTTTTATTAAATATTAGCATGCGATATACGAGTTTAAGCTATATATCATCATCATCATCATCATCTGAGAGTACAGATATTCTTGACTCGCTCCATCCGACCGCATCAACCATCGCTCTTGAGAGGTCTACTAAAGGACATCCAGTTTCTACACAGAGCAAATGAATATAGGACATTACTCGGCAACAAACACGGGCGCATCCACACGTAGGAACTGATTAGTGGAACTCACTAATCAGTTTTTCCTTACTAGTCAAGCAGTGCTCAGCATGTCTTGCTGTTCGTCTTACTTGGATTCTTTGAGAAATGGGAGGCAAGTGGTCGAGCATCTGATGTTTTGTGAAGTGGTGCTTCCAGGATTTGTCCAAAACAGCACGTGACATGCTTTTGTAATTACAATCTAGCTTTTACTCCATTTTTTGTTGAATTCTCGGAGATAATGCCATACAATAGAACTGATATGGCTACGGCTAGGAATGGAATAATACAGAATATATACAAACCGACAGAAAAAAAGTATATATATATATATATATTGGTCGTGGTAATTTAATTTATCATATATAATTCCTCTGTTAAAAAATATATACCTACTTATTGCCCCTGAAGTTAGGATCACGCGGATGTGCATCACCAGTTTGAGAAGACGTGACCTTGGAGGTGACTGCATCCTCTGACGAGTACTAATGTAACCAAGTGATACCAGTTAAAGTGGTCATGCGTTAACCATTACTTGTTGATTTGGCAGCGCTAGTGTGCAGTGTGAACCAGTAGCTTAGTGATAAAACTGAAGCTCTGCCTTCAGTGGTCACTCGTTCAAACTTCCGTGGGGGAGATCACGGTAAGCACTGCTGATCATACCTAATAAGGTTGAAACGGCTGTCCACGTGTTCCGTATGTCGCACACAGTCCTCGTCAGATTTTATGGCCATGGTAATTCAATTTATTATATATATATATATATATATATATCTTCAAGAAAAAAACAAAATTCGGTACTATTAGTATTTTAAATTTATTTCCATCCTGCTAAGAGCATTGTATGAATCAATAACTCAAAAGAAAAAAATTAACAGGACTTCTTTCGATTCAACATGTGAAAAATCAAAATTCAGTCTCATATATATATGCCTCTGTATGTGTATGGGTGTATTGTTTATATGAAAATGGTCGTGTCATAACACTTAATGTCGTAGGAAATGGACTTGATAATTCAACTTCAAATCCTAAATAAACCAGTTGCGTTCCACTGATGCGTAGTTACAATTGTGGTAAATATAAGAATACTTCTCTTCACCCTAAACTCATGGGTAAAATATAGGGTTATTTAGCTTTGATACGGCAGCTGGTGTAGCAGAAAAAATGCTATGTATTTAAACTAACCGGACTTGACTTAAACATTGACATTTTGTCGCATCTTTCTCCTTTTGGAGAGGTTACATAGATACAAATTATTCAGCAACCGACACGCGTACATATGTGTACGTATGTATCTATTTGGGCTTCCAAATTAACCTGAGCTTAGATGTACTATTAGAACAAAAGATTTGGTGCACACAGAGAGTAACAGTAGTTATAATGGCATAACATGCTATTATAAAACGAATCAAATAACCAAGAAAGAAAATAAAATCCTACCCAAAATTCAAATGAATTTGACCAAGAAAAGTCAAGCTTATAGTTTCCACCCTGTCTTTCTGGGACTTCACGTTGGCAATGTACAAGATGGTCAATAGAAAAGTTATTTTTAGGTGAGCTGCAAAATTTTGTTTTAAATACGTTTCAAGATTAGTTCAATCTTGCCAAACACTTCCCTCAGGTGTGTGTTAAGAATGTTTGTGATATGGTGTTTGATAGTGCATATTTCTATATAAGGTGTCAGAACGAGGCTAAATATCATGTTAGACGCTCTAAGGTTTTGGATTCTGAGTTGTGATACTGTCCCCAACGATACGTCGATGCTTGGCATGGAGAAACGATGTGTTGATAATTGAGATGATCTTCTAGTATAGTGGCTGAGAGAAACCTCAATAACTAATCTTACCTCAAGTATTGGTTATCTTCTTCTTTCAATTACTGAATCCATGAGAATATGTGGAAATGAATTGCTAGCACAATGTTAGAATTCATTTGCAGTTCATTGTTTATTCCTGTAGGAACCAGAATTTTTAGTATCTTTGAGTGGTTAATTCTTATCAATTAATGCTACAAATTCTCTAGCTTTCTAATCGAAATCACTATGTTTCTTTTATCAGGGTTCTTAAAACAGCAACATGATCTCGTCTATTTGAGTGGTACACTTGACCCGTTCACGAAACCATTCAATAACATTTGCTGAATTTCTCAGACTCCCTCGGTCGATTCTGATTATTTCGTCCACTGCTGTTTTTCAGTAACTCACTGGAGTCTCACGTGGCATGATTGTCATTGTCATGGTAAAAGGGTTCGGTGACCAGAGATCAAATCCTCGATGCAGATGTTTGCTTTCGATGTAGTATTTATAATTGAGAAAGGCATGAGTCACTTTTTTCACTTCTCATCTGTGGGCATATAGTAGGATAGATTGGATTCTTTTGGTTTGTTGTTTGAATTCTTGCTATCGTTCAAGTATATAGATCGGGGAGAAAGAAAACTCTGAATTCAACAAACAACCGATACTCCACTTAAACATCGACCGAGTTCTGACTGGAGTAAATAAATCCAATCATCTTATTTTCATTCAAGATTGAAATAAAGATTCTTCTCAACTTCCAAGTATTCTTTCGGTGCATTAACAAAATCGTTGCTTAATTTGTCCCACCATAAGGAGTCAGAACCACAAATACTAAACACGTTTCAAATCTGTTCTCTTCCACAAAAAGCTAACCAATGAGCTTCTTTCCGAATTCAACTAGGTAGCAGGAGAAACTTTAAATCGGAATACATACATGCATACATAGAAACAGTTCAGGAATAAAGCGCTAATTGATTAGCGATTACCGTTGTAAGAAAGAGATAGAGTGACAGGAATTCACATTCTGAACAATATTGCTTGCATTTCAGAGTGAGTTTGGAAAGGTAAAAAACAACTATTTTTCAGCTATAGATAAACCGTAGTACACACTGTGCTTTTTGAGTTTGATGTTACAAGAGGCCCAGGTGAAGGAAACTGCTGAATTCAAAGCAATTGTTCTCCACTTAGAATTTACGTTATATGGCGTCCAGCTTGTATCGGAGGAATATGGTAAATGCACACACACACACACACACACACACACATACACACACACACATATATGTATATATATAGTGAGAGAGAGGGGAGAGAGAGAGAGCGCGAGAGAGAGATTGATGAAAAGATAAAATGTAAACATTCTAACCTACGCCCCTTCAGTTGGGGATGTAGAATACGCTGACTGCACCTCTGTAGAGGGGTTTAACCTCCCTCAATGAGGCCACCTGCTGGCCGTGAGTGGTTATCCGTTAGGCGCTAGGACGCATCCCTGGTAGTTGAGCAGTCATTGATCCGGTGACAGAGAGGTAAATGGCTTGCAACACCCCACTTTGGCTCTTAATTTGTCTGACGGGCGATCGGTTAAGTCCGATCCGATCAATCGGCTAGTCATGTCAAGCCCTAGCACCTATATATTTTATCCCGACCGTATTTTTAAATTTGCACTTGCACTAACCCTTATCTGTTTGTTGCTAGAATGTAGTGGCTGAGGGCCAATTACGTTGAGAATAGGAATTTGACCATTGTCGAAAACTTGAAATTGGCAACGGCTCGGAACCCTACCCTCAACCCGAGTATACTGGTCACGTATCCCTGTCTCAATCAATGCGTATGGGTTACCCCCTGGGTTTATTCCCAACTCATGTTGGACTCCGTGGTGGGTGGCGGAGCACAAGGCCAGTTAAAAATATGCAGCATATAAGGCGTCTTCAAACAAAAAATCTAAACGAAACCTCTCAGAATAAGAATCAGAGAATGAGGCGGCAGACTTCCCCAGATTCATTGTTATTGAATCTCTTGAGGAGGTCTGCTGAGCCGAATTCTTGACTTTCCTCAAAGAAAAAGTAATATCTACAAGAGCTAGTCCGAAAACTGTTAAGAAAACAAGGAATGGCAACTTGCTAGTCGAGTTGGATAGCCGGAGATATTAGAAATAAAAATCTTTCATACGACGAAACGCAGAGCCTACCTGCATGAGAAACTAAACACGTCCAAGGGAGTTATCAGGAGTAGAGAGTTGACATTAGCTACAGAAGATGAGATAACATCAGCCCTGGGAAAATAGGGAGTTACAAATATAAGAAGGATCTCCATCAAAAAAGGCGAACCACGAATTCAGACCAACAGTTACATCCTAACATTTAATAACCGCCGTACTCCCAACGAGGTGAAGATCGGCTATAGTCTTGAGAGAGTTGAGCAGTACGTCCCAGCTCCCCTGATGTGCTTCGAATGCCAAAAATATGGACACCACAGGGAGGCCCATAGAAGACGACAGACATGTGCTAAATGTGGTGAAAAGGACCCGGACCATGTGGAGGAAGATTGCATGAAAGAAATCACGTGCAAACTGCCGACAAGATCATCCGGCTTACGCAAGATCTTGCGCTGTTTACCAAAAAGATAAAGAAATAACTGAGGTGAAACATAAGAGGAAGGTTTCCTTCCTGGATGTGAGAAAAATTGTAGGGAGCTATATGGGAGAGAACAGTTTCTCCTTTGCACGGAGGGCGGGTAGAACCAATGACGACAACAAATATAGAACACTCGCGGAGAAATTGATCAAGTTGGAAGCCAATGATTGGCTAAAGTTTCAGGAGCACCTGAAAAACTACATTCAGTCGAATTTTACCAAGCACCAGCTAAACAACAAGTTGGGAATGGGGAGAAATTCAATGATGTAGTCCAAACAAAAAACACACGTAAGATCAATCACTCCAACAAGAATTACTTCTAAAAGTGCAAAATCTCCATCAAAACAGCCGTTTCATAAATCACCAATCCATCCACCAAAAAGCATTAAAGATTGACTAAAAAACTTGTCTCCCATAAGACCTGAACAACTGGAACAAAAATAACCACTCCCCATTAGCCAAACTGCGAAAATAACGATGAACACCAAAGTGAATAAGGAAAGATCAGGAAGTACATTCAAAATACCGTCAACAACAAAGTCGCCTATTACAGCCAAACCATCCAAAGCTCAACAACCAACCAAACCCATACAAAGGACGTAAAGTATAGAAGGTATGGATAGCAACACAGACCACGTAGTCATCATCATCATATCGCGCTGGTAGCACGGATATCCCTGACCCTCTCTCGCCACTCCTCCCTATCGCTCATCGCCCTAGGTAGGTCTTCAGGACAACATCCTGTATCCTCACATAGCTGCTGGATGTACGTTCGAGCTGGTCGTCCTGCTTTTGCGCGGCCATGTGTGGGGATCCATAAGAGTACATCTCTTATGGGTTCATCTCTGCTTCTCCAGCAGTGTCCTGCATGTCTGGTTCGTCTAACTTGAAGAGTTTTCGTGATAGGGGGCAGGTGGTCGTACAGTTGGTGTCTTGTGGGGTGTTGCCGCCAGGACTTGTTCAGGATTGCACGCAGCATTCTTGTGTAATTGCCATCTAGCTTCTTCTCCAGTCGTTTTGTTAGCGTCCATGTATTGCAGCCATATAGCAGTATCGATGTGACCGCTGCCTGGAAGAAACTGCGTTTCATTTTGTCGGTTCTTGAAGAAATAATCAAAAACTACACTTTTGTGCAAAAAGATAAGGCCACCACGAAAAAATGCAGAAATTTGGATTGATCCACATTTTTCTTTAAAAAATTTATATTTTTATAAATGTATTTAGTAATAGAATTATCTACTAAAAACTTTTTGAAAAATTTATTTCTTTGATTATTATTTCAGAAAATATTAAAATTAGCATGTTGCAAAAAGTTAAGGCCATCCATGAATTTATTAAATAAAACAAATTAACTCACAGATTTTTATGTTAAGATAAATTTTTACATAAAAATTAGCAATAAAAATTAAAAATAAATCATGGGACGTGGCAATTCTCTTACAGATCATGAGAAATGAATGATCGATGCTTTTGAAAAAGATGGGCATTCTCAATGAGAAATCGCCAAAAAATCCACAGATCAAGGTATGAAATGAATAATTACATAAAAAATAAGAACAAAAAAACCCAAAGATTCCAGGTAGGCTAGAAAAACTCAGTCCAAGGAATAAATGGGCCATTATCAGAGATGTTAGAAAATCCGGAAAATCCGTTTCTCAAATTCAACTTCCTAGGGACATTAATGTTTCAAGTTGGACCATATGGAGATCATAAGAAATATGTCCTAATGTTGAATATTCAAATGGACAAAAACCTCGTTCATGGAAGGAACATCACATAAAGGCAAGATTTAGCTGGGCCAAAAAGTAGGTCTCGTTCGGGGAAAAAAGAAGTGATGTATTTACAGACGAGAAAAATGGAATTTAGATGGCCCCGGTGGGTTCCATTGCTATTGGCACGACCTAAGGAAAGAAAAAAGATTTTTAAAAAACGCCAAAGTGGAAGTGGCTCTGTAATGACATGGAGGGCATTTTGGTCTAATGGAATATTCAAATTAGTTCTTGTAAGCGGTAACATGGACTCAAAACAATACACTGACATGCTCACCGAACATTTTTGGAAGATTTCTTTCGTATAGCAGGAAATGGGGCTATTTTCCAACAAGACAATGCCTCAATTCATGTGCCAAGGCATTCAAAAGCGTTTTTTAGTGTCAAAATTGTTGTGCTAAGGGACTGGCCCGCATCAAGTCCAGATCTTAACCCCGTCGAGAACCTCTGGGATATAGTTGTCCGACAAGTTTACGGTCAGGGTAAACAATATGATTCAAAGATGTCCTTGACTGGTGCAATTATGAAATCATGGTCTGAAATAGATAATCAAACTGTCAAAAGTCTGACAGAGTCGACGAAAAAACGTTGCATAGAAGTGATTGCAGCGAAAGGAGGGAAAACAAAATTTTAAATGTTATTTGCGATTTTATTTTAGTGGCCTTATCTTTTTGCAAAATGCTTATTTTATTATTTAATGGTAAAATTATCAAATAAATTAATTTTTCAAAAAATTAATAGATAAATTTATTTGCCAAATTTAAGAATAAAAATATGATTTTTTGAAATAAAAAGTTGATTAATCCAAATTTCTGCGTTTTTTCATGGTAGCCTTATCTTTTTGCACCAATACTTGAAACCACTTATCAGTCAGCAAACTTATAAGCTCAATCCCTTTTTTAAATTGTCAATCTCTTACATATCATACATATCTATTTAAATGTGTGCAAACAAATGACTGATGTTAAATTCTTATTGTTACATAGCAACTCTTGTTATAATTTAACTGTGTGCAAACAAATGAGGAAAAGTAAATAGAATGATTTATACTGCCAGCATACTCATACCAAACTGAATTGTTTGAATTAGAACTGTTTGACGAAATAGAATAGCTTGAAATGGAAATGTTTTGGAAAATTAAACCGTACTTACATTTAAACTGCGTGCTTATGCTAAACTGAATTGTTTGAAATGGAACTGTTTTTGACATTAAAACTGTACTAACACTAAATAAAATTATTATATATCGAACTCTTTCGACATTTAACTGCGTGTAAAAAAATTAGCTGAATTAGAACTCTTTGAATAAACTGAAAAGTTTGAAATAGG
Source organism: Sepioteuthis lessoniana (assembly GCA_963585895.1). Lineage (NCBI taxonomy): Eukaryota > Metazoa > Mollusca > Cephalopoda > Myopsida > Loliginidae > Sepioteuthis > Sepioteuthis lessoniana. Next base: position 102,482,668 of record OY757905.1, on the reverse strand, counting down.
AATGTTTTGACAATTAAACTGTGTACTTATGCTAGACCAAATTATTTGAAATAGAACTGAATATCTGAATAAAAATGGATTTGGCTTTAAATAAACTACAAACGTTGATATGCCATAAAACCCAAACAACCAACCAACCTTCAATTCAAACCAATACTGTTATTTACACGTTTTCACGATCTTTAGGTGATAATGAAACTTTCACACTAATCAAATACTAGCTCATTACTGAGGTGTAGTCGTGAATTTCTGGGTCGTAAGTTTTTTCATGTTTCACATATTTTACAACTCATTTTGATACTTTTTCTGCTTTATGTGATTTGAGCACTATAAAGATTATATTCATTAAATATGGATCTAAACTTCTGGTGAAGGAATTGTCAATTGTCGGCCGCCGCTCACATAATGCAAAGCTCTTCGTATGAATTGAGAACTCTGGTAGCCGATAGGGTATAAAAATGTAAACAAACGGACGCTGCGGCTGTTGCTGCATAAATACCTTAAAAATTCCCTTAGCCAAAGTAGTCCGCTTGTTGGCCGAGTGGTCTGAGACTTAGTCTAACGTAAAGTTGGATGGGTTTTGATCCCGGCTTCGAGCGTCTTGCCCCACTGAAGAGTTCTGATAGAACGAAACAATCTGTCTGAGGATGACTTTATATATATATATATATATATAAAGAGACAGCCAGAGAGATAAGAAGGATATATAATGAAAGGCATTTATTTTTTATATAATGAATCTTTTACTATTTATACTTTTCGTATTTACTTCAGGTCCATCGAGCAATTGTAATACAGGGAATAACATGATTTAATTGAAATGAATTCAAGGCAGAGGCATATAAGAGATATGATGAATTCGAAAAAGACAAGTTTTCATTATTTCTTCATTATCCTGAAAACGGGAAATTAGCAATTGTGATTACAAGGGAGGAGGAGGAGGAGGAAGAATGAATAGATAAAATGAATTTCTAAAATAAAAAAAAAATTCGATACTGCTTCATGTGCCTAAGAACGTGAAACAGGCTGATGCGAATAATATGTGCATTATATGTTAAAGTATCAATACAAATAGATCTATCAAGGGTATTGAGCACGCTTATAGAAAAGGCTACCTTACTGGTAAAGCTGTTCTCTTTATTTCCAGTGTATCATAATCATGGCATGGCTTTTTGAATAAAGGTTCTATAGGTGATGGTCCATTTTTGCTGTTGGTCTGATAAGGTCAATGCACAACGGATAAGCGTAATTGCAATGACTACTACTGAAAGTCTAGTCAGGGTTTGATGATATAATTTATGTACTTCTTCTTATACTTTGTGTGTGTGTGTGTGTGTGTGTGTGTGGATTTTAGGGTATTTTCAAAGAAGAAGACAATTGTAGATGCAACAGGCATCAAAGGATTTTTTCATGCATTTACTGCATCGTTTCATTGGTACACATGGCTACTGGTTTGATTTGGTTTCTTTCTTCAATGGCAGATAAAACATGTGGACTTATTTAATGCCAAAGCCCCCCACCTGGTATACGATAAACAGTGATACTATTTTACCATAGCTGGTGGGAAAACAGAGTTCATTCATTTCTCAAGGTTAATTGCCCGAAAAAAAAACATAATTGCGCAACTACGTATAATTCGAACTCTCTTACACTGTGGCCGTAGTTTTGCCATTTCGTCATATTGCCAGAGGGACTCCCTGATGGCCAATCTAATCTTCGCTAGGCATTGTTTCCTTTTTTCTAGAGATGTGTCCTACGCAGCATGATTGTGAGTTCAGTACAATGAACTCAAGGTTTTCAATACTGGTGACAAAGTCACTACTGTGGATGTTGCGGATGGTGTGCAGACAGTGCTTGTGTAATTATATATATATATATATATATATATATATATATATATACACGAGGATCATTAAATAAGTTTCCTGTCTTTTTTCGTATGGGCACTTTTATTGATAGTAAACACATGAAACTCTAGTCCTCTTCGAAGTACTCTCCTCTGGTTGCAATGCACTTGTTGTACCTTTCAAACAACTACTGGAAGGCTCCAAGTGTTGTATACTCACATAATAAATATGCTTATATACACATGTACATGTCCATGCAGGATACATACTGACGCAATAAATTAATCAGACGCAGTAATGAACGACGCAGGAAGACTTCTTGACAAATATATTTACCTCTCACTTTACTTGTAAGGTTCGAAAAAGGTTGTGTGGGATTTTACTGTGAGAGGGAGCTGGAGATCGAACATAACTGAAATATTTTGACCCCACTGTTATGACCGTCACGTTGTGTCTTTCTTGTTCTCTTGATGCTCAACCGGAGGCCTAGGGACTCACTCTGCTGTGTGATGGCTTTCTTTATTGCATCTTAGCGTGTTCTCTGGACCCTAAACTCCTTCGGGGGTATCCGAGGGCCCCCTCGGTCGGCTGTGACTTTCCCTACCACATCTCGTCTCTAGCTGTCTGGAACTCTACTGGCAACTCCACTGGCCCCTGTCACTGCCAACTCCCACTGGCTCGTCGAACTCAACTGAGTTATATAATCGTTCGACGCCTACTCGATCTTTGAAATCGAATGTTTAATCCTCATCAAGCGGAAATAACTGTCATGCAGTTCAGAGGTCACTCTCTTCCGGTGCATCACTCTGTAGTGTACCATGGGAATTTTTTTTAGCTCGCCCAATTTCATCAGCCAATTTCCGCCCACGCAATTTCCTCTCATAACTGCCATTAGAATGTGTCACTTCCTTCCGGTGCATCACCTTGAATGGCATTTTTGGCCGGGCCAAAAGGTCAAAACATAACACAAGGAAGTCCTCTTGTGTGAGAGTGTCAATGACCTTCATCACAGCCTCTTTCATCTCCTCAATTGTCTGATAACGACTATCTCTGAGCATATGGAATAACCAAAAGTCACAGGGGGCAAGGTCTGGATTATAGGGAGGCTGAGGAACTGTCTTGATGCCCATCTTGGTCAAATAGTCTGTGACAAGGATGGAGTTGTGGACTGGAGTTGTGTCCTGGTGGAAATGCCACTGACACAATTTGAAGAGTGCTGGCCTCTTCCGACGGAATCTCTTCCTGAACTCCCTTAAAACCTTAAAATAGTAACCCTAACACAAACCCTAACCTTTTGGCCTATCAAACCATGTGTATTGACTTCCTTGCTCCTTCCACACCTCTCATCATCCCTTACAGGCTCCCTATTCTCCTTGAATCTCTTATGCCACTCTAAAACTGATGCTCGATTCATGCAAGATGCTACAAAAGCAGTCTGAAGCATTCAATAAATATCTGTGGCATTTTTTCCATGTTTAAAACAGAATTTTATGGGATATCTTTCTTCTAAAGTGTCTAATTGCATTTTTGAAATTCACCAGCTGTGACAATCAAGCTTTAGTAGGGTGTATTCCAATTGCTGCTGGACTGCGGAATCTATATATATATATATATATATATACAAAGTCCTTTCAAAATATGATCTTTTACTCTGAAAGAAGAGCTATTGCTGAAAAATTTTGTTATGGTAACAAACTCCCTCTTTTTATAAAACTAGAAAAAATAATTTAGATTTCTGTTTTCATTTCTGTGCAATTGAGACCCATACGAATGCGAGATGTGTGCGTCTAATGTAATATCTGGCTGAGGGTTAGAACGTTGTGAGAATCCTCGAGTATATATATATATATATATATATATGTGTGTGTGTGTGTGTGTGTGTGTGTGTGTGTGTATGTGTGCGTGTGTGTGTGTGTGTCCGTGTATGTGTGTGTGTAGCTTCAATAGATATACTTAAACGGAATATCCAAATTGAGGGCCCAATGTAACGTTTATAATATATGTAAACATGTATAAATAAGCTTATGCAGGGCAAAGTATTTTGAGAAACAAAAAGAATGATTAGAATATCCAGTTATAACTTTATTTTACCCGTTTGCTAGGCTCGTCAGATGTGATTTTAAAATATATCTTCTTTTAACCGTTTATCTTACGTAAAGATTTACCTGTCATAATTTAAATATCAATAAAAATAGAAATCGTTAGAAGATCCTCCAATGCACAAAAAATCTCCGATTCATAATGAGTAATTTCCTTGTATGTTTATTTCGGGTATTTTTTTGGTTTTGATTAGTTTTAATTTTTATTTTTATTTCGTTATCATGGAATATATTTTTGGTTTCATAGTTTTTATAGAATTTATAAATTTTTCATTTGTAAAATCATATAAAGAATTTAGTAATAGAACAGCTTTGGGGGGGGGGGGCTAGGAGGATCTTCTTAGACATATGTAAGGAACTATATTTTTATTAATATTTAATTATAACATGTAAATATTTACATAATATGAAACTATTACCTGAAGTTAACGGTTAAAAGAAAAGACTTTCTTTAAATCACTTCTGACGAGCCCAGCGAACGGGTGAAATAACTTTATCGTGGAATATACATATTGATTTTCTTGTTTCTCAATATATATAAGCGTATGTTTGCGTGCACAACCTTTCCACAAGAACAAGATGCGACACTAGTTCATTTTAATACGGAGTTTAACAGGTTTGAATTCAGAGTTCACTTTCTCCTAGACTGGTTGCCCTATCAATACTAAACAACACCTTCCGTCCTACTATTTACCCGTAGAAGTAGGGAGAACAATTGAATTCATGCTTTTTATAATAATATTAACGCTATGTGAAATGCAAACTAGGGTTTTGAACACGTGTTGCCGTAGCCATTACTCTACGATCACAGTGTGTGTGTGTGTGTGTGTGTGTGTGTGTGTGTGTGTGTGTGTGTGTGTGTGTGTGTGTGAGAGAGAGAGAGATATGAACAAACTGAGGTCGATAGATATTATAGATATGAAATGATTGGGATAAATAGATTGACGGTGAAGGATAGAGAGATATTTTTTTTAAATAGTTTTTTCTAGTTAGTTCATCTTTTGTTGGTATCTTGTTGGAATTGATATTATCAGTCACAATTTCTGAGGAGTTTCCTTTATTTTCCAAGTTGATGTCTCAGAATAGGATTGGTAGAGTTGAATAGCTCTCTAAATTTCAAATGTAATCCAAGCGTTAAAATCATTGGAAACTTACATTTTGGAATGCTTTTAACATTTGGAACAGAAATGGCAACAACAGATACACTGACTGTTAGATAGGTAGATAGATAGATAGATAACGCAGGTGTACAGGCATGTGCGCCGAGACGCATTTATCACTACATGGAAATCTTGCAAAGGGAATGTGCACATATTGATTGCCCTTTACACGAAAAACTCAGATGACATTTTCACGTTACGGTTTAGAATCAAACTGGCATTTGGACAGAAAGCAGAGTTGGTTTGCCGAATCCAGACAATACACGCAGACAATATCAGCACATTGACCTTAATAAATTAGCATTGTAAGTTTTATCCGAAACGTATCGAAAACGAGATAGATAGATAGATAGATCTATCTTTGTAAAATATGTTCGATTGCATTGAAAGGAGGAAAAGTGAACTTTGCTAAATATGTTTTCTTCGCTCTCATGTGAAATTTAATTTTGCTTTTGATGATGCATTGCCTGAAAGATATTAAATATGCTTGTCTTTGTTATTGCGTAATTGGCATTCAATATCCGTACATTTATCAATATTTTTACTGCCTACATTTTTTTTACGCCGTCACAAAGGGGTAGTCTTTTTGGTGGAGTCTGAGTGAAAGCAAAATCTCCTAGAATATCTATGTATCTATAAGAATGTACGTATTCAAGACGAGTTAAATAGTGCTGTGTTCTGGATGGCCTTAATTCTCACTCTGATCTCCTGTTCATCCAATTTTTGTCCAAGATCTTCAAGACTCTTCCAAGCAATCCAACTACAATCGGTATCACAGACACACTCATGGTCAACAGACATTTCAGTTATTTAGCAGGGTCTAGCTATTTTTCCAACTTTTCGTGTTCCTACTCATTCAATTTTAATAGAGTGGAGCGGCAAAATCCACTAGTTGATAAGATATTTGTATCTTATGAAGCAAAACTAGGCCTAGCTTTCTGGCCGGGATTAGGCGACACCTTTATATTATTTACTCATTAGAATTTTCAATGGTCTTTCACTGGAATTTGAGTGACAGCAAGTATCCTCAAATCTCCAGGACTCTTCTCACTATTCTGTCCGATCTCAATAATGCAGTTGTTTGGACAGCCCCCACTCTTCCGCCAACTTCCAAGTCCTCCAGTCCCTTTAATAATCCTTTAGTTACTGTTCCAAAAGCACCAATTACAATTGGTGTAATTGTCACTAGCATGTTCCAGTCCTCTTCGTGTTTTTGTATATAGTCTTCGAGTCGTTGTATCGATGCGTCAACGCTGTCTTCAATGCTGGCAAGTCCTCTTCCTCCCTCTTTTCTTGAAACATATAGTCTGTCAACGTCGTCTCTGGGATATAAAGCCTTATGCATTGTCATTAGTTTTCTTGTTCTTTGGTCCGTTTGTTTAAATTCGTCTCTGGTTCACTTGAGAAAGGGTTCGGAATATCTAACGAGTGGTATAGCTCAGGTATTTATTCCTCGGATAAGATTTCTGCTATTGAGTTTTGTCTCGAGCAGTTTTCTAGTTCTAAGATTTTCTTTCTGATACATGTGAGTTTTCCACACCAGAGTTACCTGATGGTCTTTCGCTGGAGTCCGAGTGAGAGGGAGTCTCCTCAGTTTCCAAGGACTTTTCTTAGGATCCTGGCAGATCTTAACAATGCTTCAGTCTGGATAGCCTCAATCCGTCCTCTGATTTCCAGTCCCCTTTGCAAGCCTTTAGGGACCGTTTCAACAGTGCAAATTACAAATGATATCACCGTCCACCTGATGTTGCACAGCTTAGTTCTCAGTCAAGATCCAACTATTTGCCTGTCTCTTTGCTTTCTTTGATCATCACTCTGCGGTTTTCTGAGATGGAAAAATATTGTATACGGCAAGTTGTCTTTTTTTTTTCTCACAAAGTCGTTTCTTTTGGCCGGGATTAACTGATTCCTTAGTATCTCAAAATTCCAAAGAATTTTATCCCTTCAATTCTCTAGGATATATTCTGATTTGTGTAATTTGTGTAATTACCGTTTGGTAGCATGATCAAATTTCATTTTCTTGCCTAATTCCCTGTGGATCACATATCCTACCCAGTTGTTTCTATTATTATGTCCCCTTTCCGCAATTTTCTTTTTTTTATCCGCTTTTACTTTGAACCTCACGAATTTCTCGCACCACCGTTGACTGATGGCACGTGGTGATCATTACACACAGATCTGTTGTGTTCTTTGAAGATTTTTATGGTGGTTGGTATATACCCAGGAGCTGTTCAAAATCTGCGTGCCTGACACAGACCTGGTTTTCTTAAAAAGAACTCTTTAGCTGGTTGCACACACACACACACACACACACACACTCGTTTTGATTATTGTTCTTCCTACACTTACTTTGAATTTTTAGGTCCCTAGTATTTCGTTAGTGTTTCTGGGTTATCGTATGTTCTTCGCTATTTAAGGCAATCGACCAATGGGAAGCACGTATTGTATGATTAAGCCCTGTAAGGATTATTTTCCTGGTTATACTTAGACCGACAAATAGTTATAGTAATAATATCAAAAATTACAGAAAACATGCTTATCAATACCATCATTTGAGCGATAATCTAGTTACGTTCAGGGGTCGTCAGCATTGGATTAATGAACGACAGTATATCTCTGCCGACTAGTGATACTTTTCACTTAAGTTCTAAGACCATGTTTGCGAACATTTATGTCCCACCCAACATTTTGTAATTTTTTTTTTTTTTTGCTATTTTTTGTACTTTTAATCACTTTGGCAGAAAATTAAGATTTCAGTTGAACAGAAGTTACCCTTACACCGACAACTCTGGACCTGGCTAAGAAAAGGAAACCTTAAGAGAGAAACGGGATTCCTCCTAATAGCAGCACAGGACAACGCCATAAGAACGAATCATATCAAAGCGAGAATAGATAAAACGCAACAAAACAGTAAATGTAGGCTATGCGGTGACAGAAACGAAACGATCAATCACATTATAAGCGAATGCAGCAAATTAGCACAGAAGGACTACAAGACGAGACACGACTGGGTTGGCGAGGTAATCCACTGGGAAATATGCAGGAAATTTCAATTAGACTATACAAACATATGGTATATGCACAACCCGGCGCCTGTCCTAGAAAATGACTCGCATAAACTCCTATGGGACTTTAACAAACAAACGGATCATCTAATCCCGGCCAGAAGACCAGACCTCATAATAATCAACAAAAGAAAGAGAATCTGCAAAATTGTTGACATTGCTGTCCCGGCGGACCATAGAATAAATCTGAAGGAAAGTGAAAAGAAGGATAAGTACCTCGACCTTGCTAGAGAATTGAAAAAAATGTGGAACATGAAAGTAACGATCGTGCCAATTGTGATTGGTGCGTTAGGCACAGTAAGTAAAGGATTAATTAAAAGCCTGGAGGACTTGGAAGTTAGCGGACGGTTGGAAACTATCCAAACGACAGCATTGCTGAGGACAGCCAGAATACTGAGACGAGTCCTGGAGACTTGAGGAGACTTGCTGTCAATTCCAGTGAAAAACCATCGGCTAATACTGTTGTGAAAAACTCTAGAGGAGTAAATAATAATAATAATAATGATAATAATAATAATAATAATAATAATAATAATAATAATAATACGAAGAAGAAGAAGAAGAAGAAGAAGAAGAAGAAGAAGAAGAAGAAGAAGAAGAAGAAGAAGAAGAAGAAGAAGAAGAAGAAGAAGAAGAAGAAGAAGAAGAATGCAAAAAAAACGACAGGAAAATGCTTATTTATATCAACATTTGAGCGATAATTTTTTTACCTTCATGGTTGTCAGCATTGGATTATTAATATTATAATTATTATTATTACGATACTTTTTTGTTGGAAGTGTCGTTTACGTCCACGTTTGGAGTCAGACTTTGATTTTAGTATTCCATGTCTATCCAATCCAGTACTTCGTTAAACATCTCGCGATCAGTAATTATTGATTATTCTCGTTCAACCTAATCCATCAAGTATTCATGGCTTTTTTTTCTCTTGTTTGCATTTAAGACTTTCTATCTTTCTTTTTTATCGGTTTATTTTTTCAAGTATAATCTTTATTTTATTTTATTTATCTTTCATTGACTTAAGCTTTAAATGAGTTTTCAGCTGTTGGGCCTAAAAGCTAAAAAAGAAAGTTTTTTTTAACTTTTCAAAATTAAAGATTTTTTCTCATTCTGCTAATAAGAAATTTGAAAATGTTAATATTGAAGCCCTGACTGAGGGAAATCTTATCAAAATTATTTCAAAAATTGTAATTGCCTCTATAGCAAACTAACCGTGTACCTCAGAAAACGCTTCTTTTAATTTAAAAATATTCCAAAATGAATGTGTTCATGTCAGTAAATAAACATGTAATAAACAAATATGACGTTATTGATTCAGTGTACATTTATTATGTCGAGTATGTTCATCCTTTTAGTGTACGTCTAAACGCTTTTATTTTGCATACATACACACACGCGCGCACGCACAAATACACATACACACACACACATATATATATGAAAAGAAGATAAAACGATATTAGAATAGCAAGTGCAAAATGCTACAAAACTATTCGAATTATAAACTCTTAAAATCTGTAAATGAAAGACACCAGTAGCTCACACTATCGTCAGATAGAAATAGTTATTAAATAAACTTTGCTTATTTGAGGCCCAAGACCTGATTTATAGGGCTCCGAATGAAGCTCGAAACCACTATTTTACATTAGCTTGCTAGTGATTACATCACGCAAGGTGCACCTCAGACGAAAAAAAAAATTGCTTTATACCTATGACCACAAACGTAGAAAAAGTTATAATCTATCTATCTATCTATCTATCTATCTCGGTATATATATATATATATATGTATATATATATATATATGAACTATCCTATTGATTTCGACTCAACATATGAGGACCCAACATTTCAGTAGAATTTATGTCCATATATAGCTACATAGGTGATAACTTTATTGTAAGGAAGGGTTTATAGAGAAGTAGCAATTTTTAGTAAAACTTCTCATTTCTTTTTTAATTCTGAGTTTCTCCTTTCACATACACAGGTCACTCTACTAATGCTAGAGACCCCAATATATCCTCCAATATATATATATATATATATATATATATATATATATATATATATATATATATATATACGAGGATCATTAAATAAGTTTCCAGACATTTTTCGTATGGGCACCTTTATTGATAGTAAACACATGAAACTCTTGACCCCTTCGAAGGAATTTCCTCCGCCTGAAATGTAACTGTTGCACCGTTCCAACAACTTCTGGAAGGTCCCATGGATGTCCTCTTGTGTGAGCGTCTCAATGACCTTCCTCACAGCCTCTTTCATCTCCTCAATTTTCTCATAATGACAGCCTCTGAACTTAGGGAATAACCAAAAGTCTCAGAGAGCAAGGTCTGGACTATATGGAGGCTGAGGAACTATCTTGAAATCCATCTTGATCAAATAGTTTACGACAAGGATGGAGTTGTGGACTAGTGCATTGTTCTGATGCTGGCCTCTTCCGACGGAATCTCTCGTATACTCCATTAGAACCTCAAGATAGTATTCCTTGTCGTCTGTCTGTCCAGTGGGAACCCCAGCGCATGTAGATAATGCCAGTGCGGTCAAAAAAAGGATCATCAAAAGTTTGTGGGTGGATTTGCTGTCTGGCCTTCTTAGGTCTTGGAGAGGCAGCGTGCTTCCACTGGGAACTCTGTCTCTTGGTCTCTGGGTCATAGCAGTAGATCCAGCTTTCATTGGATGGCATTTTTTCCTCGTTTAAAACAGATCTTTATTGCATATCGTTCTTCTAAAGTCCAGATTGCATTTTGGAATTCACCAGCTGTCGGGTGTATTCGAATTCTTAATTTAGCTGTTTATTCGAACCAGAAATCATAAAAATTGGTCAGTCATCTCATAAGACGTATAGCAGTAGCATACTGAATTTTCAAGAGTGTACGACAATTTTAAATGCCTGTAGCAAAAAAGTCTGGAAACTTATTGAATGCACTACGTAGATTCTTAGAATTTCATTTTGTTTAATTTTAACACGGTAATATATTGCAATATATGATATTTAATATTATCCTTTTTCATTGTATCATATGTTCCCTAGAAATAAATAAATCCTGGTAACTCCGATTTAGAAAAACACTTTTTTTTTCATTTTAAACATTTGAGAACATACTTATTTAAAGTAGATACTGAAATAGTTGTAATTGATACGCACTGCACTTATCTTCCAAAAGTAGATTTTTTAAAATAAAATAGAATCAGTGAGAATACTTAGTAGGATGCCCGAGATTTCTGCCAACCTTTTGCAAGATTTTCATCTATTAAGTCAGGACATTTAATACTACTGCTGATCACAATAAACCAATTTCTGTGTACAGTACATTCTTTGGTGATCTTAACTCTTGATAAAACGCTTTATGATGAAAATCTGAATTCCACAGGTTTTTCTTGGCAAAGTTATTGAAGAAGTTTCCCGTGGTGTTATCTTTAGCGCTCTCTGAGGAATCTACCGTAAGTTTTGGGTTGGTCTCTTTGCTTATTGGCATATCAACCTTCGTTGGTTATCATATTTACCCAACCCCTCCGCTCGGGCAGGAAATGACACATGGTCAATTTTTTAAGCGAAGTTTAACAGATTTGAATTCAGAGTTTTCCTTCTAGTTGCCTCACCAAGGCTGAAGAACCTAGTCTGCCCTACTATTTACGCTTTAGCTGGAGAGAGAATAATTGGATTCATACCTTTCCCAAGGGTATTAGTGCTATGTGAAATGCAATCAGTCTCGTCCAGTATTTGAACTCGTATCGCCGTGTCCATTTCCTACGGCGATAACCATTACACTACGGGCACCTTCGTTTGTAATTAATACGAAATCAATCCATGTAGAAGAAGATGAGTAGTTCTATTAAACCCATAGTTGCGGGTGTAATGGGTTTAATGAGTTCCCCAATGGTATTTTCTTTGAAACTCTACGTAATATTGCTAGTGGAGTTAGAATTTGATTATTACAATGTCACAGTCCAGCACGTAAACAGGTACCTTAAATTTGGTAGGAGTCCCCTTGGCGATAAACATACCCCAAGAAAAGAATTATTTACAGTTCTTGAAATCCTATAAATTCACAAAGAGTTATCTTGCAAAAGTACATGTAAAAATATGTGTTTATTTTAAAAAGCCCCTGTGCAATACATATTTTATGCTCCAAATCTGTAAACATAAATCTGTTTGTTTAAAAATATTTAGAAAATTTAAAAAACACTTTCTTCTCCATTTAAAAATTGGATAATACCATCTCAATACTTTGTCAACAGTTACATCTGCCCGACAGGTGAGGCTAACAATACACCGACTGTATCCACTCCTAAGAGATGAGACCCAAACAAATGGGGTGCCCTGGTTAGGATACTAAAGTCGATACCGTAGAGGGCCTTCAGTTCTAAAGCTTTGTGAGAAATCAAGTGTTATGGTGCCCTTGCCATTATTTGGAGATCCATTTTTATCCGTAGTGATAGCAAGTTTTAGTATCTTATGTAAGGATCAAATAGATGTGTTTGGAAATTATTAGCACTACATAAAAATACATGAAACCCTTTAACTGAGTTCGATAAATGATTATTATCAAATCAAATGTTAAATATGAATACTTGAAACCATTTGACTATTCGTACGCTATTAAACAAACAAAAAATCAAAACGGATATTAAAACCATTTAACTGACGACAAATTATTTTTATAAAGAATAGTCATCTGAATCGATATTTTTTTTTTTGTAAGGATGATCATTATTAAATAATTGAAACCATATAATTGCTTGGAAAGTATTGGTATGTGATTATAATATTTAAAGCTATATATCTGTGTAAACAAATGGCATTATTAAATAGAAAGAGTTATTTTAAACAATAATTCAATAATTGTCTATAAATCATTGGTTGGTTGGTTGGTTGTTTGGTTGGTTAGTGTTAGGGCTTTATGGCATATCAAGCTTTGCAGGTTATTAAATGCCTAATCAATGTTTATGCAAATAGTCAGTTCTGTTTTAAACAATTCAGTTTAGCCTGAGTAAACAGTTTAATTATCAAAAGCATTTCTATTTCAAGCTATTCAGTTTATTCAAACAGTTCTAATTCAGATTATTCAGTTTAGTATAAGTACAGATTTTGTTTACACACAGTTAGAGGTCTAAACAGTTCTATATTAAACAAATCAGTTTAGTGTAATTACAGTTTCAATGTCAAAAACAGTTCCATTTCAAACAATTCAGTTTATCATATTTTTATTCTATTTAACCCATAGATAAGGCCCTATCAGGTGCTACCACTCCTGGCCAGAGTGGACCTGGGAGCAATGGGTATGAAGGGGTACTATGAATTCCCCAAAGCTCCTGCATAACTGGAATCTCACAATCAGATTTTTTAGTGTTATATCTAGGTCATTCATGAGGGGAAGTTTTACCCCTCTGCAGAGAAGAAGTCGATTTATTCTACAGCCCCAGCCTAATGGGCTATAAATCATTGGTATTAGTTGCAATAGTCGATGCCAAATACAAGGATGTATAAATCCTTGGTATATATATATATATATATATATATATATATATATATATATATTATCTAATATATCTGACTTTCACATGACGGATCAGATAAAATAAAGCGTAGTTTTTTTTTTTCAAAACAGCGGTCGTTTAAGTACTGCTGTATGGTTGCACAAAATAAACGCTGACTAAGCGTATGAAGAGAAAGTTAGACAGTAATTGCACAAGTATGCTGTGATCAGTGTTGAGCAAGTCCTGGATGCCGCATCCGACAAATCAGCAGCTGTACGGACACCTACCACCCATTTCAAACACCATTTGGCGAGTAAGGGCGGAGGCGACCATCTAGAACCTATCTGGAACATGTCTGTACTGATACAGGATGTAGCCTGGAAGACCTACCAAGACGATAGAGACAAGTGGCTGGAGAGGGTCAGGAAAATCAGAGCTAACGTCACGACACGACATATCATGAGGGAATGCCCTGGTCAAAATATTGTCCAGTTGGCTGGGGCTGTACAATACACTGACTACACCTTTACAGAGGGATAAGACGCCCCCCCAACATGTGTCCAGGATATGATACTAAACAATTTGATTGTGAACTTTGGGGAATGCAGAGTACTGCTTCATTGCCATCGCTCCTAGGTTGACCCTGGCCCGGAGTGGTAGCACCTAAATGTGTCCTATGGGTTAAATAGAACCTACCAGCATACTTATGCTAAACTGAATTACTTGAAATAGAAGCTTTTTGACATTTAAACTGCGTACTTATGCTAAACTTAATTATTTGAAATAGAATTGTTTTTGACATTGAAACTTTACTTACGATAAACTGAATTGTTTGAAATAGAACTGTTCTGACATTTAACTGTGTGTGTGACAAACACTATACTAATACTAAACTGAATAGTTTGAATTAGAATTGTTTGACTTAACTGAATAGCTTGAAATAGAAGCGTTTTTAACAATTAAACTGTGAACTCATGCTAGACTGTTTGAATTAGAACAAATTATTTGTATAAAAGTGGATTTGGCGTTAAATAACTGCCAAAGGTTGATATGCCATAAAAGCCCAATCAACCCAACTAACCAATCAGGTCAAAATAACCCATGTGCAAGACTAGGACATCATAATAGGCTTATTCGACCTCCATTCAGGCTTTTGCGTTCATTTTCAGACAATGATACTCGGGGAAATATACGAATCCCTTATCCTTCCACCTATAGACTGATTCTTAACACAACTGCTCTTCTATAAGGATAGCTTATGCATTAAAAAGCGCATGATGGTTGATATGACATTTAAAAAGAAGTCAAACTTGATCGTTGTAAGAAAATGGTACCTGTGAGCCGAGTTCAGATCTTGGACTTAGCAAGAGACCTCTTCCTCTCATCGGCTATCCATGAAATAGTCAGATTGAAGTCAAAATCTGAGAAATTTTGTTCGAGAGAATCTGTGGCACATATGTGTGCCTTTTCCCTGTTATCGTCTTTTCAAAAAACTGTTGCTGGTTCTACGGAAGCCTTTCCTTATATCAATATCTCCAAATCAGTTGATTCCATGGTCATACGGTCCACATCTTTAAGTGAAGTTATATATATATATATATATTTGTGTGTGTGTGTGTGTGTATGTGCATGTATTTAAACATGTTGGATTAAATAAAACTGAATCCTTGTTATTTTAATTTTTTTTTCAAGTGTCCTTTTCGTTTTTTTATGTTAAAAGGACTCTTGAAAGAAAAAAAGATTAAAAAACTCCAAAACAACAAGTATTAGATTTTATTTAATCAAACCTGTATAAATGAAAAGATGGTGCCTAAATACACATTTTTCGAATATATATATATGTATATAGTGTATCACAAAAGTGAGTACACCCCTCACATTTCTAAAGATATTTAAGTATATCTCTTCATGGGACAACACTGACAAAATGACACTTTGACACAATGAAAAGTAGTCTGTGTGCAGCTTATATAACAGAGTTAATTTATTTTCCCCTCAGAATAACTCAAAATATAGCCATTAAAAGCTAAACCCCTGCCAACAAAAGTGAGTACACCCCTTAGGGAAAGTTGTCAATATTAACATACACCATGTCAACAGTCAATATTTTTTGTGGCCACCATAATTATCCAGAACTTCCTTTACTCTCCTGGGTATGGAGTTTACCAGAGCTTCACAAGTAGCCACTGGAATGCTCTTTCACTCCTCCATGACGACATCGCGGAGTTGGTGGATATTTGAGACTTTGCGCACCTCCACCTTCCTCTTGACGACCCCCCAAAGAAGTTCTATTTGGTTCAAGTCTGGAGACATGCTTGGCCAGTCCATCACCTTTACCCTCAGCCTCTTCAGTAAAGCAGAGGTCGTCTTGGAGGTGTGTTTGGGGTCATTGTCATACTGGAACACTGCCCTGCTACCCAGTTTCTGGAGGGAAGGGATCATTCTCTGTTGCAGTATTTTACAGTACATGTTGGACTTCAATGAAATATAACTCTCCAACACATACAACACTCATGCAGCTCCAGACCATAACATACCCACCACCATGCTTGACTTAAGGTATTAAACATTTATCTTTGTACTCCTCACCTGGTCACCGCTACACATGCTTGAAGCCATCAGAACCAAACAAATTAATCTTCATCTCATCAGACCATAGGACATGGTTCCAGTAATCCATGTGCTTTGTTGACATTTCTTCAGCAAACTGTTTGCAGGCTTTCTTGTGTATCTTCTTCATAAGAGGCTTCCTCCTGGGGTGAAAGCCATTCACACCAATTTGATGTAGAGTGCGGCGTATGGTCTGAGCACTAACAGGCTGACCCCCAACCTCTTTAATCTCTGCAGCAATACTGACAGCACTCCTACACCGATCTTTCAAAGAAAGTATTTGGACGTGACGCTCAGCACGTGCGCTCAGCTTGTTTGGACGACCAACCCGAGACCTGTTCTGAGTGGATACCGCTCTTTTAAAACGCTGGATGATTTTAGCCTCTGTGGCTGCAGCTCAGTTTCAGGGTGTTGGCAATCTTCTTGTAGCTTTCGCCATCTTCATATCGCGTAAAAATACGTCTTTTAAGATCCTCAGACAGTTCTTTGCCATGTGGTGCATGTTGGAACTTTCAGTGAGCAGGATGAGAGAGTGTGGGAGCTGCACTACAAATTTGAATACAACTGCTCCTTATGCACACATGGGCCTAGTAACACTAATGAGTCACATGACATTTTGAAGGGAAAATTACAAGCGGTACTCAATTTGGATATTTCGGGATGCAGTTTCTTTGGGGTCTACTCACTTTTGTTGGCAGTGGTTTAGCTTTTAATGGTTATATTTTGAGTTTTTTTTTAAGGGAAAATAAATCAACTCTGTCATATAAGCTGCACACAGACTACTTTTTATTGTGCCAAAGTGTCATTTTGTCAGTGTTGTCCCATGAAGAGATATACTGTGACGTGGCCTAAAAATATTCCCAGTACGGGAGTTTATTTTTCGCACGTGTGAAGACGGGGCGGCCTGGCACTTGATCCCTCGTAGAATAAGTTCCAGTTAAGATTCCCCTTTTGGGCGTAGGGAAACTGGCAGATTATGTTGGGGTTAATTTGAGGCTAGACTGACCGCCGCTGGCAAGGGGTTTCCAAATTTCACGTTGCACCCCCCCCCCACCAGACCACTATTTCTTCCTACCCCTAGGATAATGGAAGATATGGGCCTCTAGGTTTAGATATAATAATATTAACTATAGTAGTCAGCAATTCCGGTTTCCCGTATAATATTTTTAAAGGAAAGAATAGGACAATTTAGGCGAGAATAACATGAGGCGAACGAAGCTGAAAAGAGAGCATGCAATTGACAACTTGACAGGCAGACAACACAATGAATAAATTTCAACACGTGGGGATATTAAAATACAACAAGGCTTTTCCTACAAACGGACACACGTATTTAACGTGTCAGCTATATTATCAGCGGATAATACATAAATACAAAAGTCCTTCTTCCTTTTTCTTTTCTTTCTTCTTACATTAAGTTGAGAGGGAGAGAGAGTGTATATAATTGCAATACCTAGAAGGGTGGAGAGAGAAAGTCTTAATGCTTACTTAGCTTTTGACCGGTTCCTTCTAAGAGTATTTTCTCTTTCACGGGCTAGCGGAGTTATTTTACAGCCTTGGTTAGAAGGCACCAGTTCTTCTTGTCCGAGATTCTATTTCACTTCTTCACCGGGAGTCTTGGCATGAGGCTCGCCTATCTGTTCATCGCCACCTCTGCTCCAAAAACTGATATTCTTTATTCCTATTTCCGCTGACGAAAAAGGGTGCTACTTCCACTTTAGGATTCTGGCCAATCATTTAGCCTCTTTCCTCTTCCCTCCAGTCACAGAGTACAAACATCTGTTGGCTTTCATTCTGACCTGGGTTTGTTACTTCGGCCGCAAGGAATTGACCTACATTCTTTTCTTCCTTCAACAGCCGGACGAAGTTGACCTAAATTCCTTTTAACGGTCAGTCTTTGGCGGCCTGTTAATTCAAATACTGCGGGGTAGTAGAAATTCCTTATTTCTCTCCTCTCAGTGGTAGACCTCGTAACAATACTTAAATATCTGCAGAAATGTGAGGGGTGTACTCTCTTTTGTGTTAAACTATATATATATATATATATATATGCATGTGGGGGGTGCGTGCGTGTGTGTGTGTGTGTATGTGTGTGTATGTGTGTGATCATCATTAGGTTGTATACTCTCTCTCTTCACCCCTCTTACTCTCTCAACCCGATAACATGTAAGAAATCCCATTATATTTCTAAGAGAGATCAGACTTTCATTGAATCTACAACCTGCAAATGGCAGTTTACACCTTCTCGCTGCCAAAGTAAGTCAACTATATATATATATATATATATATATATATATATATATATGTGTGTGTGTGTGTGTGTGTGTCACTTTGTTACTGTCCTCATAACACTAGATGCATTAGACAAGATAAAAGCGGAGAGTTTTGAGTTTAAACGATTTAATTTATTTAAGATCTCAATTATGCACTCGCTTTGGCACATAAAACACTTTTCATCATCATCATCATCATCATTATCATCATCATCATGTCGTGCCGCCAGCACAGATATCCCTGACCCTCTCTTGCCACTTCTCCCTATCATTCATCGCCTCCGGCAGGTCTTCAGGGTTACATCCTGTGTCCTCACATAGTTGCTGTATGTAAGTTCGAGCTGGTCGTCCTGCTTTAGCACGGCCATATGTGGGGGTCCATAGGAGTACTTGATAATAGGGACCAAGTCACTTCCTTTTACATTTCGTGATACAATCTACACTTAACCTGAGGAACTCAATCAATTCTCCAATTGTTTCTCATGTCTGAGGATATAATCTTTTACTCGATCACTTGTATATGAATGTGCGACACATATTGTCGGTTGGTGAGGGACACTATTACATTTAAAAGGGAGCAATTAGGAGTAACCTTGGCTCAATTGCCTTTTACATAATTGACACGTACAGAGCAGCATATTTTTTGACGGGAGAGGAGGAACTAAATGAGGTGCAAAATTGCATGAATATTGACACCATTTTGTAATGGTACGGTTTAACAAGTACACATAAAGCACTTTTTCATATTTTTTTTTTTTTTACGTAAAGAGTAAACTAAAGAAAACTATTAATGCCACTACTGGTTTAGTGAACGAAATGCAGTGTGCAAGTAAACAGATTGAAAAAGATTATAGATCAAGTTTTAAATTGGAAACCACAAACGGATCGTTTGCTTTCTTTCCTTTCTGTCTTCCATTCTTTTTTTCTTTTTCCTTTTTTTTTACCCAGGTTATAAACATTAATACTGTGGGCATGTTCTAAGGATGGCAACAAAAGGTAGTACTGAGTGACAACAAAACAAATAAATATCAGGGTAAAAAATTAATAAAATAAAAGGCAGTTACAAGGAGAAATAAAATCTAAAAGAGAAGGTAAAGAATTTAGGGTTTAGAGCGACAATGAATTGACTAATAGAAATGGGGGGGAGCGGAGATGAAAGTAAAATAATTTTAGCTGAGTAATCGGGAATTTATCAATAATCAATAATCAATAAAAAGTCTCCGTTTTTTGTGAGATGTTCATACTCGCACACGCAAACGCGCAAGTGTTTATATATGATTACATTTTTGTAGACGTGATATTTATATATATATATGTATATATATATATATATATATATATATATATATATATACGTCTCAGTGTTTTCATGGGTGGGTGGTAACATGATTGTTTCGGTAAGAGTTGGGTGTAGGGTGTACACTCGCTCTCACGTTTGTGTGGAGAACCTTTTCATTAATTCGTTATTGATAACCTAATATGTCGACACTAAAATGTTACTTGAGTTGTGTTCACAAAATTCGGTCATCCTATCTGTTTTTGCTTCTTTTAGCCAAAAAAAAAAAATAGAAAGCTATCCCATGTCGATCAATGTATATTTTCATAACAGTCATAGAGTAAAATGTTTGCAAATTCTAAAACTAATATATATATATATATATATATATATATATATATATATATATATATATATATATATATGTATTTTTGCGGGTGTGTGTGTTTGTGTGTGTATACGTGTGAACACAAGTGTGTGTGTGTGTGTGTGTGTGTGTGTGTGTGTGTGTGTGTGTCTGTGTGTGTGTGTGTGTGTGTGTGTGTGGAGATGAATGTGTATTTTTAGAATATTTATTTTACTGCATGATGGTTATCAAAATACGCATTTATCGACAAGAAATGGCTTTTTGGTTTATATGATGAAATACCTCCACATATGCTAGCATACACATACATACACGCACATCAATACGATAAAAAACATTTGAAAAAAAATACAGATACACAAATACACGCACACACACACATACACAAATATATATATATATATATATATATATATATATATATATATATATATATATATATATATATATATAAAGTCTATTGTTAATATAGCATATCCATTGGCCTAATGAGTAACGATTTCTGATCAGAAGACATTCTTGATTAAACGTAGGATATATATATATATATATATATATATATATATATATATATATATGCATGTATAAATATATATATATATATATGTATATATATATGATGGGTTGTTATTATCATCATCATCATCATCATCATCATCATCATCTAGTCATATTGATAGCACGGATTCTCTTGCCTCTATAAATCATCCCTATTGTCCATCGTTCTTGGTGGATTTCCATAGCTTGCATTCAATGTGTCTTTGTGTGATTGTGTCTTATATTAATGCGTCCAGCTATTTAAATATATTTAAATACCATTACATTTAAATATAAATGTGTATGTTATAAAACCATCATTCGGTCCGCTAATGATTAAAATGAAAAAGCGTTTTGAAAAGTTATTGACAAAATGATTCATACATTATATAGCGTAACGAGTAAATTAGTATTTATTTTGCTAATGTTTCTGAATATGTACGAGACAAACCAAATTGTGGAATGACATATGAATGTATAATATAAAACTCTTGTGAGCTCTCTGTCTCTCTCTGTTAGTCTGTCTGTCTGTTTCTCTCTCTCTCTCTCTCTCTCTCTATATATATATATATATATATATATATATATATATATATATATATATATATATATATATGTGTGTGTATCTATGTTTTTGTTTCTATTTATCCATCTACTTACCTATCTATAAATAGATGTATCTGAACCGTTCTCGGTGTATGCTTAATTAAAAAATCATCAAGATGGGAAAATAAAACATCTCGATCAACATACGAATGTGGGTGTTTCCCGTTCCTATTCGACTTAAAACTGCCAAGTAGTCATTAGTAAAAGGCACTCAGTTTTATCTCATCTGTCTCCCTTTATTATATATATATATATATATATATATATATATATGGTGGGGAGAGAACGCTGGGATAATTGTCTTTTGAATTATTTACCTGAGTACACAGCTAATTTCAACGACAAAGTAAATTAACATTTTGTATCGTAAAGATATTTCCATTTTCTTTAAATGATGAGAATGACTCACCGTTATGTAGTCAATTATCGTTACGACTTTAGTGTGTAAATTGGTGTCTTTGGTCCACTTAACGTTTAGATAAGCATTTTGTATATAAGTTAATTTGTGTGGACATGTTTGTGAAAATTAGTTGACCAATTCACAAGTATCATGAATTTGTTCATTACTTGGTGTCGCAGTACATTTGGTCTTTGACACACACACACATACACACATACACACGCGCGCGCGCACACACACCTACCTTCGTCCACATCCGTATTCTAGACATCCGTTGGATCGTGGAAAAAAAACAAGCAAAAGAGTTGCTGGTTCTCGCTAGGACTGGATATATTTAAGGTTTTACCTACGACCTTTCGCACGTTGCTTTAAATGGACAAATCGTCTTACAAATAAAACCGATGGGTAAAAATTAGTTACAACTTTAAGCAATTATAAATAAGAATGTAATTCCACGTTCATACACATGTTGCATCGCTCAGAAGTTTTAATATTCCTCTGATGGCATAAAAATGTAAATAATTAGATATTATTCATTACCCTAATCTGCACTATTCAAATTTTCTAACCAAAGATTATATAAATTGCAATTCAAATATTGTAGCATTTACTCTACCCACACACAAACACACATACTCTCTCTCTCTCTCTCTCTCTTACTCACAAACACACAAACACACACATACATATATATTACATGCATATATGTATGTGTGCGTGTTTTTTTTGTATACACACAAACACACACACACACACACACATATATAAATATATATATATAAGTGTATATACACACACACACACACATATATAAATATATAAGTGTGTATACACACACACACACACATATATATATATATATACATATATATATATATATATATATATATATATATAGTGTGTGTGTGTGTGTGTGCGTGCATTTTCAACCAAATTTTGTAGCCATAAGCATATCGCTTAGATAATATATATCTATATTAAGTAATACAAGCACACGCTTACGTGTCGGATTTTACTAGGTGCTACTTCATATTTCAAGAAATTTGACCGTGAAAATAAATTACTTACCCTTAAGCCTAATTTGCTCCGTCTTCTTCGAAGTAGTCTCCTTGGACGTTAAAAAAAAAAAAATGTTCAGCTCGAAAGGTTACAGATTGAAGTCCGTATTATGTATGCTTCGCATTCGTGAATTTCCCAGTACTTTTGGATAATATGTACCTTTACATATGTGTTTAAAAAAAAAACAGAAATAAAATGAAATAAAATAAACCCGACTTTCTATCTTTTATACATTTCTACATGTATAACTGTGCCAGTGTTTGTCTGTGTGTCTGTGAAAATTTAAGCATCTATTTGTCGGCATTCGAAAAGCAAGTTTTTTTTTCTAATTACCCGTATATTAAGATAATTAACTCTAATCGCACGTTTGTGGAAGTTTATGGGCGTATGTAGGTTAAGTATGAAGATGTACTTACTTGTTTCTTTTATGTGCATAAAAAAGAGGACATTCTTCAGTTTTACGTCGACTTGTGTATGCGAGCGTGCTTTGTGCGCATGTGCACCCGACTGTGCGCATCCATCTTGAATGTGCTTGTGAACACCTAAACTATAAACCCCACCCCTGTTCAACTATTTAACATTTTACGCTTCTACAATTACAAATAGCTTTTAATTGCGGTGGTTCATGTGCCTTAGAACTCTTAGCGAGAGGTTGGGTTGCAGAATGACATTAGGAACGTATTTGTGAACGCAAATTTGCATAAGTATGTGTTAGGCTTCTCTTGCACCGCGTCTTATACTCATGCACGATGGTATCTTTAAGCAAATGAGACCAAAAATGTTGTTTAAGGGGCAAAAAACAAGAACAAAAAAAAAGACAATATGTATATTTTACCATCTTACCTTACTGATTACGTGATTATAGCCACCTTATATTTTTTCAGATATTTTGCTATAAAAGTTTACGTTGCAAGTGACGTCTTTTTTTTATTTCGCTCTCTTTTAGCTCTTACAAAAATGCATCATGGATACAAATTATGATTCTATTTTCCTGAGACTGATATAGAAAATGGTGGATAGATGTTGCAGGAGATCATCATTTAATCTTAATTGAATAACAGATAATATCCTAAAATTTGATTTTACAATGAAATGCAAAATTCTATCTGAATACCCCTATTTTCTATAGAATGAACAGAGAAAAAAACGAAATCGGCATGTTTATTGATTTGTTTCCATCATACACTAAAAATTGAATAATTTTCTAACATTGGAGTATAATGCTAGAACCCAATATTGATCTTGATTTTTATATTAAATTACTCACTCATTACATTGAGTAAATACGGTTATTGTTACTTTCTCAAGGACATCAGTAGCTGGAGTGGGACCCAAGTAAATAATCAAGATTTCCAAATGTGATTTTCAAAAAGACGAGTCTATTTTATAGACTCCTCCGACCCAACATTCCCAGTTTTAAATGGTGCAATATTAAGCTAACTATATCAGGTGTCAGCACATTTTTTCGAGGGCAGGGAATCTACATTTACCCGACTGACCATCAATCGTGGAATAATTTCTTGTGCTACGTACATTCACCCCGTTAAACACAGAAGATCAGTTGAATATGTTTCCTTTGTTAAAAACTGCATATATATATATATATATATATATATATATATATATATATATATATATATATATATATATATATATATATAAAGGAAATAAAAAAAACGAAGTAATCCAGAAGTGATGAATTCATTATAAATTAAAGTCAACGTTAAAACTTTTCAGTTTCAGTAAACATTCTTCAGGACTTTAAGATGGTGAACAAAGTCATGCCAGAACAGCGAGTGATGTTTTATACTTCGTTTCACTAATTTCTTCATATGGTTGGATTCATTTCCATTATTTACTTATATATATATATATATATATATTATCACTATTTTTACTATCTCCCTTCATGGGTTTGTTGCAGACCAACTGCTGTAAAATTAAGAGAGTGCTCACAGTCAGTGATAAATAATAATAATAATAATAATAATAATAATAATAATAATAATAATAATAATAATAGTAATAATAATAATAATAATATATTAGTTCTTATATATATTCAATATCATGGAAGCTTGTCAGCGACCACAGGTTTCATGACGTCTTATATATATATATATATATATATATATATATATATACATATTCAATTACATTTGATGATGAGCCTCCAGTTTTGGAACCCTGGGAAGTGTGAGGTCAACCTTTTATTTTCAAAATTATGGCGTGTTATATGGCTCTTATTTTGAGATGATTTAAAAAATAGTTTAAATGCATTTGCAATTAAGTACGAAGTGATCATCTCCCGAATTTAATTGAAGATAAACTTTTGTTCCATATATATTTGGGGATCATAATTGAATAACTTACTTCGGTATAAATTAAAATAATGAACCAATAAATAAAATGTTTCTCAGAATCCCAAATCATGTGAAATATCATAATGTGAGGCTTAACTTATGAAACAGGTTTTTTCGTCAAACACATTAAGTAAAATGGTAAAAAAATAAAGGAAATTCATTTCTCTTCAAAAATTCAGTACTGCTTTTTAAAATATCGACTCATTTTTCCAAACGATTCATCATTGTTCATTCTATGAAAGAAAATTCCTGCTTCACTTTTGATTCAATTATGCACAACACAATTAATTTCAGAATCGGAAGTAAATTAATGATTCTTTCAATTTCTGGAACAACCAAAGATTTGACTGTGGCAGATCGGAGATAATCTCAGAGAGTACAGCATGCATGTATTATTAGGTTTCTCAGTATTTGTGCCATATCCTGACTGCTGTGTCGTCTTTCGTTGCTCTGATACAAAGATGACCATACGTTTTACCTCCATAACAGATTATTTTCATATGTCAGTCAATTTTGATGATCTCCACATTAAACGATTCGCCAACAAAATTCGTAGGCCATTTCAAATATCTGGACAGCAAATCTAATATACTAAAAGTGATGTCAACATATACTTTGGAAAGGCATACATAGCTATCTACAAATTATTGACCATTGGGAAATCCAATGACTCTAATAAAATAAAATAGGAATTATTTCAAACTGTCAGCACTATTGTATGGCTGAAACACCTAGATTTAACCAAACACAGAAAGAAT
The DNA here is from genome assembly GCA_963585895.1 of Sepioteuthis lessoniana. Lineage (NCBI taxonomy): Eukaryota > Metazoa > Mollusca > Cephalopoda > Myopsida > Loliginidae > Sepioteuthis > Sepioteuthis lessoniana. Next base: position 102,456,749 of record OY757905.1, on the reverse strand, counting down.
AAACGATGAGAAATAGAAGGGTGTCTCAAAATAGATGCAACCCAATAATATGATAATGGTTAATTACAGATACAACTGCAATGGCAGTCATTTGGAACGCTTTCTTTAAAAATTGCATCCTTTGAGCAAGAGACTTCAAATCAATATTGTTTTTTTTTTTTTAATTGTTATTATACATATTTACAACCCCTCTGCTCGAGCAGGATATGACACAAGGTCAATTTTTTAAGCGGAGTTTAACAGGCTTGAATTCAGAGTTTACCATCTCCTAGTCTAATTGAAGAACCTAGTCTGCCCTACTATTTTACCCATAGCTGGAGGGAGAATAATTGGATTCATACCTTTCCCAAGGGTATTAGCGCAATGTGAAATGCAATCAGTCTTGTCCAGGATTTGAACTGGTGCCGCTGTGTCCATTTCCTACGACGATAACCATTCATCACGAGCACCTCCAAAATTGTTATTATACAATCTTCCAGGGTCATCCAATCTGCTTTGAGTTTCTTGTCTTAGCAATAAATCATTATATTAAAGGGTTGCATCTTAAGTCAGGAGTTAATAACCCGTTCGTACCTGAAAAACAGAGTCCCGCCTGTGTATTTAAATTGTGTGGTTTGCATATGTATACGTGTTGTATACAACAATGACACATTTAGAAATGAATCACGCAAAATGCGCTCAAAGAAAAGCTGAAGGAAAATATGAACTTAGTGAATGAAGGCAAATTTCATTGTAGAAGTTTTAAGAAACATCTGTTTACCTGTCCCCCAAAATATTCACCATATTCATCAAGTCTTTAAATATAAAATTGAAATCAAATTCTGGAAACGTTAATTGCTTTCGGTTGATACTAATAATTAAGTTTTTGGTTACCGAGTGAATCAGGAGTCCATTTCTAAAGAAAAAGTCTGTGTGGATTAAATCTATTGGTTCAGTGAAAGTATAAGGGGACTTACTTGAAATTTGGTCCAGTCAACTTCCGATTGCCTTTTTGTGATGTGGATGCTTTCATAGGAAGCCCAGCATTCCATTTCATCATGAGAGAGAGAGAGAGAGAGAGAGAGAGAGAGAGAGAGAGAGAGAGAGTGCTTCATTGTTATGTCTTTTACAAAAAATGTTTGGAGAATTTTAATTGGTAAATACTAGTGATCGAGTTTATTTCTATGTATTTTATTCTATGTTAATCAGAGAAAAATAAATTTGTGAAGAATATTTATAAACAAATAAATATTCTTCACAAGTTCATTTTTTTCTGAATTATTTGTAAGTATGAACTAATTCCAAAATTGAGTCATTTCAACTAATGTATAAAATTAATCTCTTTTGTATATATAACTTTTAAAAATTACCAAAACTGATTTTACACTTGCAAAGATAAATGTTTTCGAAAAAAATGTCCTTTTTAATAACCATGAAATCTTCCAAATAGTAGCCATGTTAGTACAACTGTATGGCTATTATTAAATGTGTTCCTTGGTTGCGACCATAAGAATATTAGGTAATCACCTAGTTTCTATAATGCTCTTCAAAGCAGCTATTTGCTTGCTTTTTTGCAGACAGGCACATACGACGAACTGTTCTAGAAATGTCTCAACAGCATAACATAAGCGGCTTCCTGAAATCCTCTGCATGTTTTGGTAGTCCTTTGTATATATATATATATATATATATATATATATATATATATATATATATATATTACGTATATCTGTCAATCTGCGCATTTTTCTGTCTTCTCTTATTACTCGTACGGGTGATCTTAGTGTGAGCATGTCTTCCTACAAACCAGATAACCAGGTGTATTTGAGCGTGCTTTGTTGCATGTGATAGAGTGCATCCGGCATTAAGATAAACACCGCGAATTTTGATATCCGTCTCAATGAATGAGCCGTAGATTATTGTACAATAGTCACTCCCTAGCCACAGCCTCATCTTCTGATTAATTTTTCTGTTATTTTATTTTTCTATCTTCTGCCTCTTGACTTTGCAATTTTCGTATATTTCCGTGGCGTCAGATCTTTGGAAGAAATGACTCGATTCTCGCTATATTCTGGGAAGGAATAAAAGAAAAAAAAATAATACAGGAGACATGGCCGACCAATCTCAAAAGGTTAAAAATCAGGGCCTTTGCTGAAAAATCTGTGTCAAGAGGGAGGAAAAATATCATGATAAAGAAAAAATAGAAAAGAAAAGTCATAAAAATTGATAAGCAAATTAATTTTCCTGAAAAATACAAAAAGAAAGAATGAAAGATGAGATGTAGAAAAATTAAGCGTAATAGAGAGTTATAAACATACCCACCCACATAGACACAGACACAGATATATATATATATATATATATATATATATATATATATATATATATATATATATATATATATATATATATTAGAAAAATATAAAGTTGATAAAAACTCAAGGAACGAAGAAACATTTTTCCGATAAAGAATGTTCAAAGGATTTATTTCAAGATTTATTTCTTGCTAAATTCTTTGGGTAAAATAATAATAATAGTAATAATTGAAAAAAAGTGATATATTAAAAACTAAGCAAATTGTTCACTCGAGGCAAACAAGGTGAGTACGGAAGAAGAAGAAGAAGAAGAAGAAGAAGAAGAAGAAGAAGAAGAAGAAGAAGAACAACAACAACAACAACAACAACAACAACAGCAACAACAACAACAACAACAAATTGAAAACGAAGATAGAGAAGAAGAGGAAAACGTGGGGGAGAAGTTGAACGTGAAAGTGATGTAGAAAAGGGAAAAAAGGAGGAAGAGGAAGAGGAGAAGGAAGAGCAGGATAAAAAGAAGCAGGATAGATAAAGAAGGAAAAGGAATAATAAATAAGAGCAGATAGAGAAGAAAAAAAAAGGAAAGGAAAAAAAAAAAGATTTTAAAAAGTAAGCAAAATTAAAAAAAGAAAATAGAAGTCGGTGGAGGAAGAAGATAAGCTAGAATTGCATGGTAATGTTGCGCTGATAATAAAGTGGAAGAAAAATATAATGATAATGATGAGATAGAAGAAGAAGAAGAAGAAGAAGAAGAAGAAGAAGAAGAAGAAGAAGAAGAAGAAGAAGAAGAAGTGTGTTCGTGTTGGTTGAAGGTGGTGATGATGGAGATAAAGAAAAACAATGATGATGAAGATGATGATGATGATGATAGGGAATTAGAAAAAGAGGGAAAGATGTATGCTCTGATTATTTCCGGTTTCAAGATAAGGATTCGATATAGATATTCTTGTTCATGATTGATTTTAGTTCTACTCTTATCGACTGACCGCAGCAACATGATGTTTCATAGATTCTCATAAGTCTAAATTACATCTTGAATGTAAGTGAACCATCTTTATGCCAAGACAATTTGGCAAATAATGAACATGAGCACGAGATGAGGCAGGACACCCACCATTTACTCTGTTAATATATAATAATGGATTTGTTTACGCATAAAAGGATAATTTCAATCTTGTTGCTCTAGTCATTTCAATTAATCAAAATATCATTGAAACCGATATATCAAGTCATCACTATAGGCAGCTTTAAAGGAACTTATTACTATAATCGGATCCGAGATATATCTGCTTACTAACGCCAAATTACTGTTTATACTATGAAAAAATCAACTCTCAACTATACTTTACGGTTAACTAGTAGGAGAATTTCTTTTTTACTTTTAGCTATTTAAGTTTATAGTGGACGACCTGTGAACTCGCTGGGCTCTAATCGTTACAGCGATCGGTGAAAATAGAAGTGAAGGGCTCTAATAAATATTTCATATTTTGATACGTTATATCAAGAAATTGAAGGATTTAAAAAAAATTACAACCAAATTTAGAATTTGTCTGATAAGCATTCATTTGCAGATGGGTCAGAAAATTGCTTGATTCTCTTAGGAAAATCGCACCCTGTCGACAGAGTTTAATATACACTAAATGAATCCTCTGCAAAGGGAAAAGAAACCCAACAAATAGAGATATGCTGCTTCTAATTGTGAGGTTCCAGTTCTAGAGATATGGTAAGAGCAGAGTACTCCTTCATTGTCATTATTTCGAGTTCAACTGTGTACCCCATTCGGAGTACCTGTTACGGCTCCATCAATAGATTTAATAAATCTGTTAAGAAATTATTCGTATTTGATAGAACGTGGGCCCCACAAAAAATCTTAATAAACAATTACAAAAACAAGTAAAAATGAACGTCCACTGAACAAGGTTCACTAACATCAAGACATAAAATTAAAATCAGTTAAACAATCAATCATTTATGATGTGGTGGGGTTAACTGTCACTTTTAAAGGTCGAGATACATTATCAGTAGCGGCCCGTGAGTTAAATATAATTTCCCATAATAAAGAATTATCTGACGTGTAATCAGGATTCGAACTTATACTCTAGCAGTCATTTATGTAGTATTTTACTAGGCTTTTTGCTTAGATGTGGCACAAGGCCATATGAATGGGGCACCCAATGAGACACGAACTCACCCGTGTAGGTTTGCTAGTCTAGCTTGCTAACCATTACGCAACCCGAGGCGCCCCTAGCAGTCATTTATGTATTCATAAACATTTTTGGTATTGAAATAAGATATATCTTTTCCGCTTATGTTAATATATACACCAAAGACTTTCACAAGAAAAAAAATCGGCTTCAACAAAGGACAAATCGATTTATCTACCCATGAACACAAAATTTTCTGAAATACTCGAGTAATGCTTTTAATTCTGAACTCAGATTCATCTTATTTATAATGACCCACAAAAAGAAAAAAAAAAGGAAAAAAAAAAAAAATATGATCAGAAAATAGATTGCATCGTTGTCAGTGTAACACGATATAAAGCCTAACACAGCAAGTTCACTTAAGATACTATTCAGTCTCTTTTTCTTTAAAAGTGAAGAGATGAGTATTTCCATTAAATTGAAGAAATACTGGTGTTAATGTATTCGTCTGGTCAAAAATAGAATGATTACCTAATATTTTCATTAAGAAAAACTAACATCATATTACTTTTCGTTGAGTTAGGAATATTCATGTATAATGGGTAATTTTTAAAACTACCCTTGTAGAAGAACAATGGCAGTGCTATCTAACCCAAATTTGGTATAAGAGGGTTCATACTTTTCTAAAGAGTTTTAGTTTGAAAATGAACGACTGGTGTTCGAACTCGATTCCGACAATGTCACAGTCTAGCACGTTAGCTACCACACCGATGTAACTCGGTCAACTCGGCTGGGGCTAGTGAATGCACCGACTGCACCTCTGCCGAGGGGTAAGACTCACCCAACGAGTATACTGGATATGATACTAAAAAATCTAATTGCGAGGCTCAAGTAAATCTGGAGGTTTGGGGAATGCAGAGTACCCTTTTATTGCCTGTGTCCCAGGTCAACTCTGATAGCACCTGAGAGGTTACTATCTATGGATCAAAGAGAACTAAACTGTGTACTTATGATAAAAATAATTGTTTGAAATTTAACTATTTTGATATTTAAAAAATGTACTTCTGTTAAACTGAATCGGTCGAAAAAAAAACTGTTTATATTTATATAAATAGATTTGGCATTAAATAACCTACAATGGTTGATATGTCATAAAGCCAAACCGAACGAAACCAAACCAAATCTATATAACTCTATATCTCTTATACGTTTGAGCACTTCTGTGCGTGCGCGTGCGTGTGTGTGTGTGTGTGTGTGTGTGTGTGTGTGTTTCTGTGTGTGTGTGGTAAAATAAAAGTAGGTGCAAGAGTTTATTAGCATATGATAAAATCTCGAGGCTCATTTGGTTTATGTGAGTGTAAATATTTTTTCTGATAAATGTATATAAAGTCATAATAATAATGGCTACAGATACAAATATGGACATTTACTGGCAAATAAAACCACACGCACGCACACACGCACGTGCACACACACACACACACACACACACACACACACACACACACACACACACACACAGGGGTGTTCTTGTGGTGTAATGGTTAAAGCCATGGACTGTGGAATCGTATTAAGTGAGTTCGTTCTCCAATCTTGCTATTACGTTCACTTTCGGGCAAATACCCATGGGAAAGGTATTAACCCCCTTATCCTCCCAGTTATGGGTTAAATAGTAGCACTACAGATCTTCTTGGAGAATGGTTTCGGCGTTAAATAACCTACAAAGGTTGATATGCCATTAAAAAAAGAAACCAAACCACACACACACTTACATATAGAGGGATGTACGTCCGTTCGTATGTGTATGCTTATTTGCATGAAAATAAATAAATAAATATACTTACTTATAATACAATTGGAATTGCCAGGAAAACAACACCGATATTCGTGTAGGTAGTGTATGTCTCAGATTTGAGAACTGTTGATACACACCTAGATACATATACAGTAGCTTGTTAATTTATTCGTTTGAATCTGGGACAGTTCATTGAATGCAATACCAGTACTTAGACATATTCATGCTGTTGCAATTGTAGTTGCAATTATACTTTTCACTGAAACACACAAATTGTCTTATTTGCTATTGAATACAGTGTTTGCTATATATAAGTAGAGTCGGCGACCGTAGTCGAGTGTTACCCGAATGGTCCTTTTTCGATAGCTACGACACCAGGGTGTAGGAGAGGACACTACATTTTTCCATAGATTGTTTCACTTTACGCTAGATCCTTACCTTATAATGCTGAGTATTAAGCAAGGTAGCGTCACGTACCATTTTTTGAGTCTTTGGTACGACTCGACCTGGGATGGAACCGCGACTCCTGGGCCATTGGCGATTTTTTACACTTGCGAGTGTGTTTTAGAGAGAGTGTATTGTATTTATCTTTTTTATCTTTATAAATATATTCTTCTTTTATATGCACTCACATACACATGCGCTTGCTTGCATATATTTTTTTTTTCTACATATATATATATGTGTATGCTACCTTAGAAATATATATAAATATAATATGTACGTTCTAATTGAAATCCAAAAGCGTTTAGTAAAATTTGAAGAAATTTTTGCAGAGTGGCCTATCTTTTTGTCTGAATTGCCAGGTTAGCCAAAGTTTCTCAACTCTCAGCGGACATTGCTAATATCTCAGAAAACACTCCTCAAGGCAATATGTGTACATAATTTTATTTCTTTTTCTTAACATAAAATTTGATCGTTTTAATTTATAAGTTCTTTTAGGAGTAGTACTTATTATAAATAATCTCATTTTTATAAAAGTCTAAGTCTAAACTAATAAAACCAGTTGTACGTTTAATGTTATATTTTCTTAGTGCACGTGTACATAAGCGAAACCTTGTCAATTTATTCATTCATAAAACGTATAAAAATGCTATATGACTCAGTGTTCAATTATTTTATTTCAACTTCCATGTAGCATTGTATATTTCTGCTATATTATTTTATAATTTATCATAGAATATCTTTTTTGTGGCACGAAACAAAGAAGGAATCGATAACTGTGTAAACAAATGGCCTCCAAAATGTTTGAATAATTTAATTGTTGAATTTGAATAGAATTGTGTTTTAATGATAATTACCTTGATTTAATAAGCCTATTCGTTGTCAGGGAACTTTGAGAATTTTGCTTCAATAAAGATAATTATAATTTGATTTCATTTTCTTCAATATTCTTTATGACAAACAACGCAAAAATATAAATATAACTATGTAAATATCGTTTGTTTATAATAATATAAATGAGCGATATAAATACAAGCATCCATCTATATATTCATCTATATATTCATATATCTACGTATATGTGCATGTAGATATATATAGATAAATAAATGAATGTTTGTATAAACACACACACACACACACACACACACACACACACACACACATATATATATATATATATATATATATATATATCTATATATGCATATATCAGTGTATATGTACGTGTACACACACATACACACATGCAAACACACACGCACACATACACACACACACACACGCACACACACACACACTGACATATATACATATGAATTTGTATATTGTTTAGTATGTACGTACAGTAAGGAACCCCCATATATATATATATATATATATATATATATATATATATATATGTATAAACCCATTATAAAAACGTACCTAAAGGTGTGAGTAGGTGTGGGTATATTCATGGAAATGTGTATATAGTATGTAGAAACATATTTATGTTCACATACAAAAAATATACGTACTTACAAGCATGTACACACACACACACACACACACACACACACACACACACACACACACACACACACACACACACACGTGAGCGTGCATATATGTATGAGTGTGTATACGTATAGAGAGATACAGACAATCTAAAAGACAAGAAAACTAAAAGACAGATGTGCAGATATGTTTCCATAAACCTGGAAGGAAAAATATATGTAACAATAGACATACATCGAGCACTCACATAGATCTATATGATATTCCTCATATATTCTATACGCGAATAATCCACACCCACTGTCTCTTGACGCTGACTGTTATACATACATACATACATACATATATATATATATATATATATATATATATATATATATATATGTTTCTTCATATATATATATATATATATATATATATATATATATAAAGAGACATGTTCACGTTCACATTATATAAATTTTCGTGGGTGCCTTCTTGTATATATATATATATATATATATACAAATGAAAAAAAAATAATGAGAGAAATGTGGCAGTGAAGATACGAGTATTTTGATTTGATTAATTCAATCGAACTCTTATCTATGTTTCTTTCAAAGATGCAAGAAATAGATCACGAAATCTAATGGACTTCCGAATCTCAAGTTAACTGGTTAGCTCTTTACTTTTTCTTACACGATCAAGAATTTGAATCTAGCCATTTGGAATCATTACTTAATCATAAATCTTGCGAAAGAACTTCAATCAAGGATTATGCAAACATTCTGAAAAAGATTAGTGATTAATATTTGAGATGAAATATGAAACTTCGATGCGTCGATTGATTGATTCTGTTGTTCCCATTCATTTTCCTTACATAGAACCACAACATCATATAAAATTTTGACATGAAAATATACTTATTCATAGTTTATGCGTGTGAATGCTCTTCGTATTTACAAAACCACTTGGCATTCGAGTGTGACAAAAGGATACTTTTTAGGCTGAGCAGAATTCATTATGTGATACAATGCCAATTTTTAAGAGTATAGCTGGTTTGAATTCAGAGTTTCGTTTCTCCTCAATTGGTTTCCTGACCAAGGCTAATAAACACCTCTTAGTCCAATGTTTTATCCATAGCTGGAGAATGAAAGATGGATTTATGCCTTTCTGAAGATAGTTTGGACGAACTGTAACTTAGAAAGCTTCATCCAAATTTTGAACTCTAATGATCGATTCCAATTCCTACCATGATAGCCATTATGCAAATGACCCATTTCTAAAACATGCATCTGATGTTCGATAAAAAAACACTCGACATACTTATGCACCAATAAGATTGGCTAAAATAGAATTGCAACTCCTTGTAAGACCGTCTCTCTCTCATTCTCTCTCTCTCTCTCTCTCTCTCTCTCCCTCTCTCTCTCTCTCTATATATATATGTATATATATAATTATTCAAGGTTCTATACGGAACTGTGTCTCCCTGAAACCTATTTTTCCCCTCAAACTGAATTCACCTATTCTCTATCCACCACAGACAGAGTGTGGACGTGTTCCCGTACATTGATGTATGGTCGAGGGCAGCGTAAAATATACTTGGCACCGTCGGCATTCCATTCGTTGTGAGGCTTCTCGTGCATCCGGCAATAAACCTGACCATAATTCTTTTAGACTATGGTCTGGTTCTACTCGTGGAGACGCACAAACTGAAGTCAAGCTCTTCACTGAAACGAAAAGCCAAATTCTTTCTCTCTGTAACTTGTGATAAAACATGACGAAAATAGCGACATTTTACCGATGAAGTTTGCTAATTTATATATTTTTCTTTGAAAATAGATTTTTAAAAATTATTAGAAAAATTAAGAGTAGAACTTAAGGTTCTATCATTGATTTTCAGTCTTGTTTTTTAAATACCTATCTAATTATGTCAAAGTTTTGTTGATATATTTTATTTGTTTGATCCTTTCTGTTACTGGCTATGTTAGCCTTATTACAAATATATAGTTATTTTAAATATGATTACTTATCTAAAATGTTAACTGTTTAGTTCATTCAGATTTTGTATTTTTCTTTTAATTGTAGAGTTACATTTCATTCCACTTTAGCTATGTGCGTTCTTATCAATTTCTCAAAATTAAAAAGAAAAATTGAGATCAAACATTATTTATATTAACATCTTAACCTATGCATACTTTCGTGTGATTATTATTATAGTAATTATATACACATACGGTTTGTTTAATCCGGAACTACAATGCGTATCCTGAATAAAATTTTCAAAGTTAAATGTGAATAACAAAAATACAAGTTTTCCAATCCAGTGCAGATTTACAACTTAATACATTAAATCCAATAAAATAAAGCTCGTCTCGCCTCTTCCATTCTCCGCGCAAAAAAAACCCCAACTACATCACCTGTACTTTCATCAAAAGTAGAATAAACCAATCAACAAACACACACACACACGCACACACACACACGCACACACACACGCACACACACACACACACACACATATATATATATATATATATATATATATATATATATATATATTCGTATGGTGTTAGAATACATTCAAGATAATCCCGGCTGCGAAAAAATACTGAAAATGAGATTCAACCAAGTGAAGAAGTGCAGTAAAAATAAAAATAAAAAATTCAATTCAGACAAAGACGATATCTGTTGAGAGTTGAAATTCTGTTCGGTGAGCATATGACATTTTTAATGCGATTTGTGATTTTGATAATCCATCAGTTGGAATTCGAAGACAAAGTTTAATCTTTTATTAATTAAATTGACTTTCCGAAAAGTTTCTGCATTCTAAAGAGACATTTGCCTCGGTGTACAGAATCTTCATTAATATTTTTTGATTAGAAAGAAAGAACAAAGAAAATAAAATAAAAAATGCATTGCAGAAAATATTTGACATTTTAAAGCTGTATTTATTTATTTTTTATATAAAAAAAAGAGAATAAAATTTAAAAAACAAAACCAGAATAAGAGAATTCAGAAATTAAAAATCAAGACTGAATTCAGGAAAATAATGTAAATTATTTTATAAATAAAAGAAAATATTGAATTTTCAATCTAAACTGCTCAGTTGCCAAGTTTTGACATTATCAAGGTAAATTTAATCTCAGCCTAGGAGACTGAGGCTGTTGTCAAGAAATGTCCTCAGCTAATGGATTAGCAAATAAGAAATAAAAAGGATTGGGTTCGATTTCGAAAACGAGCTTAAATGCTAAATTCCACTAAATACAGTTTGTTTAGATCTCCTGATAAGTAGTATAACAAAGGTATTCACAGAATATTAATAAAAAATATGATAATAAGAAATTTAAAAATATATATATTGAAGCCTTTGTGACACTAAATTTACTGTCAAAAGATTGGATGTCGACGAGCCAAATTTAAATTCTAAATCATAGTGTTAGTATTTCATTTCGAACTAATCATATAGAATAAGGCATGAACTCACATTTCTTTCTTCATTTGTAATGAATATAATAATAATGATAATAAAGGCAGAAAGCTAGCGAAAAAAATTGCTAAACTAAACACGACTGGGTAAGGAAGGTGATACATTGAGAATAATGGAATAAATTGAAATTTGAACACACTACCAAATGTTATGAGCACAAACCAGAATCCGTCCTGGAAAATGAGACGCATAGAAATTCTCTGGGATTTTAAAATACAAACAAATCACCTAAGCACGGTCAGAACGAAAGACCTAATAGTATTTGATAAAAACCAAAAGCTGTTAACTAGTGGACTTTGCGGTCCCGGCGGACCACAGAGGAAAAAATCAAAGAAAATGAAAATAAAACCATGTAGTTATACCTTGACAGAAAACTAAAAAGCTTTAGAACATGCTGGCGATAATGATAACAATTGTACTTACTGATCCCGGAAAGATCCCCGATTGCTTGGTAAATGGGCCAGAAGAGTAGGAAATCGGAGGACGAACAGAGACCACCCAAACTAGAGCATTTTATGATCGGCCTGGACACCGAGAAGAGTCCTGAAGATTTGGGGAGATTTTTTGTCACTCAAATTCCAGTGAAAGACCATCATCTAAAGCTCTTTTAAAAACTCGCAAGGAATAATAATGATAGGACAAACTGACTTCTCTAGCTTTTTAGGTCAGCAAACCAGTCTAGCAAGAGAAAAAATAGAAATTAAAACCAGCAACTCCACCCACGAAAGGGACATAAAAATGGATAATCACTGATTCACATAATAAGTAAACTTCACAATCTGGATTTTAAAGAATACGTTTAGTTTGGTTTGATGACATATTATCTATTGTAGGGTATTGATACCAAATCCTGTTTATACATATATATTAAATATATATGATTTGATTTGGTTCGGTTTAGTTTGGTTTTATAGCATATTAACCATCGTAGGTTATTAAATGCCAAACCCAGTTTATACATATATTATTAAATGTATATGGTTTAGTCTGGTTCATTTTATTTTATAGCATATCGACCATTGTTGGTTATTTAATGCTAAATCCTGTTTATACACATATCTAATGTATATGATTGGTTTGGTTTGGTTTTATAGCATATTAACCATTGTAGGTTTTTTAATGCAAAGTCCTCTTTATACATATATCTTAAATATATATATATATATATATATATATATATATATGATTTGTAAACATATTTTGCAGATAACATTTTTGATTGAGCTCGAGCTCTTTTTTGCACACATTTAAATGGTTTCAAGTATTCCTATATAACAGTAAGAATTTAACATCAGTCATTTGTTTCCAGTCATAGTTTTTTGCTATTTGCCATGTGCTACCACCCCGGAGGGTTAGAGTTGACCTGGGAGCACTAGCAATGCAGGAGTTCTCTAAATCCCCCAAATCTCCAAGGCTGGAGCATCGCAATCAGATTTTTTAATGTCATATACAAGACTATTTGAAGGGATTTTACGCCTCTGTAGAGATGCAGTCAGTGTATTCAACAACCGTAGCTGACTGGGCTGCCTAAAAGAATATAACACTGTGCATAACTGATTAGGAAAGGAGATCTACTGGGAATTATGCTAGAGATCATATTGACAACTAGTAAATTGACAAACTAGAATTTATCTTAGGCATAAGACGCATAAAATTATCAGTGGCTTTCAGATAGAAATGGATCCCCAAATCCCGTCCAGAAAACCTGACTTAGAATTAATTGACAAAAAGAATTTTCTTTCTAATGTTTTTTACCACTCGAGCAGAACATAGAATAAAAATTAAATAAAGTGAGAATATTGACAAATACCTGGATATCTTCAGACAAAACAATGGAATATGAAGGTTACGGTGATACCGATTGTATAAGAACCACCAATGGCCAAGAAAAAAATCTGGAGGAACTGGGGTTCGAAGAAAGAATCAAGACAATCCAGACCAAAACAGTGAAAATTTGTTGCACTTATATCACATGGCCCTAGCAATTCGAGTCATAGTAGGTACTCGCTGTTGTTGGTATTATATTGGTAGTGGGTGCGTTTACACTTTCTGCATTTCTTCATTCCGTGTGTGATTTAAATGTAACATAGATGTACGCGGAACATAGTCTAATTCGGAAAATCTTTTTTTTTTTTTTTGCCCTAGATGAAAATGAAAACATTTGTTGTGTGATAGTACAATAGCTTGAACGTTCAATAGATTTCGCTTTGGTTGCAAGAACCACGTCGATTAGCCAAGGTATTTTAGAACTAAAACCAAAGATTGTGCAATCGTGCTGCAACTCATTGAGGAAAATACAAGTAGTACTCGAAGAGTATCTGGCGAATTTGTCAAATTACAGTCTAGTCTTTCATCAATTTCATGACATCGTTAAATGCAGCCGAATTGTTCCTTACGTAACGAAAATATTGCATAACTTTAGATCCTATTTACCCAACCCGACCGCTTGGGCAGGATATGACACAAGGTCAATTTTTTAAGCGGAGTTTAGCAGGTTTGAATTCAGAGTTTTCCTTCTCCTAGACTAGTTGCCTCACCAAGGCTGAAGAACCTAGTCTGCCCTACTATTTACCCATAGCTGGAGGGAGAATAATTGGATTCATACCTTTCCCAAGGGTATTAGTGCTATGTGAAATGCAATCAGTCTTGTCCAGGAATTGAACTCGTATCGCCGTGTCCATATCCTGTGCCGATAACCATTACACCACGGGCACCTCTAACTTTAGATTCACCCAAGTACCTAACTCACGGAATAGAACAGAAAAAAGTGAAATTTTGTATTTAAATTTGTTCCTATTTATAAGAGCTGGTTTCAGTACTACTAATGTTCTTGTACAAGTACGGCTTTGGCGTCAAATAATCCATGAAAGTGATATGTCATTAAAAAAGAACAGTAGCAGTATTATTTAACCCATAGCTAGGGGATGAGCGGATTCATATCTTTCCCAATCCCAGTTGGCTGAGGCTGAATAATGCACTGACTGCATCTCTACAGAGTGGTAACACCTCCAACCAATGAGGGGCTTGGACATGATATTAAGACAGCTGGTAACAAGGCTCCAGCTTTCGAGATTTAGGCAATGTCTAGCATCCCTTCAATGTCATCGCCCCCAGGTCCGCTCTGACTCGGAGTGGAAGCGCCTGATCGAGTCGCATCTATGAGTCAAATAGGAGAAACTTGGTGTAAAAAAATGACAGATTTTAAATTGTGACAAAATTGTGCAAAAAAGAGCTGAGACTTATATAAGAATGTTTTAAAAAAATGAGTTTACTAATAATATGTATTTGATATATATGTATAAAGAAAACTTGGTACTAAATAACCTACAATGGTTGATATACTGGAAAACCAAACCAAACCATAGGTTTTTATCATTAAAGGTTTTCGGTCTATTGTCTTCATCTTTATAGCTATTTCCATAACGTTTTGGCCGATATGTCTCCGGCCTTCTTCAGGTGTTTGTCAAACTCAGTAACCTAAACAGAACTTCGAACTACGTCCTTTATTGAATCCACGGGAGTTACCTGTTCTGATTCCGTTAGCATTAATCGGGTGCAAGTGTTAACTATTCATGTATTGTTACACGCCTGCAGTCAGGATTAAACCTGCAACCTCCATATGATTGTCTCCTTAGAAGCTTAGGGAACCAACACTTATAACCGTTACGCAATGTGTCCTGTTTGACACATTGCGTAACGGTTATAGTTTTTCCAAGGATTCTTGTCTGATAGTGAACGTAATAGCGTGACTGAAGTTCTAACTCGCTTACAAAGAGGGTGTAGAATCATCATCTTCATCATGTTGTGCCGCTAGCTCGGTTTTCCCTAACCCTCTCTCGCCTTTCATCTGTATCGTCCATCGTTCCCATCAGGCCTTCCAGCTTACATCCTGTATCAGTACAGTGTGTTGTATGTAGGTTCTAGCTGGTCGTCCGACCCTTACTTGTCCGTGTGAGGGGGTCCACAAGAGTACATAGCATATGATTTCATCCTTACTTCTCCAGCACAGTCCCGCATGTCTGGATTGTCGAAAATGGATGTTTTTCGTAAAGGTTGGTAGGTGGCCGTACAGCTACTGTTTGTGGAGTGTTTCCTCCAGGACATGTTCAATACAGTTCGTAGCATTCTAGTGCAATTGCCGATAAGCTTTATTTCCGTACGCTTAGACTAGGTCGTGCATCCATATAGCAATTTTAATACGACCACTGCTTGGGAAAAAATGCGTTTTATTTTGTCGGATTGGTCTGATTTCCATATGATCGATAGCATATCAATAGCTGTCCATGTCTTTGATAGTTGGGTGTTGATGTCATTTTCGGTTGATGAGACGTTGCTTCCGAGGTAGATTAACTTGTCCACCAATTTCAGAGAACCACAATTTATTGTGGAGATGTCGCCTCTTTGATTAAAGTTCATGTATTCTGTTTTGTCTGTGTTCACATGGAAGCCTATGCCACAACCTACTCGTTCCAGACTATATAGCCGGGATTTATTCTGGGTGGATGTATTTGCCAGAAGTGCTATGTAGTCAGCGTAGTCCACGTCCCTAGTCGTTTGTGTGGGTATCTTCTACTTCTTGCCTTTTCCAGTGCAAAGTCATTTTCTGCTGGAAAGTAGAGGAAGAATATCAAACCTTCAAAGACCATAAATAATGAAAATAAGTATCGATCTCTAGTGTAATTACTACTGATGTGAAAACTCCATAAATTATAAATTAAAACAACACCTTCGAAATTCATTTTTATTAAACAAGATTCAGGGTTTTGTTTTTATCAAAAATAAATTTGATGTAACTTGGAAAATCTAAGATAACAACAAATATATTTAAAAGAGCCACGATATCTCATAACATAATTTCTTTTCGAAAAATAGACCCAGGGGTTAAACTTACGTCCACTCGACATGCCGATATGACTTTGATGAATGCTATTTAACTATCAGGAAAAAAATGACGAATAAACAAGTAAAGACGGAAACAGTATATCCTCTAAAAAGAGAGGAGCTCTTAGCGTAACGGTTATCATTGTAGAAAATGGAATCTTCATACCTACTCCAAATCCTAGGGGAAGTTATTAGAATTTCACTTTGCCGTTATGACGCAGAGAAAGGCCTAAATGCATCTCTCCCCCTCCATCTAAGGGAATATTATTCGGCCGACTGGATAGTTTTGCCTCAGTTAGGCTTCCAGTTTAGGAGGAAATCTCTGAACCCCATGCTGTTTTTCGATGCTAAAAAATAGTCCTAGAGTCGCATTTTACTCGTCGCGGAGGGAGTAAGAAAATATACACATAACCTCAAAAAAGAGTCCGTGGAATGACAATATTGTAGTTTTGTCATTCTCTCTCTCTCTCTCTCTCTCTCTCTCTCTTTTCTCTCTCAATATATATATATATATATATATATATATATATATATATATATATTGTTTATGACCTTGATTAATATCATAATTTATTCTTCTCAATTTTTTACTGCCAGAGAAAAAAATGTCATTTCTCGTGCACTAACACCTTATCTGTTATTTCTTTCTTTTGTGTAAATGTTTTGGGGTTTTACAGCTTATCATGTAAAACCAACTCACGCTCTATAGACACTTGACAGGATACTTTTATCACACTTCCATCAGAAAATTATGTAAAACACATAAAACTTATGTAATGGAATTATAGTGTCCACTTTTCTATTTAAAGGCTTTATACCTGTCCTGAAATAATGGCATCAAACACTTTTTCCATGAAAAATATTGCTTTATTCGCACTATTTGTATTTTCATATTACACACATGCACACACACACACACACATATATATATATATATAGTCCTCCACAGACAGACTATTTCGTTCTTTCAGAACTCTTCAATGCGGCTAGACACGTATGACGCTTAAAGCCGAGATCGAAACCCATCCAACTTTACGTTAGACTTAGTATCAGACCACTCGGCCAACAAGCGTTCCACGTTGGCTAAGGGGATTATAAGGTCTTTACGTAGCAGCAGCAGTAGCAGCGTCCGTTTGTTTAATTTTTTTTTTCTCTACCTAAAATCATATTCAGCTAATAGAAGGATTTTTTTTTAAATTTCAGCAAGAAGCTGCCTCTAAAAATCAGTTAAATTTTATCCTAACATAATTATTAAAGTTAACATTGACATAGGAAACTACCCTAGAGATTCTGCAAAAAGAGAATATTGCTATTTCCTTGTTGATTTGACGTGTATTAGGGAGCGCAAGAAGTGTATGATAAAAAACGATGTTAAGAAATAAATTTAGTATTTCCTTGTTCATTTGAAGAATATTCATGTATTAGCGAGTGCAAGAAGTGTACGAGAAAGAACAAGTGTACGAGAAAGAACAAGGGTAAGAAATGATTATTCGCATATCTTTGTTGATTTAAAGAGTATTAGCAAGCGTAGGAAGTGAAATGCGGGACACTGCCGGAGAAGTAGGTACGAACTGATAAGCGACGAACTTCTGTGGACCCCTTCACATGGGCGAGCAAAAACAAGACGACCAGCTAGAACCTACATACAACAGCTCCGTGCCGATACAGGATGTAGCTTTGAGGACATACCGGAAGCAATGGCCGATAGTAAAGGGTGGCGGAGAGGGTCAGGAATATCCGTGCCGATGACGTGACATGATGATGATGATGATGTATTCTAATTTTTTAAGTGTCTTCCTTCTTAATGTTCAATCACATCCTTCAGAATTTGATTTTAAACGGTTTTTCCCTTATCATGAACATGCAAAATAAAGGGATGTTTTCAATTTAATTTAAAGATTTTATGGCATCACATATTTACAGCTCTATCATACAGGTATAAACTTGCTAATTGATGGCAGAAATTTATAGTTTATTCGAGAATCGGGCAGGATTTTCCAAACAAACGATCTCTTGTGATAAATGTTCACTTTAGTGGGTCAACGAAGTTTGTGAAAAGTTTTCTATAAGATCTCTTGAAAACTGCTCTTCTTTTCTGATTCAGAGCGTACTCAACTTCTAATAAAAATGCATGTTCGTATTTTCATTTTCTGTGGCGGATTCTGATATTTCCATATCTAATTCTATTTTACTTATTTTATCTTTTTTAAGGAATTAATCCTATGAAGAACTTTTTTTTATAATTCTTCACTCAGAACCACAAAAAATTACTTATTAAGTTGGTTACAATAAAATGCACTTCTTGATTAGTATTTGTGTTTTAACCTCCA
The DNA here is from genome assembly GCA_963585895.1 of Sepioteuthis lessoniana. NCBI lineage: Eukaryota > Metazoa > Mollusca > Cephalopoda > Myopsida > Loliginidae > Sepioteuthis > Sepioteuthis lessoniana. The sequence goes on along the minus strand of OY757905.1, from coordinate 102,437,892 downwards.
TAATAAAACGATTAGAATCAAATTGTTTTTCAAATTTATAACCAGTGATAGATAGATAGATAGATAGATCATGGAGCACAGAGAGAAATATATAATGTGTGCGTGTGTGCATGTGTCTGAGAGAGAGAGAGAGAGAGAGAGAGAGAGAGAGAGAGAGAGAAACAAAATATTTTGTTATTCATACTTCAAAAATAATTCATTGTTAACTGAAATGAAGGAGTTGACGCAGTGAAAAAAAATTAATCGAATTAAAAACAAAATCCAATCACATATTCATACACATGTGCACACCAGTGGCACAGGCGACATACAGACTGCAGGTGAAGCTATGTATTATTTCACAGTAAAATTGTTTCTTTTCTACGGAAGGTAGTCAGACTAATGGAGTTCAAATGTAATTGAATGGATACAGATCGCGCAAACATATGTGCATGTCGCGTGCACGCGCGCACACAAGCACGCCCACGATGACAACCTATTCTCTCTCTCTCTCTCTCTCTCTCTCTCTCTCTTTCTCGCTCTCTCTCAAAATAAGTTGGCGCGTGCGCGCTCTCTCTCTCTCTCTCTCTCTCTCTCTCTCTCACACACACACACAGACATGCCTCCACATTCTCATTCTCTGACAAATTGCGTGATCACACACACACACACACACACACACACACACACACACACACACACACATATATATATATATATATATATTTGGAAGAATATCACAATTTATATATATATAATTTTTGATACCGTAAAACGGTTCAAGGAATTATATATATATATATATATATATATATATATATACATGTGTGTATGTGTGTGTGTATTTATTTGAAAAAAATATGTATTATAAAAACACAACAACGGTGAAAGAATGTTTTCATTAGTGGTTTCCATACAATTGTTTCGTGTCAGGAATCTTCACATGCACACCGATCTCAAAAATTCAAATCAGTTTATATAACATTGGCCTGAGGGTTAGAGTGTTCGCCAATGGCCCGGGAGACCTGGGTTCAATCCCAGGCCGAGTTATACCAACGATCTAAAAAAAGGTACTTGATGCTTCCTTTCTTAACACTGAGCATTATAAGGTAAGGATCAAGGGAAAAGTGGAGCAATACAGGGAAAGGAGTAGTGCCCTGCCCTATACCTTGGTGTAGTAACTATCGGAAAGGGAAGCATGTCACCGTATGTTCATGCCCTTTGAATTTTGAACAATTACTCTCTTTATATATACAGTAAACAGCTAAATTATTCGTACATCCATGGCTATTGAATATTGTAACCCATTTCTTAGAAGTTAAAACACGTATACTGCCAGACTTTTTATGTCATTGAGTACAAAAAAAGTAATATAAAACTCACTTTTGAAAAGGGTAGGTTAAATTTACAAAATATAAGCGCAAAAGGGGAAATATCAAAATTATTCGTTCAGTATGAAATTGAAAAATTGAACAATTTTCGCAATATTGTCAGTAGCAAGGTCTTACAGGTTTTAAAAAGATGCTGCAATCGTTTTCCAAAGTTTTTGTTGAGATTTGAACAAATCTTGTATTCTTCAATGGGTACACGTTCCTAATTCCAGAGGGGTTATGGTAACCGACGATTTATTCATATTTTCAATTCTTACCGTAAATTTTCAAAGCGATTACGTCAGGACTCATTTAAGGCCATCGCAGAACTATAATATTTTTCTGAAGCCATAGAGTGACTAATTTAGACGTATGTTTGGGATCCTTATCTTGCTGGATATAAATTGCAGACATAGATCAAGATTTTGCTCTGATTGGTTAAGATTTCATCCAGGATTTTTGTAGGCTTTAGATTTTATCATTCCTCTTATTATAATTAATTGTTCCTTCCCCCTTGAGCTAAGTCCAAAACATCATCGAGCCGCCTCCACGTTTTAATGTCAGCACTGTGTTCTTTGGAAAGAAAGCCTCATCTTTCTTGCGTTAAACAACCCATACATCATTATGACGAAAGACTAATTTTCGCTTGTCACTTCATTGAACTTGTTTCTAAAAGCAATTTTTTTTTGTCCGAGGACGTCCTCGTAAAATTAAACCGAACAACAATAAGATGTGGTTTGTGAAGATCGGTTCGACGAAATCCGTTTCTATATAAATAACGGTGTATTCTGAGAGTACTTACGCTGATACCTACAACTTCCAAACTTTTGGCGATGTCGTTCAAAAAACTCTTGGATTTATATTAACCTCGCAGCACAGTTTTCGCGCAATTCTTGGTGACAGCTAGGGTTATCTTACACGCCCAGAAAAATTAACTGTCGCACCAAGTTCTTAAACATCTTTAACTGACTGTAACGTAGATTTAGGGAGAGCTAAATGATTTGAAGTGGGCTGTAACTATTTCCCGAATTTTGGAAGCTAACAATTCTCTATCTCAAGTCAAAGCTAACCTCCTTTGTCTTTCCCATCGCGTTGTTACAATTAGAATAACAAAGATGACACTCTATGCATCACGTAATTGTCTTTGCTGGAAATATTACAAATATTCTGAAGAATAAAAAGTCTAAAAGGCTCAACCGATTAAATAAATTGGTAATTACTAATACTTACATAAATCAATCAATTTAGAATTATTTTTCTACAGTACAAATTTTTTGTCTTTTCCAATTATGAAAAAATTACCTGTCAAATTTGTTATATTTTATCTATTGTTCTGATAATGAAGGATATATATTCCTACTTTTGAGCCCATTAACATATAAAGAACCGGCATATTACCTGTATTAGATTCTGAGAAATAGATAAAAACATTTAATATTGATTGGTATGCGAGCAATTTCGTCGTTGATTATATATATATATATATATATATATATATATATATATATATATATAATATATATATATATATATATATATATATAATTTCCTAAAAACACAAACAGATGGA